>JALMGA010000029.1:3521250-4207500 GCA_023333525.1 Aspidoscelis tigris stejnegeri | reverse complement strand
ATTTGTGGCTTAGAGGTCTAGCTTTAGTCTCTGGTGGGTTTTACAGCTAAAATCAAGGACAATACGCATAAATGTCCACTTAGTTCATCATGTTCTACCACAACAGCAGATACTAATCCTGTGGTTCTAGAATCCTATATTCCACTGTCCTGGACTTGATTTAGAACCTAAGAACCTAAGAGGAGCCCTGCTGGATCAGGCCACAGCCCACCTACTTCAGCATTCTTTTGCACACAGTGGGCCACCAATTGCCCACGGGCATCTCAAGCAGAGATGTTACAATATCCAATCATTAAAAGCAACTGGAGCACAAAAAGGAATTTATCTGTCAAAAAGCTTACCCGACTAGAAGTTTCCAGAAGGAACTGGAATGTGCTTTGTACAGTTTGGCATATCTCTAATTCAGTCCTGCTGAATGCCATTAAATAATCCTTAAGGTGATCATATACATTCCCATCTAGAGCCTGTATTAAAATAGAAAAGAGAAACGAGAAAGCTTCACAAGGTGAACGTGAGAATTTCTCTATATAAGACACATTAACTTCTCTTCAAGCCCAAAGAACTGACCCACCCAACCCATACCCACCCACCCACCCATCCATCCATCCATCCACACAAAGGTCTCAGGGTGGGACATAATAAAATCATAATAAAACCAGGTAAAAGACATGACAGTGACACCCTGGAGAAAGGATGCTATTTCCTTTGCGAAGGCCAGGGTACAGAGGTGCACCTTCACCAGTCTTCTGAACATGTACAATGAGGTTGCCCAATACACCTCAGAGAGGAGATTATTCCAAAATCTGGGGCTACAATCAAGAAGGCCCTTCCATGCATTCCAGACTCCCTAACTAGTAAAGGTGTTGGGACTGCCAAGATGGCCTCACCAACAGAACTTAGGGCATAAGCAGGTCTATATACAAAGTGTTTTGATAATGAAATGGATCTACTGCCGTGATTTCCAATGTGGGGTACATGTACCCCCCCCCCCTCCAGGACATTTAAGGATATGTGAAAAAAACATAAATAATGGTGGAAAGTCAGACAACACAAAAAATCTATCAAGAAGAGAAACCAAGGTCCTTCTCATATGAAATAACCATGGTGGAAAGAGGCATTTACAGTTACAACATGTAGAAAACAGCAGCTATTCTGAAGGGTACAATTTATGGAAATGGGCTGCCAAGGGGAGTGAAAGTGAAAAAAAAGTTGAGGATCCCTGGCCTACTGCCTTCAACTGAAATTGGAACAACCCTTTGACAAGGGCTTGTTCCAAGCTTAATATAAAAACAAGCTCATTTCAAGTTGTTTTGTCCAGCGTTTCAGATGCTATTAGGAGGCACGTCTTTCCTTAACTGATTAGTCTTCTGGGACTGGATTCTAGCTGACTTGGCGGATGATCTCCTTGCTTCTCAGTTGGATGGTTATGCAAACCAAATGTTCTCAAGAAACGGCCGTGTTTCTGTTGGCTTGCGGGGAGGAGAGTTTCAAAATGTATCTAAAGATCACAGAGGACCCTGGAGTCTTTGGGGGAAAGTCTTTGGGTTTTTCCTTTACCCACGATCACCCATTTCATGTTGGCATGACAGATACCATGTATGGTGCCTTGCCATCTTTCAGTCTGCTTTGAGGGAGAATTCAGGTATTTTGAGCTTCCCCATTGTCCCCTATAGCTAAAATGCTCAGGATGCTTCAAAACGAGCGGCTAAAACCCCAGCTAGATTGTCTTGCGTGCCAGTGGAAGACTTGAGGTGTCTGTGTTGTGTTCTGAGTAGGAATGTGCACAAATATTCGCTGTAATATTCAAAATTCGTACAAAATTTGGCCAAATTCGGATATTGGTATTCAAATCAAATGTTTTGATACATTTGTATGAAACTTCATATGGGATTTGTAAGAGATCTTCATATGGAATTTGTACAGGATTGAACATTTGTATTGAATTTGAATCCTACTACATTGGAAGGTGATGTATTCTAATGAATACAAATTTTCTTGCATTCAATTCAATACAAATCGAATACATAAAAACATTCATGCATATCCCTAGTTCTGACACCAGCGGGAAAAAAATGCAAAAACTGTTTTATTAGCATGCCTAATAAGCACACTACAAAAGAACTGCAATTGCTGTCTGCTGCCACTAGCGGGCACTATAAAGCATTCTGAATGATATCAGGGATCTTGGGGTGTTTTTCCACTGTCACTAAAAATACCCATTAAGTACCCATGGGTACTTAATGGGTACTCCTAGTGACAGTGGAAAAACACCCTTGGTAAAAACACCCCCCCCCCAAAAAAAACATCCTAAATGAAGGTGATCACAAATCAATTTCCAGACTTTTTTTTACAGAACACTACATGGGTGTTTCAGTGTAGTTAGGAAGAAATTGTTTTTATTATAGAATTATTGCATGGCAAATTATTTTACTTGGAGGGCTAATAATAACCAGTAGCTTAACGGCTTTTAAACTGATTAACTTTTATTGATTAAGCAATTTGTATCCTCCCCTTAACCAAAAAGTCCCAGCCAGGTCATAATGATAAAAATATAAAACATATTTATATTAAGTATATAAAATCAAGCACTGTATAGAGAAAATTCCTTTTCTCTATCACACAACACTAGAACCAGGGGGCACCTATGAAGCTGACAGGTAGGAGAGTCACATCAGACAAGACAAGGAGAAGTAATTCTTCACACAGAGGGTCATCGGTCTATGGAACTGACAGCCAGAAGATGTGGTGACAGCAACCAGCCTGGATAGCTTTGAAAAAGGATTCAATAAATGCATGGAGAACAGGTATATCAATGGCTACTAGAATGGATGCATAAGTACATCTTTCAGGCTTGCGGGACAAAGCAAGAGGCCTCTAAAGCCATTTGGGAATTGGGATTTGAGAGCAGGAGAAGGTTTTGCCTTTGTCTTCTTCTTGAGATGCCCAGGAGCAACTGGTGGGTCACTGTGTGCGACAGGATGCAGGACTAGATGGGCTGTGGCCTGATCCAGCAGGGCCCCTCTTTTGTTCTTATATGATAAAAATGTAATAAATAGAGTATATACAGTATTCTTGAGACACATTTAAGGATGTCTCTAAAGACCATTTGCAGGGATTTGAGGGCAGGTGAAGGTTTTGCTTATGTCATTCTGCTTGGGAACACCCAGGATCACTTAGTGGGCCACTGGGTGAGATGGGATGCTGAACTAGATCAGCTGTGGCCCAATCCAGCAGGGCTCCTCTTATGTTAAAATAAAACCCTCCCTCCTGGGCAGAACAGCACTTACAGGAAGGTAAACATCAAACGTCTGGGTGAAGACGTATGTTTAAACCAGATGTCGAAAACCACATAATGCTACAGGTAATGTCTTGCAGTATTAGTTCTTTCTAATCACATGTACAACCTATGTTATCTTATAATATAGTCTTATCTGACAACCAACAGGTGCCCCTATATTTTACTACTAATCAGAATTAGCACTGAGTTACTAAAGTTTTTTCTTTTAAGAATTTTTGGCTTCCTGGGGCCTGGCTGAAGATTCAGATCACTCTCTAGGAAACTATTTAATCTTCTTCTCACGCAACATTTCCCCATGGTACAAAACCCTGCCCTCTTATTCACTGCGTGTGAGAAGAAGTAAAAACACAGAGAGCTTCTGTCAAACACAAGATCTAGTTTGGCCCAAATACCTAAAACGGAAAAGGGTTATTTTATTCACAGTTCCAACCATTGCAAGAATCATGTATTTATGACTGTTGAACAGTAGAAGTTTTGAAATCCACCAGCCAGTCCTATAAGTTTATCTATCTATCTATCTATCTATCTATCTATCTATCTATCTATCTATCTATCTATCTATCTATCTATCTATCTATCTATCTATCTATCTATCTATCTATCTATCTATCTATCTATCTATCTATATTCATTCATTCATTCATTCATTCATTCATTCATTCATTCATCAGGGGGTCAAAACACATAAGGAAAAACAAACACTTTAAAAGATAGCCCTATCACCTTGTTTTTTTCAGTTGGTGATGGGTTTGATACAAATTATTCCTAGCTCTCTCATTATTTCTGAATTTTCATATTCACGGGTTTTCCCAGAGCAGAGCGTTTGCAAATAAGAAGGGATGGATATAATCACATAAGCTAAGCTCTTGAAGAACCAATCTTTCCTTACTTCATTTGTCTTCATGAAAATATTACCGTCCCTGAGATCCAACAGTAGTGGGATTAAGGACATAAGTACCTCAGAGGAGCCCTGCTGGATCAGGCCACAGCCTGTCTAGTCCATAAGAACCTCAGAGGACCTCTGCTGGATCAGGCCACAGCCCATCTAGTCCATAAGGACCTCAGAGGGGCCCTGCTGGATCAGGCCACTGCTCATCTAGTCTGTAAGAACCTAAGAGGAGCCCTGCTGGATTAGGCCACAGCCCACTTAGTCCATAAGAACCTCAGAGGAGCCCTCCTGGATCAGGCCACAACCCACCTAGTCCATGAGAACCTAAGAGGAGCCCTGCTGGATCAGGCCACAGCCCATCTAGTCCATTAGAACTTCAGAGGAGCCCTGCTGGATCCGGCCAAAGCCCATCTAGTCTACCATCCCGTCTCTCACAGTGGCCCACCAATTGCCCATGAGCATCTCAAGCAGAGACAAGGGCAAACTTCCTGCACCCGAATCCCAGCAAATTGCCTTAGAAGCCTCCTGCTTGTCCTCCCAGCCTGAAAGACGTATTTAGGCATCCATTGTAGTAGCCACTGATACTTCTGTCATCCATAAATTTGCATGACAGTGTACATGGCAGGGAAACACACGCAGGAGAGGTCCCCCAAATAACTCAATGGTGATAGAACCAAATAAGGCTCATCTGAAAGATGCTTCCTTCTGAGAAAGGTTGAGAGGTTCTTTGATTCGCTCCTTACACCTTCCTCCCCACCTGCCCCCTAGGAGCAGCTACTGGGTTAAGCCTGAAAGTGATACACTCCACCACTGCTGAACCATCAGTAAGGCCTGCTATTGCTTTGGGCAAGACTCGAAGCCACGGCTGACATGGTGTACACCATTTCCCATGCTGTCCTGCCAATCAAAAATACTGAACGGTTATGAGGATTTTTAGAACTTCTCCCCAGCCCTGGCATACAGTACGCCACTTCAGACTGGTGTGCCCAAAACGCCGATAAGTACTGTAGCACAAAGCCCTTTGGCAGTTTCCGAGAATTGTAATATTTGAATTAGTCATAAGAGATCCTTACCAACAGTATAAGAGCCCCTTCTCAAACTCAACAGGATATTGGCCTGGCAATGACTCATTACAGACTCTTTGTCTCACACAAACAGTTGTGAACATCTATTAATTTCAGCAGGTCAGTATGGTACTCCCAGTTAGCTATTTTACTCTTCATGATGCAAACTGGCCGTTACTATAACATGCCAAGATGTGAAAGACTCTGTGTTTGGGGTGATCAATCGGTTGAAGGTCATGAAAGATCTGTTATAGTAGGAGTTAGCCTCTTCATTTTAAAAGCTATTAAAAAAAGGAACCCATCTCCTGAATGTAGAACCCTGACTGTATACAGGGGACTTCTGTTTTATTGTTTTAATTGTATTGTACTTTGAAATGGTCACGCGACTAGTCAAATAAATTTTCTACTCTACTCACTCAGTGTGCTAAAACCAGCAGCCCTCCAGGATCACACCAATAGTCTATCTAGTCTACAATCCTTTGATTAGCAGAAAGGGTTGCTCTTTGCCATGATACCATCTTAAAAAAAAAAAAGAACAGTTGGCTTTTATACCCCACCTTCCTCACCCTTACGGGGACTCAAAGTGGCTGACAAACCTTCTCTTCTTCTCCCCCCAACAGGCACCCTGTGAGGTAGGTGGTGCTGTGACACCTCAGAAAGAGAGCTGTGACTAGTCCAAGGTCACCCAGCTGGCTTTGATGGAGGAGGAGGAGAAGGAGGAGGGGGAGGAGGAGGGGGAGTTGGTTTTTATAACCCCCTTTCTCATCCTTAAGCGAACACAAAGCAGCTGACAAACCTCTTCTTCTCCCCCCAACAGACATCCTGTGAGGTAGGTGGTCCTGTGAGGGCTTAGAAAGAGAGCTGTGACTAGCCCAAGGTCACCCAGCTGGCTTTGGAGGAGTAGGAGGAAGTTGGTTTTTATACTCCCTTTTCTCATCCTTAAGGGGACTCAAAGCAGCTGACAAACCTTCTTTTCTTCTCCCCCCAACAGACATCCTGTGAGGTAGGTGGTGTTGTGAGGGCTCAGAAAGAGAGCTGTGACTAGCCCAAGGTCACCCAGCTAGATTTGTGGAACAATGCAGAATTGAACCAGGAGAGTACCCGATTAGAATTTCACACTTTTAACCACAAGACCAAACTGGCTCAAAATATACTTTTTCTCCAATGGTTTGGTCCATCAATTGTTTACACAATGGAAAAGGTTCTACGTAGGGATACCACAGTGACTGAAGCCAGCAAAAACTCTTCCATTTCTGGCTTGGTGGTAGAGGTTTGGAAGTGTGGCCCACTGTTTCTTAGAAATCCATGTTTCTATCTGAAAAAAAAACCCATTTGGTAACTCGGTTGACTTCTTCCCTTCTTGCCAACAGTGCACATGAGCTAACGTTACCGGCTGTTGAACACATTCGGCTCTATGGACTTAGCTGGGGAAAAACCTCAAGAACGACTCACTTCCTAAATCTGAGACAGAAATATCTTCAGAGGTTTCAGGGTTTGCAGAAGTAAACGGAAGTACTGACAGACACTGAGACCAACAGCACCAAGACCAATGGTATGTTTGCCTCTTCTTCTTTTTAAAGAACTGGCCAAAACCCCAGCTAAAGTTGTATAGGTTCATGTCTATTTTAAAAGCTCCATTTAACATCTTTTGAAAGTCTTTTAGCTCCTGACACAGGAAAGAATCACGCTACACCCCTTCAGCAGCTGTACACAAACTGTCACAGAAAGAATAATAAGGAAACTAAGAAGACACCATAAACCCTTGATCTGATAGACTGGGAGGAGAGAAAGAACGCCCCATGCATTAAGTGTAACCATTCATTACATCGGAGAGAAGCAAAGGAGGCAAATGCGAAAAGTAAAAACAGGTTTATTCCCATGATGGAGGGCAGAGATCTTCTGTCTGGCTTTGAACTTCTGGCTCTCCCCTTGAAGATGGTGCAGGCTTTTACTGACAGATTCATTAAAACCGATAACACTGTTTGAAGAACACAAGAGAAGACCTGCTGGATTGGGCACAGGCGATCTAGTCCAGCATCCAGAATCACAAAATGGCTTTGGGGCATCTCAGGCAGAAGATAAAGGCAAAACCTTCCCCTGCTTTTGGGTCCCTGCAAAGGTCCTTCAGAAGCATTCTGCTTGTCTCTCCAACCTGGAGGAAGTACCGAGGCATCCATTCCAGGTGCCATTGATACACCTGTTCTCCTTGAGTAAGAAGAGACCAGCTGGGTCAGGCCACAGCCCATCTAGTCCATAAGAATGTAAGAGGAGCCCTGCCAGATCAGGCCACAGCCCATCTAGTCCATAAGAACCTAAGAGGAGCCCCACTGGGTCAGCCCACAGCCCATCTAGTCCATAAGAACCTAAGAGGAGCCCCACTGGGTCAGCCCACAGCCCATCTAGTCGATAAGAACCTAAGAGGAGCCCCACTAGGTCAGCCCACAGCCCATCTAGTCGATAAGAACCTAAGAGGAGCCCCACTAGGTCAGCCCACAGCCCATCTAGTCGATAAGAACCTAAGAGGAGCCCCACTGGGTCAGCCCACAGCCCATCTAGTCCAGCATCCCATCTCACACACTGGCCCACCTATTGCTTGTGGGCATCACAAGCAGAAGACAAAGACAAAACCTTCACCTGCTCTCCACTCACTGCACATGGCCTTTGGAGTAGGGATATGGATGAATATCCGTAGCATTCGATATTCGTATGAATTCATACAAATTCATACATTCGTATACAAATCAAATGTTACAACATTCATACATTGACATTTGTATTTGTCCAAATGCTTCGGAACATTTGTGAACCGGGGAGGGGGGAAAGCGGCTGCGCCAGTCACATCTGCAATAGATCCAGAGTGTATTCAACATGGATTGAGTGTGGATTTGACACTTTCAGAGTGGATATATTGCAGGATATGTATCGATACATGTACATTCATATTGGTTATTCATACAAATGCATTCGTACTGAATACTATATAATCCTACCACATTCAAAGGGGATCTATTCAAATGAATAACATTTTTCTTACATTCTATTCTATACAAATCAAATGCACATCCCACCTTAGAGGCATCCTGCCTACCTCTCCAACCTGACACTCCCCAGTGCTCTTTCCGGGGAGCCCTAGTACATCCACCTACTCTTGAGTCAGAACTAGGGATGTACATTTGACCCTCTATTCGAATTGAACCAAATACCCTAAAATCCAATTCAATTCAAACGGAATCGTTTACATGCAAATTTAACAAGATTCGATTCATATTTACCAAATGCGAATCTATTTGTTCAAATCTTTAACTCTGTACATACGAATGTCGATAACATTCCTATGTGCACGTATGCATCTTCCCCACATCCGTATGCATCCCGTAATTACCGCGTACGCAACTCGTTTTCATCCCGTACGGATCCGTACAAGTGCGGGAAAGATGTGGATCTTCAAGTACGCATTGTGTACGAACCCGTACATATACAAATGCCCGAATAATTCGAACTAATAGATCCAAAGTTCAAAATTCAATTCAAATGTTTACATTTGAATTCTGGGACAATCTATTAGAGTTCGAATGACGAAATTTGGCAGATTCGATCCGATTTTGAATGCCTACGAATATTCGTGCACATCCCTGGTCAGGACTGGACGGTCTGGATCACCTTCAACTCCTCCATGCCATTTATCAACCTTGTCTACCCTGCATGATTTATTTATTTATTTATTTATTTATATTTACATTTATATGCCGCCCCATACCCGAGGGTCTCTGGGTGGCTCACAACATTTAAAAACAGACATTTAAAGATTATATCAACCATAAAATCAGGAACAAGTTTAAAAATGCAACTTTAGAAAAATACAAAAATAGTTAAAAGCAATAGTGATTTTCAATGGGGGAAGTGTGAGGGACATTTAACCAAAGGCCTGCGTGAAGAGGAACGTTTTCACCGCCTTCCTAAATAGGAACAAAGAAGGGGCCTGACACACCCCGAGGGGGAGACCATTCCATAGCCTGGGGGCCACTACCGAGAAGGCCCTCTCCCGGGTGCCCACCCACCGAGCTGCTGAAGGCGGAGGGATCACCAGAAGGGCCTCCCCTCCAGATCTTAAAACATGGGCAGGTCGATATGGGAGAAGGCGCTCCTTTAGATATCTGGGGCCCAAGTCATTTAGGGCCTTATAAGTCAGAGTTAGCACCTTGAATTGGACTCGGTAGAAGTCAGGAGGAAAAGGGGATACGGAAAATGAAAAAGCAGTACAGCTCAGGACATTATTGCAAAGAAATTCATTTGAGTGAATCAGGTCACATGGATGATCTTGGAGGACGGAGAGAGAAACTATCATCATGTAACTCATCAGTACTTTGGGTGCAACCTGTTACACGTTAATCAGTATGCCACCTGGACCAGATGCTCCCAGCTGTTTTTGAAAGCCGGCAGTGAGTTAGCTATACTCAGGAGAACCCCTAGGAGAGTGGAGAGTCAGGGTTTGTTCCAACTGCCAAGAAAAGTGACAAAAATTAATGTGCCAACAATGGAGTCACTGCTTTAGTGTCACATGTAAGCAAGAGAATTATTTCAGAGACTGTGAGGGCAAAGACGGGAACAGATGTTGCTAATGAACAAGCAGAATTCCACTGGGGGAAGAGGGACGAGAGATCAGGTAGGAAATCCCATGATGCTACTGCAAAAGGCAACATAAACATCAGCAATTAGATGATGTGGGCTTAATTGATTTTGCAACTCATGAAAAGCTACAGACAACAGTGCCAAATGCAGGACATTTATTTGGCTAGGTTCTAAAGCTGCTTAAACCTTACGTGAAGCAAAAACGAAATGTCCAAACTGTTTAGGGCCTAAAAGCCAAACATGGATGTGTGCTATCATCATACTTATTTAACATCCTAGCAGAGACTGTCATGAGAGAAGTGTTAGAAAATTTCCATCCATCTACAGAAATGGAGAAGAAGGAGAAGGAGGAGGAGGAGGAGGAGGAGGAGGAGGAGAAGAAGGAGGGCTTTTCTACCCCACTTTTCTCACCCATTCAAGGGAACTCAAAGCAGCTGACAAACCTTCTGTTCTTCTGCCTACACGCTGCGATAGCTCAAGAAGAGAGCTGTGACTAGCCCAACGTCACCTAGCTGGCTTCATGGAGGGGTGAGGAATCAAACTAGAAGACCACCAGATAAGAGTCCAACACTCTAACCACAGGACCGAACTGGCTCACAAGGGACAGAAGGGGTCTTTTTCACTGACCACATCTTGTCATGGTGGAATTCAAACTGCCAGTTTCAAGTTTTAAGGTACGTTGATCACTGTGCTAGAAAGCTCAGTGAAAAAAGATTTTTGTTGTCTGCCATGGGGGGGGCGGGGAGCCAGAAATATGCAGAAAACCACAAATCACAGGCTTGGAAGAAGAAACGTGTAAGATCAAAGCTAATGGACTACCATTAGTAGGAGCTGATACTTATTCTTATCGTGGGTTGCTCATCTGGGATGCAGAGTGAGGAAAGAAATACAAAGCTGAAGAAAGACCACACTCATGGTTCATCCAGAAGAAAATGGGAAGACAGAGCATATCCACAGGAACAAACCCCCAGCTGTTGCATTTATGGATGGGAAAGCAGGACCATAAAGAAAGATCATGGCTCAGGGGATGGCACACAAGAACCTCAGAGGAGCCCTGCTGGATCAGGCCATAGCCCATCTAATCCAGCATCCTGTCTCACACAGTGGCCAACCAACCGCCCATGGGCATCTCCAGGAGAGACCAGGGCAAACCTTCTCCAGCAAGCCTTAGAGCAGCGGTTCTCAACCTGTGGGTCGGGACCCCTTTGGGGATCGAACTACCCTTTCAGAGGGGTCACGACAAGTCTCCCACCACCCCTCCCTCCCCCTTCCCAGCAACCCTACCCCCATGGTTGGGGGTCTCCACAACATGAGGAACTGCATTAACGGGTCGTGGCATTAGGAAGGTTGAGAACCCCTGCCTTAGAGGCATCCTGCCTGTCCCCTGCAGCCTCCATTCTAGTAGCCACTGATACATGTGTCATCCATAAATTTGTCTAACCCCTCCTTAAAGCCATCTAGGCTGGTTGCTGTCACCACCTCTTCTGGCAGCAAACTCCATAGACCGATGACCCTCTGGCTGAAGAAATCCTTCCCATTCTCCTACCCATCAGCTTCATAGATGCCCCCTGGTTCTAGTGTTGTGTGATAGAGAAAATTTTTCTCTACTATACTTTTCTATACTATGCATGATTTTATATACTTCAATCAGGTCCCCTCTTAAACACCCTGATTTCATAAGGGATTTTGTTCCAGACTCTTAATCATTCTGGTTGCCCTTTTCTGCTCTTCTTCCAGTTCCACAATATCCTTTTTGAGGTGTGGTGACCAGGACTGTACACAATTAAAGAAGCTTAAATAGATGCTGAGAACAGCTCCTACATCAAGGAGAACCACTGATTAGCTGTAAGAAAAAAACAGGAGCAGGAAGAAATCTGACGGAAACTATAATGAAGGGATAGATGCAAAACTTTGAGCGCATCATCCTAAGAAGAATCTGGAGTTTAGTGAGAAAAATTATCCAAGATGGAGTACTAGAGCCATGAGTGCAAAGACCAAGTCTGCCAGGGATTCTGGGAAGCAGCCTGGTGAGGAGGGGAGAAATGTCCTTTGAGTTACTAAGCAGCCTCGACTCAGTCACGGGAAAGTCTTTTTAATAAAGGAGTGGAAATCCAGCTACTGGTCCTGATCCTGCATGTATCCACTGGTGTGAGGGAAGAGGCAGGCGTGACAGGAAGCCAAAAGTCAAAGGAGCCTGTTGCCGATCTGAACCTTAACTGTAGATTGGAGAGAAATACTCAGCTCTTCCTAGCAGAATATACAAATTACAGGCAGCAGGTATGGTATTTATGAAGGATTTGTATGATGAAAAGATCTGACATGGTAACGAATGAGAGATTCAAGGGAGGGTTGGGTGGAGAGAATTGGCTGACGGCACGTGTGATTCGTAACTATTTAGCAGCTAACAATATTTGAAGGAACATCTACACCCATATCGACTTGCCCCTGCCTTAAGATCTGGAGGGGAGGCCCTCCTAGTTGTACCACCACCCTCAGCAGCAAAAGGGGTGGGCAGCTGGGAGAGGGCCTTCTCAGTGATGGCCCCTAGGCTGTGGAATGGTCTCCCCCTTGAGGTGCATCTATCACCTTCACTGAACACGTTTAGGAAGGCAGTGAAGACAGACCTCTTTGCCCTGGCCTTTGGTTGAATGGGAATACACTTTTCCCTTCCCACTTGCAGATGCTATTGTTTTAATACACATTGTTATTGTTTTAATGACATTTGATTTTAGATGTTGTTACCCGCCCAGAGACCTCTGGGTATAGGGTGGGACAAAAATGTAAACAAACAAAATAAATAAGTAAATAAATAAACAATGTGAAAGAGAAAGTGGCTAAAGACATGACAGAACTGGAGATTCTAATATCAGGTTTTCTGTAGAGTGGACAGATCTATAAGCTCCTTTTGGAAGATCAACATAGTCTTGGCACTGTGTTCAATAGATGGCAATCAGATATTAATTCATCAGAGAGAGACAGAAGATTGTGGGCCTAAAATAAGATTAAAAACCCTTGAATAAAGAAAATGGCCTCAAAGCTGTTACACAGCTTTGGTTTTCTCTAGTTCAGAAAATCCACCTTTGAGTTAGATAACAAGGAAGGAAAATGACAAGTCACTTGGCGGCTGTGTTCTTCCACTCTGAAAGTGGACTGAAGCTGGATTAAACCTTAGGTGTGAATGCAGCCCGTCTCCCTATCCCCTTTGTAGACACCAGGCACAATTTGATAAGATTCCTATCATGTCTCTTCTTATCCATCTCCTTTGTAGACTAAAAAACCTCAGACGCTGCTCTTTTTCCTTGTTGGAAAGATCGTCAAGCCCTTGATTATCTTAACAACACTAAAACAGCAAGCAGAAAAAAGCATATAACTTTGATCTTGTTCTTATGTCGAGACTTGGGTCACTTTAATACTGTGTATAATGGAATGTCCAGTTTAGCAGTTTCTGGACATGATGTCCACAACCTAGCATCCCTTAACCTTGCTGAGCACAGCAGCTGCTTTTTAATTAAAAGACACTGTGGGCATTGCGTCAACGTTATGACTATTAATAACCACGTTGGAAAGGGGAAGCATAATAGGAGCAAGGATTTATTTGTTGTGTTGAGAGACCTTCCCCTACAGCACACAAGAAGATTCTCCGTTTTAGCAGTTATACTTCTATAGTCTCTCTTGATCTTGTCTTTCCAGTTCATAAATCACCATGAATCCTGGTTTAGCCTGCAGGGGAGAAGACACGACGGCGGTCTTGAAGGATCTGAAGGGCGTCCCATTGCAGAGGGATCGTCCCTATTCTCACTTAGACAAGATGGGAGGACTGGAAACAATGGGATGAACCTTCAAGGGAGTCAAGACTAATTAGAAATTAGAAGAAACTTCCTGATGGTGAGGGCGATCAGTCAGTGCAATAGGCTGAGGGGGGGGAGGAAATGGGGCGCTTCTAGGGCCATCTGCTGGGACTCGAGAGCAGGAGAAGGTTTGTCCTTGTCTCTGCTTGAGATGCCCGTGAGCATTTGGTGGGCCACTGTGTGCGACAGGATGCTGGACTAGATGGGCTGTGGCCTGATCCAGCAAGGCTTCTCTTATGTTCTTATGTTCTTATGTTGCCACCGGAGGTGGTGGGTTCTCCTTCACTGGAGGTCTTCAAGCAGAGGCTGGACCTACATCTGTCTGGGATGGTTTAGGAAATCCTGAATTGAGCTGGGGGTTGGACCAGATGACCCTGGAGGTCCCTTCCAACTCTGGATTCTATTATTCTTTGACACTGTCCTAGTCTGGAATGGTTTGGCCATGAGGTCTTGGTTGTCGGGGTGGGAGGATTTGCTACCAGAACCTAAAAGACACCTATCTTGGGCAGAGAAGACGAGGAAATGACATTTTTTGTTCAGGAACTGCCTGTTTGCAGATGCCATTTGTCTCAGCTTCTGCTCACTTGCTGTCTTAAGATACTTGGCCATTTTCTTGATAAATTCTGTCTCACAGCTAGAACAGGCTACTGCACTGCTCACTGATTCTAAATCCTTGCTAAATACAATAACAACAACAAAACAACAACCCAGACCTGTTACAGAATCTGCACTGTGAAAAAAAAATCTGTTTTTACTTTATTTGTTGTTCCTTAATCTGTGGCTTCTCTTGGGAAGATCAGCCTATTGTTTCCATATCCGTCTAGCTTACAGTAGGGCAGTGTATGAATGTAATTTTAGACATTCAGTTCGAATATTTGAATGTTCAAATTCGTACAAACCGAGAAAAAACAAATGTATTCAAATTCGAATCGATTTGAATACATTCGTATCTATTCGTATGGATATTCTATTAGTATCTGAAGATACAACTGTCGACAACGTTCGTAAGTGTCCATACGTATCCCAGTTTTGTCCTGTACGTATCCGTACAAACGTGTACAGATATGATTAAGATGCATACAGATATGTATGTAATGCGTATGCATCCGTACCCATTTGAATGTTTAAATAATTTGTGCAAATTATTAGAAATATTCAAATTCATTCGGATATTAAGAAAACAAACGTGTAGATGTTTGATTCGAATTCGAATGTCCGAATTTGACCAAATTTAACCAAATTTTGAATGTTTCAAATATTCTTGTGCATCCCTAGCTTACAGAGACTGTATGGAAAGCCATACAGACCTTCGGGTATAGGGCAGGATAGAAATACAAACAAACAAACAAACAAACAAACAAACAAACAAACAACAAACAAACAAACAAACAAACAACAACAACAACAACAACAACAACAACAACAACAACAATAATAATAATAATAATAATAATAATAATAATAATAATAATAATAATAATAATAATAATAATAAATTTGAAAGCCTAAGTAGACAATTTATTCAAATGTTTACAGATCATTTCCATCTCTAAAAATGCAGGCAGGCAGGACTTTGGCTCACTCCCTAATCCCAGAGGAGAAGCAGTTTTGTTGCCAGCTCCAGAGAAGGATTTGGGAATTTTAACAGGGCATCAGGCATTATCTCTGACACCTCACCTGAGATTGGTTCTCTTTGTTCTCCCTTGCAGGCAATAATAAAGGCCTTGAGTAGGTAGCAGAAGAGCTTTACAGCTCTACTGAGGTTCCAAGCAAACCTCTTAGGAGCGAAAGGATTTGGATGAAAAGCCCAGCATCCATGCTAAGTGTGCCAAGTCTGTTTTGCCAGGTGAGATGGTTCTCAGTCCCCAACACGTAGCGGATAAGCCAAATCAAGAGCGTTCTCCCTTGTACAAAGAGGGACTTCTTTGCAGGCTGAACAGCCTCCATGGGGCAGGGCTGCCAGCCAGCTCCACTAAGAATGGCACAAAGAGGAACCCACAGAACAGTCTCCGATCAAAGAAGGATGATGTCTGCTTTCTTCTGCCCAGCCCTGAGTGTTCTTGGGTACCAACAAGTCATAGCCAACTCCTGGATGACTGCGTGGGCAGCTCCATGGGTACCTCTAGGGAGTTTTCTTGGCAGAGCTATAGAAGTGGTTTGCTATCGCCTACTTCCAAGGAGAGGTCAGGCATGAAGCTGGCAACCTTTGATTTCCAGGCCACTTGCTCTAAAACAGCTACTCCCAGACTCCATGGGCATCTTGATGCAGTTTCCTTGGCAGAGATATAGAAGCAGTTTGCCATCACCTACTTCTGGGGAAAGACTGAGCATCAAACTGGCAGCCTTTGCTTTCCAGGCCATTTGCTCTAAAACTGAGCTATAGCTACAGAATCTCAGCTACTCCCAGGATGCATGGGCACTCTATGCAGTTTTCTTGGCAGAGATCAGAAGTAGTTTACCATTACCTACTTCTGCATCAAACTGGCAACCGTCTGCTTCAGTTTTTGGCTGAAGGAAAGAAGGACAGAGGGGGTAAAGGAACCCTGGAATGTCCTTTTGTGAGCCAGTTTTGTCTAGTGGTTAGGGAGCCGACTCTTATCTGGGAATACCGGGTTTGATTCCGCCCTCCCCCATGAAGCCAGCTAGGTGGCCTTGGGCTAGTCACAGCTCTCTTCTGGGCTCTCACAGCCCCACCTACCTCACAGGGTGTTCTGTTGTGGGGAGAAGACCAGAAGGTTTGTCAGCTGCTTTGAGTCCCCTTAAATGGGTGAGAAAAGCGGGGTGGAAAAGCCAACTCTTCTTCTTCTTCTTCTTCTTCTTCTTCTTCTTCTTCTTCTTCTTTCTGCTCCCTTTTCTGTCTCTCCTTCAGTCCCTGAGTAGGTCATTTTTTTTTAAACCCAGCTTTGATGTAGCTAAAGATTCTTTTATATTTTTTAGAAAATTCCTGCAAATCATCTTGAGATGGTTATCAACAGCAGTACCAAACAAAACAAAAAAGTATAAAGAAATTACCGGCTCAGAAATAAAGGAGCTTAACTTAACAAGAAAAAAAAGAACTTTACAGAGTTAACGGCATGACAAAATGTCAGAAATTCCCTCCGTAGGGAGAGCAAAACGTCAGTTTTATTTTCAAGGCCTGAAGATTTAACTCCACAGCCACATTTTTTATGACCGGTCTTCAGGTTCCTTCCCTCCTAGCACCTGCCGAAGGAACCTGTTCGGCCATCTTCTGTCAGGTGGGAAGATCCGACTCATTTTCCTGTCAAACCCATAAGAGAGAAAGAGAGAGACTAGAGTTCCCAGGCACTGGACTACAGCATGTTTCTGGAAGTCATAAAACATGCCGGTGGGAATGACTACTGTCAGCCTTCATTTCCATCACTCTCTGGCTTGAAAGAAGGGGGCGATACAGGAGGGGAAGAAGGCAAGCGTTCCAGAGCAGCAGAGTGCGGGCCCATGTTGAATAAGCTGCACCAAAACTGTATTTAAAGCACATATTACATTCTGCCAATGCATAATGCATGCGCTTCCTCTCACACGCAGATAGATTGTCAGTCACTCCTTCGCTTAAGTCACCTTCCCAAACGGCTTCGTTTAATAAGATAGGCGGTTTCTGCATACAGCCTGAAGAAACGGAGACGTGAGAAACAGTGTCTGAAATTATGTGCAACGTAGGAAGAGTGGGCATGAGAAAGTTTTCTCAAATTACAAGAACTATGAGTGGCCATCTCCCCTCCCCTCCGCACCAAGCTACTTTACCAAGGATCTAGACTCCCAGAATGGCCCACCAGTTGCTTCTGGGCACCTCAAGCTGCTCTCCATTCCCTGCAAATGGCCTTGAGAGGCACCCTGCCTGTCTCTCCAATATGCAGGTGGTACCTAGGCATCCATTCTAGTAGCCATTGATACACCTAGCCCCCATGAATTAAGAAAAGCCTTGCTGGATCAGGCCACAGCTCATCTAATCCAGGATCCTGTCTCACACAGTGGCCCACCAAATGCTCACGGGCATCTCAAGCAGAAGATGAAGGCAATACCTTCACGTGCTCTCCACTCCCTGCAAATGGCCTTGAGAGGCCTCCTGCCTGTCTCTCCAATATGGAGGTGGTACCTGGGCCTCCATTCTAGTAGCCATTGATGTACCTATCCCCCATGAATTAAGAAAAGCCCCGCTGGATCAGGCCACAGCCCATCTAATCCAGCATCCTGTCTCACACAGCGGCCTCCTGCCTGTCTCTCCAACCTGGAGGTGGTACCTGGGCCTCCATTCTAGTAGCCATTGATACACCTATCCCCCATGAATTAAGAAAAGCCCTGCTGGATCCGGCCACAGCCCATCTAATCCAGCATCCTGTTTCACCCGGCGGCCCACCAGTTGCCTCTGAAGCTGAAGACGAAGGCAAAACCACCTATTCTGCACTCCCTGAAAATGGCCTTGAGAAGCCTCCTGCCCATCTCTCCAACCCTAACCTAGGGATAAAGTCTAGTCTTGGTAGGCCTCTTATCTCAGCCCAGCAGCAAGAAAACACATACCCAGAAAAACAATGCTATATAAGGCAGCGGTTCTTAATATGGCATCTGGGGACCCCCAGCTGTCCACAGGAGGTCTATGGTAGGCCAGTGGTGGAGTTGGGGGGGGGGAACGACACAAGGTGGGGATGGGCAAGTGGGGAATGTGAGGTGGGGGGTCTGCAGAAACAAAAGTTGTGTAAAGGAAAAGTTTAAGAACCACTGCTATAACCATCAATTTCTTGGCAGCTGTCGTTCACACAGGGTTCCCTTTTTTTAGGGGTCCTCATCTGTGACCCTCCAGATGTCTCTAAAGTACAACTCCCAATGTTCTGACCACCCTCAGTAGGGATAAGAAGGAATGCTGGGAGTGGGATGCTGGAAGTTGTAGTTCAGTAACATCTGAGAGGTCACAGTTAAATCCACCAGCTGTTTTCAGTAACTATCTTGGTACATGGACTGTATATTCAAGAATCATCATAGTGATTTCCAGTTTGGAGGAGGAGGAGGGGGAGGAGGAGGAGGAAGAGTTGGCTTTTCTACCCCACTTTTCTCACCCTTAAAGGGACTCAAAGCGGCTGGCAAACTTTCTGTTCTTCTCCCCACAACAGTCACCCTGTGAGGTAGGTGGGGCTGAGAGAGCTCAGAAAGAGAGCTGAGACTAGCCCAAGGTCACACAGCTGGCTTTGTGGAGGAGGGCAAAATCAAACCCCGTGACTGTGAGATATGAGTTCAGCCACAAGATTAAAGTGGTTCACATGAAACAGAGACCTGAGATATCACTCTGACTGTAAGTTGTTTTTGGAGAATCTTCATTTTTCTTCTTAAAGAGGCAAACTTGGATGATACTGCACCAAAATAAAGCAAGTGTCATCAAATCAATATGGACTTGAAAAATCAGGGAAATTTGGTCATTTTTTTGGAAAGAAACTTATATGTGAAGAAATTATTTGAATAATACCACATTATTCAGCCCATCTCAGTTCCTTTCTATCACTTTCTTCAAGCCAAGCACTGCCTTGAAGAAGAAGAAGAAGAAGAAGAAGAAGAAGAGTTGGCTTTGTTACCTTTCTTTTCTCACCCATTTAAGGGGACTCAAAGTGGCTGAAAAACCTTCTATTCTTCTCCCCACAACAGACCCCCTGTGAGGTAGGTGGGGTTGTGAGAGCTCAGAAGAGAGCTGTGACTAGCCCAAGGCCACCCAGCTGGCTTCATGGTGGAGAGCGGAATCAAACCCAGTATTCCCAGATAAAGAGTCCGGCTCCCTCACCACTAGACCAAAATGAGAGCTGCAGTAATATTTACCAAGGACAATAATACAATTGGGGTTGTACAACCAGCTGTAAAGACTTCTGGAGTGTCATTTCTAGCATGTTTTTAAAGTACGGTTTCCATCTACGGATCCTGTTAAAGGCATACTGGAAAAAAATAATCCAGGGAAACATTTTTAAAGAAAACAAGCATTTATAAGAATTTTGTTTGGCCGTCTGCCACTTCCCGGGCCTTCTCTATGGAATCCAACAGCTGATATACCATAATACATGCACACACATGATCTCTACATCCTCCGTGAGTGCAGAAGCTGTGCTGTTATTTTATGGTTTTGCTACAAGGAGATTTACTGTTTTTATTTTTAAAATGTTTAAAGAGAAGGCAGTTCCCTCCTCAATCCCAGATGACTTATCCAAGTAAAACATTGCTAAAAATACCAGCTTTTCACCATTCCACGCTGATTATAACACTGCCGTATTTATAAGCAGAAATGTCTGGCGTGTCGGAGATGTTACAGCAGCACTTTGTTTTTCATTTTTGCTAAGAGGTGACCATGGGTGTTCTGCACATCTGCCATGATGGCATCTCTCCCAAGCCTTGTCCTTGGCTTTGAAGACTTCTTTCTCCAGCTTTTGATGTGTCACTTCAACTGAACATGTCCAGTGTGTGATCCCAATAACCCTGGAGCACGTACATAAGAATATAAGAGGAGTCCTGCTGGATGAGGCCGCAGTCCATCTAGTCCATCATCCTGCCTCACATGGTGGCCCGCTAATTGTTTCTGGGCTTCTCAACCAGAAGACAAAAGCAAAACCTTCACCGGCTCTCCACTCCCTGAAAATGGCCTTTGGAGGCATTCCTCCACTGCCGGGACGAACACAAGAACATAAGAGGAGCCCTGCTGAATCAGGCCGCAGCCCATCCTGTCCTATACAGTAGCCCACCAATTCCTTATTAGCATGTCAAGCGGAAGACAAAGGCAAAACCTTCACCGGCTCTCAAATCCCAGCAAATGGCTTTAGAAGCATCCTGCCTGTCTCCCCAACCTGGAGGATGTACCTACGCCTCCATTCTAGAGGAGCCATGCATTCGTCTAACCCTTTCTTAAAGCTATCAAGGTTGGTTGCTGTTACCACCTCTTCTGGCAGAAGAACCTGAGCCTGGATAGCTTGAGCTATGAATAATTATCCACACACTGGTGACTCACCAATGCCTTAAGGCTGCTGGTGGTTTCTTGTTCCGTGACCCATGGCCCCAAATCACATATGAACAACAAGGATGCTAATAACGTTTTATTACTACACATCCACAGTGAATAACACAAGTGCAACCCAGCTATCAGGTTTTATACTCTCTAAGGGTGTTTTTCCACTGCAGCCCTTAGATCCAGATCTAAGAAGATCTGGATCTAAGGAATGGGAACATTCCTTAATCCGGATCTAGTAGATCCAGATTAAGGGAAGCACCTGATGTGTTTGCACGGGAGGTGTAGCACCCATTAGCAATGGGTGCTAACACCCCTGCTTTGCACCCATGTGGGTAATCAGCTTTGCACCCACGTGGGGAATCCGGATCGACCCCTAAGGGGTTGGTCCGTTACGCCAGGTGTTTCGGGGAGCAGGGGGGCGCAGTCTTCGAAGCCACTTCGAACTGACTTCAAAGTCATTTCAAAGTCATTTCGAAGTCTGTGCAAAATAGCTCTGGAGTGCCTTTGAAGTCTGTGCTGATCTTCGGAGTGAACTTCGAAATGACTTCGGAATCACTTCGAAGTCACTCCAAAATTCACTTCGAAGATCAGCACAGACTTCAAAGGCACTCCAGAGCTATTTTGCACAGATTTCAAAATGACTTAGAAATGACTTCGAAGCCTAGGTTTAGGGGGGGGGGGCAATGGGTCCATCCCCTCCCCCTAGCCTCCTTTGGACCCCACTGCCTGTTTCCAGTGGAAACAGGCTCCCTTTAATCCGGATTTTCTGGCAGAAGACCCCATTATAGACCCCATTAATGAGGTCTACAGAAAATCCGGATTAAAGGCCAAAATGTACCCATTAGATCCGGATTTCCCCCATGGCAGTGGAAACAATCAGGTCCCAAATGGGTGCCGTGGTGGAAATGTGATAATCTGGCTCACACCCAAATGGGTCCTAAATGGGTGCAAAAATGGGTACTTTTTGACAGTGGAAAAACACCCTAAATAGCATCTCCCTACATAGCATCCATTTGACTCCAATTCGCCTTTAATATTCTTTATTACCCACTATTCTCTCATAAGTACATGTTCTTGGAACGACCAAAGAGACATAAAACTGCCAGCCATGTTCTAGAGCCGCCTTCTCCCATGGGAATGCAACATAAATCAGACACGGCAAGATCAAGGATTGGCAGGACAAGATGGAAGACAAAGACACAGGTGAGGCCATCTTTACTGCCTCCTTCCCTAGAAGTTTCTCCTGCTCAGTTCTCTAGCACAGAATTCATCCTAATTTATTTGGGAGTCAACAGCCCCCGCTTCTTGAATTCCTCAAGCACTACTATTTAGCACTAATTCAGATCTGTTATTTTCTGTTTTCACTTTCATAATGAATCCTGCTAACTCCCAGCTAACAGAGTGCGCTTGTGTATATCACAAATTGTTGCAAAAGGCAGCAGACGACAACAGAACCTATTTTTAACAAGGGTGGAGAAACGGAGGGAGGTACACAGAAAGCCTGGGAGATGGGGAAAGTTTTAAAAGGCATACGGTTCTTGTTTTAATCATGTTTGATTTTAGATGTTGTTACCCGCCCGGAGACCTTCAGGTATAGGGTGGGATAAAAATGTAGATGGATGGATGGATGGATGGATGGATGGATGGATGGATGGATGGATGGATGGATGGATGGATGGATGGATGGATGGATGGATGGATGGACGGACGAACGGACGGACAGATGGAGAGAGAGAGAGAGAGAAATGGAAAGGAGTACTTGGGGAAAAAAGGCAATGACAAAGAGACAGGCTCCCTTTATTTATAAATATGAGAGTTAGTTACAGTATATTCTGGCATATAAGACTACTTTTTAACCCAGGAAAATCTTCTCAAAAGTTTGGGGTCATCTTATACGCTGGATATTGTCTTCTTATATGGTGAGTATATCCCAAACTCTATATCTTAACTGGAAAAGTTGGAGGTTGTCTTATACGTCCAGTTGTCTTATATGCCGGAATATATGGGTACTTAATTTATATCCTGTTTCTCTCCCCAAAAGGGACTCAAAGCGGTGTACAAACTTACCATAACCAATTACAACGAAAAGAGCGCTATGCAAAAATTAAATGAGACATTATAAGGCCCAAAACATATCAAGCAGTTTAAAATTAAGACGTACAATAAAACTGGAGCTTATCGAAACAGTTACATAATAACTTAAACCATCAAATAGGAAATTGTACAGGTGCAAATGAGGCGACCTGAACAACTTCCAATTAGGGATGTGCACAAATGGGGTTTTTGCCTCAATTCGTAGCAAATCGAATTATAAAATTCATTTTAGTTTGAACAGATCCGCTTCAAATGCGGTAGGATTCTATTCAATACAAATGTATTCGTATGAATTTGTATAAATATCCAATATGAATGCATACGTACTGGATACATATCTTGGATACGTATCCTATACGAACACATACATATCCTATACCAATGCATATGTATCATATATATATCCTATACAAATGCATACGTATTGGATACATAACCTGGATACGTATCCTATACGAACCCATACATATTGGATACATATCCTATCAATGCATATGTATCAGATATATATCCTATACGAATGCATATGTACTGGATACATATCCTGGATACATATCCTATACGAATGCATACATATTGGATACATATCCTACACCAATGCGTATGTATCAGATATACAGTATATCCTATACAAACACATACGTATTGACAGTATCCTATATATATCCCCAGTTTAACGAATGCCTGAACTATTGATACAAATGTTCTGAAACTTTCATATTTATACGAATGCTAACGCTAATGTATGAATGTCGTAACATTTTATTCGTGTACGAATGTCGGAGTTCATATGAATAACGAATCTTACGAAGATCTGTGTACATCCCTGATTTTTGCACGCTGTTGTATTATAATCCATAGAATGTTCACCTTCACTGTTCATTTATTAATCCCAATGGACGTATCCCACCTCCACATCTTCCAATGCATTAGCCATCTGGATTCGTACGATGAAATTGTTCAGTAACGCGCCACTATGCGCAAGGCTGCTTATGGCCACACGGAAAGCACCACAGTCTCTCTTTCTGCCTCTCTCCCCCTCCTTTTATCCACAGCTATCCATCTATTTGGAAACCATGCATAAATAATTTAAGTAATGGGCATGGAGGTTCTACAGGAAAAGTGACATTGCATTGATTTTTGGATCATCTTCTCGGATTGCATTAATAATTGAAAAGCAGCCGGCGCAGATGTCTGTCTGGGGACTCAGAAGGGTCTCCGCCAGTTCTTTTCATTCCCCACCCCACCCCCCACCCTCAGGCACAGCCTCAGGGGAAGCTACCACGAGTCCAATTAAAGGACATATAAAAGGTTTACAAGTAGATCCTTTTTGTCCTGTTGTTACAACTTTTATAGGAGCAGAAAAGGTAGGTAAAACAACAACAACCCCCCCACACCATTCAACTAGGGCATCTTCTCATATTCTGAGAATGTTCTGTCCCATCACGCAACGATTTTGGAAATCCAAATCCCAGCTCTCAGGTGACTTTCAGCAAAAATGGGGGGGGGGAGTTAAATTTCATGATCTCATTGAATTGTCAGTAAAAGACTGGGCCTCCCCTTAGGTGGTGCCACCTTTGGAATGCAACCCCCAATGCTCATGAGGTGACTGCTATCCTATGTTTCAGACCTGAGTGTTTTCAATACTATTTTTAACAGCTACCATCTCCTGTTGTTAAATGCTGCTTTGATATTTATATCTAACTGCTTTGAGATTTTGTATTAACAGACAGTGCATTCTTTCAGATAAAGTAAACATTAAATCTCAACAGTGTTTAGGAAAAGGTCTGGGACACCTTCTATCACCCTGCCGTATTTGTCACATGTATTCACAAAGAATGAAACGTGGGGGGAAATTGTTGCTACGATCATACCGCTGGAATGGAAATGAGCTCTCAACCACACAGAAATTCAGGAACGGAAAGGGGAAGAGAGCCAGTAGAAACAGAAATATAGTCAAGGCATCACAAATTCTTAATTGAGTGGATTATATGCTAAATTGCTCTTATCTAGGGATCTGCACGAATATTCGTACAAGTTCGCATGAATTCATACATTTGCATTCAAATCGAATGTTGCAAATGATTTTTTGCGTTCATCCGAAGCTTTGTTATATTTGTGAATGTGGGGAGGCGGCAAAGTGTCTGCCCAGCCACATCTGAAGCTGGAGCAGATATTGGGTGTTTTTCCACTGTCACTAGAAATACCCATTAAGTACCCATTAATGGGTACTAAATGGCATTAATGCACCCATTAATGGGTACATAATGGGTACTTCTAGTGACAGTGGAAAAACACCCTTAGAGCAGATTCACAGCAGATTCCATTGCTGGTTGACTTGAATTCAGAATCACGCAGCTTGCTTAGTTGCGTGAACTAAACCGGCCATTTCATTGTCTAAAATCCTTCTGAGCATCTAGGAATTAGAAAAGAGGAGCCTTGCTGGGACAAGAACAAACGTCATGACAGGAAGGGCAATGAGTCAATGGAATAAGATCCCATGGGAGGCAGTTGGTTCTCCTTCACTGGAGGTCTTCAAACGGAGGCTGGACAGACATCTGTCTGGGATGGTTTAGGAAATCCTGCATTGAGTAAGCGCTTAATGACCCTGGAGGTCCCTTCCAACTCTATGATTCTAGTCCAGCATCCTGTCTCACACTATAGCCCACCAGTAGGCATCTCAAACAGAAGACAATGGCAAAAGCTTCACCTGCTCTTGACTTCCTGTAAATGGCTTTTGGGTATCTATTCTAGTAGCCATTAATACATCTGTCCTCCATAAATTAGGAGGAGCCCTAATTAATTAAGAGAAGCCCTGCTGGATCAGGCACAGCCCATCTACTCCAGCATCCAGATTCACAGAGTGGACCACAAATCGCTTCTAGGCATCCTCGGGCAAAAGACAAGAGCAAAACCTTCACCTGTTCTTGACTCCCTGCAAATGGCCATTAGAGGCATCCTGCCTGTCTCTCCAACCTACAGGAGGTACCTGAGCATCCATTCCAGTAGCCACCGATATACCCTTGCTCTACATATTTGTCTATAACAAAATGTAAGAGGAGTCCTGCTGGATCAGTCCACAGTCTCTCTAGTCCAACAGTCTCTCTCACCCAGTGTCTCACCAATTGCTTCTGGGCGTCTTAAACAGGAGACAAAAGCAAAATCTTCACCTGCTCTTGAATCCCTGCAAATAGTCTTTAGAGACATCCTGCCTGTCTCTCCAACCTGGAGAATGTACCTGGAGGCATCCATTCAAGCAGCCAATGTTACACCTGTCATCCATGAATTTATTTATCATATAGCTTCTGTCTTAAATCCCACAGTATTGAAAAAGACAACATAGAACATGTCAGAATAGGTATTTAAAAACAGAACAAATGTTTAAAATATCCTTCTCAGTGAACTAATAATGCTCTCTTACATTATCCAACACTGTACCTCATGATGGGATGGTTAATATAATGAAAATATAAGCGACTGAACTATTCCCCCCACCCCCCAACCGACCTTACCTTCATAATGTTTACTAAGTCTGTCTGGTAGTAGCGATCTTGATGAGCGTTTGCAGCGGCTAAGGTGAGAAGGTAATCATTCCTGGCGTGAGTCGCTTTAGAATTACATTCAGAACGCCGTGCTTTTAACTAGATCAGTAAAAGAAAATAAGAGGGAAAGAAAGAAGGAACAAAGATTAAGACAACTTTCACAACTTCAACCTGAGAAGAAAAGCTTTAAAAAGAACATAAGAGAAGCCCTGCTGGATCAGGTCACAGCCCATCTAGTCCAGTATCCTGTCGCACACAGTGGCCCACCAAATGCTCACCGGCATCTGAAGAAGTAGATGTGCCCATTAGGCCCCATAACATCTAAAGAAGTAGACGTGCCCATTGGGCTCCCTAGCATCTGAAGAAGTAGACGTGCCCATTGGGCCCCCTAACATCTAAAGAAGTAGACGTACCCATTAGGCCCCCTAACATCTAAAGAAGTAGACGTACCCATTGGCCCCCCTAGCATCTGAAGAAGTTGACATACCCATTGAGCCCCCTAGCATCTGAAGAAGTTGACATGCCCATTGGGGCCCCTAGCCCAAGTAGATTCAGGCCGGATTTGATGCTTTCAGAGCATGGATATGTTACGGATATGTATGTGTTCGTGTCAGATACATGCCGGATACGTGTCCATTCATAATATAGAACCGTTCCTTCTTGGTCACAGTGATAACATTAAAAGGTTCTATGTGTCTGAACCTACAACCTAAGTAACGTGTACAGCAAAACCTCCCATAGTGCGAATTCCCAGGGTGCACTGTGTCCCTTTTTGGACAGAGGCAGTAATCCATGCTCTGGCATGAGGCTGCAACTGATTCCGAATGCTGGCTGGCACGGTTGGCTGCACACATATCATGCCACAGAATTGCACTGACTGTCTATTGGTCACATTTTAGACAATTATGACCAATGGGCACATATCCCAAAAGAGCCACATTAGCTGCCTGCCACAGTCACATTATGGGCAGCAGCCACAGTTACAAACCATGAGAAACTGTTTCACTGTAGCATCACAGCTGGGTGATCCTACAGCCTCTAGAAGAACACAGAGCAGCAGAAAGTCTTGTGAGGTTTCATTGTAGAGGATGCTAAGCAATGCTTTTTCAAGGGTTTCTACCCAGAAAGGCTGCCACCAGAGGAAAATGTGGGATCTTGTTTGGATCCCTCAGTAGCCCCTTGCCAGCCCTGCCAAATGAAAGTGCAAAACTGTGGTATAAACACAGGCGTTCATGTGGCTCCTCAATCCTGTAATGATGCACTATGTATTTCTAGGTATTTTGACGGTGCAAAATATCTGGAAATGCACGGTGGCCACTTCTGGGTTGGATTTAGCCCAACACATGCATCAGGGATCACAGATGTGAGCCAGTTTGGTCTAGCTGTTAGGGAGCCGGACTGTTATCTGGGAATATCAGGTCTGATTCCACTCTCCTCCATGAAGTCAGCTTGGTGACCTTGGGCGAGTCACAGCTCTCTTCTGAGCTCCACAGCCCCACCTACCTCACAGGGTATCTGTTGTGGGGAGAAGAACAGAAGGTTTGTCAGCCACTTTGAGCCCCCCTAATTGGGTGAGAAAAGTGGGCTAGAAAAGCCAACTCTTCTTCTCCATCATCATGTTGAAGGAAAGGGTCCAGACAAAGTAAGTTGTTTTGCTGTTCTGGAAAAATCCACCTGGAGAGTTGATTTTCCCGGAACAGTGATAACGCGCAATATCATCCCAATATCTCAGGGTTCTGTTGGGATTATCACAGATATACGTGGCAATCCTAACACTGCCCCTGGATAATTCCACATTTTAGGAGCCGTCCAGGCCATTATAAGCATCAAACAATGTGGGCACCCCAATTATTTCTGGCAGGAATTCCCAACTGCATATGACATCAACTTCGACTTCCCATCATGAGCATATTTTGATGCACCCTCCTGCCACAAACAAATGGAGCGGCGGTTGAAAACAGCTCCTCAGATCCACGTGCCAATCTGTAGACTTTTGCACGGTCTCATGGTGGTACAAAAGGCGCTGGAGTCAGATTCCCAGCATTAAAAACATTTATCTTAAAAACATTCCAAGGGCACCAAAATAATCTTTGTCCTGCTATGAGAACACAATGGGCGGCTAAAGGAAAGATCCACAAATAATACGTTCTGCGCATGATTTGATAAACACTGCAAAGCAAAATTAAATACAAGCGGCATTTCTCAAAGTGTTGAATCAAATTGCAGCGTCCTAAACAGTGAAGACAGGAAGTGCTTGGCGCTATATGGCATTTCCTTCTCTGAGAAGAGGTCAACAAATTTGCTTCTGCAGTATTGATAAGAGGAGTCTTCAAAGACTCCAGATGAACTTCTTGAAAGTGATGGGAAATGTTCCAGAATTTCAAATTCTTTTCTACCACACATTCTAAACTGCAGTTGAAAATAAGGTTACTAAACACAGTTTATCTATTACTATTTGAAACTAAAAGGGGGTGGGGGGAATATTACTATTTATTGTTGTACTCACCTTTACACTTGCTTTCTGTAAGCTTATCCTTGACTGGAAAAGACTTAGTTTAGACCTGAAACAGATTAACACCACAGATTGATTGACTGACTGACTGACTGACTGACTGGCTGACTGACTGACTGATTGATTGATTGATTATCCATCCATCCATCCATCCATCCATCCATCCATCCATCCATCCATCCATCCATCCATCCATCCACCCATCCACCCATCCACCTATATCTATCTATACCCATCCACCCATCCACCCATCCATCCACCTATATCTATCTATACCCATCTACCCATCCACCCATCCATCCACCTATATCTATCTATATCCATCCATCCATCCATCCATCCATCCACCTATATCTATCTACATCCACCCACCCACCCACCCACCCACCCACCCACCCATCCATCCATCCATCGATCCATCCATCCATCGATCCATCCATCCATCCATCCATCCATCCATCCATCCATCCATCCATCCATCCATCCATCCATCCAAGATGTTTATATCCCACCCCATATTCTAGGATTTCTGGGTGGCTTACAATAAAAAACTCATATACAAACTAAACACATACCACGTTAAAACAGTATTAAACAGTTAAAAGTTAGAAGTTAAATAGTGCTTCACTGAATTAGTGCCGAAAAGCTTTAATAAAAAGTCGAGAAGAGGAAGAAGAGTTGGCTTTTCTACCCTGCTTTTCTCACCCCTTTAAGGGCACTCAAAGCGGCTGACAAAGCTTTCCCAGATAAGAGTCTGGCTCCCTCACCACTAGACCAAACTGGCTCACTTTACTTGGCGCCTAAAAGTTAGGAGAGGTGGCAGTAATCGGGCCTCCAAGGGAAAGGCATTCCATAAGCGTGGTGCCACGGATGAGAAGGCCCTCACCCATGTCCTAACACAGCGGATTTCTTAAATTGGTGGGACAGGGAGGAGCTCCCCTCCAGTAGATCTTAAACCACGGGTAGATCCATACGAGAGCATGCATTGCCTCAAGTACTGAGGTCCCAAGCTGTTTAGGGCTTTAAAGGTCATTACCAGCACCTTGAACTCAGATCGGAAGCATACAGGCAGCCAATGCAGCTTTCTCAAAACAGGGGTTATGTGTCACCTGTAAGTTGTACCAGTCAGTAATTGGGCTGCCGCATTTTGAACTGACTGCGGTTTCCAAGTCTTCTTCAAGGGCAGCCCCATGTAGAGTGCCTTGCAGTAGATTAGCAGACCTATAGAGAAAGTGTACCCTTTAAGGTATACTGCTTCTGAATCTCTTAATTTTCCAAAATTTGAGGACAACACCGACACCAACAAAATAGGGATCCACTGGCAGAAAATGGGGGAAACTATTTCTTGGTATCTATGATGATTTTAGAGGAAATACACAAGGACTCCACTAGCCAAGGAAGGACAGCAGTACTTCCAGCTAGGGCTGGTTTACCCTAGAGAGGTTCTTCCTGATCCCTGTCTATGCCCTAGGGGTGTTCCAAAGGACATTTGCATTCGTGGACATTCACATGTTTATCTCTACTTACGAAAATAAATAATTTGATTGAATATTTAGAATCACAGAATTATAGTGTTTGGAAGGGATCTCCGGGGTCGAGTCTGTGCCCCTGCTCAATGCAGGACTCCCTAAACCATCCCAGAGAGATGTCTGTCCAGCCTCTGCTTGAAGGTCTCCAGTGAAGGAGAGCTAACCACCTCCTGTGGCATCCTATTCCACTGATTGATCAGCCTTACTGTCAGGAAGTTTCTCCTAATATCTAATCCATATTGACTCCCTTGAACTTCCATCCCATTGTTTCTAGTCCTCCCATCTTGTGCAAGTGAGAATAAGGATGATCCCTCTGGACTGTGATGACCCTTCAGATACTTGAAGACCTGATCATGTCTCCTCTCAGTCTTCTCTTCTGCAGGCTAAACATTCCTAGATCCTTCAACCTTTCCTCATAAGACATGGTTTCCAGACCATTCACCATTTTGGTAGCCCTCCTCTGGACTTGCTCTAGTTTGCCAATGTCTTTTTTAAACTGGGGTGCCCAGAACTGGACGCAGGACTCTAGATTTGTATTTTGCTGGGGTTTTGGTGATGTAAAATGACATTTTCAATGGGGAAGAAAGTTCAAAAACGAATGCAAAAATGTGATTGTTTTCAATAAAACAAATTTTCAAAACGAATGTGTATTTTTTTAAAATGCAGATCCCTGCTACACCCCTATGCAGGCCTCTGAATATAAGAACTATATAGATGAGGAAATGAGGCAAAGGGCTCCCCAATTTGGGGAAAAGATACCTGTACGTGAGCAGCAGTTGTGTTGTGCATATACACCAAAGCCTTTTGAGAAGTAATTTTTCTGTATGATTTTTATATACTGAATGCACATATAATTTAGACTGTATTTTGTTTCCGTATTTTGATTATTTAGTTGTTAATTATTCACAAACCATTCTGAGCGGGTTGTGTGGAAAGGGAGCGGACAAGGACACTGATGGGATGAAATGAAATGATTTGTGATCACGAGTTTCAATGATACACACTGGTCAACCATTATAAACCCAAGTTAATGCATGTAGAATCAAAGGATTGCAAGAAGCCATTCGGGTTATCAGGCATAGCTCCTTCCTTCATACAAAGAAATCCAGGTGCTGATCAAGTCTAGTCCTAATGAGCTTCACCAAAGGCGGGGTGAGCCAGTTTGATCTTGTGGTTAGAGTGTTGGACTCATATCTTGTGGTCGCCAGGTTTGATTCCGCCACCTCCACAAAGCTAGTCACAGCTCTCTGCTGAGATCTTACAGCCCCACCTACCTTACAAGGTGTCTGGGGTGGGAAGAAGAACAGAAGGTCTATCAGCTGCTTTGAGTCCCCTTAAATGGGTGAGAAAAGCAGGATATAAAAACCAACTCTTCTTCTTCTAATTTCACATGAGACCAAATCTTCGATATAATAAAAAGCTGTTTTAAAAATGTGCATGCAGAAATAACTGAAATGTGCTAACATACTTGGCCTCTATATCAGCCTTCTCACGGACAGCATGAGCCATCTGTTCTGTTTCAAAGTACTTCTTCTTGCCTTTTGCTAAATCTTTTACTGTCTCTTGCAATTCAGCCTGGATTCTTGTAAGCTGATCCACATACTGTAAATGAACAAGCAAATATATATTTTAAAAATGCATCAAAGTAGAACTTTAGCTACTGAAATTTAGCTGCTTCTGAACACTATATTCAACATCTTTTACAGTAGTAAAACGTCACACAGTATGATTATAGCCAGTGCCATCTCTGGACAGGTATTACATACAGGTAGATTTCTCTTCTGCAATACTGTAGGCACAAGGACTTAAAGTCAAATAATTGGACCAAATACATTCTAGTGTATCTTTACTACAGTAGGATGTTTTTTCTTTCTTTATTCAGCATAAAACATCCCAGTACATAAAGATATTCTAAAAACACCAACTGATACCATCCATCTTCAGTCCACCTTCTTTTTTTTCTTTCCAAAATAAATTTTTATTTTTGTTAAACTGTTACAAAGTAATAAACCTTTCTTTCATAGAAACACATACAAATAATACGGAGTTGGGTTAAAACTTAGGTGTGAATGCAGCCGTTGTTCCTTGAAATACTTTATAGAAAAGGACTATCACGCAGCCATCAGAACAGCCAAATGGGCAACAGGTAACCTTGATCATGTTTGGAAAATTCCAAACTATTATGAAAGCAAGTTGCTGCTCTATCAGCAAATACTATCCATATATTGTAAGGAATGGACAAGGTCAGTGTGTTTGCAAAAACACAAAAGTCTGATAAGGATCCTTCAAAAGAGTAACAGGCCTGGGTTGGCCAACCTGAATGATACTGAACTGTTCTTATTTTGTCTTTACTGCGCATGTCAGAGAAATCTGATAGGTATTTCTCCTTCTTACTTGGAAGGCGTCACCGGGAATATTCTAACTTCTGGACGGGTTAGGTATAAAGGTCAGGCTGGAATGGGAGAGAGTTCGAAGTTTGTCTTGATGGGGTTTCTGGGAAGCAGGCTTCCTATGCGGCAGCATAAAAATTAAAGGAATTCTTTTCTTTCTGACCTTTTTGTTTATTAAGAAACTAATAGGGATAGTATTTGCTGATAGAGCAGCAAGTTGCTTTCACAACAGTGTGGAATTTTCCAAAGAATCACACACTTCTAGACTCAAATACTGACATGCATCCAGGGGGTCATGCAAAATTCACACAAAATATGTACAGATGCTGCGCAGTGAGCTGTGATCGCCATACATCTATGACATTAAACGAAGAGGAATTTGTACTGCCAGGATGTGTACCCTGGGCACGATATCCCTCCCTGCCACAGACAGAAAAGGAGAATTGTGGACGGACAAAAGGACCACACAGCGTCTGAGGGAAATGTATATAACAGAAACGTACAGAATGCAAAGTGACCAATCAATAGCGGTTTGGATATTTAACAGTGTTAAGACCGGCACATGCCAAAGCTGCATTGCCTGACAAAATGTAGCCAGAACGGGTGCCCTGTTTTTTCAGAACATTCCACCCTAAAACAATGTACGTGGGTTGCTGATTAGAACTCAGATTTATGACAACGTGCCTTTCTGTGCTGGTTATGCTTCTGCAAACTAGAAATATGACCCTGACCCTGATCTAACAAGTAGCATTTCATCTAGTCCTGCTTCCTTGCTTTCCTTAATCAGCAGAGCCCGCTCAGGGTATCAGTGAACAAGGCAGCTTCTGTACTCCCCACCCCCCTTTGCAGGTTGCAAGGCAGGACTTAAAAAGGATGTGGCTGCATCTCTGTGATTTCCGCCGCACCCCGAGTTCCTTGAAACGCTTTAAAAAGGCACAGCGCCATAAATTCTAATAAACGCCTGGCTTGACTTGGAAAAGTTCAAAGCTACCAACAAAGATGTTTGTTTTGCAGAATAGTCTCTGTAAATTACGGGATGCCTTCAATTTCGTTTATTAAGCAGATCCGCTAAGAGAAAATATATATGCTAGTATTACGGGGACTCTGTTGCTTCAGAGAAAAGAAACTACACAGGATTAATTTCATGAAACCATATGAGGATATATATTTATTTATTTATCCGCCCTATACCTGAAAGTTTCAAGCCAGGCTAGAATAAAATCAGTATAAAAACAGATTAAGATGAAATAAATTAGCTAAAACTCTGTGTATGCACGGTGAATATCTATCTATCTATCTATCTATCTATCTATCTATCTATCTATCTATCTATCTATCTATCTATCTATCTATCTATCTATCTATCTATCTATCTATCTATCTATCTATCATCTGCCTGCACTTGTATCCTGCCTATATCTCAGGGCAAGTTACATTAAAAACCAAATATTAAATATTAAAACAATAAAAGTGTCTGAAAAGTGCAGAAAAAAACCTATATCCCCATTTAGCCAAATGCAAGGGAAAGAGGTGAGTCTTCACTGCCCTCCTAAACATGTAAAGTGAAGGAGCCTGATGCGCCTCAAGGGGGAAACTATTCCATAGCCTGGGGGCTATCACTGAGAAGGCCCTGTCGTGGGTGCCCACCGATTTTGCTGTTGAGGGCGGTAGTACAACCAGAAGGGCCTCCCCCACAGATCTAAAGGCGTGGGCAGATCAGTCTGGAAGAAGGCGTTCCTTTAGGTCCTTATGAGTTAAAGTTAACACCTTGAATAGGGCTTGGTAGCAAACAGGCAGCCAGTGCAGTTCTTTTAAGACTGGTGTGCTGTGTATCTGGCCAACAGGCCCGGTCAACAGTCTAGTAGCTGTGTTCTGTACCAGCTGCAGCTTATGCACCAGCGGTGCGCATGAATGCAATTTTTGACATTCAATTTGATTCAGATATTCAAATATCAAAATTTGTATGATAAAGAAAAACTAATGTCTGGACATTCGAACCAACACAAATACATTTGTATTTATTCATTCGAATATTCAATATGTATCCAATGATATGAATCTTGTATGCATCCATACACATCCATAAGCATCCTGTTTTTATCCGGTATGCATCCCATTCCATACACATACGAATGTCGGAATTATTAGTACAAATAATTCAAAATATTCATCTTTGTGCAAATACTAAAAAACTAATGCCTGGACAAATTCTTCCGAATAATGAATATTTTGAATATTTGTGCACATAGCTATTCTCCTCACCTGCAGGCTTAGGGCATAAAAACGAACCAAATGGAAAAGGCACTGAGATTGTAACTACACGTTTCCAACAGGAACAAGGAGACGCAAGCGCATTCAGCTGTTCTTTTCCATTTTTAAACCCTTTTCTGGACCTTTTGTAAGTTTCCTGCAACCTTCAAACCCCATCTGCCCTTCCTGAAACCATTGCTTACGATCCTCAGAATTCAAGCCATTGAATTTAAACAACGATGGGTATACCTTTTTCAGCTGCTGCTCTTTAAAACATTTCACTGCTCTTGCAGGTTCAGCAATGAGATTCTTATAATTTTCACAGATATTGAGTCTGGATTGAGCCACCTGCACCGTGCCTTCAAGAAACGACTTCCACACAGGATACATGCTTCTAAAACACAAACATAAATATCAGAAGGCCCCTGGATGTGGGAGGCAGACAGAGGGAACAGGAAGGGTTTTTTACTGCTGTTAAAACATAGTGTTGTCAATTTACACAGGGCTGCATCAAACCCAAGACAGGGGCACTCTTACCAGAGAGGGGCTAAGAGTTCTCACCCATTTAAGGGGACTCAAAGTGGCTGACAAACCTTCTGTTCTTCTCCTCACAACAGACACCCTGTGAGGTAGATGGGTCTGTGAAAACTCAAGAGATCTGTGACTAGTCCAAGGCCATCCAGATGGCTTCATGGAGGAGGAGGAGGAGAAGAAGAGCTGGGTATTCTACTCTGCTTTTCCTCACCCATTTAAGGGGACTCAAAGCGGCTGACAAAGCTTTTCTGTTCTTCTCCCCACAACAGACACCCTATGAGGTAGGTAGGGCTGTGAGAGCTCAGAAGAGAGCTGTGACTAGCCCAAGGTCACCCAGATGGTTTCATGAAGGAGCGCAGAATCAAACCCAGGATTCCCAGATAAGAGTCTGGCTTCCTAACCATTAGACCAATCTGGCTCACGAGTCTTTGGATTCTCAAGAGCTGGACTTAAAAACGGCAAAACAAACACACAAATAAAAATTAGTTTTTACCAGGCATACTTAATTCTTAGCATAGTCAGATTATGCCTCCAGTTCTTAGTCTCAGATTTGAAGCCTCCTTAAAATCAATGCTATTAGCTCACACTTTATGCTCAGTTTCCAAAGAACTAGCTCCAAGGAAGCACATGTGGGAGAATTATGGGCTCATGTACTCTCCCCGCTGAGTCAACTGAGACTTTCTGACAAACCTCAGGCTACCAAAAATGAGAACACACGAGAACGCATTTCATGCTGAGATTGCCGTCCTCTTTGCCTGCATAAAAGGAGGAATTTTATAGTTCTTTATAGGAGAGATGCACATTTTGCCATTTTGAAAGGCCAGAAAGAAACTCTCCAATCTTCGTTTGGAAGTTCGATGATCGGGATACCTTTACCAGGCTCCAAGAGGCCACGGATCTGTTTTCGGTTCTGTTCCTGCTGCATTCTGAAATATTCTGGGGAGGGGAAAATCTCAGGAAATGCCATCAGGCATCACTGCAAAGCACCTCATGTCTGTCCATGCTTTGCCTCTATCCAAGGCCTGCCTCTAGAATGCAGAGGGAATGGAGCTGCTCTTCTCCTTCATCCCAGGAGCTGGATAAAGGTGTAGAAACATCAGCAAACTCCAGACTCTGAGATGAACTTTTTCTGGGGGGGGGGGGCGGGAGGGGGGTTCCATCTGGGCCTTTGTAACAGACCATACCATATTCACCTGCAGGAGTGACCCTGATCACATTTAGGAGAACAGGACTTTTTCTGCAAGCTACTTTCACTGAACAAGTAGGGGGAAAATGTTCTACCGATCCAAAGAGATACCACAAAACAATCTACATCTCAATTTCGTTCCAAAAATCTACTTTTAAAAAAAATTATATCCACTGAGGCAGTTTCCAGAGGGTCCTTGGCCTATGGAATTTCCTGCCCGAAGAGGTGGTGACAGCAACCAGCCTAGATGGCTTTAAGGAAGGGTTAGACAAATTTATGGATGGTAGATGTATCAATGGCTATTAGAACGGATGCCATTCAGGCTGGGGGCTCAAGCAGGCGGCCTCTAAGGCCACTTGCTGAGATTTGAGAGCAGGAGAAGGTTTGCCCTTGTCTCTGCTTGAGAGGCCCATGGGCTGTTGGTGGGCCACTGTGTGCGACAGGATGCTGGACTAGATGGGCTGTGGCCTGATCCAGCAGGGCTCCTCTTAGGTTCTTATGGGAAGATTTGCCCTTCTCTCTGCTTGAGAGGCCCATGGGCAATTGTTGGGTCACTGTGTCGGACAGGATGCTGGACTAGACGGACTGTGGCCTGATCCAGCAGGGCTCCTCTTAGGTTCTTATGGGAAGGTTTGCCCTTGTCTCTGCTTGAGATGCCCATGGGCAGTTGGTGGGCCAATGTGTGAGACAGGATGCTGGACTAGACGGGCTGTGGCCTGATCCAGCAGGGCTCCTCTTAGGTTCTTATGAGAAGATTTGCCCTTGTCTCTGCTTGAGAGGCCCATGGGCAATTGTTGGGCCACTGTGTCAGACAGGATGCTGGACTAGACGGGCTGTGGCCTGATCCAGCAGGGCTCCTCTTAGATTCTTAGGTTCTTTCTCAGTTATGAAATAAAAACCGTGTTATACTAGTTGCAGAATGCAATAATCAGAAACAGATTTTTTATTATTATTTATATTTATTATTTAATGAGCAAGAAGTGACTAATGCATACACATTTGTAAAATTACCTAAAATCGCCCCGATCATCAGCTTTGATTCCAGGCCATTCTTTCTTTAAGTACTGACTGGCCAATTTCTGAATGCCCTGTTAAAAAGAGAGAGAGATGAGATCAGCATTATTTATAAACAGGCTTTTACTCTGGCCACTGGTCTTCGTGGCGTCAACAAGATCAGCAGCCGATATGGGAAAGAGGCGTCATGGGATTTCTGAATTACTCCCCATAGGGCTAGCAAAGCCAGATGTACCGATAGGAAATTAAAACCATGCAAATTTTCTTCTTGTTGCCTTGCCTTCCACCAAGTTAATTCTGTCATGCGCTTTCATCAACGTGAAAGGTTTTGTAGAGGTTCCCATAGGAATCCTTCCATGGCAGCAAATACCACTTTCTCCCAATCAAAGCTGGCACGGTGTGTTGATGTTCATAGTTAGCATGTAATATAAGGTTCTCCTTGTTCTTTGCTCAAGGACACTTGCTGCTTTGCTTCCCAAAGGATCCCCGAGACAAAAACCTTCACTGTTTTGCGCCAACTGGAAAATCTACCAATGGTTTAACCTTTGCCACAGTTACACTGAGATTGAAGCTTAGAAGCGTGCTCACGACTGGCATGGGGGGGGGGGGTCACTTGGCAAGCTTTGAGGCCAAACACTGGGGGTCATAAGATGCTAATCGAGGCACAATCATGTTACTGATCAATCCACTCATTTGATAACTTTTGTTTATCTACATATTTATATCCCAAAGATCCCAAGAACGGTCACATCCATAAAAGGATAAAATATGTAGGATAAATCTAAAATATATTTAAAATATAACCATCCCTCCCTCCCTGTCAGATCAGCGCTAAGAAGAAGAAGAAGAAGAAGATGATGATGATGGGTTAGCTTTTCTACCCTGCTTTTCTCACCCATTTAAGGGGACTCAAAGCAGCTGACAAACCTTCTGTTCTCCCCACAACAGACACCCTGTGAGGTAGGTGGGGCTCTGAGAGCTCAAAGTAGAGCTGTGACTAGCCCAAGGTCACCCAGCTGGCTTCGCGGAGGAGTGCGTAATCAAACCCAGTATTCCCAGATAAAAGTCCGGCTCCCTAACTACTAGACCAAACTGGCTAAACATTATATATTTATTCAAGTGAGGTAGCAGAAATACTAATATCCCAGCAAATCCAAAAGGAAAGCAAATGTTAATAACCTGAGTTTTGCCAAAACCTGGCAACGCCTCCTAGATGTCATTCTTCATTTAAGAAAAGGAGAATAGCCCTCTAAGAAGAAAGATGGAAGCATGGGGCGTTTTTCCACTGAGCTCCTTCAATCCGTATCTAAGAAGATCCAGGGATGTTTTTCCACTGTCACTAGAAGCACCCATTAAGTACCCATTAATGGGTACAAAAATGCCATTACGTACCCATTAATGGGTACTTCCCTTAATCCAGATCTAGTAAATACAGATTAAGGGAGGCACCCAATGTATTTCCATGGGTCGTCTAGCACCCAATAGCAACAGGTGCTAGCCTGCCTGCTGTGGAAACACCGGAGCACCCATTTGCAAATCCAGATCTACCTCCTTTCACCCCAGGTGTTTGGGGGGACAGGGGATGCAATCTCTGAAGTTGCCTTCAGAGATTAGCAAAGGTTCCACAGAGAGACCGCTTGCAAGAGCAATGCCGCTGTCCAGCGCTCCGGAGGATCTCCAAAGTTAGTGGTAGATCTCTCCCTAGAATGTCCAGAGCGACCTGCCACTAACTTCAAAGATCCTCTGGAGCGTTCGACAGTGGCGTCACTCTCGCAAGGGGTTTCTCTGCGGAGCCTTTGCTAATCTCCGAAAGCAACTTCGGAGGGATTTCGGAGCTGGCTTTGGAGGGACTCCAAAGTCTTGAATTTTGGGCACCACCCCCCATGAGTGCATCCCCCCCCGAGCCTTTTTTAGACCCCACTGCCAAATTGTAGTGGAAACAGGCTCCCTACAACACAGACATGAAGGCTGAAGACCCCACTGTAGACCTCTTTAATGGGGTCTACATGAAATCCGGATTATAGGTCCTGAAGGAACCATATAATCTGGATTTCCGTAGCTGTGGTGGAAACAGATGTGTCTCTAATGGGGTCTGTAGTGGAAAAGGGGTCATCTGGCTCTCAGCCAAATGGGTCCTTAATGGGTGCTTCAATGGGTACTTAGTGCTAGTGGAAAAACACCCATGAAAAAATGTTCACAGAAGCAGCAAATATGGGAAATGGTTTCTTTTCCCATTGTCTGGTTACAAGGTACCTTGGACCTTGCTGTGGAAAACAAGGAGCAGGAGTCTGCTATTAGGTTTGAAAATCAAATCAGCTTTCTGCACTTGGCCTTATTCTGGAATATATCCTGGAATAGGGGCTTGCTGTCAGCAAACTAGTGCAGATCATAGCAAGCCTCAGGTGAGCCCTGCCATAGCAAGCCCCAGGTGAGCCTCTGTATTAGTATGCAGAGAAGCAACCCTAATCCCAAGATATATTCCAGAATAAGGCCAAGTGCGGAAGATTAATTAAAGAGAGGACACATTCAATCAACTGTGCATGAAGAAGAGGAGGAGGAGGAGTCGGCTTTTCTATCCCACTTTTCTCATCCACTGAAAGGGGGACTCAAAGCAGCTGACAAAGCTTTCTGTTCTTATCCCCAGAACAGAACACCCTGTGAGGCAGGTGAAGCTGTGAGAGCTCAGAAGAGAGCTGTGACTAACCCAAGGTCACCCAGCTAGCTTCACGGAGGAGTGCAGAATCAAACCCAGTATTCCCATATAAGAGTCTGGCTTCCTAACCATTAGACCAAACAAAGATTGTCACTACCCGGCAGAAGACTGAGATCCAACTGACCTCATCTCTGGCTAATAACTTATTAAAGGAAGGAAACACATTCTCTCTCCTCATCTACTTCATACTGTACGCGTAAGAGTTTGAAATGGCGGCCAGCAGAGGTAAGTTTGCAGCCTCTGGGATCTCTCACGATTCTGACTTCTATGTGCACCACCCCAACCTATTTATACGGATTAGGGTCGTGCATGAATATTGGTAACATCTGATATGCGGACATTTGATGTGGACATTGTATAGTAACCAAACGCCACGACATTCGTACACTGACATTCATATTCACAGGAATGCTTTGGAACATTCATGAACTGGGGAGGTGGGAAAGCAGCTGCAATGGTCACATCTGCAACGGATCCAGAGTGCATTCAACATGAATTGAGGGCGGATTCAAAGTAGATTCAGGGCGGATTTGATGTTTTCGGAATGGACAGGTTAACAGGATACGTATCGAGTACGCAACGGATAAATATGTGTTTGTATTGGATATTTGTATGAATTCTTATGAATACGTTTGTATCGAATAGAATCCCACCACATTCAAAGGGGATCTATTTGAACGAATACAAATTTTCTTACATTTGATTAGGTTCAAATCAAATGCAAAAACAACAACAACAAAAGTCCACATCCCTAATACAACATTATTTGTTGGCAATTATTATTTTTTTCCAAAAAAAAACCCAACCATGCTTAAGCAGCTTCTCTAAATCATTTAGAAAACCATTCAGGGAAATTTTATAAATCACACATTAGGGCCAAATAGCCAACTAAAAAAAAGTTCATTTCCTGTTTTTAAATATAGCAGGCCCATCAGCATTTCTACTGCAGAATCCACACACTTCAGCCATTGGAAAATATGAGTGGGAGGCTAAAAAAAAAGATGTTTGCTCACTGGTGAACAGGAATAGTAAAGTCTAATGGATTTACGTTCCCATCTCTCCTCACGCTGTACCTGACAGCTTAACAGAAAAAAACCCTTGTCCGCCTACCCCCAAAAACAGTTGTCAAGAACAGGAACTTAAGTTAGTTCAGGGTACATAAGAACATGAGAGGAGCCCTGCTGGATTAGGCCACAGCCCATCTAGTCCAGCAATCCGTCGCACACAGTGGCCCACCAAATGCTCATGGGCATCTCAAGCAGAGACAAGGGCAAACCTTCTCCTGCTCTCAAATCCCAGCAAATGGCCTTAGAATTGTCCTGCTCCCCCCCCCCAGCCTGAAAGATGTACTTAGGCATCCATTCTAGTAGCCATTGATACATCTGTCATCTATACATTTGCTTAACCCTTCCTTAACACCATCTAGGCTGGTAGCTGTTACCACCTCTTCTGGCCGGAAATTCCATGAACTGATGACCCTCTGGGTGGAGAAATACTTCCCTTTGTTGGATCCAACTCTCCCACCCATCAGCTTCATAGATGCCCCCTGGTTCTAAGGTGTGATAGAGAATTTTTCTCTATCCACCTTTTCTATACCCTGCATGATTTTATATACTTCAGTCAGTATATATGTCTGAATAATTCATCTTCCCACCCTATTCGGCTAAGCAATCCTCCTTTTGCTCCATCGGCAGGGCACGCCACATGTCCTTTTTTATCTTTCACAAGATCCACCTGCAAAAATGGTATTCACGAGGATCGCTGTGGAAGACCTGAAAGGAATTTTGACAGAGGTCCAGAGGCACAGAAAGCTTTCTTCTGTCTTTGGTACTGAATAATGCAGCTGATGTTCGTTGCCTCAGAGGGCATCAGAAATACTGACCCTCCTGCATGGATCTTGGCGTTTTGCACATCCCAAGAGTCTTTGAGCTCTCTGGTAGGATCATCAAACGAGAAGGATGAGTTTGGTACCCGATATGAACAGCTGTTCTTAGTAGATGGGAGACCAGAGAATCACATGCAGTGATACTGTCTAAAACGGTGATGGGCAACCTATGACACGCGTGTCACAGGTGACACGCCAAGCCCTTTTGGGTGACACACGTGGTCACCCTGGCACCTGGACGTGTATTGTTTGCTTGTTCTTGAAGTGTACGAAATACCAACTTTCAATTGAAGATTTAGCAACAAAAGTCACTAATGTAAAGAATTATTTGTTTTTGCTTTTAATAAAATATATCAAAAATATAACTTTTTTACTAGAGCTACAAATATCACAAAATTATGGATATTTCTAGAAGTGACACAGCACCCGAGTTAAGCTAGGTTTTCTTGCGATTTTTGACACACCGGGCTCAAAAGGTTCACCATCACTGGTCTAAAACATGGGGCCAAGTTTAGTATCTTAATTCAGCATCTGGCCATCTCTGCTGGCTGATGTGGGCTTGCTGGTGGTGGTTTGGTTGGTTGGTTGGTTTTGTATTTCTATCCCGCCCTATACCCAAAGATTAATTATATTAATCTTAGACAGGTCCCTGCCCTCAGGCTTACAATCTAAAGAGACTAGATACTAAAGGAAAATGGTCTGGGAGGGAACAAGGACACTCTGGCAGCAACAGTGTCCGTGCAATGGCCAAATACATTTATTTTCTTTTTCTCTTCCATTCCTCACAGGCAAGATGGCGCCTTCATGGCCTGTGTGGTGACATTTGGGAGGGAGGGGTCAGTGCTGGGAGCTTGATGGAAGGTGCTTCTGGCTGCCTGTCGGTCTCCGGATCCGATTTAAGGTGCTGGTTATAACCTATAAAGCCCTACATGGCTTAGGACCAGTATATCTGAGAGACCGCCTCCTGCCTCATGAGTCCCTCCGACCGATTAGGACCCATAGACTGGGGCTCCTGAAAGTTCCAACATTGAAACAGTGCAGAAGAGCAGCCCCGAGGGGGAGAGCCTTCTCGGTGGCAGCCCCCACCTGGTGGAATGAGCTCCCGCACGCTATAAGAAATGCCCCCACCCTCCTGGAGTTTAGAAAGCTTGTTAAGACCTCCCTGTTTCGGGAATGGGTTTGAGAGTGGGTGTTTGATGTTACTGTTTTGCTTTTAACTGTTATTGTTTTAACCTGTCTGATATTTTGACCTGTTGTAAGCCGCTCTGAGTCTTCGGAGAGGAGCGGCATATAAATTGAACAAATAAATAAATAAATAAATAAATAAATACATTTTGGGGCAAGGGTGTTTCTGTTTATGAAAGGGAACAGAGTCTATTTCATACAGGCTCCTTATTTCTTGTCAATCGCCCTTGTCAATCGTGGTGGTAGGGTTGCCACCAAAGGGGTGACATCATAGGGGGTCACCACTTTGGGAAGCATATGCTTAGAGAGGAGGAAGAGAGAAGAGCCTTGACTGTGGAAGAAGGAGAAGATGGAGGAGGAGGAGGAGGAGGTGGTGAGTTGGCTTTTCTACCCTGCTTTTCTCACCCATTTAAGCGGCTAGGGAGCCAGACTCTTATCTGGAAATACCGGGTTCAATTCCACCCTCCCCCATGAAGCCAGCTGGGTGATCTTGGGCTAGTCACAGCTCTCTTCTGAGGTCTCACAGCCCCACCTACCTCACAGGGTGTTCTTTTGTGGGGAGAATAATAGAAGCTTTGTCAGCCACTTTGAGTCCCCTTAAATGGGTGCGAAAAGCAGGGTACAAAAGCCAACTCTTCTTCTTCTCCCCACAATAGACACCCTGTGAGGTAGGAGGAGAGCTGTGACTAGCCCCAGGTCTCCCAATGGGCTTTGTGGAGGAGTGCAGAATCAAACTCGGTATTCCCAGATGAGAATCCAGCTCCCTAAACACTACTAGACCAAACTGGTTCACAGTCTGAGTCCTCTTAAGGGAGAGAAAAGCAGGGTGTAACAACTATCCCTCCTGCTCCGTCTCCGATTCTTCTCTGAAGTTAGCTGGGTGAGCTTGAACCAATCACAGCTCTCTTTCTGAATTCTCAGAAAGAGAACTCAGAAGAACAGAAGGTTTGTCAGCCACTTTGAGTCCCCTTAATAGTGTGAAAAGTGGGGTATAAAAGCCATCTCTTCTCCTTCTCCTTCTATCAAGTTATTAATACTTTTTATATACTGATGTTTTCACTGCTTTTAACCTTGTATTTGAATTTCACTGTACCCTTTTAGTGTGCAAAACAGCAGTGCAGAAATATTTTAAATTAACAAATATCGCGCCAAATCCTCCTTCCAGCTGATCTTGTTTTCAGAGTACCTGGTCCCTGCATTCCAGTGGGTCTGGCAATGGCTACTGCAGCTGTTCTAAAGGTCAAAGGAGTTCTCTACCTTGTGATTTACACAAGCGGAATCTACCATAACGTCATTCTAGAACCATTCCCAGGAGGAACAATAACTATTATAATCAAACATATGCCGTGCTTAATATAGACATCACTCTTCCTGGCACATAAAGCTAAGCTAAACTCCCATTCAAAGTGCCATGTTTTGACCCTCTCCAGATTTGCTAGATTTTAATATACTTTTTTGGAAATAAAAGGGGGCTTGCTATTTTTATGTTTCCTTAACTAGAAATAATGATTAACAGAACAAAATCATGGTGGCTGTTCTCCTAATTCCAAATCTGGTTGCTTTCTACAGATCTACTTTGCAAAACTGTTTGTTTTTCTGTAATTCGTTTTTGGCATATTCAAACGAGCCGAAGGCTGAAACTGTAAACATCTACAGAATTTCTCTATTTCTGTAATTCTGTTGTAGGTATACTGATACACTCAGACTTGGGTTCTTTTTAAAACTATGCTTTGCACAGAAGAACTAACAAGGTTTGTGGGTCGGGGAGTGGGTTGCACAGTCAACGACTGAATGCCTTGCTGGCAATTTGGTCTACTGGTTAGGGAGCTGGACTCTTATCTGGGAATACTAGGTTTGATTCTGCCATCCTCCATGAAGCTATCTGGGTGACCTTGTGCTAGTCACAGCTCTCTTTCTGAGCTCTCACAGCCCCACCTACCTCACAGGGTGTTCTGTTGTGGGGAGAAGAACAGAAGGTTTGTCAGCTGCCTTGAGTCCCCTTGAATGGGTGAGAAAAGCGGGGTAGAAAAGCCAACTCTCCTCCTCCTCCTCCTCCTCCTCCTCACCATGAATCTGCCCACCCTGAGGACTACACACCTTCAACACAAGATTTGCACAACAAGGAGAGGCAAGACCACAGCATAACTGGCACTCTCTGGTAGGGGTGGGCAAAAAATGTTCATCACCTTTGCAATTTGCACAAACTGCAAAGGTTCAAAACTTTGCATTTGAATTGAAATAAAATCTTCTTGTTGGGTCTTCTGAACATCTGCAGAGCAATATAGGACTGGTAAATCCATGTTCCTCCGTCTTCTCTGTATCGCCCTAATACGTGAGGTGGGAAGGCAGGGCTTATTTCGGTCCAATTACTCTCTTCTGCTTCTGCCCATAATACGTTTCCTTTCCCACATTTCCTATTTTTCTCTGCCAGAATTCTATTGCTCTTTGCTTTGGGTATGGATTTTCTGATGTATGGATCATGCATCTTTCCAGAGTAAGCTCTTGCCCTATTGGCAGTATTCAAAGACTGACCTTCACATGTGAAGGTCAGCCTTTGAATATAGCCAATAGGGCAAGAGCTTGCTCTGGAATCCTGAATGAGAGTCACAATCGGTAGCAGCAGGGATTCAAGGAGAATTCAAAGTGAACTCAAAGCCCGGCACATTCGACGTAGCTCCATTCACAGTAGACAGCGCTAGAAGCCTTATTTATTCTATTTATTTATTTATTTGGAATATTTATATCCTGCCTCATAACCTAAGATCTCTGGATGGCTTACCCTAAAAATCCATATGCTGCAAAACATTAAATACATACCCCAATAAACAGTATAAAACAGCACAGTTGTTCAAAAGTTAAAAGCTAAAATTAAGATTTAAACAGTGCTTGAGCGCGTTAATGTCCAAAGGCTTTAATAAAGAGTCAGGTCTTTACTTGATGGCTAAAAGTTAGGAGAGTTGGTGCTAAATGGGCCTCCGAGGAAAGGGCATTCCATAAGTGAGGTGCCACCGTTGAGAAGGCCCTCACTTATGTCCCAACGCATGGATTACTCATAACTCAGTAGTTCTCAACCTTCCTAATGCCGTGACCCTTTAATACAGATCCTCATGTTGTGGTGACACCCAACCTAACCCTAACCCTAACCATAAAATTATTTTCGCTGCTACTTCATAACGACCCCTGTGAAAGAGTAGATCAACCCCCCAAAGGGGTTCCGACCCACAGGTTGAGAACCACTGGTGGGACTGGAGAAGCCCCCCTCCAACAGATCTTAAACCTCGGGCAGGTCTATATAAGAGGAGGCATTCCTTCATGACTTAGCATGACTATGCACTTGAAATCTGTCCCTCACCCTCCTTTCTGGCAACACTGTTCCTGGCCAAACAGAGCTTGAATTCAGCACAACCTTCATTAGCCATACAGTCAACGAGAAATTTCAGATTTCATCGAATCATGTAGTACAGAGGCATTTCATGGCTTACCAAAGCATCCATCGCCCCCAGGTTCCTACCAAAACAAACTTAAAATCTCTTCACATCTGATGCCCCTTCCATCTAGCGGACCTTATAAAAACACACATTAATAGCGGAACTATTTGAACTACGTGGATCTAAAAGGAGAATTGGGCAACTTTTAAAATATCCTTTTCCAAAAGGCTTCAACCAATGCACCACAGAAAATGGCTTCTTTGTTTTTCCAACACTACTGAATACCCAATAGACTTGTAATTATTGCAGATGTGTTTATGTTCAAGTTCCAAAGGTAATGAGCTTTAACACTCCAGGATACAGAATTGTTAGGTGTCAAAATACTTGTAAGGGAAACATCTGTTTGAGGTTTTATTTAATCTTAACTTGAGAAATCAGCTGTATTTCTTGCAGACGGACTGATAAACAGAATACAGTACCTTATGTGTTATTCACATACCAAAATGACTGCAACTTGCAGTTTTTAAAAGCAGATTTTAGAACTAAGTAGCATAAAAAGTATCATGAGAAGACAGGACTCCTTGGAAAAGGTCCTGATGCTGGGAAAGATTGAAGACAAAGAGGAGAACGTCAGAGGATGAGATGGTACAATATGTCATGGAAGCAAGAAATATGAGCTTGGGCCAACTCCAGGAGACTTTGAAGGACCATGGGGTCACGAAAAGTTGGACATGACAGAAGAAGAAGAGCTGGTGTTTATACCCTGCTTTTCTCATCCTTCAGGGGACTCAAAGCAGCTGACAAACCTTCTGTTCTCCTCACCGCAAACACCCTGTGAGGTAGGTGGGGCTGTGAGAGCTCCACAAGAGAGTTGTGACTAGCCCAAGGTCACCCAACTGGCTTCATGGAAGACTGAAGAATCAAGCCAGGAAACTACTAAACCGGAATCCAACACTAACTACAAGACCAAACTGGCTCATAAAATATTCAGCTGACTAAACAGGCCTATGGACTAAACGGGCCACTGACTTGAGTTCTTTTTGCAAAAGGGAACTCTTGCAATTTATTATTGTACACAATGGGTTCTCAGCATCTAGATACATGGAAACATACTAAGTACAGTATGCAATGCTTCAGGAGAGCACAATTCACAAGCTAGAGCAAATTCCAGGAGAGAGTGGAGGCCAGATGGGGTCAAGAAAAGTTTAAACATGCCTGATCAACTGAACAACAAGCGCCAAAAGCAATTGTTAAAAAGGAGATACAGCCATTCTGTATATACTGTAGTGGTCAAACAGTAGGATGACTTCTGTGTTATGCAGATCACACTGGGCAGTGAACATGTCATCACGTTCCCAAACTCCTCTGTTGCCTGAATGCTGCTTTAGAAAAGAGAGATATTGGGTGTTTTTCCACGGTCACTTAGTACCCATTTTAGCACCCATTAAGGACCCATTTGGGTGAGAGCCAGATGACCCCATTTCCACCATGGCACCCATTAGGGACACATTTGTTTCCACTGCGCCTCGGGAAATCCAGATCATATGAGAACTATTTGGCCTTTAATTTGGATTTTCTGTAGATCCCATTAATGGGGTCTACAATGGGGTCTTAATCCGGATTAAAGGGAGCCTGTTTCCATGTTAGTTTAGCAATGGGCTCTAGAGGAGGCTAGGGGGAGGGGGCACCCTTGGGGGGGACCCCCAAAACCCAAGCTTCGAAGTCATTTCAAAGTCATTTCAAAGTCATTTCAAAGTCTGTGCAAAATAGCTCCAGAACATCTTTGAAGTCTGTGCTGATCTTCGGAGTGAACTTCGAAGTGACTCCGAAGTCACTTTGAAGTTTAGTCCAAAAATAAGCACTGACTTCAAAGACGCTCCAGAGCTATTTTGCACAGACTTCGAAGTGACTTCGAAGTGACTTCGGAGATTGCACCCCCTGTCCCCCCAAGCACCTGGGGTGACAGGCAGACCCCTCATGGGTAGATCTGGAATTGTAAATGGGTGCTCCGGTGTTTCCATGGCAGGGAAGCTAGCACCCATTGCTATTGGGTGCTAGATCACCCATGGAAATACACTGGGTACTTCCCTTAATCAGGATCTACTAGATCCAGATTAGTTGAAGGACCCATTCCTTAGACCCGGATCTTCTTAAATCCGGACTTAAGGAGTGCGATGGAAAAACACCCATTAATATTATAATGTTCTTCTACAAACTGACAAGGAATGTGCATGAATATTTGTAACATTCATTATCCATATGAATTCATACATTCGTACATGAATAGAATGTTACGACATTCATGCGAATAGTTCAGAAATTCTCAGACATTCATATGAATCTGCAACGGATCCACAGTGAGTTAGACATGGATCGAGAGCAGATTAAAAGTGGATTCGAATGAATTTTGCATTTTTGAATCATTCATACAAATTATTCAGACATTCATATGTGTACACACATTTACACAATGCGTACTTGCCAGTATGCATCTTTCCCGCATCCGTACACATTTGTACGGATCTGTAAGGGATGAAAACGGGATGCATACAGGATAAATACGGGATGTGTACAGATGTGTACGGGCACATACGAATGTCAACATTCGTATTTGTAAATACAGATTAAAAATTCACACTTTTAAAATTCAAATTTTAAAGACTTGAATCGATGTGAATTTTTGGACTTTCGATTCCAATTGAACCGAATCCTGAAAATTGCATTCATGCACAGCCTTGGTCCCTACATGTCTTCTGGATTCCTATGTGCATATTTCTTTAGTCATTAGATCCAGAGATTACAATCAGAAAGCAAAAAGAAAAGGAATTTGAAGTGGGATAGGGGAGGTCAGTCTGAGGAATGCAACTCTCCCCCCAAATTAATCTGCTGGGAAAAGCAATGGCAGTCACTGCAAAGACTTCCCTCTCAGGCCACGCACTCAGGACTGAGCCGCAAACAATCACACTCAGACCCAACAGCAGCCTCACACAAAGTGCTAACAATTATTAGCACGGAAGATTAATTCAAGAACTTAAACAGCAGCAGTTATCACTCCAAACCCCACTTACCCATCTCCCCAAAGAGACCTTCGGGTATGGGGCGGGATATAAATGTAAATAATAAAATAAATAAATAATAAATAAGGAGATCATTCCCACAAGCTCACATAAGCACCAGCAATTATCAATCCAAGCTTCTGGTGCCAAGACCTCCCTTGATCTCCTAGTCCACGACACCTGCAGAGAACGGCCTTCCTCAAATGGAGTTCAGGCTCAAAGAGACACACGGATCTATGGTGTTATCTTCATGAACTATCATATTACACTTATAGCCACACTCTGTCGAGACAAAACAGCCTCTCAAGATGGACAACCAGGAGCCACATCGCTCGTCTCCTGAGGACAACCTCCTTCACTTTACTCCAACTTAAAAATGTGCGACACTGAATCTCAGGAAGGACGCAAATCCAGATTTTCCCAGCCGCAGCTTTAACTATCACCGCGGCCCTGCCTACCCCTCCCAAGTATGGAAACAAAGGCCAGGTCAAAAGAGACGTCATGAAAAATAAGAAATAATCTTTCCGTATAGAATGGCGTTAGATAAACTATGCTAGATGATTTGTGGGTGCACAGACAAACTATGTCTGGTCCGGCAAACCTAGTGCCACGAAGGAAAAAAGCAGACTTTAAGCTGCCTTACAGATAAGACGATTTAAGCCGAGAGATGCATTAACGCGTAAGCATTCCACTAATGTATCCACTAACCACATGTAGGATCCAAAACCTCCTCAAACATAAATTCTTGTAAAGTCAATTGACGGACGAGGCAAGCAATGTGAAGAGTCCCCTATCTGAGTGCTCCCATGGGATAGGCACATACAGGTCTAGGACTGTCTTGTTTGCATCATTTTGGGGGCTTTTATGCTGTGCTCCAGCTTTCGACTGAGAACCTCAGAAGAAACTTGGAATATGGCATAAGAGACCCAAATATGCTACAAATAAGACTGAAACCGGCCATGAAAGACAACATACAACCAGATCCAGTGGTATATCGAAGATTAAAGTGAAGGCATAAGGGAGGCCAGAGATATTATTTTAGAAGAACACAGTTGGAAGAAAACGCATCAGAATCACTCTCAATTTTGATAACCAGCAGCATGTTGCCTTATGCAGTGTTACTATATTAGGTAAGGACTATTTACTAGAATAATGTCTATATAGCTCTTTGCAAGGAATCTGTGGCATTTACAACTGAAGACAACATATTATTGAATAACTAAAAACAACTCATTACTAAAAACACTAATTCAGATTAGACAAAAGCCTCTTAGCAAGGTCTGGCTATGCATTAAGTAAAAGCCTAGGGGAACTGAAAACTGATGAAAAAGGTATGAATAATACAATGAAATGTTATTTTTTAAAAATAAACTATTTTATCATTATAATACATATTATGATTAGTATAAGAACAAAAGCAGCAAATCACAATCTTAACCTACTAACAAAGAAGAAAGGAAAAATTAAATAAAAGGATAAATCCTTTGAAAATTCTTTTAAGAACGTAAGAACCTTAAAGGAGCCCTGCTGGATCAGGCCACAGCCTATCTAGTCCAGCGTCCCGTTGCGCACAGTGGCCCACCAATTACCCATGGGCATCTCAAGCAGAGACAAGGACAAACCTTCTGCTCTCCAATCCCAGCAAGTGGCCTTAGAGGCCTCCTGCTTGTCCCCCCAACCTGAAAGACGTACTTAGGCATCCATTTTAGTAGCCATTGATACATCTGTCATCCATAAATTTGTCTAACCCTTCCTTAAAGCCATCTGGGCTGGTAGCTGTTTCCACCTCTTCCGGCAGCACATTCCATAAGTGAATGACCCTCTGGGTGAAGAAATCCTTCCCCTTGTCTGATCTGACTCTTCCACCCATCAGCTTCATAGGTGCCCCCTGGTTCTAGTGTTGTGGGACAGAGAAAATAAATTTTTTCTATCCACCTTTTCTATACTTTGTACAAAGTGTAGAAATATGTACAAAGTGTACATATTATGTACAAAGTGAGTTGAAATGTATCGTTCCATCATACTATTTCTCCTTTTCTCTAAGCAGTAGAGAATTTGGGATTATTTCTTCTTTTGGACTTTAATCTATCACTTGTGATTTGAATATCTGTCACTGGCTGCAACAGGTTTCATATATTTCTTTGAGGGTAATGTTGCCTCTGTCAGATGAGAAGTCTCTTCTAAGAGTGGACTCCACACGCTGAGGATAGTAGTCACAAGGACATAAAAGGAGCCCTGCTGGATCAGGCCACGACCCATCTAGTCCAGCATGCTTTCTGACACAGTGGCCCACCAATTGCCCATGGACATCTCAAGCAGAGACAAGGGCAAACCTTCACGTGCTCTCAACTCCCTGTAAATGGTCTTGAGGGGCATCCTGCCTGTCTGTTCAACCTGGAGGCAGTACCTGGGCATCCATTCTAGTAGCTATTGATATACCTGTCCTCTGTGAATTAAGAGGCGCCCAGTTCGATCAGGCCCACAGCCCATCTAGTCCAGCATCCTATCTCACACAATTGCTTCTGGGCATCTCAAGTAGAAGATGAAGGCAAAATCTTCACCTGCTCTCAAATCCTTAATATGGTCGTTAGAGGCCTCCTAACTACCTTTCCAACCTAGGCATAAATTCTAGTATTCATTGATATGCCTGTCTTCTTCCATGAATTTGTCTAAACCCATAATAACATGAGTTCTGCTCGATCAGCCTACAGCCCACCTAGCCTAGCCTCCTGTCTCACACAGGGCCCCACCAACTTGCTTCTAGGCACCTCAAGTAGAAGACAAAGGCGACGTATTCTCAAGTCCCTGTAAATGGCATTTAGTAGTATCCTGTCTGTATCTGCAACCTGGAAGCTGTACCTAGGCGTCCATTCTACTAGCCACTGATTCACCCAAGTTCAGGGTATAAATAATGAAATATACCGTATATAAATACACATAAATACAGCAAAATAACATTAAAAATGAATTGAATAAATAGTTGTTACACACAGAATATATACTGTACTGAACAGAAATGGTATGAACTTAAAACATAGCAATTTGCCAACCAATGTAACAACGGTCTCAATATATATAAGTAGTATCTTTATCCCCAGACAAACTCATGTATGTCCCTTAAAAAGTGTTTAAGTTGTGATGTGTGATAGATCAAAGGCCAAATTCTGTACACAGGCTTAAAAGAAACAAAGAAAGTTAAATATGAGTGACAAGGGGGCAGCCTATTGTTATATATCTGCCAACCTTTAAATACTGAGGTTTATATCAAACCCACTGTCACATTGTCCTTCGTATCTGTTGACTTTGTTTGGCACTGTAGAAGATGCACCAGAATTTGACTTTTATTTCCATTCAATCACTCTTAACAGATTTAGAAAGCCTGCTTGAGCTTCCAACTGCGTTTTAGTTATATTCAATTATTTACAACCTATACCTTTTCTTTATGGTTTGTTTTGCCTTTCGGACTTAGCCTTGTGAAAACCTGCAATATATTCCCCTATAGTGGCATCCCATAATTTAGGGTATCAGTTAATTATTAATCATGACTCAGCAGTTTTCCAATTCCGTATTATTAACTGTGGTGTGCTTTATGTTCTGCCCTACATCCCAGAGGTCTAGGGAAGGTTACATCATTAACATTATTAAACAATATTAAAAACGAACTAAGATTATTAATTTAATTTAATTTACATTTTTACTCCGCCCTATACCCAGGGATCTCTGGACAGGTAACAACATTTAAAATCAAACATTATTAAAACAATAACAGTATATATTAAAACAGCAGTGTCAGGAAGTGGGAAAGGAAAGTGTGCCCCCATTTAACCGAAGGCCAGAGCAAAGAGGTGCGTCTTCACTGCCGTCCTAAATGTGTACAGTGAAGGAGATAGACGCAGCTCAAGGGTGAGACTATTCCATAGCTTAGGGGCCATCACTGAGAAGGCCCTCTCCCGAGTGCCCACCCCTTTTGCTGCTGAGGGTGGCTGGGCAACCGGGAGGGCCTCCCCTCCAGACCTTAAGGCACAGGCAGGTTGATATGGGAGTAGACGTTCCTTTAGCTCCTTTAGAAAATTATGACAAATAATCTCTGAATGGGGAAGAGAAGTTAAACTTAAGGAGTATCTTATATTTAAATTTTTGTTTATTGCTTCTAAGCAGGGGCAATAAACACCGTTCTGGATGCTATTTGATTTGAGCTTTCAATAATGTTATTTTCTACAATGAAAAATTCTTAAATCAAGTGGTACTATATTTTGTGATGCAACAGGCAGAATTTTTGTGGTTGTTTTTCAGACCAAAGAGGAATAATTATTATTGAAATAACCTAGAAGGTGCAATGGAGACATTAAGCACATATAAGATCAAGGGTTACTCTTAATTATCACACAGGAAGCAAACTGTGGCGAAAAGCGACTGACCAAAAAATGGTACCATATAAACAGAAGAAAACAGAGAGGTGTGAACTGGATGCCTCTAAATTTTTAATTCCTAAGCCCAATACCCTGGGAAATTCTTCAGGGCCATACAAATTGCAGAGAAAGCTGCATAAGTACAAGGGGGTGGGGAATTAAGTTAATAGATTTTTATGATATTATCTAATTCAGGATCTATCTGTGTAAAGTCAAAGGGGACAATGGTGCTCCTGAGGGATTTCCCTGGTCACCAAAAAACTTGTGTCCCCATCTACGGTCTAGAAAAAATAAGCAACACGAGTAGGGTTGGAGTAGTAGCAAGATATGTCCTCAATATTCCAACTATCCAAAGGGCTCAAAAAGGTTGCCGACACCCAACCTAAACAATATGACCAGTAAGACCATACAAAATAATCCACTGCATCAGACCCATGGTGACCGCCTCTCAAAGTTGCCATCCAATTGCACAAGATGGCCCACCATCAGGAGATGAGCTCTGCTTGTAATCTGCTAGTAGTCAGCCTCTATATCAGTGGTTCTCAACCTGGGGGTCGGGACCCCTTTGGGGGTCGAATTACCCTTTCAGAGGGGCCGCAATGAGTCTCCCGCCGCCCTTCCCTCCCACCTCCCAGCTGCTCCACCCCCATGGTTGGGGGTCTCCACAACATGAGGAACTCCATTACGGGGTCGCGGCGTTAGGAAGGTTGAGAACCGCTGCTCTATATTCATACCATTTCTTACTAACATCAGAGCTGGTAATCACTGATAGGCCTGACTTCCGTGAATTGGTCCAACCCTTCTTTGAAGTCATTCAAGCTGGCAACCAAGGCCACATCTCATGGAAGCAAATACCAATGTCTATGTGTCGAGGTCACACCTTCTGATACTTTGGGAAAGGTCCACCCTATGCTTAACTTTGTACATCTCCATCGTGTCTCCTTTCAGTAGTTTCTATTCTAGACTAAAAGGAATAGAAACTTTGCACTGCGGCCTTTTCCGAAGGAAGCTCATCCAGCCCACTGGTCATCTTAGCGGCCCTCTGGGCTTTCTCCAACTTTGCTGTCCTTTGTGAGATATGGCTACCAAAGACTCAGAAAGAATTCAAGGTGTGGTCGCAACACTGATTTGTATAATGACATTATAATATTAGCATCTCAGTTTCCAATAACTGTTCTTTTATTATCGTTAATGTATTATTGATCTTTTTTTAAAGAAATAAAACTATGCACAGTGTGCAAACTCTTTTATTGGACAGTTTACCATTACTGCAAGATCTGCGCAAATCAGTCAGCTTTCATTCCATCGGTGGATAGTTAGGAATTTTAGCTCCAATTTGTATTACTTTACACTTGTTCAGAATAAATGGCATCGGGCACTTTGGTGCTCAGTTCCCCAATGGATTTCTCCACAGTTCCTTTTAGGGATGTGCATGAAATGTTTTTCATGTTCTCTTCACATTCGTGCAAATTATGGGCACTTCGGATATGGTGGGATTTGAATTCGCTGTGAATGCTCTTCAAATCTGCTTCAAATCCCTGCTGCTAGTCACACCTCTGAATCCCCTCTGAATCTGGTCTGAATTTGCTTTGAATCCACTCTGAACTCACTTCAAATGCTACTGGACAGCCGCGTTGCTGCCTCCCGACCTTTGCAAATATAGCAAAACTTTGACCAATTGCACAAAGGCATTTGCTTTGCATATGAACGTCAGTCTTCGAATATGCAATGTGAATGTGAATATTCGAAATTGTACAAATTGTGAACCTGACAAATACTCATGCACATCCCTAGTTCCTTTTCATTTCTAATCTTTTGAACAATTTGGTATCGTCAGCAAGCAGCTATTTCACTGGCCCCACTTGACTCCGGACCATAAAAACGGTATTTAAAAAAAAAATTAATTTGATTTTTACAGCTTTTTTAATCCCCACCCCCCTCTCTCCTGAGGATAATGCATAATTCATAGTTCATACAAAATTCATAGAAAAATCTACTTAATTCGCAATAGTATTACACTGAGAACATTAAACGTAATTTCAATTTTTCACTTTCACTCCTAAGCTTATTGTCTAATTATATTTTAACTATCATCCATTTTTGTTTGCATATTCTATCTAAATTATTAATATAATTCTACTGCTATCATAATAATAACATAATTAAACCATTTACTGATAGACCATTTTGTTCTATCTTACAAGGACTATCTGGGGACATGTTAACAATTCTTCTACTATTTTCTTCAATTCTATAGACCAGTGGTTCTCAACCTGTGGGTTGGGACCCCTTTGGGGGTCGATCTACTTTTTCACAGGGGCCGTTACGAAGTAGTAACAAATATAATTTTATGGTTGGGGGGTAGGGTTAGGGTTAGGATGGGGGTCACCACAACATGAGGAACTGTATTAAACGGTCATGGCATTAGGAAGGTTGAGAACCAGTGGTTAGACCAGTGTTTCCCAAAGTGTGGTACGTGTACCCCCAGGGGTACGGGAAGAGTTTGGTGGGGGTACGTGTTGCACCGGAGTTTGGTGGAGATTACATAGGAATATCCACTGCACCATGCTTAGCTGCACCCACAGAACAAGGAAAGAAATAGGCACATATCACAGTTTTTACACGGGAACTGGGGCCATATTTTGTGTATATACCAAAAAAAGAAAAAATAAATATATTGTAATTTTTATTAAAGCATATGTTTTTTATGAGGGGTACTCAGCGTTACGAAAATTATAGAAGGGGTACACATATGTCAAAAGTTTGGGAAACACTGGTATAGACCATAAAAACTGTAAAACCACCAATCTCAGGACTAGGCCTTGGGGGACTCCACTTGTTACATCAGACACACCGGCCTCTAAATGAATTTAGACTTCCAACTTGCGTATATTTTAATCAAAGGTATCATTCAGTGATGCAAGGAATTTATCAATAGCTGGGATTACTACATACTAGGGATGTGCACAAATATTCAAAACATTCAAAATTCGATCAAATTTGATCCAATTAGACATTCTAATTCTAACTGAATGTCTATACGTTCAAATTTAATATTCGAACACATTTTCTAATCTTTTGAATCATTAGTACGAATTATTCAGACATATATATGTGTATGGATACTATGCATTACATACATATCTGTACGCATCTTATTCACATCCGTACACATTTTTGTGGACACGTATGGGATGAAAACGGGATGCATACGGACACATTCGAATGTTGACATTTGTATTTTCAAGTATAAATCAAATACTGTATATTCCGGCATATAAGACAACTGGACGTATAAGACGAACCCCAAGTTTTCCAGTTAAAATATAGAGTTTGGGATATACTCGCCGTATAAGACGACGACCCCCGGCGTATAAGACGACCCCCGACTTTTGAGAAGATTTTCGTGGGTTAAAAAGTAGTCTTTTATACACCAGAATATACTGTATATGTACAAATAGAGGCAAATGTATTCTAATTAAATTGAATGTGAATACATTTGAATTTTAAACATTGAAATCAATTCAAATCTTCGGATATTCAATTCAAATTGAACTGAATCCCAACAATTGCATTCGTGCACACGCCTTCTACATACAACATAATTATCTGCTATGGTCAAGAACATTTGAATCACAGCATCTTAAATAATGTGTGATTTGGAAACCGGTTCATTGTTTATTGTCCTACGAGGTCTACTTTAACGTAGTACACAAATTTAATAACTAGTGAAACCATGAACACTCACAAGGGACAATATAAGTCAAACTGAAATTTTTAAAAGGCTCTCCCTCCACTTTTGACATCGATAATTAATATTCATGAGAACATTTTTCTAACAGTCTTTCAAAATACAGCCGTGCTATGATAAAAATAGGATTAAATACGTTATATGCATAATTACAGCATGATGGGCTTCATAATATTTTAATCAAGTTACTCATTTCACAGCAATAACCCCATGGAAGCACAGATCAACGTCGCACAAAAACTAAGTTCATTTGTTCTGGACAGGTGGCAAGTCGGCTATTCTGCACTGGGATCCAGCGCCCGCCCACAATAGCCCTAAAGACGATTATGCAAATAGATACTATTCCTTGCTATTTTCCCAGGAATAAGAGGCGGCCTCCATGTGTAACAAGCAATTGTTTCCTAGTCATGTGGAAAAACAAATCAAGATTCTCTTCGCCCTATTTTCAAAGAGGAGAAGAGGCACAAGAGAGGATGTTTGTGTGTGTTTGTGGATAAACAAGCGTAAATTTTGTGTTGCAGTTTCCTTTTCTCATAAGGGGGGGGAATAAAAAAGTGAATTTGATTTTTTTTTTAAAGAAACCTTTCTATGCTGTCTCCACATCAAAACCCACATTATTAAAAGGGAAAACTGTTAAAAGATCAGAAAATTCAATCTTTAGCGACCGCTGATTTACCATCCTGGCTCTAATTTTAATACAGAGTGAAATATTTTTTTTAGAAAAAAGCAGCTTCAAAGCATTATTTTGTAATGGTTAGGAGTAACCCAAATGATTGTATGCAGACTATAAATATTTTATTTAAATGCTTATTGCATGCAGTTATGTTCACTTTTGCACAATTGCAAAGGCGCGGGGTATTGCTTCCTATCAAATACAGTAGCAAAGGCAGGATGCAGAAGGTTTCTGTAATTAAAGTCCCGTTTCATATAAGATTTTGAAGGCAAGCCTATTTACTTTTTCATTTTTCCCCAACTATGATTGGAATAAAAAGTGGCAAGCCGTGGTGTGCACGCATGCACAATGCTCCAGTAAATCTAGGAAAGACGGCACATCCAGAAGGCCGTGATACGAGTGAAAAGGTTATGTAGCACGGCTGAATCTAGAGGACCCTGACTGTTAATACAGCCTTAAGTCAGGAAGGAGGTTAGTGCTACTAGTAGCCAGTAAAACACTCAGAGCTGCCCTGGACTCTGGGTCAGATCAAAGACAGATTTGGGCTGTTTTTCCACTTCTTAAAACTGGATTAAGACAATCCGGAATTCGGGATCTGGACCTCGCCGAATCAGGTCCACAGAGTTCCGGACACCCAATGCATCTCCATGGGTTGTCTAGCACCTGATGGTAATGGGTGCTAAATGGGGCCGCCATGTGGGTACCGCAGCATGCTGCCTGAGGCCCTGATTGGGCCCGGGGAGGCAGTTTTGCCCCAGTTCCGTGGCTCCATCTGGGATGCTGCACCTGCATTGGGGGAGGCTGTGATCACCGCTCCCCCGATGAGGACACACTGTGTAAGTGCCAGTGGCAGCCTTCGCAGCAATTGCAGTTGCATCAATGTGGCCACCACGGCTGCCACCCCCCAATGCAGCGGTATCAGTGGTGGGGCAGTAATGGTAGGTGGCAGCAGCAGGGGTCACACTGATGCAGCGGCAATCGCACCCGCTGGCTGCTACCAATCCACCGGTGCTGCCTGTGCACGGAGCTCCCACTGCGTCCCGCAACAAGCTGGGAGCTGCACACCTGCTAGGCCCACCCCTGGACTGCAATCCTGTCTTCATGAGAGAAGACCGGATTGAGGACACCATTAAAGGGGTCCCCTGGAAATCTGGATCTAAGGGCCCAAAGACCCCATTAGGGACAGACTCCGGAGGCGCCCATGTGGCAACCCATGTCTACTTCTTCAGATGCTAGGGGGCCCAATGGACATGTCTACTTCTTCAGATGCTAGGGGGTCCAATGGGCACATCTACTTCAGATGCTAGGGGGCCCAATGGGCACATCTACTTCAGATGCTAGGGGGCCCAATGGGCCACTTAGCATCTGAAAAAGTAGACTAGTCTGCAAAAGCTCATACCACCAACCCTTCTCCTGTTAATCTCCAAGTGCTACTAACTACCTTGCTAGACTTTTCAAATTAGTCTAACATGGCTATTTCTCTGATAGTAATAAATAATGAAACAACTAATTAGTCCTCACAACTGGAATTTGCAAGACTAGCCCAAGAATTTAAAAGAAGAGAAATTCCATCATCTAAGAAAGACCCAAGAATAAGAGACCAAAAATACAGTAGATTTTCCACAACAGAATACACGGGCAAATGAAACGTGGGAAACAGTCAATTATCAGTTCAGTTTAATGACATGTAAATGAATGCCTAATGCACTACAAATGAAGAAGAGGTTTAAGATGGGCTTTGTTAGTACAGCAGTTCTGCATCTTAAGAAGAGCAGCCAAGAGCCACTGTCTATCAGAAGTAGTGAAATACATGCCAAAAAGCAAGGAAATCTTTTCTCTCCACAATGTCTCATTCAAACTGAACATAAGACATAATCCTAGCATGCCTCAAGAGGAGTACTGAGTGTAGATCATGAGAATTAATTATTGCTCTTTACTCTACCTTGGTCAGACCTCATCTAGAGTCCTACGTCCAGTTCAGGGCACCCCAGTTCAAAAAGACAATGACAAACTAGAGCAAGTCCAAAGGAGGGCTACCAAAATAGTGAGTGGTCTGGAAAGCATGTCCTACGAGGAAAGGTTGAAGGATCCAGGAATGTTTAGCCTATAGAAGAGAAGACTGAGAGGAGACATGATCATGGTCTTCAAGTATCTGAAGGGCTGTCACAATGCAGAGGGATCGTCCCTATTCTCACTTGCACAAGATGGGAGAACTAGAAACAACGGGATGAAACTTCAAGAGAGTCAATACAGATGAGATATTAGGAAAAACTTCCTGACAGTGAGGGCGATCAGTCAGTGGAATAGGTTCCAATGGGAGGTAGTGGGTTCTCCTTCACTGGAGGTCTTCAAGCAGAGGCTGGACCTATATCTGTCTGGGATGGTTTAGGGAATCCTGCATTGAGCAGGGGGCTGGACTGGATGACCCTGGAGATCCCTTCCGACTCTGTGATTCTATTTGATATTTGCTAGGCCTTAAAAAGCTTTTTGGCCCTTCTTCCTAGTTGGGGAGTCAAGTCTGAGGCTGAGTCCTACAGCAGCCACAAAAGTGTACCTGATAGTAGAGCCAGATCCTGGGTATGGAAACTTCCATTGTTATTTTTTGTCTTATCTAAAATGAATTTATTCAGATCATCTTTTGGGGGAAGACAACATTCCACAGTCCGCATTATAACATAATATATGATTATCAACAATACAGGAAGCGTAGACCCTTAATGCAATGTGCAAGACTCAATTAACATTCAGAAATGTAATTGTTTTGGATTCCCACACATCCACATCAAAATGAAAATCTGATTTTTCAAACATCCAGAACTCTGATTAATATGAATCAGTTTGCTGCTTGTGAAAATGAACAATTAAACTGAACATTTGTGTTTTGCTATGGGTGTGGCCATGAAAAGGGCTTTTTCTACGGGGAAAAAATGAACATGAAAAAACAGGTTTTTTTTATTAAACAATTCAATAGTGAAATGAATTAATGGATTTTCACTTGGACAGTGAAACAAACGTACAATTGTTTTTTTCACGCACGTCTCTCATTTCTGCATCTGTGCTATAACCACACAGGCTAAAAAAAAACCCCCAAGTTCAATATTTCCCAGTTCAAGGCTTTTAAGAGCCTGAGATTCTATAGCCTCAAGCATCCTTACATAACCATTTTAAGAAATAATAGAATAATCTTTTGTCCATTAGTGGCAACAGAGAAGTCAGTTCCTGCAGATTCTTGATTAACAGACATTCTCTTACTCATCCTAACACCAAGCTCTGGTTTAATCCAGAGTCTGCAAACTGCTTATGAAGCTTTTCAAGTGCCACTGACAATTTTTAGCTCCCATCGGTGCCATTTCATTTATATGCAGGTCCAAACTGTACTCTGCTTGTTGCAGAACAACCCACAAACCTCCTCCAATACAGTGAAAGCATATGAAAACATAATCTTTAACACTGTAAGAGGATCCTAAGAGCCAGTTTGGTCTAGTGGTTAGGGAGCCAGTCTCTTATCTGGGAATACCGAGTTTGATTCCGCCCTCCTCCATGAAGCCAGCTGGATGGCCTTGGGCTAGTCACAGCTCTGAGTTCTCACAGCCCCACCTACCCCAAAGGATGTTCTGTTGTGGGGAGAAGAATAGAAAAGCTTTGTCAGCCGCTTTGAGTCCCCTTAAATGGGTGAGAAAATTGGGGTAGGAAAGCCAACTCTTCTTCTTCCTCTTCTTCTAAGAGGAGCCCTGTTGGATCAGGCCACAGCCCTTCTAGTCTAGCATCCTGTCCTACACAGTGACCCACTAACTGCTTATGGACATCCCAAGGAAATGACAAGAGCAAAACCTTCCCTTGCTCAAGGAATTCCAGCAAATGGCCTTTGGAGGCCTCTTGCCTGTCTCCCCAGCCAGGAGGATGTACCTGGCCATCCTTTCCAGTAGCCATTATCTTCCATGAATTTATCTAACCCTTTCTTAATGCCGCATCTCAATTGTTTTCTGGTGTTCCCACCATCATTTTGCTGAATATTCTTCATCGTTTCCATAGCACGTTAATTTTTTATGGGGATGGGTTGCTAACCTGACACCCAACCCTCCTCCTTTTTCATCCGGGCTTGGGACCAGCATTGCCATCAATCTCCACATCCAATAAGTTACGTCTGTATGCATCAATCATTCTACCAATGGTTACATACATATGCGGAAGCTGGAAAATGTCAAGAAAATCAGCACATAATGTTTTTCATCAACAATGCCCAAGGCGGATTACCACCACATCACAAACGAAGAACTCTTACAAAGAAGTGGCCTGCACAGCCTGCATAAATCATTGCCAAAAGACGACTATGATTTGCAGGCTGCGTTCTACAGACGGAGAATAAGGAAATACCCAAAACAGCAATGATGGGAGTACCAACAGGTGGATGCGGTAAACGAGGAAGGCCAAGTAACACTTGTCATCGGCCATTTCCAAGAGATCTCGAACAGATGAATATAAAACGGAACGAAGCTGCAAATCTGGCTGCTGATCGGAGTGGCTGGAATAATCATGTTGCCTGATACGCTGCTTTGCACGGGTGGAACTAACTAACTAACTAACTAGCCAGCTAGCTAGCTAACTAACTTTCTCAAAGCTATCATACGAGAACATAAGAGAAGCCCTCCTGGATCAGGCCACAGCCCATCTAGTCCAGCATCCTGTCGCACACAGTGGCCCACCAAATGCTCATGGGCATCTCAAGCAGAGACAAGGACAAACCTTCTCCTGCTCTCGAGTCCCAGCAGATGGCCTTAGAAGCGCCCCAGTTCCTCCACCCCCCCTCAGCCTGAAGGATGCACCTAGGCATTCGTTCTAGTAGCCATTGATACATCTGTCATCCATAAATTTGTCTAACCCTACCTTAAAGCCATCAAGGCTGGCAGCTGTCACCACCTCTTCCGGCAGCACATTCCATAAGCCGATGACCCTCTGGGTGGAGAAATACTTCCCCCTGTCAGACCTTATTCTCCTACCCATCAGCTTCATAGGTGCCCCCTGGTTCTAGTGTTGTGTGACAGAGAAAAGAAATTTTCTCTATCCACCTTTTCTATACCATGCATGATTTTATATACTTCAATCAGGTCCCCTCTGAAACGCCGTCTCTCCAGACTGAAGAGGCCTAGACGTTGCAGCCTGGTTTTGTAAGGGAGGTGTTCCAGACCCTTAATCATTCTGGTTGCCGATCAATGGAAGCCAGATTCTCTGAATCCGTTTGAACTACACAAATCAAGAAAATACCCACCGTTCTTCTTAACAGTTACCTAAAATCCAGTGCAAATCGCTCACAGAAGCCAAATGCAAGTACCAATTTCATATTTTGTGGATTTCCTGCAGCACACCATGGCTTGTGCACACCTGATAAAAATCTCAGCCACAGGCCATTCAGCATGCACGTACAGGAACCCACAGCTTCTGGCTATACACCTCAGTTTCGTTTCAGTACTTTACTTCCTTTATTTTCAACGGGGGGGGGGACAGTTGGGGATGCGAGTGACTTCAGGGCACGTTTTCAAAAGAACTCGTACAATTCTTGGCAACGCTTCTTCTGTACCTGCATACAGCCTGAACATCTGCCCCGCACGTGTCTGCCTCAGCCAAGAGGACTGAATAAAGCCCTAAGAAGTAGACATTCACTCGGCTTCTATCGCCCTCCCCCCCATCTTTTCACCCAAGTGCCGAATCTGGGCTCGTGGCCAATCTGATATTTAATTAAACTCTACTTACTCTTGATTCTTTCTCTCTAACTTGGTTACCATCTTCAACAGCCATTAAAAGAATCTCATTAGGCAAATAGAGCCTCTGTTGCATTTCCAGATGTTACAGTGGTGATACTCCGAATGAGAAGGCGGCTTGACTATCAAGTAACTCAACAGAAACTCCCAGACAGAACTCTTTAAAATCAGAAAAGTGTCATAATTTATTCTAGTAAATGACCTAACCAAGGTGGCATACAGAAGATAAAGAATCACATAATACTGTATTTTCTGGCGTATAAGACTACTTTTTAACCCAGGAAAATCTTCTCAAAAGTCAGGGGTCGTCTTATACGCCGGGTGTCGTCTTCTTATACGGCGAGTATATCCCAAACTCTATATTTTAACTGGAAAGTTGGGGGTCGTCTTATACACCCAGTCGTCTTATACACTGGAATATACGGTATATAAAACACAGAGACACTTCTCAAAGACTGAGTAGGCCAAATTAAAGAAATGTATCTTAAGACCTTCTCTGAAAACCAACAAGAATACCGATGGATAACTTGAACTGATGTGGTATTACTTGCTCAGGGACCTCCAGAATAATGGGTACCATAGCCCTTGGTGCTCTGAGGGTAAGGAGGAGATCAGTGATGAAGGGAAAGTCTCACCCATTCTGGTCTTCTCCAGTTTCTGATGAGGCTTGCAGTGCAGGCCAGTGGTAGCTGTGGCCAAAAGGAAAAGATGAAGCAAGGCTTCCCATCCCTTACATAAGAACCTAAGAGAGGCCCTGCTGGAGCAGGCCACAGCCCATCCAGTCCAGCATCCTGTCGCACACAGTGGCCCGCCAAATGCTCATGGGCATCTCAAACAGAGACAAGGACTTGTGCTCTTGACATGTACAATGGTGAGAAGCACAATTCATGCTAAGTACGAACTCCCATGGTCCTTTGCTGGGGACCACTGTAATTATGGAACCTAAACACGACTTGCTGACCCCTGGGTGGGTTGAAGGCTACGCTTACTCATTCAGGACCTGCTGTAACACACTCCTACTAAACACCACTTTGGCAGGTCTAAAAAAGTCCAACCTATAGTGCCCTGAGAAGGCAGGCGGAGGTTTTTATGGTGCCACTCTGGTACCCAATGGTAGGATGCCCTTCCTGTGCACATGGCCAAGTTGCACCGCACTCTGGGCCACCTGCTGGCCTCTAATGCACACTTCCACAGCTCTGTGTAGATGCCACTAGTCAAATAGTGGAACGGTGTCACAAACATCACAAAAAAAATTAAAAAGAAGAAAAATTAGAAGCCAAAACCTTCCTCCTCCAAAGGTCCCACCTGCACACATGTGAATGCAGAGGAAGAAACTGGCGAAGGGCAGAAGGGCAGGGCTTCCTCTACAGTCTTTATGAGCCAGTTTGGTGTCAAGGTTAGGGAGCTGGACTCTTATCTGCGGATACCGGGTTCAATCCCGCACTCCTCCATGAAGTCAGCTGGGTGACCTTGGGCTAATCACAGCTCTCTTCTGAGCTGTCACAGCCTCACCTACCTCACAGGTTGTCTGGTGTGGGGAAAGAACAGAAGGTTTGTCAGTCGCTTTGAGTCCCCTTAAATGGGTGAAAAATGTGGAGTAGAAAAGCCAACTCTTCTTCTTCTTCTTCTTCATCATCATCATCATCACTGTTCTCTTCCTCTTCCTCAAAGCACCAAGGACAACAGTGCCCATATTCCAGGGCTTCAGCACAGGACCAGGCAAATGATGGATTCCGCCAATTTTAGGCCATGTTTATACTGCAAGTCGGATAAGGAAAGCTCATGCTTCAACATGATAGCTTCAGCACTTATGGCCATAGCAGGACCAGCCATGCGCAACCACTTGCTTTGGTCCTAAAGGAAGCCTTTTCTTCTGGTTGCACATCAGATCAGTTTCTTTCCTTACCGCTTGACAGCTCTTTCCTGAGCTGGCTCGGCCACCCTTACGTTTCCGCTCTCCTTTCCCCCCTTCCCTTTGGAGGGTCAGGCTAGAGCTGGCTGACAGAAAGCCTTTTATTGACTTGAAACTAAACAAGTCAGCTACTGTACATTGAGGAGCTTATATACTGAATAATCATTTACAGCAGATTTAACTTAAACATTCCCTGTTTTCTTTAGCTGTCAACACTTTCTAGATTTCTGCACGCTTGAAAGCGCTGTTTTTAGCAGAGCAGTGGGGAAGGCAGGCCTTATGAAATTTATTATACCTTTAAATTCCTCAGACTAAAACAAAAAAACAACAACACAACCGCATTTCAAATTACCACGGCCAGCCATACTGTACCCGTCATGTATAATTCTGTGGAACTGGCTATAAAGCTTGACTAATTAAATTACAAACTTCCCCAGAATGTTCAATAAAAACTCTACCAAGCAGTAGTAGTAGAAGAAGAGTTGGCTTTTCTACCCTGCTTTTCTCACCCTTAAGAGGACTCAAAGTGGCTGACAAACCTTCTGTTCTTCTCCCCACCACAGAACACCCTGTGAGGTAGGTGGGGCTGTGAGAGAGAGAGAGCTGTGACTAGCCCAAGGTCACTCAGCTGGCTTCATGGAGGAGGAAGAAGACGAATTGGCTTTTCTACCCTGCTTTTCTCAACCATTTAAGGGGACTCAAAGTGGCTGAGAAACCTTCTGTTCTTCTCCCCATGACATCCTGTGGGGTAGGTGGGGCTGTGAGAGCTCAGAAGAGAGCTGTGACTAGCCCAAGGTCACCCAGCTGGCTTCAGGGGGGAATCGAACCCGGTATTCTGAGATAAGAGTCCGGCTCCCTAACCACTACTGGCTCACAGTAGGACCGAATCGCCCCACAAATCTTACCCAGAGTCCTTTTCAAGACTCCCCACCATTCAGAAGCCACTGTCAATTTCGACAGGTGGGCAGGGGGCGCGTTCTTTCAACTCATGGGTTTCCACAGCGAGTGGTAACTGCGTTTGTCCTTGACTGCAGAACTTAAACTAAAAAAACAAATGCTGTCATTTCTTCTTTCTAGCAAGATTCGGTTGGCACAGGACCAGAGACTTCACACGCAACAGAATGTTCCCATCACTCCTAGAAATACAAGGAAAAGGTCACCGTTTTCTGCTGAACGGATGAGGCAGGAAGAGGAACTTGTCTGAGTCTTGGCTTGTGGTATGAATGAAAGGTTTTCGCATACAGTCTGTTCTTCACTATCTGGGAGGTTTAGGGTGGCACTAAATGTTTTGCTGGCATGGTGCACTTTCTCTTAAGCAAAGACACTGTACTTAAAGGTAAATGTTTGACAACGGGTAGATTACGGAAGAAAAGGAAAGCTAGGATCAAATTATAACAGGTGGAGCAGAACAGAAACCAACCGTATTCCTTTCTCAAAGCATGAAAATCAGCTGCAGATATGCTGCACGCAGACTGAACTAGAAAATATAGGCAAGCCCTCATATCCACACAGGATACGTACCTGTTCCTAGTGGATATATGAAAAACTGGGAGATCTTGTGGGATTCCCCATGATCCCTTGCAAATCCCATGGATTTTCCCATGAATCCTTGCAAATTGCACAAGTCTTCCCACGATTACCACAAAATCTGATGGGATTTGCAAGGAATCATGGGAAATTTCACATGATTTCTAGGCCTTTGGGAAGCCTCCAGGAAGAGGAAGGGTTGGCTTTTCTACCCCACTTTTCTCACCCATTTAAGGGGACTCAAAGCGGCTGACAAACCTTCTGTTCTTCTCCTCACAACAGACACCCTGTGAGGTAGGTGGGGCTCTGAGAGCTCAAAAGAGAGCTGTGACTAGTCCAAGGTCATGCAGCTGGCTCTGTGGAGCAGGGTGGAATGAAACCCAGTATTCCCAGACGAGAGTCCGGCTCCCTAACCACTAGAGCAAACTGGAGCCCAAAGGTACTGTTTGGACCGGGGGTGGGGGTGAGGGGAGGGCGCTGATCTAGTCAACCACGGATGAGTGGATCCACGATTACCGGATCAGGTCTTTATTTCATATTCAGCGCCCAAATGAACTGAAGATCAGCTAAAAGGTTTTTGAATAGAACATGGGTACAACCCACAGGCATCGAGTTAAACTAATGCAGTTAAATGTATATCAAAACAGTCCTTCTTTTATATGAAACTTCAATATGCTATTCTTAATGTAGAATTTATTGAGACAACACCACTCCCTAGTTACTCATTTAATAATTTTCATGTTTTTATTGTATTGTTGTAACCTGCTCTGAGACCTTTTGAGTATAGGATGTAATAGAAACAGAAATCAATTAATTTACTAATTATATTTGCACAGCCACCAAGTAATTAAAGCTCTCTGGGTGACTTACATAACAAAATATTCAAGTACACCAAAATGCCTAGAACAACCAAATTAAAACAATAAAACAAAACAAAACCCATTTGTAACTCTAGAGCGAAGTTAACCTTTACCCACAGGATACAGGGTGTCTAGCTCACAGAACAACAGGTGCAGGTGGGGATTAGGAATTTGCACAAATTATTTTTTTGCATTTGAATTCAAATCAAATCGAACATCCAAACATTCGATTCAATTTGAATGTTTATAATCCGAATGCAACAAAATCCAATTTGAGTCCAATACATCCAAATCTATTTGTTCGGATGTTAGATTGAAATCTGAAGATACGAATGTTGACACCATTCGTATGTGTTATACTATGCATCCCTTTATCCCATATGCATCCCGTTTGCGTCCCGTACTATCAGCGCAAATGCATACAGATATGTATGAGATTTGAACGAATGTTTTGGAACATTTGAAATTCATTCGAATGTTTAAATTCGAACGTGTAGACATTCTGTTCGAATTCGACTGTCCACATTTGATCGAACTTGATTGAATTTTGAACGTTTAGGACATTTGTGTGCATCCCTATTGGAGACAGATCAGCACCAGACCCTCATAAACACTGCAGCCACCTATGGAACGCCATCTTTGAAAGCCCTTGCTATTGCCAGCCCTTCTAGGCACTGTCTTCCTGGTGATGTCCAGATCACTTGGCTACTGGGGGTCGGGGGGGGGGAGGAGATCTGGATTACAGGGAAAATTAACTATGTATAAGAACTGGCAACATTAGCCAATAAATGCAGAGATTAGTCCGTCACTTACCTGTGCATATTCTCTCTCAATGGTAGCTTTCTTCTGACTGAACATCCTGTAAGAAACAAAGTACATGTCAATAAAATACAGCCCATTATAGCAGAGCACACTCTCAGTTAACATTATTAGTGGTATATATTCAAGCCAGCCTTGCTGTTGTTGTTACTTTTAAAAATGGCAAAGGAGTGCTTCACAGAAAAATATAAGATGGAGTTTTCCTGGGTCTGTCTGCACTGAAGGAGGAGGAAGAGGAGGAGGAGGAGGAGAAGAAGAAGAAGAAGAAGAGTTGGCTTTTCTACCCCGATTTTCTCACCCATTTAAGGGGACTCAAAGCGGCTGACAAACCTTCTGTTCTTCTCCAAAAAAAGAACACCCTGTGAGGTAGGTGGGGCTGTGAGAGCTCAGAAAATAGCTGTTACTAGCCTAGGGTCACCCAGCTGGCTTTGTGGAGGAGGGTGGAATCAAACCCAGTATTCCTAGATGAGACTCCGGCTCCCTATCCACTAGACCAAACTGGCTCACTGAAGGGAGCAGTTCTGGACGCTCTGGGGAAAATCTATCCATGCTATCCTAGAGCCTCTGGGAACTCCCTCCAGCTACCCTGATTGGCATGACTGGGCCAGGCCATCTGCACTTCAAGTGTTGGTGGTCCGCTTAGGGACTACAACAGCATTTGAAATGCAGATGCCACCCTCTGAGCCTGATCTTAACCTCAGTGGGATGGAACTGTTACACCACCCCACTTGGTTAGGTACCACAATATCATACCAAGAAATCTGTAAAACTTTAAAGCTGCCTTATGTGCCACACAAGAATGGCTTCTAAAAATAGCAGAACTGTCTTGTACAGGCGTAAAAGCCCTATCAGAAATTAGCCTGGTTCCTTGCAAATCATCATCAAAATATATTTTCCACATTGGAACCCCATCTACCCCCAAATTCAGTGCATCCTTCAATTGAAAATTCTTAAATACATTCATCTGGAACTTGGAACCTCTGCCCAGTTTTCTGTATGCAGCTTGTAAGAAATAAGGGAGGGCGGTGTGTTTGCAAAGACTGATAAAAATGTCTGCAGATTTTGCAGCTTCAAAGGAGCGATCGGCCTGTAGAACTTTGCTTGAACTGTTCTTATTTTGCCTTTACTGCGCATGCCAAAAGACATCTCCTTATTGTGAATAAATTAGATGCAAATTAACTTTGGATGGCATGAAGAGGCATTATCAGGAAGACTGTAAACTTCCAGCCAGGATAGGGATAAAAAGCCAGATGTAAGTGAGTTTGAACTTGTCCTGGAGGAATGCTCAAAGGGCAGGTTTCCTATATTGCAATACAGATATAAATCTTTTGTCTCCAGCTTGTTTGTTTATTCAAACGCACATGGATAGAATAAAGCTGATAGGATAGCAATTTTCCTAACAAGCTGCACACAACAAAACGTACATCTGAAGAAATCAATTTTTGAGTTTAGAAACATGTGGATATTAAACCTTAATATGACCTGTAAGATTGAAATTCAGAAGGTGACCTTGGACCAGTCACTCCCTCTATGCCCAACTGACACAAGCCCCCCTTGGAGTGTTGCAACAATAAGATGGAAAGAAGATTATGTTCCACACCTTAAACTTCCCGGAGGAAAGGCAGGAGACAAATGAAAAACCAGTTGGCTATATGAATCCTAGCATTCTGCAGGATCGTAGAACAAGATATAGATCACAGAATTCATGTTACGGTTTCTGTCTTTTTTAAGGCAAGGTTTGAATTTGATTTTTTTTTTCCTCCTGGGACTACAGTATGGATTCAAAGGCCCTGCCTCACTTTATCTAATAAATCCACAATTACGCAAGGGCAGACATTTCAAAATTATGCTAATATATTCAATTTGCATACATTATACTTGCTATAAAGCCTGGTAAGTTCTCCTCTTTATCAGGCAGACATGAAAGAATAAACTTGTTCCTGTCTCTTTGCACAGTTCTGATCGGAATGATTTCCCTTTCAAAAGATTTCTGAAATGCAGGAACCTGCATAGCAGCTGTGTGCTGTGGCCTAAAAACACAGCTGCTATTTTGTGGAGAAGGCATTTATGAAATTAACCTGGCTATATTACATAAAGGAGGTTTCCCTTTTATTTTCTAAATTGGTTTTCCTAAAATGAAATTACCGGCTCAAGCATAAACTTTAATTTCTAAATAAAGCATAAGGGTTTTTTTGTTATCGCACAGACACTAGAACCAGAGGGCACTCTATGGTTTCATTCACACCTAAGTTTTAAACCAACTTCAGTCCACTTTCAGAGTGAGAGAATACATCAGCAAAGTGACTGACCATTTTCTGTCCTCTTTATCTAACCCAAAAGTGGCTTTTCCAAGTTAGATAGTGCTGGGGGAAAAAAAGCTTGATACTTGTATGCTAAGGTTGTGTGCTGTACTAGGAGCTGCGTTTTACTACTGAAGATGGAATGGCTAGATATGCTCAGAGCAACTCCAGGATAAAATCAGCTCAGCAGTGGTCAGACCTCATTGAGAGTCCTGTGTCCAGTTCTGGACAGCCCAATTCAAAGCAGACATTGACAAACTAGACTAGAGCAACTGCACAGGAGGGCGACCAAAATAGTGAGTGGTCAAGGAAAGGTTGAAGGATCTAGGAATGTTTACAGAAGAGAAGACTGAGAGGAGACATGATCGGGGTCTTCAAGTATCTGAAGGGCCATCACAGTGCAGAGGGATCGTCCCTATTCTCACTTGCACAAGATGGGAGGACTAGAAACACTGGGATAAAACTTCAAGGGAGTCAATACAGATGAGATATTAGGAGAAACTTCCTGACAGTGAGGTGAAACAGGTTGCCACGGGAGGTAGTGAGCTCTCCTTCACTGGAGGTCTTCAAGCAGAGGCTGGATCTACATCTGTCTGGGATGGTTTAGGGAATCTTGCATTGTGCAGGGGGTTGGACTGGATGACCCCAGAAGTCCCTTCCAACTCTATGATTCTATGTGCGGCTGACCCAGAGAGCCAAGTGTCCAAAGGCCCAATACCAGCCTTTTTACATTACTTCAGGACTTATATTTCCTCCAGCTAAGTTATAGAGCCTTTAGAATAGCCACATACAAATTTAAACAAACAAACAAAAAAATACATCTTTGATGACATCTAGGCATTCATTAGGAAAACATGAAGAGAAACAAGATAGAAAGAATTAGGCTTCCCAAGTGTATTAAAAAACACTGGAAAAGCCACTTATCTAAAACATCTACTGTCTTCATCTTGCGTAATCTGACAGGCCTCATTTGTGTAATGTCAAGAATTTCAGATTTAACAGTTTAATTCAGGCAGGAGGGCTTTTTGCTCACCAGCACTCTAGTGCAGAATGTTTGGCATTATGTACTAACAAAAGCGTTCTGTAACATTCATTAAAATCCTGGAAAGAGCCTTTTGCGCGCACAGAATCCCCATCTGTTATGCATTACGCACATGTATTCATAACTGCTGTTTTATATTCATGTCTTTGACATTAATAATTCCTACAAAAGGAGACAAAAGATGCTTAAATGCATTTACCCTGACGTTTGTTTCTGAAGCTCAGGCAAGAGTTTTGAGAAAGCTGAGAGACAGGAACTCCTGCAACGCATTTCCTTTGGTTCAACAAGAACTCACGAGGAAATAAATCTTTGTTTCCCCCATCATAACCGCTATGATTTTAGCTGTTTTTATTCTTTGTATAGCTCTTTGAGATTGTATTTTAACAGGAAGTGACTGAGCTCCAAATATCTAAAGGAATGCCTCCTCACACACTGCACAAGCCCTACACTCAGCCAGAGGGAGGCCCTTTTGAGGCCACATTTGGAATATTGTGTACAATTCTGGTCACCACACCTCAAAAGGGATATTGGGGAACCGGAAAAGGGGCAGAAAAGGGCAACCAGAATGATTAAGGGGCTGGAACAAAATCCCTTACGAATCCAGGCTGCAACGTCTAGGCCTCTTCAGTCTGGAGAGACGGCGTTTAAGAGGGGACCTGATTGAAGTATATAAAATTATGCATGGTGTAGAAAAGGTGGATAGAGAAAATTTCTTTTCTCTGTCACACAGTACTAGAACCAGGGGGCATCTATGAAGCTGATGGGTAGGAGAGTCAGAGCAGACAAGGGGAAGGATGTCTCCACCCAGAGGGCCATCGGTCTATGGAATTGGCTGCCAGAAGAGGTGGAAACAGCAACCAGCCTAGATGGCTTCAAGGAAGGGTTAGAGAAATGCACAGAGGACACGTGTATCAATGATTACTAGAATCATTACTAAGTCTATTTTTCAAGCAGGATGCTTCTAAGGCCATTTGCTGGGATTCTAGAGCAGGTGAAGGTTTGCCCTTGCCTCTGCCCGGGATGCCCATGGACCACTGTGCGAGACAGGATGCTGGTCTAGATGGACCATGGCCTGATCCAGCAGGGCTCCTCTTAGGTTCTTATGTTGGTGGTGTCACCCCCTGTACAGTTAAGGGGGGGATGTGGGAGGACGTTCTTGATCATGACCTTGAGGCTGGAGCAGCATCCCGTTCCCTCTGAGACGTTGCAGGCACTCTTTTTACACAGGTGTAGATGCTTTATGAAGCACACCTCTTTAGCCTGGCCTCTGGCTGAGGGAGCAGCTTCCCTTTCCAATGCAGGTACTACCACCATCGTAACTAGCTTATTTCATCCGTTTTTATTGTGATTTTATTATTCCCCGCCCTGAGGCCTTCAGGTACAGGGTGGGATATAAATAAATATTTTAAATAAACAGATAATAAATGTGTCTTATGCTCACGGCCGAGATTAATATAAAATGCTTTGCCTTCCTTCGATCTTTTTTCTTGAGCATGTTTACCTAAGACGGGGCAGCCAAAGTGATGTCTCCCAGATGTTACTAGTCGAAAATGCCAACGGTCAGGGAGCGCGGGAGGCTGTAGCTCAGCAACGCGAGAGAAATACTGCATGAACTAGTCACAGGAATTTTCATGTGGCATGGAATTCTCTACTTGGCAGGGGGTTTTGCTTCCTTTGGAAACAACAAAACAGGAAAGAAGAAACAAACAGGAAAGAACTTATGGGGTTCACCTCCGTGGTAGAAAAGGAGCGTGTGATTACTACAGGAAATTATTAACTCAGACACAAGAACTGGACAGAGCTAACCATCAACTGTTCCACAACTTCACAGTTATATTTAAATGATAATGGAGAACTTCTGGAAGCTAAATTTAGGTTGCTCGGACAGAGGCTGGCAGCAGCCCTCCGTGCTGGTGTTTACCAAAATTTTACCTGCGCCACAGCTAGGAAAGTAAACTGAAGTGTCCCCATGCGCCTGTGAGATAGTACATCTGTCACTCAAGAATACACATGGAGGCCATAGCAGACCTATGGAGAAAGAACAGGCTCTACCCGAAGCAACGCAGGACAACACTGCTGGTGCTTACAAAGCAGAGAGCTGGCTGTGCACCGTTTACACTGAAACTGGGATACAGACAACAAGAATGGAGCACCACACCGTGTGAGAAGAACCATTTCCCTAGGAGGATGGTGGAGAAAGAGTCAAGAAGAACCAGGCGATGAAAATATACCCAGGCCCATTCCCACTTGGCAATTTACTCCGGTTTTAAACTGGGGATTTTTTTTAGCAGAGAGGTGTGGACTCACTCTCCATTCTTCAATGCTCAGCAGGGGAGGAACCCCCTCCCCTCTCTCCGCCCCTCCGCAGAACCCCCTCCTCATGCAGTCAGCAGTTGGATACCATCAGACCCTGACTTCACTGGACGGGCAATTCAAACCCCACCCTCCATATAAACCTGCCCCCCCCTACATCAGACCATGGAGTCCTTCGGCAGCAGCTTTTGTTCACTGTTTGTCCCCTCCCCCATCTTGGATCCCCCACAGCACAATTTATTTCTCCTGTAAACAAGGCAGTAGAACATTAAATATCACTTTCCCTTTTTTCTTATAACGGAGCTTTGCACTGGATCATTACAGCAGATCAGCACGAAATATCAGGGAGGGAGGTAAAAGGTGTGGATAGCAGAGGCAATCGGGAAGGAAGGAAGGAGGGAGGGAGCAGGTAGGCTTTTACACAAGAACCGACACCCTTCACAACCCAGGACGGAAGCCACCAAACTCTTTCATTTGATCGCGGCCAGAGAATCCCACTTCGTAAAATAGGCACTTTCACTCACTCCCCACTACACGGTCAGATCTCTTGTTACATTGTTAGGTACTGCAGGCTCTTGTTCATTCTTCACCTCCTTTCCCCCACCCCCCTTTCAGCCATTCCTTAGTACGTAATGGTGGAGAGCCCAGAGAAGAGGTGACTAGAGCAGAGGAAATACAGCTTATTGTTGGATCAGGGGAAACTGAGAATGCCCCTAAAGCATGGTTCTCTCCTCCCCCAAAAACCCCTTGTGTTCCCATTTCGCTAAATAAAGTAATGTATTTCTAAACCCAGCTGCAAGACCCCTTTTAATCCAAATAGGGATACTCCGCGTTCCGGAACCTGTAATCCGCAGAAACTGTCAGAACAGGGAGAACTCAAGCAGACTTCAAGGCTGATTACATCCTGTGTGGGAATGCGCCTTCAGATGTGCAGACTGCTCAGAGAGACCTAAACAAACCACTGGATTGTGTGTGTGTTTTATGAGAATATGGACCAAGCCTTCAAGATTAAGCCTAACTAACCAGGGTACTCTGGAATTCTCTATCACCAGATGTGGTCTTATTCATCAGCTTGGATGGCTTCAGAAAGGTTGGGCTAGGAGTATTTAGTAGCTGTGTGATCTCCTATGATAGAAGGGACAACATGCACCTACATGTACATGAGGCCCCCCTTCTACACACTAGTGTGGCAATCTAAGGGGACAGGACTCCCTTAGGCCACAATATCATGCTGAAAGGAGGCTCCTAGTAGGCTTGCTGGTATACCAGTCAGTGAAGAATCGTCACAGATGGAGCTATCTATTCCAGTCCAACGGGGCAGTTTTTATGTACTAATTCCACAACCTTTTCATATCTCAGACTGATGATATGTGGAAACTGTGATGATGTGCAGCACCAGTCTAAGTCATCTGAAATTTAAGGAAGGCAACTCGGGCCAGAAAAAAAACTTCTAATGCTTCTAAGAATATTATAACAGCGTGAATTAGATCTGGTTGTCAGCATATAATCCTTCCATTCCTCTGGCAAGTTTCAGTATGAAGAGTAACTGCAATTAATTACAATAATCAGAGCTACTGATTATTGCTATAATAAAGATACTATGGAGGTTAATTTTTAGCTATAAATTAAAAAATGGCATGTTCAAAAAAGGCATGTCTTGGATCCAAAGATGAGTAAGAAAGGTGAGGTCCATCTCATGCATCTCCTTAATGATCCACTTTTAACTATATTGTTATGAAATATGTCTCTGTAGAGATAAAAGTGTAGAAAACAGGAGCAGAGGAAGGTGGGACCATATGGAGCTTGATCTCAAGCATGGGGTCCCACTTAGTTGACAAGTGTCACAAGGAAGCAATATAAGCCTGGCCAGCATTAGGGATGTGCACAAATTGGCATTAGATTTGTAACAAATCAAATGTCAGAAAATTCATATTCATTCAAACAGATTGCCTTCAAATGTGGCAGGATTCCATACGATACGAATTTAATCGTACAAATTCATGCAAATATCCAATATGAATGTATAAATATTTGATAAGTATCCAATACCTATCAGATACGAATGCATACGTATCTGATACGTATTTCGTAACATATCTGCTCTGAAAGCGTCAAACCCAACTTGAATCCACTTTTAATCCGCTCTCAATCCACATCAAATGCACTCTGGATCCGTCACAGATGTGACTGGTGTAGTCCTTTTCCCACCTCCTCAGTTGAACGAATGTCCAAACTATCAGTATGAATATTAATGTACAAATGTTGTAATATTCGATTCATGTGCCAATGTCCAAATTCGCATGAATAACAAAAGTTACGAATATTCGTGCACATCCTTAGCCAGCATCCATCTACCCCATTCCTCCACTGTCTCTCCAAGGTGCTGTGTATTTCCCTCTAAAAGTCTAGCTTATTTTGCTGGTTGTAGAACAAATCAGCAGAACCTCATCTGTTGCAGGGCAGAACGTTCACTCTCAAGAGGAAACTGGGGGGCAGCCGGCATTAACAAACAAAGACTTTTCTTGTGGCAAAAATGCCATCAAAACAACTCCCCTATTATCTTTGGGACAACTGAAGCCTGGTATGGCCATAGAAAAACGTACCTTACAGTTAGTACCTTCTCAGATAGTACTAAATATCGGAAAGAAGGAAACTAACTACGGAAGATGGAATTCAAAGAAAAGAGTTGTGGCCTCTTTAAAGCAGTTGCTCCGGAGAACAGATAAGATTAATTTGGACTTTTTCTACTGGCTTCCGAGTGCGGGTTTCTATAAGAGACTGGTTTTCTCCTTTAACAACTCAGAGATACCACATACCCTTCTAAAATGGAAAACGTACCTGAAACAAAATTATGATATCCTTCCTCAAAGAGTCTTTAAAGAGACAGGCACATTCCCCACTGGGGTAAACACAGTTTATATGGAAGCGAATACAGCCAAGACTACTAGGCAACAGAAGGCAGAAGCATCACCCTCAAAAGCAAAAGCATCCTCCATCCAGCAGAGGACAAAAATAGAGTGGGATTCTGAAGAATTAGCCCTGTTTGACAACTTTGGAAACTTAAGAAAGGGGGACAAAATGGAAATAATAGATAGATTGGAACAATTTTTAAATATACTGAAACAAAAAGAACCAAGTTACCTACCAGTGGAAACAAATACAAATAGAAAAAATCTACCCCCTGCCAAGGAGATGGAGGAAAATAATAAACTAAATTCATCTAAACAGGGCCCAGCAGATCTTAGTCCACTCTGGAAAGAAAATCATCTAGAAATAGACATGCCAGTACCTCCCAATTTTGGAAACAAGAACTGGTCCAAGAAAGAATTCCTGGATTTTCTGTATTTGCATCCAGAGGAATTGGGCACAAACAACACTACAGTTCCTCAACACTCAGGATGTACTTGTCCTTTAAACCCTTCCATTTTAAACAGAAACGGTTGTATAGTCAGAGATAAATGTGATGAGATAGTTTCTCAAGAGTGACTAGCAGGGTCCAACAAACAGAAGGTCCACTTTCTTAACCCCATCACCTTACCTGAGGCCGGGAATGAGACAGGGGCAGCTATTGGAGTTGCGTTGGGGAAAGGGAGGTATGGTGGCAACAGAGGGAACAGATGTTACAAAAGAAGACGGGATCGCTGTCTGAAAGCTATCCCGCCTCCAGTTCCCCCTGTTTCCCAGAATGGCTTGGAGAGCGGACCAACCATTCCACAGACCCTCACCTTGCTTCTTTGCAATGCCAGGTCGGTGAAAAATAAGACCCATATCATCCAGGATCTTCTCCTGGATGAGGATGCTGACCTGGCTTGCTTCACAGAGACCTGGCTGGGGGAGGACAGTGCTGCTATATGGGCGCAGGCCCTCCCAGCCGGGTACTCTGTCAGTGAGCAGGTGAGGGGAAGTGGGCAGGGGGGTGGAGTGGCTCTGGTTCATAAGAACACCTTGACCTTGGCTAGGATACCTGTTCGGAATACATTCCAGTTTGAGTGTATGTACCTTAGCCTGAAGACCAGGGATAGATTGGGAATTTTGCCAGTCTACCGGCCACCCCGTTGTCTAGCAGACTCCCTGACCGAGCTGACACAGCTGGTCTCTGAGCTGATCTTGGAGACCCCCAGACTTTTAGTTTTGGGGGACTTCAACATCCCGCTCGAGACCAACTTAACAGGTGCGGCTCGGGAGTTCATGGATACCATGACAAACATGGGCCTATCCCAGCTGGTCAACGGGCCTACACATTGTGCGGGTCATACTCTCGATGCGGTGTTTTGTACCGAACAGGCATATCCGTGGGCGGAGGTGGTAAGCACCTCCGCATTGTCATGGACGGATCATTTCCTGGTCAAGACAGAACTGAGAGCCAATTCCTGCTCCTCTGGGGGTGGCGGGCCCATTCGAATGGTCCGCCCTCGAAGGCTGATGGATCCAATTGGATTCCAGAAAGCCTTAGAGGGTTTAATGGTTGGGAATGCCAGTGATCCTGTCGATGCTCTGGTTAGTACCTGGAACACCGATCTCACCAGGGCTATCGACATGATCGCTCCCAAGCGCCCTTGCCATCCCGCTCCTAATCGGAGGCCTTGGTTTACACCAGGGTTGAGGAGGATGAAGCGGTTTGGACAACGGCTAGAGCGCAGGTGGCGGAAGACTCGTCTCTTATCCGACAGAACTCGCCATAGGAACTTTCTTTGTTGCTATCGGGAGGCAATACGTGCAGCTAAGAGAGCTTTCTCTTCTGCACGGATTGCGTCTGCAGAGTCTCGTCCAGCAGAGCTGTTTAAGGTGGTGAGGGAGATGACGCAGGTGCCCCCTGCGCCAAATCCCTTACTTAACCCGACTACGGCCTGCTGTGACGCATTCAATAATTTCTTTGCAGACAAAATCTCTCAGATAAGAGCCGACTTAGATGCCACCATTGAAACAGAGTCGATAGATGAGGCGTCCAGTGATCCCGCCGATGTAATTATACTAGATCAGTGGCAATCTGTGAGTACCGAGGACGTGGACAAGCTGCTTGGCAAGATGAGGAAGACGACCTGCCCTCTCGACCCTTGCCCATCATGGCTGGCCGTCCAGGGGGGGGATGCATTGATGAGATTCCTTACGGATATCATTGGTGCATCCTTCAGGGAAGGACACGTTCCATCTTGTTTAAAGGAAGCGGCTGTTAGGCCGCTTCTGAAAAAACCTTCCCTGGACCCCCTGGATATGAGAAATTATAGGCCTGTGTCACTCCTGCCATTTCTGAGCAAGGTGGTTGAGAGGGCGGTCGCTCTTCAGCTCCAAGCTGTCTTGGATGAAGCCGATTATCTAGACCCATTTCAAACCGGCTTTAGGACAGGCTTTGGGGTTGAGACTGCCATGGTTGCCTTGACCGACGATTTGCGTCTGAGCATCGACAGGGGTAGTGTGACCCTGTTGGTGCTTTTAGACCTCTCAGCGGCTTTCGATACTATAGATCACGGCATCCTCTTGGACCGCCTGAGGGGGTTAGGTATCGGGGGCACTGCTTTGCAGTGGTTCCGGTCCTTCCTCTCGGGTCGGTCCCAGAGGGTGCTGCTCGGGGACTGTAGCTCCAGTAAGAGGAACCTCACTTGTGGGGTTCCTCAGGGGGCTATTCTGTCCCCGATGTTATTTAACATCTATATGAAGCCGCTGGGTGAGATAATACGGAGTTATGGTGCTGGGTGCTATCAGTACGCTGATGACACCCAAATCTATTTCTCCATGTCTCGCTCGTCGGCCTCGAATTCCAATGGCATCTCTTCGCTCAATGAATGTCTTCAAGCGGTAATGAGCTGGATGAGGAAAAACAGATTGAAACTGAATCCAGACAAGACGGAGGTGCTCACAGTAGCGGCCCCGAAACCAAGAATTGGGTTGCAACTTCCAGTCCTGGATGGGGTCATGCTCTCCTCCAGTGACTGTGTTCGCAGTCTGGGGGTACTCCTTGACTCGTCGCTCCTGATGATAAATCAGGTAAATGCGACGGTCAGGAGCGCCTGCTATCAGCTTCGGCTGATACGCCAACTGCGCCCTTTCCTGGAAGTAAAGGACCTCGAAACTGTTGTGCACGCACTGGTAACCTCACGCCTGGACTTCTGTAATGCGCTCTACCTGGGGCTACCCCTGTACTTGGTTCGGAAGCTTCAGCTGGTACAAAATATGGCAGCCAGGCTTGTTTCTGGTACATCTAGGAGGGACCACATTACTCCGGTTCTTAGGTCCTTACACTGGCTGCCTATTAGCTTCCGGTCCCGGTACAAGGTGTTGGTTATTACCTTTAAAGCCCTAAATGGCTTGGGTCCAAGCTATCTCAGGGACCGCCTTCTCCCATACAATCCTCCCCGCGCTCTCCGCTCCTCTGGGAGGAATTTACTGCAGCCTGTAAAATCCAGGCTTGCGGCGACCTCCCAGAGGGCATTCTCTGCTGTCGCCCCCAAACTCTGGAACGACCTGCCGGATGAGATCCGTCAGTTGACATCACTTGACAGCTTTAAAAAAGCTGTCAAGACGGCTCTCTTCCGGCAGGCCTTTCCAGATTAATTTTCCCTAGATAAACCATCCCAGCTCGGGCTTCCTGACCCCCTCATTCCCCTCGTGGACCCATAATAAATGTTGGTTGAGGAGCTCCGGAGGGATATTAGGGCTGTTGGCCCATTTAATTATGTTTTATATTTTGTCTTATATTTTTGATACTGTATTTTAATTTGTCATATTGTTTAATACTTTTTAAGGGGGGGGAGGGACCATAATGTTTTATTCTTATATGATGTTTTTATATTTATTGTTGTCAACCGCCCGGATTGGTTCGCCACAGGGCGGTATACAAATAAATATTATTATTATTATTATTATTATTAGGAAGGCTCCATGTAGACCAGCCAATATTTTGCCACTGAGTGATAAGGGGCAGTACCGAGGAGCAAAGTGGGTATAGCTGGGCTGATCAGATTTAATTATCATCTTTGATTTGTCACCCTGGAAAGGCCTGAAGCCTATACAAATATTTTGTTAAGGAACATTGCCTTGCACTAACGATCTGCACAAATATTCACAAACTCAAATATGCTATTCGAATCCGATGAATTTCGACATTCGAACCTGAATCAGATTTTCGAAAATCCGAACTTGACATTCAGCCTTGAATACGGATTTTCAAAAATCCAATACGGATTTTCAAATGATTCGAATGTGTAGATTCTTATCTATTGTATATGAATCTGCCCCAAAATTATCAGTATCTTGTGCTTAAAATACAGGATTAAAACAGGATTCATATGATTTTTCCGGCAGGTGCACAGATACTTATAACAGATACGAATCTTGTTGCCATTCATATTTTTAAATACGAAGCTAACATTAGAACATATGGATTTGAATTGGATTATAAGATATTTGAATCTTAAATATCCATTATGACATTCGGATCTACTCAGATTTGAATGTCAAAAATGCATTTGTGCACATTCCTACCTTGCAATATCTCCAAAACAAATCCTCAGGGCACGCCCTGGATTAAGGTATAAGAACAGGAAGTCAGGAACCAGTGTTAGTGGATATGCGCACCTGTTCTTTATCAGGGTCTGAAATTAAGTGTGTGCTACACCAGAAGGCTGAACTCCATGTGTCTGTGGCATCCATGTGTTGATACTGACTTCATTAAGTGCTGAACTTTCCTACTGAAATCACTTCTGCGGCTTCACAGCTTTCCTGTTACTGCAGAAGTTTGGGGTGTCCCTCCCCTGGTGTCTGCCTTGGCACCCCCTCCGAATGTGGTAGGAGTCGTATTCGATACAAATGCTCAATCCCACACAAACCCCTTTTGAATGCACACAAAGCTTCATACAAATGTATCAAAACATTAAATTCAAATTTGAACATCAATCTTCAAATGTGCCAACATTCGATTCAAATTCGAATGCCCAAATTTGGCTGAATTGTACAAATTTTGAATGTTACAAATATTTGTGCGTATCCCTCTTCCCTGCTTTATTGCATCCTCTTCCCATCACTTGCCAATATCATTAGAGGAAGCAGTTCAGCTGTTTGCTTCTGGTCTGCCAGAGTGCTGGAACGTCTACCAATGAGCGCCTCTCTCTGACTCAGTCTGGAGCTAAAGAGCCCTTCCTGTGTGAGAACAATCCCTGTAGTGCCTCTTCCAGGAATCAAAGCTGCTGACAGGTAGTTCTGCCCACTCCTTTCATCCTGACTCCTTTACTTCTCCTTTCTACGACTTTTTAGACTCTCTGGGAAATGTAAGCATCTTCTGTTCAAGAAGCAACAGGTTTAGTCGGGCAGCTAAGTCCCAAATAAGTGACTAGGGCAAGTTCATTATTTTGAAGGAGCAAAGGAGGTGGCCGGAACTGCTCCCTGAGTACTGAAGAGCTCAGGACTTCGCCTTAAGCCAGTCATGTCAAACATATGGCCCGCGGGCCAGATGCGGCCCGCGGGCCGATTTTATGCGGCCCGTGATCGCACAGGAGCAGCAACAGCAGCGGCCCTTCCTCCTCCTCCTCCTCACGCTTCCCTGCTGCGGTCATGGAGACGACGTCAGGGCGCATTGACGTCACGGCGTCAGGCACGCACCAGCCGGCATTGCCTGGAAACCAAGGAAGCGCCACCGCCGAGCGCCCCCTTATCGCCGTTCTGGCCCGCTCACCCGGAGGCCCCGCGGCGGCGGCGCAGAACTTCCCGGCGGGCCGGATGTCACCTCTGGCTGGCCCCTGCAGTAGCCGCCGGTACGTGTCCTCCAGGGCCTCTGGCGGAAGGCCCATCCTGGCAGGGGAAGCGCGAGGCCCTTGCGCCGCCGCCTGCAGCCCCCGCGGCCTCCAGCCCACTCCCCAGGAGGCCCAGCACGGCCGCCGGACAAGGGGCGGCAGGGGGAGGCAAGCGCGGCTCCGCCGTCGGACCGGGCGTGGCGCCTGTTCCGGCGGCGGCCAGCGGTTGCGAGCGCAAGCGAGGCTGCCCGGGGAGGGGAGGGCGGCGGCTTCGGCAAGCGACCCTGGCCCTGCTGCCGCTACGCCGCTTGGGCCTCCCGCGGACTGAAGACGCCTCTTGTACTCGTGCTCCATCAGAGGCCCGCCCGGGCACGACAGGAGCTGGAGCCCGATGAGGCCCGCCGCCTCTGCCCACTCCTTCCGCGCAGGACGCCGATGGCCCCGGCGGCAGCCCTGTGGGAGAGTGGATGGGGCGGGGAGGGGCCCGTCGCTTCGCCCTGCAGCCAGCGTGATCCCTGTCAAGAGGCCTTGGCACCGAGTTTTCGTCATGAAAATAAATAAGAACAACTATCGCACGAGACTTACGGATGAACATCTCCAATCAATTCTTAAGATAACCACAACGAATATGATACCTGACATCAATGAGCTTGTCAAAAACAAGAGAAGTCAGGTATCTGGATCCTCGAGCTCAAAATAATTACCATCTTTTATATAACTTTGATATGATGTTTAACAACCGTATATTATACTACGTAATTAAATAAATAAAATGTTACAGTTATAATAATTCAGTACATCTTTTTTTTTTTAATCCAGCCCTCGGACCAATTCTAAATTTAATATGCGGCCCTCTGCAAAATTGAGTTTGACACCTCTGCCTTAAGCCTTGGAGCATAATCATCCAGGTTCAGCTGAGTAATGTCCTCTGATTGGCTCTTAAAGCTCCCTATTTGCCAGTTTGGTCTAGTGGTTAGTGAGCCAGTTTGGTCTAGTGGTTAGTGAGACTGTTGTGGGGAGAAGAATAGAAAAGCTTTGTTAGCCGCTTTGAGTCCCCCTTAAATGGGTGAGAAAAGCAGGGTGGAAAAGCCAACTCTTCTTATCACATAAAGCTTTTTTCCCTCCATTCCTCAGCTGTGCCTGTACATCTGTATCTTGCTATCCAAGTTCCTCGTAGGGATGTGCATGAATATTCGTAACATTCATTATTCATCCAAATTCAGACATTTGTACAGTGATCGAATCTTATGGCATTCGTACGTTTACATTCGTACGAATAGTTCAGACATTCATTAAACTGGGAGGTGGGAAAGTGGCGGCACCAGCCTCATCTACAACCGATCCAGATGGCATCTGACATGGATCGAGAGCAGATTAAAAGTGGATTCAGGTCAGATTTGATACTGTCTGAGCATGGATATGTTACAGGATACATATTGGATACAAATTTGTACAAAAACATTTGTATCAAATAAAGCCTACCACATTCCATAGGGATCTATTCAAGCAAATACAGATTTTCCAACATTTGATTTGTTACAAATGGAATGTCAGAAACCCATGCAACCCTAGTTTGTTTGTGTTTAGTTCCCATCACCAATCTGTCACTCTAAACAAATTTGCTTTTTCTCTTGTTGGGTTCAATAAACAAACACTGTACCACTATTGGCCTGGTTATTTTCTCCATCCCTGAGAACTGTCTGTCAGTTGTCTGTCTATAAAACCTAAGCCTTAGCCCTGCAAAAAACTTGCTCCTGGGGATGTCTGAGACACGTGCCCTGGACAGTTCCCATAAATGGCTTGCCCCCCCCCCCCAAATAGCTAAAGGAACACCTTCTTCCGTATCCTGTCCTGCCTTAAGATCTGTACGGGAGGCCCTCCTGGTTGTGCCACCACCATCAGCAGCAAAACAGGTGGGTACCAGGGATAGGACCTTCTCAGTGATGGCCCCCAGATTACAGAATAGTCTCCCCCCTGAGTTGCAGCAGGCGCCTTCACTTTTCATGCTTAGGAGATGAGTGAAGACACACCTATTTGCCCTTACCTTTGGCTTTGGAAAGAGCTTCTCCTTCCCACTTTCAGGCACTGTTAATGTTACAGTATGTTTATTTTTATAGTTGGTTTTTAATGTTGTAACCCACCCTGAGTTACCTTCAGGTATAGGGCAGGACAAAAATGCTAAATAAATATATAAAGCTCTTGACCTTTATGTATTAACAAAATATATCCATTTATTCTCAGGTTTTTGAGGAATTTTTCATCCAGATCGCTGCTTGCAATGATCCCATGAGAACATAACACAACACCAGCCTGAACTCCCTCCTTCCACCTTTTGCTTTCAGATGCTGAATTCAAGACACCCACAACCAAGCTAACTTTTTGAAAAATCTATTACACCCAGGCAATTTTTTGGGTCACCAAAAGGAAAAGGGTTTTCTCCGTCTCCTGCAAAGTTTCTATGCAGGAAAAAGATCTTCCTTTCCGCTGTCCTTGATGGTGCAGTGGAAGTCCAGATGTTCTCCACATTGGTTTGGCCGTGGCAGAACCAGTCTTTGTTGGGGTAAGCTGAGCTGAACAGCTGCTTAACGGGGGCAGGTGGAAAAAAAATGCAACAGTCCATCAAGATTGGTGGTACCGGCTTTCTCTTCCTTCTGAGGCCTGCTGAATCCCCAATCAGCTGTTGGAGTTGCTCGGATGGTTCGAAGTAAATTTTTGGATGAAGATCATAAAATCATAGAGTCATAGAGTTGGGACCCTGTAGGGTTATTCAGTCCAACCCCCTGCTCAGTGCAGGATTCCCTAATCCATCCCAGACAGATGGAGATCCAGCCTCTGCTTGAAGACCTCCAGCAAAGGAGAACCCACAAGCTCCCATGGCAACCTATTCCACTGACTGACTGCCCTCAGTGTCAGGGTTTTCCCTAATATCTAATCTGTATTGACTCCCTTGAAGTTTCATCCCGTTGTTTCCAGTCCTCCCATCTTGTGCAAGTAAGAATAGGGACAATACCTCCCCATCATGACAGCTCTTCAAATACCTGAAGACCACGATCATGGGTGTTTTTCCACTGCAGCCCTTAGATCTGGATCTAAGAAGATCCGGATCTAAGGAATAGGTACATTTCTTAATCCGGATCTAGCAGATCCGGATTAAGGGAAGCACCCAATTAGGAATGGGTGCTAACACCCCTGCTGTGGAAACAGTTTTGCACCCACCTGGGGAATCCAGATCGACCCACAAGGGGTCGGTCCATTACTCCAGGTGTTTTGGGGGGCAGGGGGGGACAGTCTTCGAAGCCACTTGGAAGCATGAGCTCAACTTTCGAAGTTGAGCTCATGCTTCGAAGTGACTTCGAAGTTGACTTCGAAGCCAATGTTGGGGGGGGGTCCAAAGGTGCATCCCCTCCGCCTAGCCTCCTTTGGACCCCATTGCCTGTTTCCAGTGGAAACAGGCTCCCTTTAATCTGGATTTTCTGGGAGAAGACCCCATTGTAGACCCCTTTAATGGGGTCTACAGAAAATCCAGATTAAAGGCCAAAATGTACCCATTAGATCCGGATTTCCCCAATGGCAGTGGAAACAATCGTGTCCCAAATGGGTGCCGTAGTGGAAATGGGGTCATCCAGCTCACACCCAAATGGGTCCTAAATGGGTGCAAAAATGGGTACTTTTGACAGTGGAAAAACACCCCATGTCTCCTCTCAGTCTTCTCTTCTATAGGCTAAACATTTCCAGATCTTTTGACCGTTGCCCGTAGGACATGCTTTCCAGACCGCTCACCATTCTGGAATACCACCAGGAATGGCTACTCCCCATAAATGCACTTCCATATCAGTTCACAGTGGCCCACATAGCCTTTTTAAAAACCTGATTGCTTCTTTTTACCGTCTCTCCTAAAGGGGAATCATTCCAAGATCTTGAAAATGTGGCTGCCTACCCAAGTTTTTTTGGCTGCACCTGTCAACTAGCCAACTGCAATTTAGAGCCCCATCAGCTGCCAAGAATCTGGAGCTAAGAGGCAGAAATAGGGTGGACAATACGTTACCTGTAGCTGTTTAACACAACAATCCCCCAATTATTTTGAACTAGGGTGAGAGTAATGGCAAAGGGTCAACAAATTAGAATTCTCTCTGCTGAATGCATGCTCTGAACAAAAGCAGTTCAGAGACAGTGGTAGCAAACACTTTTCTAGCGGCTATCAAAGGAATTCACCCTTTTAAAACTTGTGGGTTTTTTCCACAGCTTTCCAATTGCAGCCATTCAAAACAACTGATGGAAAAACATCTTTGTCTCATTTATGGTTCTAAGACAATGCATGCTCTGTAAACACATGATGATTTACTATAAAAATAAACTTCCCTAGGCCTGTGATCGAGCTGAGTAGGAAAAAATAATGCTCCAAGAAGTAAAACTTTTCCAGTGAGTAAAAGTCCCACAATCTAATTTGTTTCCAATTTAACTTGGGAAGGTAATGCCTCTCACCTACTAAGCTTCCATTCCCTCATTCTTACATTTGTATCCTTCCTTTCATGTGAATAAAATAAAAGACATCTTGTTTTTACTGCTTTCATCTTTGGCTGTAGTGTGGGATAAAAATGTAAATAAATGAATACTAAAACGTAACAGGGGTGTGCACAAATGCAATTTTTGACATTCGATTCGGTTCGAATATTCAAATTCGTATGAATAGAAAAAAAATTAACTTATTCAAATTCAAACCGATTTGAATACATTCATATCTATTTGTACAAATATCCTACACATTTGAAGGGGATCTATTCTAACAAATATGAATTTCCTAACATTCGATTCGTTATGAATCAAATGCCGGGGGGAAAAAGTGCACGCATCCCTAATCACAGGGTCTTCTCAGTGATGACCCCCCTTCCCGAAGCTTTAGAATAACCCCTCTGTTGCATTATGGCAGGCACTGACATTTTACAGTTCTCTAAATCTGGTTAAAATACACCTCTTCATCCAAACTTTTGATGTTTAAAGCTCCCGCAAACGTTGGCTTGAAATTCAGGGATAAGGATTTTCTTTGATATTTTAACGTTTTATATGCCTTGCCCTGATGCCAATAGGTGAAATGCGGAATAGAAAAATAAATATACTTTCCCAGCAGCCATCATCACGTATCTCCTCCAATACAACGGTGGCCAGTCAGGAGTAATTGCCCACATAATGTGATTACTCTGTTCAATTCAGCTGAGCTAGACATAAACCTGACCTACCATTTAACAATCCATCCACATCAGAGGAACTGTCACTTCTAGCAGTTGCTGATGATTTAATTAAAAAAAGTAAAACAGAGTAAAACAATACTAGAATTGCCACCCACTCTTCAATTGCAAGGATATGTGAAAACATGTCACGTATATGGCATAACGTGAAGTTGCGAAGGATGTGTATTTTATAGTGTATATGGAAGTTATCAAAGTTCAGAGAGATATTTGATATGGTAAAGTCCAAACTGATCAGACAAAACATAAAAGGAAGACAGCCAGTTTGGTCTAGTGGTTAGGAAGCTGGACTCTTATCTGGGAATACCGGGTTCAATTCCGCCTTCCCCCATGAAGCCAGCTGGGTGACCTTGGGCTAGTCACAGCTCTCTTCTGAGCTCTCACGGCCCCACCTACCTCACAGGGTCTTGTGTTGTGGGGAGAAGAATAGAAAAGCTTTGTTAGCCGCTTTGAGTCCCCTTAAATGGGTGAGAAAAGCGGGGAAGAAAAGCCAAATCTTCTTATACAAATTTCCCAAGAGACAAAATCCCTAGAATTTCACCTTGCATTCATGCCACCTCGGGGTTTACTGCCATTCCAGTTTGTTTAACAATACTAACACATGTGTAACAATGCGGTAAAACCACAAAACGATTTCCAAACATGGCACTTTGTGCCTGGAGCCAAATTAGAACACAATCTGCATTTCTGCTGTTCATGTCGTGTTACTTTTCCCTGAAGACAAAAAGAGCTTCATTATATTCCTCCAATCCAGCAATGAGAATGGATTATTCCCACTCTTGATTTTCTGCTCAGAGACTTAGCAAAAGAGACAGAGCATCCCCCTTTGCCTTTCAGAAGACTTGGCTTTCCTATCGTGCTTTCCTCACCCTTTTAAGGGGACCCAAAGCGGAAGACAAAGCTTTTCTATTCTTGTCCCCACAACAGACACCTTGTGTGGTGGGTGGAGCTGTGACACTTCAGAGAGCTGTGACTAGCCCAAAGTCACCTAGCTGGTTTTGTGGAGGAATGCGGAATCAAACTCGGTATTCCCAGATAAGAGTCTCACTCCTGAACCACTAGACCAGTGGTTCTCAACCTGGGGGTCGGGACCCCTTTGGGGGTCAAACTCCCCTTTCAGACGGGTTGCGATGAGTCTCCCACTGCCCTTCCCTCCCACCTCCCAGCTGCTCCGCCCCCATGATTGGGGGTCTCCACAACATGTGGAACTCCATTAAGGGGTCACGACATTAGGAAGGTTGAGAACCACTGCACTAGACCAAACTGGCTCAGCTTCCAGTTATGAAACAAAGTCGGTGCTGGCCAGTTTAGGTAGTAGGTGACAGAGGTTTCAAGCAACGTAGACAGTATGAAATCAAGGCTCTACTTGGTATTCGAGATCCGCACTTCAGATTATGGGTTATCACTAATTTTCCTTCTTCCTTTTGTCTCTGGTTACTAGCTGGGAGGCTCTATGATTACAGGCCTGTTTGTACTTATTCTGGAATATATCCTGGAATAGGGGCCTGCTGTCCACAGGCTAGTACAGGCTACAGCAGCCCCCAAGTGAAGTCTGCCAGAGTCTGCAATAGCATGTGGACAAAAGACTGTTATCCTGAGATATATTTCAGAGCGTGACCAAATATAGACAGGCCCTATGGCCCTTTCAGCATGGGATCCTTATACAGACTAAGGGCCCATGTAGTACCCATCTAGATCCACAGTTTAATGAACTTCAAGGCCGCTGCCTGAGCAGATCCTATCCATACCTTTTCATGTTCAGGATCATGGGGCCTGGCTATTCTGGACCTCCTGATCCCAAGTAAAAGCAGGTAAGGGCAGATCGGGCCTAAGGTGCTCAGACCCTATATGGCTACCAACCACTCACATCAGCACGACAAGCCTAGAACACTACAGAAATCACACCATTGGCAGGTAGCATTATTCCCTGGAGGGAATTCCCTCATATGTTCTGAATGCTGCATCAGAATATCCAACTGACCTGGGAAAAGTGACACCATTCTGTGCACACTCCTACCGTGTTTCCCTGAAAATAAGACAGGGTCTTATATTAATTTTTGCTCCTAAAGACGCACTAGGGGTTATTTTCAGGAGATGTTTTATATAACACTTAGGGTGTTTTTCCACTCTCAGAAAGTACCCATTCTTGCACCCATTAAGGACCCATTTGGGTGTGAGCCAGATGATCCCATTTCCACCATGGCTCCCATTTGGGACCCGATTGTTTCGACTGCCGCTGGGGAAATCCAGATCAAATGGGTACTTTCTGGCCTTTAATCCAGATTTTCTGTAGACCCCATTAATGGGGTCTACAATGGGGTCTTCAGGCAGAAATTCCGGATTAAAGGGAGCCTGTTTCCACACTTGTGTGGCAATGGGGTCTAGAGGAGGCTAGGAGGAGGGGGCACCCATGGGGGGGGAACCCCAAAACCTAAGCTTCGAAGTCATTTCGAAGTTACTTCGAAGTCCGTGCAAAATAGCTCTGGAGCGTCTTTGAAGTCTGTGCTGATCTTCAGAGTGAACTTCGATGTGACTCCAAAGTCACTTCGAAGTTCACTCCGAAGTTCACTCCGAAGATCAGCACAGACTTCAATGGAGCTGTTTTGCACAGACTTCGAAGTAACTTCGAAGCCGCTTCGGAGATTGCACCCCCTGTCCCCCCAAACACCGGGGGTGACAGGCAGACCCCTCGTGGGTAGATCCGGATTTCCAAATGGGTGCTCCAGTGTTTCCATGGCAGGGAGGCTAGCACCTATTGCTATTGGGTGCTAGACCACCCATGGAAACATATTGGGTACTTCCCTTAATCCGGATCTACTAGATCTGGATTAAGGAATGTACCCATTCCTTAGATCTGGATCTTCTTAGATCCAGATTAAAGGAGTGCAGTGGAAAAACAGCCTTATATAGGGCTTATATTTTGAGCATCCTGAAAAAATCATGGTGGGCTTATTTTCAGGATAGGTCTTATTTTGGGGGAAACAGGGTATTCTGAAGCCCAAGTCTGGACTAAGTAATACTTCATCCCACAATAGGGACCTGCTATCTGCATGCTAGTGCAGACTATGGAAGGTCCCAGGTGAGGCCTGTCATAGTCTGGATTAGCTTGTGGTCAGCAGACTGCTATCCCGAGATATATTCCAGAAAGGGCACTTGGCTGAACATACTGGGAATTTACTTCTGAGTAAAAATGCATTTTATTCCAGTAAAGGGGAAAGGGCAAATCCTGGTAAAAGATTAAAAATATGACTGGTATTCCTTAATGTATCAGGAACAATCCTGGAGTGGTCTGCTTTGTATTTGTAAATAAATCTGTCTTATATTCTGCAATATAATTATGAAAAATATTAAGCCCTTTTAAGATTCCAGATCCAGATTGATTGGTAGGGAAATAAACAGGAAGTATCCCAAAGTAGTAAATATTCTGTGTTATTTCTGCACTCCATGTAAAAATGTCATGGCTAACATTGCTCTACGGCTACTTTAATATTATCTTGTTAATTTTTCAAGTAGCATATTCCATAATTTGTCTTTCCAATATCCAATTGGATTCTTCTGCTACAACCTCCAAGGCTTAGGAATTGTTAGTTTAGCTCCAGCTGACATACGAATAATCAGTGCTTCACATAAAAGATTTCAAAAAAGTGCAAATATTTTAAATGCACTTTAAGATTACTGTGTATCTTTTATCTTTTTATAACTGGAATCCAAGTACTGTTTTACATCTTGAATACATCTTGCCTGTTTCTATTAAATCTTTTTAAAACTCAGTTCTGATTTGTGTACTATTGGGCCTGTCATACTGAGCCCTGAAGTCCAAATTTGGCCCTATGAACCAATGACTAGAGATCCTATTATATTTATTTACATTTTTAACCTGTCCTGTACCCGGAAGTCTCTGGGTGGGTAACAGCATTTAAAGTCAAACGTTATTAAAACAGTAACAGTACGTATTGAAACAATAGCATCTGCAAGTGGGAAGGGAAAAGTGTCTCCTCATTGAACCATCTAACCCAGCGGTTCTCAAACCTGTGGGTTGCAACCCCTTTGGGGGTCGAACTACAATTTCAGAGGGGTCACAACGAGTCTCCCGCCTTCCTGCCCCCGTGGTTGGGGGTCTCCACAACATGAGGAACTGCATTAAGAAGGCTGAGAACCACTGATCTAACCAGTCTTCACTGCCTTCCGAAATGTGTACAATGAAGGCGATTGACGCGCATGAAAGGGAAAGACTATTCCCTAGCCTAGGGGGCATCACTGTCCTCCATGAATTGGTCTAACTCTTTCTTAAAGCTGTCCAGGCTGTCTGCTCATGAAACAGAGTAGACAAACCCATATGAGCTGCTCCTCGTCTTGGCAGTAGCAAGCCAACTCTAAACAGCGGATTGCTACATCGCCATGCTGCTTGGTGAACACAGATAGCATTAACCTTACAAGTTTTAGCAGGCTTCCAAAATAATTTCTAAGTAAGGTGAAAACCTCTAGAGTCCCAAATGTGCTTTGTTATGCACCAAGGGTTACCCCCCCCCCCCGGCAGCATGATTGATTTGATCATTATAATTTTTGGCAAGGATTTTCTCTGCAACAAATCCTCATCTTAGCCTGCGGAAACTACACAGGAACTTCAATTTGCACAGTATTTATTAACAGAGCAGAGAACACATAGACCCCTAGGCTAGAAGGCAAACTTTTTTACAAAAAAAAATCAGGATTTGTTGATTTGCAACATTTTGACAACAAAAAAACCCTTCCCAAACATTTGGGATTGAAGTCCAAATGCCTGTGGCGGCAAGAAGGCCTGTTCCTTGACCCTGCTGTTTCAGCACCACTAGGAAGGTCCTCAAACAGAGGCCACCTTTGCTCCCTTGCAGGTACAGCTTTACCTGTTAATTCTTACACATCGTTAAGATTTGGAAATTATCTTTCATGTCTCTAAGATACACTAAGTTTAAATATAAAACAAAGCACTTTCTCCCAGCCGGTCCCATGTTTCAAAGGTCATATTGACTCTTCGTATTCAAAATTTTACAAGCTTGGTTTGTCATCTCAAATGCAAGCAAAAAAAAAAGTCTACACTGAGAAGCCATTTATTCTTCCTGTTGATTCATGTTCGGTTATGAAAGAACTATTATGTAACCTTCACGGCTTGAGGTTCAAAAGAGTACAAAATACTTTAAATGTGTAAAAGATTGTTCTTTCTGCTGCCGAAGGAGAAAGATGCTGCCTTCCTCAACGCGTCGTGTGTATTTCGTGTCAATTTAAATCCATAATAAACCACTTAACTTCAAGGTGTCCAACCTTGGCTCTGTTTGTGGAGACTACTCATTGCTTTGAAGGAACGTCGCCACTGAAAGCACACGTGGGATCTATGGCAAGTCTTCATCATGGCTGGTTTGCTACCTGTGAGCAAACCAGGATACCTCAACAGTTGCCCATCTCTGATCATCTTCACACTAGGGATGTGCACAAATGGGGGGTTTTTGCATTTGATTTGTATCAAATCACAAACAAGAAAATTTGCATTCGTTCAAATAGATCCCTTTCGAATGTGGTAGGATTCTATTCGATACAATTATTCATACAAACATCCAATACGAATGCAGACGTATCTGATACGTATCCCGTAACATATCTGCTCTTAAAGTGTCAAATCCGTTCTAAATCCACTTTGAATCCACTCTCAATCCTTGTCGAACGCACTCTGGAGCCACTGCAGATGTGACTAGCGCAGCCGCTTTCCCAACCCCCCGGTTCATGAATGTTCTGAAATGTTTGTATCCATACGAATGTCAATGTACGAATGTTGTAACATTCGATTCACACACGAATGTCCTGATTTGTACAAATTTGTACACATATTGAATGTTACGAATATTTGTGCACAGCCCTAATTCAGACTGTTATAATATGCTCCATGATCCAAGAGCTGCTCCCTAAGCCGCAGTTATGACGAATCCCACCAGGCCTAACTAAAGGTTTAGTTGTTAGCCTACAAGGCCCCAAACGACTTCTGGCACAAGAAGTGCTACTCCTACTGTCCGACAGTATTATAATCTGCTGACGAAGTCTTCCTATCAGTTCTGAAACTGGAGGCCCTGTGTGGCAGAAATAAACCTACTACCAGACTTCAAAGAACCAGATGCTAAATAGCTCAATCTTCTTTATGGCTCCCCAGCAACCCATCTTCAAAGAACCAGACACAAGGCTGTTAATTATCTTTCAATGTTCATCACAGCAGGGGTTAAGTCATTGAGGAAGGTTGTTCAATGTAAAGCACTCAAGTGCTCTTTAACAGTAAATATACTTAGCACCTCCCCAACATGAGTGACTGTAGATCACTGGTGACACATAGGCTTTCTAGGGGGATGCTTAACTCCTTGCATCTTCTCACATCCCTATAAGCTGGCAAGAAAACCACACAGTTGGGACCACGGAGTCATCAGGGGTAAGCTTGATGCAAGGGCGCACTTACCCTTGGTGACTCCATTGGTGCTTCCCATCCAACCAGGCAACCTTTATAGTCAGCCATCTTTGATTTCCTGGTGATTCTTCATAACGTGGACATAGTTTTAACTGCTGTATTGGCAACCCTGCTCTTCCACTGCCTTGAATGCTAAACACCTGTCAGGTAGAGGATTCCAAGTGACTCAAGAAGATTTCCATCATCCACTCACATCACAGCAAATCAGTTTTCGGTCCACCATAGGTTAAGAACACCGCAGTAGAAGATAACTTGACTTCTTCTTCCCTACTGCATTTGTGGTGTACCAAAACAAGCCTACAGGAAAAGTGATACCATTTGGCTTTTTTGGTCCTTTGGTTTTAAGCAGTTTTAGTTTCAGTGTGGTTTAACGTTCAACTATTTTCTTTTTTCCGCACTCTTCTTTAAAAAAAAAAAAATAATTTTAGCTATATTTCTGTGGGAATGCATTTAGAAAAAACAGCAGATGCATAAACTGGGAAATGAGGGTTCTGTTTTACAGTCATTGCTTGTTCTAAAATTACCTTTAATCCTCAAAAACAACTATTGTTGCTGAAGCTACTATGATAGACTTGGAACCCTGGAATATATTCATTTCTTATTTCCTTTTAAGAAAAAGGAGGATTTAGTGGAATGATCTCAGTATAGACAGTCCTTTTACCTCATTTAGCCATTATCTTTACTCCTGTCGTGTACTACTGAAGAGGAAAAATACACAGGAAGACACCCTGGAGTTGCCATGTCGCTTCACGGTTTCACTAAAATGCTAAAATGACTTCTCTAAGGTTAGACCAAAAGTTATATGATCTAAGACTTTGACCAGACCAGTTGTGCTTTTTCCAGCTTGTAGTATTCTCAGGTTTTACACTGATTTCAGAGCTATAACAGAAGAAGTACATGAATAAGCCACTATGAAAAAAAAGCACAACTCAAGATGTGCGCGAATGTTTTTTGGCATTCAATTTGAAACAAATCAGATGTTCGAAAATCGATATTCGTACGAATAGATCGCATTTGACTGTGGTAAAATTCTTTTTGATACAAATCTATTCATACTTACTGGATACGGATGAATACGTATCAGATACAAATAGATATGTATCGGATATGAACAGATACATATCTGATATGAACGAATACATATTTGATAGAAACAGAAACATATCTGATACAAACAGATATGTATCAGATATGAACAAATACGTATCTGACACAAATATACATATCTGATACAAACTGATACGTATCTGATATGAACAAATAAGTATCTGATACAAATAGATACGTATCTGATATGGATGGATACATATCTGATATGAATAAATATGTATCCAATACGTTTCCACAGTTTAATGAATGTCCAAACTATTTGTACAGATGTCTGGAAACATTCGTATTCGTTCAAATGTTAGCATAGAAATATCAAAACATTCTATTCAAGTTCAAATGTCCGAATTCACCTGAATTTCAGATGTTACGATTATTCATGCACCTCCCTCATTGCAACTTAATCACACATTGTACGCAATGAAAGAATACACTGATTTCCAATCAGAAACACAGATTTTCAAAACAAAATTAATCTATGTTCCACAGCACTGCAAGTAATAAATCCTTTAAAAAAAATCTATCACAAAGGCAAAGGTCTACAATTGGTAAGAGCAACAGTCAATAATCCTTTCAGGCCCACTGAGAATTTTGAATCCATGCTATGGACTTTCACGGATTTCTTCTTTCCTCAAGACACCTCTCAACAAAAGAGAGAAACACAGAGAAAATTACACTCATTATTCATTGTTTTCATACTGTATATGCAAGTTCAGTGATTCTGTGATAGCACTGCTATATAAGGTTTGGTGTTTGTGACTCTAGTTTTCCTGAGTTAGCACCAGAGACTTCATTTTCCCAAAATTTTATCAGTCAATGCAAGTCACTTCAGAGCTCTGATACTTTTTACAACCGGTATCAGGAACTACAGAGTTGACGGCCTGCTGACTTTGGTCAGTTGGGAGTTGTGGCCTGGCTATTTTGTCCCTTTAAAGACAGTAAGACATTTGGAAGTCATTCTAACTAACCATAATTCCTATGACCACAGGAGGCATTAGAAGCAAACTGCTCCCCCACCCCACATTTCCCCCCTACTTCCATTTTCTCACAGACATAATTACTTAATAATTGTGAATTTGAAGTTTCTGAGGACCCTAGCAAACAATGCAGGGCTACCATGTTTGTTCCTTCCATGACTGGATCTAATTAAAAGCAAGTTTTCTCTATCTGCCTTTTCTATATCATGCATGATTTTATAGTTTCTAACGCATCTCCCACAATTCTGGGCTGGCCTTGGCTAGAGTGTAAACTGATTGCATCTGAGACTTTAGTTCAGTTGGCCAGACTACACTGCAGAACGTATTTTTTTCCAGAAAGAAATAAACCAGCATTGTGGATTATTCTGCTCATGTTCTATGTCAAATTGATAGCTTGAAGATGCTGTGAAAGCTGATGGGAGCCACAGGCTTAAGCAGTTTCAGGACGCTAGGTTGACAAAGGTTGAGCTTCACTTCCAAACGCACAGTAATTGAATGAACATCTTTCAATTAACACATGATATTATTTGATGCAAATGTTATTCTACCACTAGCCACCGGCAGAAAGAAAAGTGAGTTAATTTAGTGTATAAATTAATTTAATTTAATCTAGTGTATAAATTTCCAAACTAGGGGAATTCAGCTAAAAAACCTCTCAAGGATAGAGTACAAATGACAAAACCTGTGCTTTTCAAAAAGGGCACATCTGGAGACTTGGTGAAAATCAAACATGACGTGTTATGCCAGAGTTTACATATTACTGGTTTCAGGAGATCCATTCTGAAGCAGTAAAACCGGGGTTCACTTGAGTCGGGGGGGTACCAAGGAGATTCTTTGTTTGCAATGACGGGTGCAGAGTTGGGCATTTCTTAAGTTTGGTCTAGTGCAGTGGTTCTCAACCTGGGGGTCGGGACCCCTTTGGGGGTCGAATTACCCTTTCAGAGGGGTCGCAACGAGCCTCCCACCACCCTTCCCTCCCACCTTCCAACTGCTTCGCCCCCATGGTTGGGGGTCCCCACAACATGAGGAACTAATACCGGGTTCGATTCTGCCCTTCCCCATGAAGCCAGCTGAGTGACCTTGGGCTAGTCACAGCTCTCTTCTGAGCTCTCACAGCCCCACGTGCCACACAGGGTGTTCTGTTGTGGGGGGAAGAATGGAAAAGCTTTGTCAGCCGCTTTGAGTCCCCTTAAGTGGGGAGAAAAGCGGGGTAAAAAAGCCAACTCTTCTTCTTCTTTAGCAGGACCCAGGAGAGTCACGGCCCCCAGCGGCACGGCTGTTTTGCACGGAGGCGAGGCGAGCGGCACAGCTGCTGTTGTTCTCTCTGGAGAGAACTTGGCTCTGGGCGTCAGGTATTGTCTGAATGTGAACTATCCCCATTTGGGGGGATGGAAGCAGTTTCCACGTTTGGCCCCTGGGGTGCACCTCCTTTGCTTTGGCTAGCAGGAGCAGGCCCTTCCCCCGAGGAGTCAGAAAGGACACAAGGCAGGACAGTAGGTTTCAAGGAACAACTGCAGCTTGCTTAGCACAGCATCTTCTGGATATAAATGTGCTGCATTGGCAGCTTAGGCCTGGGTATTGTCCATTTACTAGAATGTTGTTGCTGTATTTCACGGAAACCAAACAATCTGCAAATCCTTTCTGCAGAGGCTTTGAAATGCCTATGGCGCAGATGTTACAAAAGACTTAACAAGTGCGCATCCGTGAGTCCTTACTTTAAAAGAACTAGCAAGGAGAGAAAAGAAGAAAGTTGGATGATCTCACCCCGAAACTACTCCTACCCTGAGGGTAACAGGAGGGAAGACGATGGAGGTGTAGGAGTCCTCATGGTAACAACCAGCACAGCACAATCACTGCGCAAGCCTAAAAAGAACAACTGCTAGATGTAGCTTGTTTTCTTTTGAGCAACTTTTTTAAACAGAGCACTGGCATTAGTAACAAAATAATTATGGCATAGAATAAGGGAGTGGTAGCAATGTACTGGATGCCTCAGGTAAGAAACTACAAAATGTGCCCAGTTTCAAAAAAACTGCCTGTTGTAATTGTTAGCAGAAAGCAGAGCGTGATAGAAAGGAACCAACTTGTTTAATTTAAATGCTTTTAAAAAGACCAGAATCTAGCCCTGTCTCGGGATGTCACAGGCATGCATCTTAAAGGAGCATTTCTTTACATAAGAACATAAGAGAAGCCTTGCTGGATCAGGCCACAGCCCATCTAGTCCAGCATCCTGTCGCCCACAGTGGCCACCAATTGCCCATGGGCATCTCAAGCAGAGACAAGGGCAAACCTTCTCCATTCTAGTAGCGATTTGACACATCTGTCATCCATAAATATGTCTAACCCTTCCTTGGAACTAGAGAAGGTGCAGAGAAGGGCAACCAGAATGATTAAGGGTCTGGAACACCTCCCTTACAAAATCAGGCTGCAACGTCTAGGCCTCTTCAGTCTGGAGAGACGGCCTTTAAGAGGGGACCTGATTGAAGTATATAAAATTATGCATGGTATAGAAAAGGTGGATAGAGAAAATTTCTTTTCTCTATCACACAATACTAGAACCAGGGGGCATCTATGAAGCTGATGGGTAGGAGAGTTGGATCCAACAAGGGGAAGGATTCCTTCACCCAGAGGGTCATCAGTTTATGGAACGTGCTGCCGGAAGAGGTGGTGACAGCTAACAGTCTAGATCGCTTCAAGGTAGGGTTAGACAAATTTATGGATGACAGATGTATCAATGGCTACTAGAACGAATGCCTAGGTGCATCTTCCAGGCTGGGGGGGGGGGGGGAGGAACCGGGGCGCTTCTAAGGCCATCTGCTGGGACTCGAGAGCAGGAGAAGGTTTGTCCTTGTCTCTGCTTGAGATGCCCATGAGCATTTTGTGGGCCACTGTGTGCGACAGGATGCTGGACTGGATGGGCTGTGGCCTGATCCAGCAGGGCTTCTCTTATGTCCTTATGTTCTTAAAGCCATCTAGGTAGGTTGCTGTTTGCTGTACCTTCTTAAACACATTATCTCAGCACAGATCCGGAAGTGAACCCTAGGCTGTATTAGTGCAACTTAGGCCCTTTCTGTACTGGTCTTTATTCTAGATTATATCCCAGAATAGGGATTTTCCATCTTCATGGTAGAGCATGTGGATGGAAGGTCCTTATTTTGGGATATATATTTTGGAATAAGGCCTACTGCATAAAGGGCCCTTTAGTCATCTCCTTCATGGATCACACACTGATTAAAAACAAACATCTAGTTTACTACCAAAGTTGTGTTCTATAGATCCAGCTGCACACGCACAAAGCCCATCCCAGCTGAATGTATTTGCTCTTAAGCTTTCCGTGACGTGACACATTACACAGTCAACAGAAAACCGCTGGAAGGCAGTTGGATGCTCTTCTTGAAACCGAAAGTTTAAGTAAATGATAGTACTGGTTGGAGACAGAAAGTTAACCATCAACAGCGTGGAAAAACCTACAAATCGAGCCAAAAATCTATCTTCTCTTAAACATGTTCTCCACAGCTACAGTCTAAATTAGTGCAAGAAATTTCTTGTCACATGAACTGCGGTACTTACAAGGGCAGGAGATCATAAAATATATTTAGCTTGGGTCTTTTTTTTTCAAGTAGTAAACTGTGATGTAGAAGTTTACACATTTATATCTCATCTTTCCCTGAAGGAGATGAAAGCCGTATGCATGGTTCTCCTCTTTTCCGTTTTACTATTACAGCAATCTTACGAAGGCAAGAGCATGCGGATTTGAACCTGGGCTGAGAATACTACTACATCTCACTGGCTTAAGTTGCTGCCAGGCTAGGCTGAAGTCACATGACACATTTCACATCAAATACAGTATTACCTTTCTCATCAGAGTTGATTCTGAACTCTGTTTCTTCAACTACAATAAAACAGATTTATCCAGCCATGGCTAATATATACACTCTACATCAATGCAATACAACCTTATTGCTGCACTGATCTGAGAAAGGTCTTTCTAAGAAGCAAACCTTATATATAACATTCAGTGGGTAGCCATAATTGGGAGTCCATTTAAAGCCCAAAGTTCTGGTAATCCATGCTCTGGTAACCTCTAGATTAGACTACTGTAATGCACTCTCCATGGGGCCACCCTTGAAGACGGTTCGGAAGCAGCAGCTAGTGCAGAACGCAACTGCTAGGTTGCTGACCAGGATGCACACCATGCTGCTCTTAAACGAGTTGCGCTGGCTGCCAATTCACTACCAATTCACTACGAGCTGCACTGGCTGCCCAATTCAAGGTGTTAGCTTTAACTTATAAGGCCCTAAATGACTTGGGCCCGAAATATCTGAAAGAACGCCTACTCCCGTACCGTGCCTTAAGATCTGGAGGGGAGGCCCTCCTGGTTGTACCACCACCCCCAGCAGCAAAAGGGGTGGACACCCAGGAGAGGGCCTTCTCAGTGATGTCCCCTGACCTGTGGAATGGTCTCCCTCTTGAGCGGTTAGGGGTGCATCAATCACCTTCATTGTGCACGTTTAGGAAGGCAGTGAAGACGCACCTCTTTGCCCTGGCCTTTGGTTAAATACACTTTCCCTCCCCACTTGCAGACACTGTGATTTTAATATATACTGTCACTGTTTTAATATGTTTGATTTTAAATGGTGTTACCCACCCTGAGACCTTTAGGTATAGGGCAGGATAGAAATACAATCAATCAGTCAAGTTAAGCATCAAGACGTTAAGTGATACCTTGGCTTCCCGATAAGATTTCCGTGAATTTTACCTTGTAGAAATTCAAGATACATTAGGCAAGACATATGACCAAGAATCATTTTAAATTGTACACAGCAGGCATTTCAACAGTCCACTTTTAAACAAAAAAACCCAGAAAACTGAATGCACTATGAATTCCAGATGCTGGGGGCTGCCACCCAAGAAAGGTAGCAAACTTTAGATCTTATTTCCCGAGCTATGTGCCCGGCCACTGCTGGATCAACCCAATTTTGTTGTCTTTCTGGCCTTACCTTGCCATAATCTGACCCAGTGGGTCTCAACCACAAGAATTCCTTTTCTCTATCACACCACATTAGAACCGGGGGCATCTATGAGGCTGATGGATAGGAGAGTCAGATCAGAGGGTCATCGGTTTATGGAATTTGCTGCCGGAAGAGGCGGTAACAGCTATCAGCCTAGATGGCTTAAAACAGCGGTTCTCAACCTTCCTAATACTGTGATCCCTTAATGCAGTTCCTCATGTTATGGAGACCCCCAACCACGGGGGAGAGGCAGCTGGGAGGGGCGGCGGGAGACTCGTCACAACCCCTCTGAAAGGGTAGTTTGACCCCCAAAGGTGTCGCGACCTACAGGCTGAGAACTGCTGGCTTAAAGGAAAGATTAGACAAATTTATGGATGACAGATATACCAATGACTAGACAATTGTGGCTCCCTAACCACTAGATCAAACTGGCTTCCTAACCACGAGACCAAACTTGAAGAAGATGACACGCAGTCAGAAGAGCAGAAGAAAAGTAGAACTCTAGCTGAGCCCTATAGGGAGCCCAAAACAATGGGTCCATCATGCTTCTGAGGCTGATTTGGAGTGCAGATGCTGAAGGAACATGGGCAACCCATATCTAGGACCCTGCCTAATCCCAGAATACTTTATTTATGTTTTTGCTATGCAAACCATTCTAGGACTAAGAGTGGTATATAAATGTAAATAAATAAATAAGCCATCATCTCAAAGATATGTGCTGTTAGACCAGGAGGCCCCCAACCTTTTTTGCGCAAAGGACCGGCTTCCTTTTCCAGGGCGTGGGGTAGGCATGACAGGGTATGGCGTGGGCGTGATGGGGAAGGAGCAGTGGTGCGGACCAGCAAAAAAACCCCTACGGCCCGGCGCTGGTCCGCAGACCAGTGGATGGGCAACGCTGTGTTAGACCACATATTTAAGTTCATGCATTCTTTGCACATAAGACTACATAAAAGCATATTTAAAGGATAAAGAAAATTTATTTTCTCTATCACACAATATTAGAACCAGGGGGCATCTATGAAGCTGATGGACAGGAGAATCAGATCAGACAAGAGGAAGGATTTGTTCACCCAGAGGGTCATCGGTCTATAGAATTTGCTTCCAAAAGAGGTGGTAACAGCAACCAACCTAGATGGTTTTAAGGAAGGGTTAGACAAATTAATCTAGGACAGGTGGATTCCTAAGTACATCTTTCAGGCTGGGGGAACAAGCAGGAGACCTCTAAGGCCATTTGCTGGGATTTGAGAGCATGGGAAGGTTTGTCCTTGTTTCTGCTCGAGATGCCCATGGGTAATTCGTGGGCCACTGTATGTGACAGGATGCTGGACTAGATGGGCTGTGGCCTGACCCAGCAGGGCTCCTCTTATGTTCTTATGTTCTTTTTTGGGAAGAGGCAGGGCAGGTGTCCTAGGAGGTATGAAATCAGACTATAGGACAGAAGAGTGAATCTCCTTTGGGTCTTCTTCCAGCTGTTTTTTTAAAAACATTTTTGAGTAAGAGAAATTGGTGTCAAGGAACTACAAAATTCTTCTGCACCTCTAATTCAACTTTCTTAGAATCTCTAAGGTTCCTTTGAATTGCTAATTGCATTTAAGTGAGAAGTACCATTAATTCACAACAATTCACAATACATGATTTACATTAAATTAACACTACTCAAATGCATTTAAAAAAAAACCCAAGATTTGCCGTGTTCACAGCTAGGTTGGGAACAAAGAACAGCACCAAAAGTACAAGCTGGAAGATCAGCTCACTTTGGCTTTAGGCATATAGAAATATTTTAAGGATCGCAGCATAAACAAAGCTCTTGGTAGATTGAGATTTTTTTCCCCCAGTTCACTTCTAACAGATTAGATGATGAGGGAGGAAAAAGGAAAGTGTGTTCACACTTAATTAACAGAATTATTTTTTGAAGTTTAGTGAACTTCAAGCGCACTCTGAAGTTAAATGATCTGGTGAGCCAGTTTGATCTAGTGGTTAAGGAGCCGGACTCTCATCTGGGCATACCCTGTTTGATTCTGCCCTCCTCTATGAAGCCGGCTGGGTGACCTTGTGCTAGTCACAGAGTCTTCTGAGCTCTCACAGCCTCACCTCCCTCACAGGGTGTATGTGTTGTGGGGAGAAGAACAGAAGGGTTGTCAGCCACTTTGAGTCCCCTTAAATGAGTGAGAAAAGTGGGGTAGAAAAGCCAACTCTTCTTTTTCTTCCCTGCATTGTGGTGGGGCAGGGGGTTTCTACCAAAAGGACAAAAGAGGCTGCCTTTTCACAATGTATCTCTGGCTTTGCTTTTCAAAAAATGAATAAGTTAACTATTTTTAATCCAATTTAATTATTACAACTACATCTTACCGTCAACTTAAATTCAAGGCCTTATGACGGTGATGGCCAACCTATGACACACATGTCACAAGTGACACGCCAAGCCCTTTTGGGTGACACACATGGCCGCCCTGGCACCTGGGTGTGTGGTGCTTGCTTGTTCTTGAAGTGTACGAAATGCCAACCTTCAATTGAAGATTTAGCAAATGTAAAGAATTATTTGTCTTTGCTTTTAATAAAATACATATATCAAAAATATAACTTTTTTACTAGAGCCACAAATATCACAAAATTATGGATACTTCTAGGTGTGACACAGCACCCGAGTTAAGCTAGATTTTCTTGCGAATTTTGACACACCGAGCTCAAAAAGTTCACCATCACTGCCTTATGAAATATTATCCATGCAGGATTTTCATGGGGTTTTGAAATTCTTCAGACCCAAAAGGAGGCCAGGTTTACCCAGAATTCTTCACTGTAACTCCCACCACTCAATACCATAGAGGCTACAGCGGCTGAGGAGACTGTGGTTTACAAGGCGATCCACAACACTACATCTCATAACAAGGCCACTGCAGATTCCTATCCTTGCGCTCTACATGGGGCTGCCCTTGAAGACAGTTCGGAAGCTGCAGCTGGTGCAGAATGAAGCTGCTAGATTGCTGGGACCGAAGCTGGCCGAACACACATCATACCGGACTTAAAAGAGTCGCATTGGCTGCCAATTCACTCCTGAACCCAATTTAAGGTGTTAACTTTGACTTACAAGGCCCTACATGACTTGGGCCCCAAATATCTAAAGGAACATCTTCTCTCATATCGATTTACCAGTGCCTTAAGATCTGGAGGGGAGGCCCTCCTGGTTGTCCCACCACCCTCAGCAGCAAAAGGGGTGGGTACCTGGGAGAGGGTCTTCTTAGCGATGGTTCCCAAGCTATGTAATAGTCTCCCCCTTGAGGTGCCTCTTCATTGCATATGTTTAGCAGGGCAGTCAAGATGCACCTCTTTGCCCTGGCCTTTCTTTAAATGGGAATATACTGTCTCTTCCCACTTTACAGACACTGCTACTGTTTTAATGTGTACTGTTGTTGTTTTAATATATGTCTTATTTTAATTGTTGGTACCTGCCCTGAGACCTTTGGGTACAGGGTGGGATACACATACAAATAATAAATAAATGAAATTTGTTATTTTGGAAATATATTCTTAGTGTACAATATTAGTAGGCAACCTGCAACCCTTTGGACTCCCATCACCTGGGGGTAGATGAAAGCACTACATGAACAGCCAGCAGACATCAGGTTTGTTGCTATGGATGGATGGATGGATGGATGGATGGATGGATGGATGGATGGATGGATGGATGGATGGGAGGGAGGGAGGGAGGGAGGGAGGGAGGGAGGAAGGAAGGAAGGAAGGAAGGAAGGAAGGAAGGAAGGAAGGAAGGAAGGAAGGAAGGAAGGAAGGAAGGAAGGAAGGAAGGAAGGAAGGGTTCTTTAATTTACCTAAATCTCTGAAGCAAAGAGGAACAGAGCCTACTGATGTGTGACACAGGGTGTTTTTTTTCTGGTGTGAAGAATCCTGACGGTCCATTGTCACAAAAATACCCCAAAGAGGATCCATATTTAAGATCAGCAGCATCTTCTCTGTAAACTAAAAGCTGGTAGAAATCTCTATTCTAGATTCTAGTTCATCTGTCACAAAGGTGCACCTTCTAAGATGCTTTGTACTCAGTGCTGGCTGAGACTCATGGAAGCTGTAATCAGATAAAAATATGCAGATTGCCTGGATGAGAAAGACTGGCATAATCCCATAGATCAATTGTTTCCTGCTCATCTTAGAAACGACTATTCAGAACGTATTAGGAATGTACAAAATGCTGCTTCAAACACATTTTTTTTTCATTTAAGGGCCTGGCGGGGAATAAGGGGTGGGCAAGGAAGCCTGGAATGGAATTAAGCAGCGCAGTATGTATGTATGTATGTATGTATGTATGTATGTATGTATGTATGTATGTATGTATGTATGTATGTATGTATGTATGTATGTATGTTCCTCCCTTTACCAAAGAGGACTTATGGCAGGTCACAATAGTAAAAAATAAAATACATAAAATACTAACACATATTTAATATATATTTTAAAATATATCTACACTGGATGCTTCCATTGTACCCCATGCTACTTGGATACTATTCTGTTACACAACATTAACAAGACCAGACCTTTTTTCAGTTGGAGTTTTTTTCCACTAGCACTAAGTACCCATTAAGTACCCATTAGGGACCCATTACAGACCCATTAGGCTCAGAGCAGGAAGACCCCATTTGCACTACAGACCCCATTAGAGCCACATTTGTTTCCACCAGTTCTAGGGAAATTCTGATTGAATGGGTCCTTCAGGACATATAATCCAGATTTCCTGTAGCCCCCCTTAAAGGGTTCTAGAATGGGGTCTTCAGGCATCAAATCCAGATTATACGGAACGTGTTTCCATCACAATCAGGCAATGGGATCTAGGCGCGGTTCTGGGGAGCGCACCCATGGGGGGATGCCCCCAAACCCAAAGCTCCGAAGCCTATGCACAATCTCCAAAGCCGGCTCTGAAGCTGGCTCCAAAGAATAGTACAGGCTCCAAAGAGGACCCCATGCGACCCCAGGCTCCGGAGAATCATTAACATTTGTGGCAGATCTCTCCAGAGAATCTCTGAAGAATCTCCAGACTTCATACTCTCCTCTCGGGTGACAGGCAGGATACCTGAGGGGACAGGCTAAGATTCAAGACAGGGCGACGGTTTTGCTTGTCTTCTACTTGAGACTCCCATAAGAAAACGGCAACCAGAAACATTAAGGGACTGGAACACCTCCCTTACAAAATCAGACTGCAATGTCTAGGCCTCACAGCCTAGAAAGACTCAGCTTAAGATTGAAGCATGGCATAGAAAAGGTGGAAAGAGAACATTTCTATATCGCACAACACTAGAATCAGGGGGCATCTATGAAGCTGATGGGTAGGAGACCAGACAAGGGGAAAGATTTCTTCACCCAGAGGGTCATCGGTTTATGGAATTTGCTGCCAGAAGAGGTGGTAACAGCTACCAGCCTAGATGGCTTCAAGAAAGGGTTAGACAAATTTATGGATGATAGATGTATCAATGACGAGTATGGACGCCTGGGGGGACAGGCAGGCTGTCTCTACGGCCATTTGCTGGGATGTGAGAGCAGGAGAAGGTTTGCCCTTGTAGGGCAATTGGTGGACCACTGTGTGAGAAAGGATGCTGGACTAGATGGGCTGTGGCTCGATCTAGCTGGGGTCCTCTTATGTTTATGCACCTATGAGTGGAAGTGGAAGCGTTGTACACCACGACTATCAAAATTTATCAGTGCCTGCAAACTTAGTGCTTGGAGAACAGAGCCTGGATTTGCAAGCAATAATGTCATAAATACTGCCCTTATCTGTGGAAAAAGAATCTATTATCTCAATCTTACACTGGCACAACATTTACTATGCAAATAACACGCAGCAGCTATTTTTACATGAAAGGTATGATGCAATCCTTCCCGCATTAAAGCACTTTTAGCTACTAGTAACGATTCCACAGGCAGATTCCTTTTAAGAAGACGCAACACACCTTAATGACAGAGGGAGGATTTTAATCAGGTGCTGTTGTGATAAGAGTGTGATGAACGTCTACCTTTGACCTGCAACCTTTAACATGTACATTTAAGTAAAGCAATTTAATCTTGCTGGATTAACAAAAACACCACTGACAGGCAACGGAAGGCAACAGGTGTCCTGACAACATTAAACTGCTACAGCCTTACCTCATATCTTCAAGTAAGTCACATTCTGCTTGATGCTTGGCTTGAAGCTTTGTCATCTGTTCAGCCTGAGCAAGTTTAAGCTCTTGAGTAATTTTCACCTAGAAACACAGCCATAAACAAGAAGATTAATTTTAAAGTAGATACTCTCCAAAGCTTTCTTCTTGTCCGGGCAAACAATGAGGCTCAACAATCAGCTTTTAAAAAGTCCCATCTTTTTACTTCTAAACACACAGCTTTATTAAACCTACAAAGAAGAAGGAGGGTTGGCTTTTCTACCCCACTTTTCTCACCCATTTAAGGGGACTCAAAGCGCCTGACAAGCCTTCTGTTCTTCTCCCTGCAAAAGACACCCTGTGAGGTATGTGGAGCTGTGAGAGCTCTGAAGAGAGCTGTGACTAGCCCAAGGCTGGCTTCGTGAGGGAGGGTGGAATCAAACCCGGTATTCCCAGATAAGGGTCCGGCTCCCTAACCACTAGACCAAACTGGATCACGAACTAAAGCATGCTCTGACGAATCTCTACAAGTTTTTATGGCATGGGTCCTAGCCCCATCAAAAGATAAGGTGTCCCAGGACAGTGAACGTGCACACCCCTTTCCATATTCTGCTAAGAAAATACCACACCATGCTGAGCTTTGGAGCAAGGAGAATGAAGATTATCAACAAAAGCATTTACCCTCTCTTATTCAAAGAAGGAATAAGGGACCAATGCACTGGGTTTTAAAGGCAGAAAGCACAGGTCTCTCACTTCTACATGCTTCCAAGTCCAGAAGGATGGTAAAATGCTTTTCCCCAATTTTGTGGAAAATGCTCCCCAAAACAGCCATTAACTGTGCAACCTTCAAATGCAAACGTGGTTTCACTACTCTGGAGAAAAACAAGACCCTAGGTTGCAATTCTCCAGTGACCGCCTTGGACTTACCCCTAACAATATCCTCTACTGCATATGAAGGCAAATTTGAACCCCAAATATCTAAAGGAATGCCTTCTTCCATATTGACCTGCAAGTGCCTTAAGATCTGGAGTGGAGGCCCTCCTGGTTGTCCTGCCACCTTCAGTAGAGGAAGGGGCGAGCACCTGGGAGAGGGCCTTCTCAGTGTTGGCCCCTAGGCTATGGAATAGTCTCCCCCTTGAGGTGCACCAGGCTCCTTCACTGTATATGTTCAGGAAGGTGGTGAAGACGTGCCTCTTTGCCCTGGCCTTTGGTTAAATGGGAATATACCAGTGATGGCGAACCTTTTGAGCTCGGTGCGTCAAAATTCGCAAGAAAACCTAGCTTAACACCGGTGCTGTGTCACATTTAGAAATAGCCATAACTTTGTGATATTTGTAGCTCTAGTAAAAAAGTTATATTTTTGAGATATGTATTTTATTAGAAGCAAAAACAAATAATTCTTTACATTGGTGACTTTTGTTGCTGAATTTCGTTTGCTAAATCTTCAATTGGAAGTTGGTATTTCGTACATGTCAAGAACAAGCAAGCACTACACGTCCAGGCGGCAGGGTGACCAGGTGTGTCACCCAAAAGAGCTTGGCGTGTCACCTGTGACATGCGTGTCATAGGCTGGCCATCACTGGAATATACTGTTTCTTCCCACTTTAAAGACACTGTTACTGTTTTAATATATACTGTTTTTGTTTTAATATATGTCTGATTTTAAATGTTGTTACATGCCCTGAAACCTTTGGCTACAGGCGGGATAAAAATACAAATCACAAATAAATCTCTGAGAACATGTTCCTTCACTCTCATCTTGGAAGACCTAATCCTGTCCTATAACAAAAGGTCTCAGGGTAGGTCACAATAAAACAAATTGAAATGATAGACGGATGGACAGAAAAAGTAGATTATTAATGTTGGTGTTAAATATGCCATAGAGTCTGTTGCACAAAATAAAATTTAAGGAAAAAGAACTGAACTGGACTGACTAAATGCAACTCTAGCCTTGCTTCTATGAATAAAATCCATTATTTTATTGGTTTAGGATTGGACAAAAATTGTAACACTTTAATAATTATGATTTGTTCTCCAAAGCAGTAATATAATTTTACAGCCGACTAAACTCCCATCTTACTTGAGGTAGGGCTGCTTTCTGTACACACATAGCAAGTCAAATAAAAACCAGCTTATTCACCTTATGCATTTTCCTTTTGACTTTCACGATCTCTTGTTTTACACAAATATTTCAACTATGTTATTGCTAATGGTCTTCTAGTAATTTTAATATGTTTTGAACCATATAAGCCACCCGGCATGGTACGAGGTAGCTGGGTGGAATATCAATTCAAAGAGGTTTTAAAAGAGAACATATCACCATTGGTAATAAATTAAATATTTAATGAATTATCCTACTTTTTGGTAGGAATAATAAATAAAAGGCCCAGCAATCCTGAGAAACAAGAGAGAAAGCCAAACCCAACTCATATTTCACGACCCTCCACAAAATGCCAAGTCTGAGACCCACATTTGTGAACCAATGTCCAAACTAAGCTCTTTTACCGCAAGCTGCTTAATCTGTATCAGCAAAATATGTTATAATAATAAAAAATACAGCCTCCTTGTTCTCTCCGAAGAGCAGAGGAGCAATGGAACGTATTTTGGGGGATATTATTTTTCACTTTCCGGTGGGGCTTTGGTGCAACTTAGAATAAAGGATTTACACCGGCTATTGTTACTCTTGAGCAAATGACTAGCTACAGATTTTCACATGGAAATTGCACTCAAATTGATTACTAAGATTCGTGCTCTGAGCTGCTGTGATGTGATCCTGCTGTTCCATCACACTGTGACAGAAAAAACACTCACTTGGAATGGCTGAGAGAGAAAAGCCCTCAGAAGCAATTCCAGTCTTCAAAAGATGGAATTAAAAGCAGCTCAGAAGCACCTATCAAAAACAAGATCAATGATAAAACATCTTATTTGTAATTATTCCAATTAAAAACCATTCTGGCGACAGACAACCCTGTGAGCCGCTGCAATCCTTCTTTGCTCTGTACGTTCTTTCGTATTCTGCTATGAAGAACATGTCTACTTCTTCTACAACATCCAACTCTCATCAGACAAGACTGGGAACCTTCTAGTACTCCACTGTTGGTCATGTTTAGCAACCAAGCGTCATTTTTATTTATTTAAAATATTTATATATTGCTTCCTACTATCATATACTCTCAAAGTGGTTACACTGAACAATAGTCCCTATCTGGGAATACCGGGTTTCATTCTGCAATCCCCCATGAAGAAGAAGAAGAGATGGCATTTCTACCCCGCTTTTATCACCCATTTAAGGGGACTCAAAGCAGCTGACAAACCTTCCACTCTTCTCCCCACAACAGACACCCTATGAGGTGGACAGGGCTGTGAGAGCTCAGAAGGGAGCTGTGACTAGCCCAAGGTCACCCAGCTGGCTTCATAGGGGAGGGCGGAATTGAACCTGGTATTCCCAGATAAGAGTCTGGTTCCCTAGCCACTAGACCACACTAGTTTGAAGCCAGCTGGGTTCTCCACTCTCACCGCCCCACCTACCTCACAGGGTGTCTGTTGTGGGGAGAAGAACAGAAGGTTTGTCAGCCGCTTTGACTCCCCTTAAAAGGGTGAGAAAAGTGGGGTAGAAAAGCCAACTCTTCTCCTTTCCTAGCAATCCCAGGCCTGATAATATTCCCCCAGCAGCAAGAATGCCCCCTTTATAACCCCACAGGAGAAATACCCTTCCTGGCCCAATCTTCACAACAGAACCCAAACCTTGCATTTGGGCAAGCAAACCTCAACGTTTTTAAAGCACTACTTCAGTATTTTTCTCAAACCAAATAATAATAATAATAATATCTAAATTTGATGAAATTTTCTGTCTATCAAGCAAGTCCCATTAATCAAACCAGGGGGTGGAAATTAAAAATATCTCCTGGAAATAGGGAAACGCAGCACATAGTGCTTAAACTTGCACACCATGTAAACAATGTGCAAACCAAAAGGGCCTTCACGTAAATAAACCTTTGGGAGAGCATAGAAAAGCATTATTTGCCCCTCCCCCTTAACAGAACAGGCTATCGTGGTCCAGGAGGGAAACTCATCCTTTTGTCTATTCCATGGAGGCTCTTCTTCTTCAGATAGATATTATCAGCATTCAAGGGCCTTTCTGAACATGTGCCCATTTTTAAAAATGCGGTTATGTGCTTTTATTTTGCTTCGTTAATCTTACATTGTATGTTATTTAGTCAATATGCTACTGCCATCTACTTTGTTTATTATTTCTATTGTTATCTCTATTGTTATCAGTACATTGTATACTGTTGATAACACGGTTGATGCTTTTGTGCATCAGACTGGATTTTTTTTTCATTCGCAATTATTATACTTTTGTTCTCTTGTGAATCCACCCCGGGGATTCAGGTGGGAAGGAGGTCTATAAATACAAAATTAACTAAGCAGTCGAGAAAGCTTAAGATTGCAGTGTAACGTTCTTACTCCTGATTTACCACCACCTCACTCAGTCTCTGATGAAGGCTACTGGGTTAGAATCACAGAATTACAGTGGTACCTTGACATACGAGTTTAATTCGTTCCATAACCTTGCTCTTATGTCAAATTGCTCGTATCTCAAAGCAATTTTCCCATTAATCCATTCCAGCTCCCAAAACACCACCTCAGTTGTTTTTGTTATGTACTGTACTGTATTTACATACTCGTATCTCAAATCTTGCTCTCATCTCAAAGCAAAATATCACTCGCTCAGCGGCTTGTATCTCAAAACACTTGTATGTCAGGGCACTTGTATGTTGAGGTACCACTGTATAGCGTTGGAAGGAACCTCCAGGGTCATCCAGTCCAGCCCCCTGCTCAATGCAGGATTTCCTAAACCATCCCAGACAGATGTAGGTCCAGCCTCTGCTTGAAGACCTCCCGTGAAGGAGAACCCACTACCTCCCGTGGAAACCTATTCCACTGACTGATCACCCTCACTGGCAGGAGGTTTTTCCTAATATCTAATCGGTATTGACTCCCTTGAAGTTTCATCCCATTGTTTCTAGTCCTCCCATCTTGTGCAAATGAGAATAAGGATGATCCCTACAGTTTCTTTTCATTCCTAATACTCCTCAAGAGTATATCATAATTCCAGTTCCACAGACAAAAGCCTCCTTACAGCACTAATTTTTCAGCCCAAACCCCAAGCCCTTGCACAGAATGAGGAGGAGGAGAAGAGTTGGCTTTTCTACCCTGCTTTTCCCACCCATTTAAGGGGACTCAAAGCGGCTGACAAACCTTCCATTCTGCCATTGGTTAGGCAGGTAAATAGAGGGGCCCTAGGGGCAGAGGGGCATGACATGCCAGTATTGGAAGTATTGGAGGTACTTTTGTGGGTAAGTTGGATTTCGTTGCTATTGGTCCTGAGCTTGTTCTGTAAACCTCAAGGAGGAACTTCCTTCCTTATATTGCATGCAGTGTGCTATTTGTTATTAATAAAGTGGAGATCTTCTTCAGTGCTGAACGGTGGTCAGGACTTTTCTTTGACATCCCCACAACAGAACACCCTGTGAGCTAGGTGGGGTTGTGAGAACTCAGAAGAGAGCTGTGACCCACCCAAGGTCACCCAACCTGCTTCGTGGAGGAGCGTAGAATCAAACCTGGCTTTCTCAGATGAGAGTCCAGCTCCCTAACCACTGGACCAAAGTAGCAGCCTCTTGATAAATGGCACGGGCACCAGTCAAGCATTCTCCTTGGGACAACCGCGACACCTCAGAGACCACAAAACAGCTACTTCTCTGCTGCTGTAAAGTAGAATGAAGCTTCCTTCAAATGGTTCTAGCCCTGCTCCAACTCCTGAGCCACACTACCAGATGCTGAGGGAGACACCTTGCTCGATGCTGCCAAAGCTAGCTCAGGACACCGGACACTCTATTGCACGTTTGTCTCTTTGCAGTCATCTGTGTGTGCCGGTTGTGTTTCTCCCTGATGCTGGACAGCCAAAGGTTTTCACTATACAGACGCAGCCCGAGCCTAAACTTTCAGGCGATAAGGAACGGCTTCCTACCATTTCTCCACCACGCCCAGGTGAGCGGCAGCTGTCCATGGTCTTTGCACCCCACCCAACACAACCTGGTGCTTTCTCCCACCATTTCACTACTCGGCCTTTTAGGCTCCAGTTCACCTGACTCCACCTCCTGGCACCCTCTCTAGAAGCACCCACCGGCTTCCTGGTTTCACAGCTCACCACCTACCCAAGAAGCAGGCAGGGAATCCCTCCCTGCCATGCCATGCCATGCCATGCCATGCCATGCCTCAGCTCTGCCGCGCACTGGCCTGGGCAAACCTTCATCGTATCTTCTCCCCGATCCTTATGACAGCTCTCCGCATCCGGGGAGAAAAATTCCGGGGCAGGCCGGCCGGCATTGGGGTTGGGGTTGACGGTGCTCAGCACCAGGCTTTGCACGGGGGAAAGGGACAGGGAAAGCCCCGCTTCCGACCCGGGGCGGCGTTCTGACAATCGGGAAGACAAGGTTTCCCCGCGCCCCCCTCCGCTTGACAGCCCGCCCGCCCGCCCGCCGGCCCCGAGATCCCCATTTTCGCACCTTCGCACGGTCTGCGCGCCCCCTCGCCCTCTGAGCCTCCCAAGCCCCCCCCCCCCCGGCCACGGAGGAGCCCCGGGGCAAGCGAGGGCCGCGGAAGGAGCCCCTGCCGCCACCGCCTGTCAACGGCGATGACACCTCCAGCCCCAGCCCCATCGCCGGCGGCGGGGCCACCGGGCGCCCCCTCCCCCGGCGAGGAGCTCTCCTCCTCCTCCCTCCCTCCCAGCCAGCCGCCCCCGGGGCCAGAGGCCTCCCTGCTGCTGCCGCCCAGCCCGGGCACCGGACTGCGCGCCCCCCGCGCCCCCTGCCCAGCGGAGCCCCCCGCGGGCCCTGCGAGGAGGGGGGGAGGAGGGGACGCCAGCCCGTACCTCCGCCCCCCCTGTCCGCCCGCTTCCTCTTCCCTCGCCCCTCACTCGGCAGCCCCCACCCCCCTCCTCAGCTTCCTCCCCTTCCCCTCGCGGGCCCAGGCGGCCCATCCCACCCACCCCCGACCCCCCCGACCCCCCCCAGGAGCCCTCATGCCGCCCGCCCGCCCGCCCGCCTGGCTGGGAGCAGCATCTCCCCCCCTCCCCCCTCAGCAGCAGCGGGAGCCGCGATGCCCGCCCGCCATGGCCGCCGTCGGAGCCCCCCTCCGTCCGTCCCTCCGTCCGTCCCTCCGTCCGTGCAGCCGCGGCCGTGGGACTCACCTTCCTCGGCGGGGGCTGCATGGCGAGCGGGCGGCGGCGGGCGGCGGCGGCGATGCCGCGCTCGGCCTCCACATCAATCCTTTGCCCGCCTCACACGGCGGCGGCGGCGGCAACGGACCGGAGAGAGCGAGCGAGCTGAGGAGGCGGAGAGGCGGCGGCGGCGGCGGCAGGGGGCGGAGGAGGAGGAGGAGGAGGAGGAGGCGCCGGCGCGGCCTCTGCAGCAGCCCCGCCCGCGAGCGAGCGAGCGACGAGGGAGGGGGCGAGACCAGGGGGCGGGGCCGGCACGTGCGAGGGGCGGGGCCAGAGGCGGGTCCCGCCCCCTCCAGACGCCCGCCGCCGCCGCCGAGAGAGGGGCGTGGCCCTAACGGCCTCCGGGCAGGGTGCCGCCAGAACGCGGCGTAGGCCTTTCAAAAGTGGGGGGGGGGGCGAGGGGGCGCCGCTTCTCCCCCACCTCCCCGAGTGGAAGGAGCGCCCGAGGGGGGACAGTTGGACAATTGTGTGAGGGAACGCGCATGCGCGGCTCGGGCACGGGGGCGTCGAGAGAGGCTGAGGGGACAGACTCTCGTGTGAGGAGACGCGCATGCGCGGCGGCGTTCCGGTTCGTGGCGAGCGCGAGGAGAGGAGAGGGTCGAACAAGCGGCGTAACGTCTGTAGGACTCGTGTGAGGCATTCGTGCCTTTTTTTTTTTAAGCGGGGCGCTTTTATTTGCCTCCCCCCCGACATCTTCCGCTGTTGACGCGCGAGCGAAGCCGTTCCCTCACGGACGGACGGCAACCAAGGGGGCGGGGCGTCGGGGGGCGGGGCCAAGGCAGCTGGGGCGCTCAATCAATCTTAGGAGCGGCTGCCCTCTAGCGGGAGTCCCGTGAACTGCACCGTCAAGTGAAGCGCGCAGGGTCTGGGGGCGGATAATTCTCCCCAGTGCGGTGGGGGAGATAAGGGGTGCTTTTCCACTAGCATTAAGTACCCATTCGGGACCCATTAAGGACCATTAGGCTCAGAGCAGGAAGACCCCGTTTCCACTGCAGACCCCATTAGAGCCACATTTCTTTCCACCAGTTCTAGCAAAATCCGAATTAAATGGGTGTTTCAGGACCTATAATCCGGATTTCCTGTAGACCCGATTAAAGGGGTCTACAACGGGGTCTTAAGGCATCAAATCCAGATTATATGGAGCTTGTTTCCACTGTGATCGGGCAATGGGGTCTGGGGGGGGCGCGCGCCCTGAAACTCAAAGCTCCAAAGCCTGTGCATAATCTCTAAAGTCGGCTCCGAAGGAAACTCCAGAGAATGGCACAGGCTTCGAAGATGACCCTCAGAGCAATGCCATTCCTATAGAGCTTTGTCCAAAGCTCCGGAGAATCTCCGGAGTGATTTAGTGCAGTCTTTGGAGGATCTTTGAAGAATCTCCTGAGTGTCTACGGAGTTTGCACACATGCACACCCTTGGCGCCCCCCAAAAAACTAGGTAATTTTTCTTTCCTTAAAACTGCAAGTTTCTCCTGTGCCCAGTGACTTGGAAACCTTGCTGCTGCTGCTGCTGCTGCTGCTGTGAAATCACTGATGCTCCAATGTGGCCCTTTCCGCTTTCACACTTTGCTTTATTCTGGAATATATCCTGGAATAGGGGCCTGCTGTCCTCATGCTAGTGCAGGCTACAGCAAGCCCCCAGGTGAGGCCTGCCAGAGTCTGCGGACAACAGACCTCTGTCCTGAGATATATTCTAAAATATAGCCAAGTGCAACCAGGGCCCTTTTTCTGTAATATATCTCCTGATAGTGGTCTGTTCTGCAACTATACAGGTGGAAGAAGAAGAATTGGCTTTTCTACCCCACTTTTCTCACCCATTTAAGGGGACTCAGAGCGGCTGACAAAGCTTTTCTATTCTTCTCCTCACAACAGACACCCTGTGAGGTGGCCAGGGCTGTGAGAGCTCAGAAGAGAGCTGTGACTAGCCCAAGGTCACCCAGCTGGCGTCATATGGGAGGGTGGAATCGAACCCGGTATTCCCAGATAAGAGTCTGGCTCCCTAACCAGTGGACCAAACTGGCTCACAGGTAGTTGCATCTGGTAGATGCACATCAGTTCCCCATGTAGCTAAGTGCAAATTCACCCAGAGTGAGAGAGATGCTGAGTTCAGTAGCTGGAGGAATGCAGCTTGATCCTAAGAGCACAATATGATGGCTGTACTCTGCAATGAGATTTACTACCTGGTGTGAAACAGCCGCTGAACTTAGGTCCTCACCCCTTCTCCTTTTAGGCAGAGAAACTGGAGGGCAGGAACTTACTGTTGATATCTGTGAAATGTTCCGAGACCAGGGGCTTTTCTGCGCTTTGCCCAGTAGTTTGCGTGCAATATGCTCCCAGACCGAGCATCTGCACCTGAAGGGGACATTTCCAACTTGCATGCAGGAACGTACTGCATGCAAACGACCCCCATGCGCTTACCCCACCTGGCGACCACCGACCCATCCACACCTCAGTGCGTCGTTAGCGATGCCAGCATTGCAAACTGATCTCAGTTAATCAAATGGCTCATTGGCCGAGTGTCATAAGCAGGTGGGTTTTATGGCAAAGGGGCCTCCAGATGAAATCAAGCAGAAGTCTGAGATGGCCCCTTGCTAAGAAGAAGGCGGCGTGGAAATGTCCACACAAAAGTGATACGGGAACCTAAGTGATTTTAGATCCAGGTACAGTCTAGAAATCAAGTTGCATGGGGGACTGAAAGTCAGCGAACCTGAATATTACCACCTCAGTAAGGAAAAAGTAGGTGAAAATTTGCATGGGAAATAATACATTCTTGGCTATATTTTGGAAAATATCTCAGGACAGGGGTCTGTGGGCCAGATGCTAATGCAGACTTTGGCAAGCCTTACCTGGGGGTCTGCTGTAGCCTGTACAGCATGAGGACAGCAGGCTCCTATTCCTGGATATATTCCATAATAAAGCCAAGTGCAAACTGGCCCTAGATTACTGTGTAGGGGCTGGTATTTCCATGTGTTCTCCCATCCAGGAAGACAACAGGCTCAGCCCTCTTTAGCTTCTGAGAACAGATAAGATCAGCAAGGGGCAGCCCAGATCCCAACTTTCTTCATAATAACAGTTTAGCAAGGCCACAGATGTGATGTACATCCCCCTTCTTCCTACTTTGTAGCTAATCTATGTTTAACTTTTCCCTTTTTCCTCCTCCTATGCTAGATTTCAAGATTCCCCCACTGCATTGTTTTTTGTTAGCCGAGAACAAAGCCAAGTGTGTTTGGGCAGAATGATTTGTCCACGGCAGCTTCTTGCAAGCTGCTTCTGTTTGGCCATTTTGCAAAGGCCCTTTTAAAGAGCATCAGTGGAAGGTACAATACAATAGGAGGCATTGAACGCTTCCGTGCATGCTGGCAAGGCTGCGAAGAGCAGCTCCAGAAGATAATGGAGTCAACAGATCAATTGGTTTGTTTTAGGCACAACCCCGTAAGCAATCATCCCAGGCCTGGAAAAGCAAAGTGCAGGATGCATGAAGAATGGGCCGCTTCTTAAAAAACAGAAAGCAAACCGCTGCGGCGTTGTTGGCAGATTCCCACGTTTGGGTTCAGAGTTCAAGTTCCATTCCTATGACAGTTTTGCCTTTGTCTTCCGCCTGCGATGCCCAGAAGCAACTGGCGGGCCGCTGTGGGAGACAGGAAGCTGGGCTAGAACAGGCTGGCATCCGATCCAGCAAGGCTCTTCTTATGTTCTTACGTCTTGGCTTCTTTGGATGCTGTGCCAAAAATGAAAACTTCTTTGCTGTTTCAAACAAAAGACGGCTTCAGCTTGCAAAACCGTGAGGACCAGCGTTCTTCTCCCCACAGCAGAACATCCTGTGAGGTGGGAGCGGCTGTGAGAGCTCAGAAAGAGCTGTGACTAGCCCAAGGTCACCCAACTGGCTTTGTGGAGGAACCTGGTATTCTCAGATAAGAGTCTGGCTCCCAAACTGGTTCACAGACTGGAGGTGACTAACTGGGTGCCCTTGACACTCCTCCACGAAGCCAGCTGGGTGACCTTGGGATACCCCAGCTCTCTTCTGAGCTCTCACAGCCCCACCTACCTTATAGAGTCTCTGTTCTGGGGGGCTTGCTGGTCTCATTGGTTTTCCTCTGACTTGCAGGCAATGAGACCATTCTTGTCCCTGGAAACTTTCTTGTGAAATCCCTCAGGGATCTTTTTTCTTTCTCTTGTGCTTTGCGACATATAAATGAGACAGTTGGGAAGAGTAATTAGAAAGTTGGAGTGAGATGTCATCACTATGCTGGTGATGTCCAACTCTATGTCTCAATTCCATCTCCCTCTCTGGTCCTATGTGATTTGGATCCCAAATATCTGCAGGAACGCCTCCTCCAATACAGACCTGCTCAAGAGCCAAGGTCTCCCAATATTATCCACCTTCATCCTATGAAACTCATTGTTCTCAACCCTCCTAATGCCGCGACCCCTTAATGAAGTTCCTCATGTGGTGGAGACCCCCAGCCACAGGGGCGGGGCAGCTCGGATGAGGATGGGGTGGGAAGGCAGGAGACTCGTCACGACCCCTCTGAAAGGGTTGTTTGACCCCCAAAGGGGTTGCAACCCAGCGCTGCTTAAGAACATAAGAGGAGCCCTGCTGGATCAGGCCACAGCCCATCCAATCCAGCATCCTGTCTCACGTAGTGGGCCACCAATTACCCATGGGCATCTCGAACAGACAAGGGCAAACCTTCTCCTGCTCTCAAATCCCAGCAAATGGCTTTATAGGCATCCTGCTCCCCCTTCCCCAGCCTGAAAGATGGACTTAAGCATCCATTCTAGTAGCCATTGATACATCTGTCATCCATACATTTGTCCAACCCTTTCTTAAAGCCATCTAGGCTGGTAGATGTCACCACCTCTTCCAGCAGCAAATTCTTTAAGCAGATGACCCTCTGGGTGAAGAAATGCTTCCCCTTGTCTGATCTGACTCTCCTGCCCATCAGCTTCATAGATGTCCCCTGGTTCTAGTGTTGTGTGATAGAGAAAACAAATGTTCTCTCTCCACCTTTTCTATACCATGCATAATTTTATATACTTCAATCAGGTCCCCTCTTAAACGCCGTCTCTCCAGACTGAAGAGGCCTAGACGTTGCAGCCTGGTTTCATAAGGGAGGTGTTCCAGCCCCTTAATCACTCTGGCTGCCCTTTTCTGCACCTTTTCCAGTTCCACAATATCCTTTTTGAGGTGTGGTGACCAGAATTGTACACAATATTCCAAATGTGGCCTCACCATAGATTGTTCACCACCCTGAGATCTTGGTGATGGGGGCAGTCTATAACGTTTAATGAAATAAAATAAACCCGCCCACCTCTTTGCTTTGAACAAGTTTTCTGCTGTTTTCGGTCTCACCACGTGAGGGAGAGCTGTTGGTTGGTAAGAAATTGAGTCAGAAAACCCTAGTAAGACTTTTTACAACTAGATTGAAAAAATGGGACCATCTATTTTCAGTAATGCTAATGGTGTAGCAATGGTGTTGAGCATTGTAGACACAGCAATGATGTTATCTATACTATGCCAGCTCTTAAAAATAAAAATAAACACAAGGCTTGTGCTTGCATGTGCGCATTAAATAATATTTTTATATTGCCACATCTCTACAATGCTATCCCAAGGAGTATGGCTGTCACCCTTATTTTGGGCCAAACTATGATCCCTTTCACCACTGTGAGGCAGACCAATGCTCAGCAAAGTTGCTTTCTCATATCCATGGTGAGAAAATCTCCACCTTTGGCATGCCAGGCTGCCACATGGTGGTTGAAGGGGTGAATGACCTGCCAGGTTTTTTTTTCAGATATAGGCTACATCCCCATTCAAGACAAAATTGTGGTTCTAAATCCAGATTAATTTAATCAGCATTGAGCTCTGCTCTTTCCTGTTCCCATTTATAGCTTTTCATGCAGATTTACCGGGGGGGGGGAACCCCTCCCCCTTCTCTTTTGCATCATACCCTGACTTTATGGGGTGGGGATCCAAACCCTATAAGCCTGCCCCTGATTAACAGCCATAGCTACAGGGAAGGGAGCAAATAGAAACAGCCATTTATGCATCCTGGAAGCAAGGAAGCAGCTTTGCGCAGAATCAGCTGAGCGAAAGAACAGACATCCAGGGCAAACTGATCCCTTTTTCAAAGCAGACACTCCTTGCATTCACTAAAGGAGCAAGGGGAGGGGAGCAGGAGGAGAAAAGGGGGGGCAGCTCCTCCAAGGAGGCAATGTTACTGGGAAGGCAGCAGCTTTGCACAGAATCAGCTGAGCGAAAGAAGAGACATCCAGGGCAAACCGATCCCTCTCTCTTTCCAGGCAGATGCTCCCTGAATTCACTAAAGGAGTGAGGGGAGTGGGGTGGGGTGGGAGGAGAATGGAGGATCAGGATCGTGGTCCCTGCACAGGTTCAAGGAGAGAAGAGGGGATTCTCCCTTCTTTGCTTTGAATGAGCTGCTCAGGCCCGTGCAGAGCTAAAAAAAAAGATTCCCGCTGCCAATTGTCAGATTCTGCCTGCTGTTACAATGTAATGTATCTCTCATAATTACAGTGGCATTCACAAAAGGGGAAATCTATGTTCAAAGATTTAAAAAGATCTCCATATAGAAAAGACAAGGGGAACTCTAGCCTGGCATCGATGGCAAGGACACAGGGCAGACCTTCCTGAGCATGAAACCCATTCAATGGCACCCCCACAATGGCAGCAGGCACTGGCCAGAAGGATATGGGGTAAGACAGCCCAAAAGGTACAATCTCCTCCCTGAATAGTCTTGTATGATTCCCAAAGGAAAAAAGAAAGCAGGCTAGCAGAGAAAATGGGACCGAGACCTCTTTTTATTGGGGTGCGTGTGTGTGTGGGGGGTGTCTGCGGATTTTGGTGATATAGTCCTCGTAAAGTTCAGGAGTAAAAAATTGAATGGAAACAGACAGTTCCCAGAATGGACTAGATACAAATTTTTTTGAATGGGAACACAGCCATGTGCTGACTTGCAAGTGAAATTTAGGGAGATTCAGGCTGCGTCCAGACTTCTTTATTCCACTATATTTGGATATTCCAAAGTGAGGCATAGAGATTCCAGAATATGCATGATTTATTCTGGGATATCCAATTATAGTGGAATAAGAAAACCATGTCTGGATGTAGTTTCAGTCTCCAGTGGTCTGGTGTCGGAATAGCCCACCAGCCTCCCTCGAGGCCCAATCTGGGCAAGGAATTCACACGAACGTCGTTCTCCCTAAAAGCAGGTTCTTCTATTGAGCTAACAGCAGAAGACAGGAGGCCTTTCCACACTTAGGCTGGTAATCAACCATTACGGAACTCCTGGGGAAGATCATCTGCACTTGGAGGAAGCTGCTATAGCCTCCAAGTGCTCCCTGCTTTCCCAGAAGTTCCCTAATTCTTGATGAGCATGAAATCATGCTCCACACTTTTACCGACATTAACCCTAGGCTTACCTGGAGCAGCTGGGCAGTGACCATTTGCATCTCTTCCGGTGCTCTGGGGTTGTCTGAGGTGCTGCATAAGAGCACTAGCACCTCAGGCCACCACAGATGGGCCTGTGCGTGTGCAGAGCATTGGCGTCCTCATGGCACTGACGCATGCGCAGTCGCGGAGGGCACTGCAGCGAAAATGGTGCCACCCAGAAGAGGACCGACCGCGGGATTGGTCTCCGGTGAGTGACTGGTCGCCCAGGGCTTAGGCTGTCATTACCTAGTTAATGCTGAGTCATCATGCTCCTTTCCCGTCCAGCAGATTGGAAGGGAAGCACAAAAACACAAAGCAAGAGTATTTCCAGCAGTTGCTATTAGGTTTCTACTCTGGTGTGCAAATAGAAACAACGAAGGTGGTCTCCAAGGAAATGCAGGGTCCAGACAGGCCAGGAGAGGAGGGAAGAGAAGGCCTGGTGTGAGTGAGAACAAAGCATGGCTGACCAGTGGCTCTCACACCTGGACATGCTATTTATCTGGACTGCAAGTCTCACTGTATCAGTGAAGTGACCTTGTGACTCAGTGGGGCAGCTGGACTTCCTGGCCATTGGTCCCCTGGTCTCCAGTTCCCTTCCGCACCACCCTAAGCGTAGGCCTCACTTCCCTATCGCAGGCTGCGCTACGCAGAATGACGCAGATCCAACTCTGCTAGCTCCACCCATGGGGGGATGCCAGTTCGAACCCAGCCTCTGAAGAGGTAAGTCACGCGCATGGGGCTGGGGGGCAGCGTGGACCCCTGGGAGGGGGTGGGCCCCCGCGGCAGCTTTTTCAGGCTGGGGCATGCAGGGATGGATGCCCCATTTGCACCTTGGCCGGTAAGGGATCCATCCCTGCGTGTCCCAGCCTAGGTGCACTACAGCCGTCTGGTTGTAGTACGAAAAGGCGTCCTATTAAATAAGACTTTTCAGGCAGGACCTCAAACTCAGGATTATTCTGGACCTGTATTGGGATTGCCACACATATCCAAGGCAATCTCAACATAGCCTCTGTCCTGGCGGGATCAGCTGAGCTTCACACTCAAACCATCCTGAGCTACACACCCTGAGCTCTGTATCTCCTCCTTTGGCCAGCGCCCCATGGAGTCACCATCCTTGGCTCTTCAAAGCTCTTCAAAGCTCCTGGCTGCGCTCCCAGCTGTGAGTTCTGGACGGACGGAGAGGACATTCCAAAATAGAATCCGAGATGGAGTAGACAATCTGCCTTGGCCACCTCCCCAGCTTGCACGTCCTGCACTTACAGTCTCCCTGACATTTGCCCGAAGGCCAGCCGCTGGGAGACTGAGCAGGCCAAGGTGCTCTTATGCTCCGCTTATGGGCGTCGTGTGTATGTGCTTTTAAAAGTAATCTGCAAGTGGACTGCTGTGATATAATGGACCACGGAGAGTGTGCAGACAGCGTGCCTCCGTAGTCTGGTAAACCATGGGCAGGGCCTTATTCAGCCTGGCACCCAGAAGTGTGCTCCCACTAGACACCTGGGACTCAGAAGTAAATACTACAAGCAAATACGAAAGCTAACACTACATCTCTGTTTAGTCCCTCCTCAGTCCCCAGGGCCAAGTTCATTTTATTTATATATTTTGACTTTTTACAACATGTGTTGCAAATGCCCCCGGATTAAATGATTTTGGGCGGAAATTCATGGAATTTTGAGGACAATGTTCCAAACCACAAACTCCAAAAATATTCTTACTGCACGATTTTTCAGGTTTGAATATCGGAACAGAAGAACAAAAGCGATGGCATCTTTTAGCGGCGGCAAACCAACAAATGTGGCTCAACCCATTCCTGCCACTGGTTGCCATGTTTAGTCTTTATTTTAAACATATATGTAAAAATTCTCACCTCTGGATTTGTAAAATACGATTTTACCTAATGTGCAGATTTTTGTAAGCAATTTCCCCTCCTGTGCATGTTTTGCAAATTATCAATCAATCAGTCAGTCAGTCAGTCAGTCAGTCAGTCAGTCAGTCTGTCTGTCTGTCTGTCTGTCTGTCTGTTATTTGCATTTCTCACATCTATCTATATCTGTCTGTCTGTCTGTCTGTCTAGGCCAGTTTGGTCTAATGTCTACGGAGCCGAACTCTTATCTGGGAATACCGGGTTCGATTCCGCCCTCCCCCATGAAGCCGGCTGAGTGACCTTGTGCTAGTCACAGCTCTCTTCTGAGCTCTCACAGCCCCACCCACCTCACAAGGTGAATAGAAAGCTTTGTCAGCTGCTTTGAGTCCCCTTAAATGGGTGATAAAAGCAGGGTAGAAAAGCCAACTCTCCTATGTCTGTCTCTATTATCTTTATCTGTCTCTATTTGTCTGTTTCTATTCATATCTATCTATCTATCTATCTATCTATCTATCTATCTATCTATCTATCTATCTATCTATCTATCTATCTATCTATCTATCTATGGGTGTTTTTCCACTGTCACTAAAAGTACCCATTAAGTACCCATTAATGGGTACGTAATGGGTACTTCTAGTGACAGTGGAAAAACACCCTATCATCCATCCATCCATCCATCCATCCATCCATCCATCCATCCATCCATCCATCCATCCATCCATCCATCCATCTATCTATCTATCTATCTATCTATCTATCTATCTATCTATCTATCTATCTATCTATCATCTCTGTCTGTCTGTCTATATATCTATATCTATCTGGAGGTGGTTGGGTTTCTATTAAGGGCAGTTATTGGTTTCTACGGTATGATTTTTTGTAAATTTGTAGTTATGCAAACTAGGAGAATTTCTTTCCTTTTATTAGGGCTTGACGGCCTGAAAAACAGACCGCTTGTGAACTTGGACTCAGAGGACGCGTCTCGCTGTTCTTTGGATCCGCACCAGAATGGCTTCTTATGTAAACTGTTTTATTGCTGACATGATCCCCCTGAGATATGCAACCTGAGTTGCTCAGCAATTGAGTGGCAGGTCAGGACAGAAACAGTTGCCTCCTAGAGCTGGGCCCGGGCCTTCAAAGGAAGCATTTGTGCTGGTGAGTCCACAGTTGGAGTATTTGGCACGATTCAGGTCACTGCACCTCATAAAGGATATTGTGCATCTGGGGAAAGTGCAGAAAAGGGCAACCAGGATGATTAAGGGTCTGGAACAAAATCCCTTACGAAACCAGGCTGCAACGTCTAGGCCTCTTCAGTCTGGAGAGACGGCGTTTGAGAGGGGACCTGATTGAAGTATATAAAATCATGCACGGTATAGAGAGGGTGGATAGAGAAGATTTCTTTTCTCTATTGCACAACACTAGAACCAGAGGGCATCTATGAAGCTGATGGGAAGGAGAGTCGGATCAGACAAGGGGAAGGATTTTTCACCCAGAGAGTCATCGGTCTAAGGAACTGGCTGCCAAAAGAGGTGGTAAAACAGCGACCAGCCTAGATCGCATTAAGAAACAATTAAAGAAATTAATGGCTTACAAGTGTATCAATGGCTACTAGAATGGATGCCTAAGTCCATCTTTCAGGCTAGGGGACAAGCAGGATGCCTCGAATGCCATTTACTGGGATTCGAGAGCAGGAGAAGGTTTGCCCTTGTCTCTGCTTGAGATGTCCATGGGCAATTGGTGGGCCACCACGTGGGACAGGGTGCTGGACTATATGGCCTGTGGCCTGATCCAGCAAAGTCCTTCTTATGTTCTTAATGGTTGGTGTGCGGGTGGATACTTCGGTGGAAGCAACCATACCAAGATACCTCCTACCATGGCGGTAGGGACCCAGCTCTTGTAAGCAGTGCCAGATAAACTGCATTTCAGGGTGCCAAAACTCTGCCTGGAATATTGCAAAATTCTTGGAAAGCTTGTGGTGCATCATAAGTCTGAAGGTGAGCAACTGTTCCTACAATATTCAAGAAGAAGTGAAGGAGGGACCTAGTAAATGATAAACCTGATAGCTTTATGCATGTAGGAAACAAAGTTCTTTTACAAATTTCCAAGCAGTGCATCTGTGAGCAATAAGAAAACAATCCAATCATGAGAAGGAAGTTTGGTTTTGTCAGCAACAAATCATGTCAGACTAACCTGACCTTTGTTCAATAGTGACTGGCCTGGTTCATCTTCTGGGCTGGGGGGGACAAGCAGGATGCTTTTGAAGGCCATTTGCTGGGATCTGAGACCAGTTGAAGGTTTTGCCTTTGTCTCTGCTTGAGATGCCCAGAAGCGACTGGTGGGTCATTTCATGGGACAGGATGCTGGACTAGATGGGCTATGGCCTGATCCAGCAGGGTTCCTCTGAGGTTCTAATGAACTAGATGGGCTGTGGCCTGATCCAGCAGGGCTCCTCTGAGGTTCTTATGGACTAGATGGGCTGTGGCCTGATCCAGCAGGGCTCCTCTGAGGTTCTAATGGACTAGATGGGCTGTGGCCTGATCCAGCAGGGCTCCTCTGAGGTTCTTATGGACCAGGTGGGCTGTGGCCTGATCCAGCAGGGCTCTTCTGAGGTTCTTATGGACCAGATGGGCTGTGGCCTGATCCAGCAGGGCTCTTCTGAGGTTCTTATGGACCAGATGGGCTGTGGCCTGATCCAGCAGGACTCCTCTGAGGTTCTTATGGACTAGATGGGCTGTGGCCTGGTCCAGCAAGGCTCCTCTTAGGTTCTTATGGACCAGATGGGCTGTGGCCTGGTCCAGCAGGGCTCCTCTTAGGTTCTTATGGACCAGATGGGCTGTGGCCTGATCCAGCAGGACTCCTCTTAGGTTCTTATGGACTAGGTGGGCTGTGGCCTGATCCAGCAGGGCTCCTCTTAGGTTCTTATGGACTAGATGGGCTATGGCCTGATCCAGCAGGGCTCCTCTTAGTTTCTTATGGACTAGATGGGCTGTGGCCTGATCCAGCAGGGCCCTTCTGAGGTTCTTATGGACTAGATGGGCTGTGGCCTGGTCCAGCAGGGCTCCTCTTAGGTTCTTATGGACTAGATGGGCTGTGGCCTGATCCAGCAGGACTCCTCTGAGGTTCTTATGGACCAGATGGGCTGTGGCCTGATCCAGCAGGACTCCTCCGAGGTTCTTAGGGACTAGATGGGCTGTGGCCTGATCCAGCAGGACTCCTCTGAGGTTCTTATGGACTAGATGGGCTGTGGCCTGATCCAGCAGGGCCCTTCTGAGGTTCTTATGGACTAGATGGGCTGTGGCCTGGTCCAGCAGGGCTCCTCTTAGGTTCTTATGGACTAGATGGGCTGTGGCCTGATCCAGCAGGACTCCTCTGAGGTTCTTATGGACCAGATGGGCTGTGGCCTGATCCAGCAGGGCTCTTCTGAGGTTCTTATGGACTAGATGGGCTGTGGCCTGATCCAGCAGGGCTCCTCTTAGGTTCTTATGGACTAGATGGGCTGTGGCCTGATCCAGCAGGACTCCTCTGAGGTTCTTATGGACTAGATGGGCTGTGGCCTGATCCAGCAGGCCACCTCTTAGGTTCTTATGGTTGATAAAGGGAATGCTGTTGATATAGAGCCTGTTTGGACTTAACTCAGTGGGATGGTAGAACAAAAGATGAGGCACAGAGGGCCACATCCACACCAGGAACACCAGTGTGCTCCCCAACTTGCACCAACTGCATGGATGGCCCAGCCTAGATACTGAATCACCATTGCAATGGCTGTGGCAACATCTGGTGTGTATCAGGACATGGCCATGGTGATTTGCTTGCAGCACACCATTGTGCAGCCACAACCACTTCTCCCTGTCCTCTTGCGGTGTTCACACACAGAAGAGGGTTCAAATACTGCAACCTGGAGCTCCTGGTGAAGCTGTGGACAAGCTGTTGACGACTGGGGCAGCTGGAGGGAGCTCTCAGATGCTCTGGGACACTCTGGAACAGTGGCAGTGGTGTGCAAATGGGATGCTTCATAAGGATAAGTACAAATATGCCCATAGTATACCCTGTGACCAGGCAGGGCCCTTTCTGCGCTGGCCCCACCAGTCTCTGAGACAGAGCATCTGCCCATCTGTTCCTGACCACTGAATTTGAAGGGCTGCTACCTGTGGCTGCTTCTTCTGAGCATGTGCAGGACTGGGGCCTGGAACCACCATCAGCTCCCTGCAACACCTGCTTCCAAGAGGCCTTTTCGCACTACAGTCAAATGGATGTAGTGCACGAAGGCCAGGACACGCGGGGACACATTCCCCGTTCACACCTTTCCAAGGTGCCTCTTTATAAACCTGTGGGGAGGCCACATTTGGAATACTGTACACAAGTCTGTCACCACACCTTGGAAAGTATAGGAACGCGTTGGAAAGTATAGGGAACGCGTTCCTACCTCCCTAGGTGTGAATGCGGGACCCATCCCCACGTGGCCTAGCCCAAAAAGGCCGGCATGGGGTGGGACGCCCTTCCCAGGCCTGCCATCATTGGGTCAGGTTCAACCCAGGCATGGGCAGGCCTGTCTCGTCCTTTTACCGGTCGCATCACCTACAGCCTGCAGGAACCCAGGGAAGGGATGAGGCAGGCCTGCCTGCCCCTGGGTCAAACCTGACCCAATGGCGGCAGGTGAGGGCGGGGCCTGCAGATGTTCTGGAATGAGTGTGCGAATGCTCTCTCTCTCTCAAACAGCTGTGGGACGTCCTGGGACATCCGGGAACGGTGCTCTACACCCGGAACGCGTGTAAGACGCCCTGGGATGGGATGGGGCGGTTCCAAATGGAACCACTGTCCCAGCAGAGCAAATGCTCCATCCCAAAGCATCCTACACGTGTTCTGGAGGCCCTCATGCAAATAGGCCTAAGATTTTCCTCTTCCCTCCCAGTCCACACTTCCTCGTGTGTTGTGGCTGTTTCAGATTTTAATCCTGAGGGTAGAAACCTGTCTAAGGTCACGTATTTTGAGCTGTTCTCTTTCCAGACTTGTAAACTGCCACACATGCAGCTGATGCCTTGCCACTTTTGGGGAAGGTACGAAACTCTCCTCTTTGTTGACCATGGAGGGGCAGGACGAGATCTGGTAACATCCACCATAAGGAAATGCCATCTCCCTTTCGCAGATGATTAAAAGGTAACTGGGAACTTGCCAAGGGACATTTCTCTGCTCACAAGGAAGTATTTAGGCATCCAGGTTTTAGGCTGAGCTTACCACATTTCCAATAATTTGTCCGTTTTAGTCTTCAGGGGCATAACCTCTGCGATTCTAACCCTGTGAGGCAGTTTGGTGTTGTGGCTGGAGTGCTGGACTCATTTCTCATTGCCATGGGATTTGATTCTGCGCTCCTCCATGAAGTTCTTACTGGGGGTCCCATTTTGACAGTGCACCAAAATGTGCCACTGGAATGAGTTCCCGGGGCTCTGATGCAAGGAATTTTCATTCCTAGCCCTTCAGAGCTCTCAGAACCCACACTTGAAGCTTGTCCAAGTTTCAGGGCCAGAGCAGGGGCTGATCGGGGCTGGCACCATCATATAGACAGCACTCTTCCAGACCGCTACGTGCCACGATCTTGATTACTGGGCCTGGCTGTTTGAGCCCCACTGATCTGGGTTACAGGCAACAATGTCCTTAGTTCACTGATATCTGGGGTGGGGGGTGGGGGGTCTCAGACAACCTGGAAGTAGGAACCTGCCTGTCTAGAGAATAACTTCCTCCACTGAAACAAATTGAAGGTGTGGCACCTTCCAGAAAATTCTTAACATTTCTCCAGGGACGTTTTTGCACTTTCTTTCTGGGTGCGTTCTTGGGGGTGAGAGGGAGCGCGGGAAGCTTTCACGGGCTTTTCGGCAGCATTGTGAGCAGCAGGAGAGGCGTGGCCACCAGAGGAGCTGAGTGAGTCAAGCAATCCAGCCAATCAGAAGCGGGTAAAATTGGGACTATAAAAGCAACAGCCACAGCAGCCGCAGGAGAAGAGGGAAAGACAGAGAGAGACGCACCTGGATCGTGTGTGTCTGTGCATGTCTCTCCTCTCGATAGAGAGAGAGGAAGGAGGCCCACCAAGAGCCTGAGCGGGAAAAGCTGCCGGAGGGCAGAGTCTTAAGGAACTGTTTATCCTCCCTAGGTACTTCGGAAGGGAGAGGGGAATTCAAACGGACTTTTATTTTTCTTTTCAAAGGACTTTAAGATTTAAGAGCTGAGTTCTAAGCTTGCAACTTTTGGTTCTTGGTTATGCTGTAACAATTATGAGTTTATTACAAAGGAGTCTGTCTGCTGCTTTGGGAATCACACAGCTGTAGAGCCGATAGAGGCCAGAGCGGAGGCTTAATAGTAAAAAGCCTCAAGGAACTGGCAGAGGTCTGGGTGCTTGCTTGCTTGTTTTCAGCCTGTGTTCCTCTGAGGAGGACGAGGAGGGAAAGGGCAGGCAGGTCGCCACACTTACCATCTGCTGGAAGGGAAACGAGTGCGATTAACCAACACTGAGTAGCATTCACACTTGGAGCACTAGTCAACTTTGGCCATTCCCTCCCCCTGGGATCGGATACTCATCTTATTCGATCTGGGTCCCGGTCCTCTGCTGGGTGCCGCCATTTTGGCTGCAGCGCCCTCTGCGACTGTGCATGCGTCAGTGTCGTTGCCTCGACAGCTCTGATGCTCTGTGCACTCATAGTCACTTCTATGGTTGTGTGATGTGCCAGCGCACTTGCGCGGCAATTCAAACAACCCCAGAATGCTAGCAAGAGCAAATGGTTGTGCCACTGGACCTTCAGGTAAGTCTCTGTTTAACGTTGGTTAACACGTAGAGCACATTTTTTGCTCCACACCTAATCAATGATTAGTGCACTTCTGGCGAGAGTGGGCACGCTTGGAGGCTGTAGCAGCCTTCATGATGTGCATATGCTTATGCTCTTCCACAGGCGTTCATTCATTGTGCACTAGAGGCCGTAGTGCCAATAGACCTCTGGGCATGCTTCCAGATGTCAGATACTTATTCTGCACTTTATTCTGGAATATCCCAAAACAGTGGAATTAGTAGCCAACATCTGCATGCAGCCTATTTTCAAAATTACTGCAGGATTCAAATGATGCCGGAGGCTGAACTGTTTGCTACTGTTCAAGGGGGCAGAACACACAATGCCTGTTTATTTTATTTTATTATTTATTTATTTGCATTTTTATCCAGCCTTACACCTGAAGACCTCAGGGTGGGTTGTAGCAATAAAAATAACATCTTAAAAAAAAAATACCGGCCCCTGAACGTGAGGACAGGAAGCTGTTTCCTTAGCAAAAGGCTGGGGTGCATCTCTGCTCCTCTCCTGATCATGTAAAGGGAAAGTTCCTGGTCCACCTCAGGGGGGAATATTATTACTTAGTCTGGGGGCCACCACTGAGAAGGTCCTACCCTGAATTCCCGCTCCCGTAGTTATTGAAGTTGGCGGTACAACCAGGAGGAACATGTTTTTAGACTGGATGGGCCTTTGCTCTGATCCAGCAGGGCATCTCTGGCATCTTTATGTCCTTATGGCACGTTGTTAGGCTACAAGAATGCCAGGAATTGGTGGCAGAGCCCACGTTCGGAGGGACGTCTCTGCCAGAGTTAATCATTCCACGTTTCCATTGCTTCATCTTGGTAGGGGGATTTGCTTTTCAGAATTTCTTCCTCCATTGATGTTTTGCCAGGCGCTCTTCTTAGATTCCTTTCCAGGTGTGCAACCTTTTGACGTAGGGCGGCACTCCCTCTCCCATTCAGCGCATTTGTTCTTCCGACAACGTCTCCGCCTTCCGCTCCGACATTCCAATCATGGGAGTCAGGCCACGGCGTCTCAGTTACAGGCAACGTTCTTTACCTTTCAGGATGGGAATTCAAGCTGAACTTGGAGCAGCTGGGTTGTTGGCTTTGATGGGTCTGCATCTGTGCCTGGGGGTGTTGCAGCCACTCTCTCCTGCCGCTTGCCTGTGCCCTCTGCCTGTGCCCCCACCCTCTGCCTGTGCCCCCTGCCCCTCCTGCCCCCTGGCTGTGTCCCCTGCCCCTCCTGCCTGCTGACTGTGCCCCCTGGCCCTCCTGCACCCTGGCTGTGTCCCCTGCCCCTCCTGCACCCTGGCTGTGCCCCCTGCACTTCCTGCCTGCTGTGTCCCCCCCTTCCTGCATCCCTTGCCCTTCCTGCCCCCTGACTGTTCCACCTGCCCCCTTTTCACCCTGCCCATGCACCCTTCCCCCTGTCTGTCTTCTGCCCCACCTGCCCCATGTCTGTCCCCTGCCCCTCCTGCCCCCTGCCCCCTGAGGTGAGATCAGGAGGCTCACCATGGCAATCTACAAAGAGTATGGTGGCACCCTGGAAACATGGAAATGGGCATTCAGGGTGCGTAGTGTGGAAAGAACCAGACACTTTCAGAGTATGGTTTTTGTTATTTTCCTTATTTTCCACATTTATATACCACTTTTCATTTTCAAAAAATCTCAAAGCTGTTTATAGGAAACATTAAAAACAAGAGTAAAAACACACTCCGAATTTATTTATTTTATTTATGAAAAAATAATAAATCCTGGAGGCAGTACCTAGGCACCCATTCCCAACAAAAAAATAAGAGAAGCCCTGTTGGATGGGGCCACAGCCCATCTAGTCCAGCATCCTGTCCCACACAGTGGCCCACCACTCGCCTGAGCCACTTTGGTCTAGTGGTTAAGAAGCCGGACTCTTATCTGGGAATGCGGGGTTTGATTCCACACTCCACCATGAAGCCAGCCGGGTGACCTTGGGCTAGTCACAGCTCTCTTCTCACAATTCCACCCACCTCACAGGGTATCTGTTGTGGGGAGAAGAACAGAAGGTTTGAATCCCCTTCAATGGCTGAGAAAAGCTGGGTAGAAAAGTCAACTCTTCTTTTTCTTCCACCACCTCCATGAAGCCAACTTGGTGACCTTGGGCTAGTCACAGCTCTCTTCTGAGCTCTCACAGCTCCACCCTACCTCACAGGATGTCTGTTGTGGGGAAACGAAGAGAAGGTTTGAATCCACTTAAATGGGAAAGAAAAGTGGGGTAGAAAAGCCAAGTCTTCTTCTGTTCTTCTTCTTATGGTCATCTGAAGCAGAAGAGAAGGGCAAAACGTTCACCTTCTCTGGAATCCCAGCAAACAGCCTTTAGAGGTGCCCTGCCTGTCTCCCCAACCTGGAGGAAGTCCTTTTACACTGAAGTGATGTACACTTGCAATAACAAATCAACAGAGACTAGGGGTGTTTCCGCACTTACCGCTTGAAACCCAGATTAAGGAAATCTGGACTTCTGAAATCCGTCCGTGGGAAAAGCCGTCTGAAATGTGGCCTAAGACATCTGCACATGCATTGGGAGAACGGTTACTGGGGAACACATCGCGTGGCTGCTGTGCGGACACCACAGCACCAAGATTCAGAAGGATCAGAGGTAACTTGGCGCATGTCCACCATGAAGCAACCGCGGGATGGACTTGGTAGCTGAAATGTGGTGCTGCCGCCTCCCTCAACATGGCGACTTCCGGTCCCGCTCACATTTATTTCCTATCCTGTCCCTGTGCGGAAGTGTCCTCCATTGATCCGGAATTTGCAAGCAGGAAGGGATTGAAGACCTAATTTTTCAGGTCTTTCTGAAAACCGGATTGGGCAGCCTCTAGACCCCATTAGAGATGGATCTCACACAGGGCCGTGTGGAAGCAGTTTCCTTGGAGGGGCCCTATTCTGTCCCACTGTGCGGAAGGTACCTTGAGGATGTGTGCCATATGGGTCCTTATCAGGTGCTTAATGGGGTCTTGAGGGCCTGTGTGGAAACACCCTAGGGGTGCGCACGGATATTTGAAGGTATTCAAAATTCAATTGCATTTGTCCCAATTTTGACATCTGAATTCGAATCTAATGTCCATAAATTCGAATTTAAACATTGGAACAAATTTCGAATTTTGAATCAATTCGTTCTAATTATCCGGACATTCATATGTGTACAGCTTCGTACATGATGCATACTTGCACCTACGCATCTTTCCCGCATCCGTATGCATTTGTATGGATCCATAAGGGATGGAAACGGGTTGCATATGGGATAACTATGGGACGCATATGGACGCATACGAATGCGTACGGGATGCGTAACAATGCATGTGGGTACATACGAATGTTGTCGACATTTGCAAGTGCAAATCCGAATTGAAAATTCCAACGAATAGATCCGACTTTGCTTAATTGGAATCGAATTTGGTTAAATTTGAATTTTAAAAATTTGAATCAAATCGAGTTTTTGGATATTCGAATCAAGTTGAATCCTGAAAACTGCATTGGGGCGCACCCCTAACAGAGACAGACAGTCTGGCCTGTTAGGAAATCTCCTCTTGGTCAAGTGCAAGAGACAGAAAACGCTCCGGCTTTTGCTCACGGCTGCTTCAGCGGCATCCACCCAGGGAAGAGCAATGCTGCATTGCTTAGATCTCCTGCTGTCAGGCTGCAGTGAAATGTGAGACTTCGGCTCGGGTTCTCAGGGCACCCAGGGGGCAGAAAAGGTTGTTGCGTCATTTCATTGACTGGCAGTGCCTGCTGGCCCGGCTGAAACTCTCTGTGTCCCGTGCTGCGGTCACTATTGTTTGTTTGAAGAAGCTCCGGAGATCATTCGTCCTCCCTATGGGGCCAGAACATCTAGATCTGGGCTGGCGTGTCAGGTTGCTGGCATGCTCCAAGCTGAGTTCTCCATTGGCCGACGTTTCACTGCCCAACTAGGAAAGACATTCGGGACAAAGGCTTGCTTGCAGTTGGTGATGGGCGGCACAGCAACAGTTCAGCAGCCCCAAAGGATCACGCTGCGAGGAAGCCTTCTCCTTGGAGGTGGGATGGAAGCATCTCAGCAGGGAGAATGCATGGCCCAGAGGGGAGAGGCACACTGGGGCTGTTTTTGCACGCTCCTCTGTTAATCCAGGTTTAGAAGATTCGGATCTTTGAGATGCAGCCCTCTTCGAACCTTGTCCTTGAAGTCTGCTATCAAGGAGAGGGCCCCATGTGTCCACATGGGCTGTCTAGCACCCGATGGCAATGGGTGCTAAACAGGGCTGGCGTGCGGACACCGTAGCACCCATCCCGAGGCTCTGATTAGACCCAAGCAGGAAGGTTTGCCAGTGGCGCAGTGCGATTGGCTGGCGTAGCCGCCAATCAAGGGTCACTTCCTGTTACAGTGGCCGTGGCAGAGACAAGGCTTCGTAGTGGCTCACGTAGTTGCTAAGAAGCTTGTGCTCAGCTTTGTAGACAGCTATGAAGGGTGTGTGGGCCTACAGAGCTGGCCGTGGTGGGGCGGAGCTGGAGCCACCCCGCTGCAAATGGCGGCCTCTAAGCCCACCGCTGGACCCCATTGGCCTTGTATACGTGCGGAAGCATGGCCTCTGATCCAGTGTTCCTGATGGAAGACTGGATTGAAGACACCATTAAAGGGGTCTACTGTTAATCTGGATTTAAGGGCCCAAAGACCCCATTAAATCCAGATTTCACCAGCATTTGTGGGTACAGCGAGTTCAGAATGGGGTTCTAATGGGGTCCTTAAGGGGGTTTGTGTGTGGATGGTACATAATAGATCCGTACCAATCACGGTCCAATTGGGTTCCTAGTGGGTTCCTAATGGGGTCTTCATTGCTAGTACAAAAACTGCCTGGTTCATATTCCTTGGCTACCAGACTAGATATACCTCTTAAACAGAGGTCCCCTCTTAAACGCCATCTCTCCAGACTGAAGCGGCCTAGATGTTGCAGCCTGGTTTCGTAAGGGATTTTGTTCCAGCCCCTTAATCATCCTGGTTGCCCTTCTCTGCACCTTCTCTAGTTCCACAAGATCCTTTTTGAGGTGTGGTGACCAGAATTGTACACAATATTCCCAGTGTACCCTCACCATAGATTTATAAAGAGGCATAATGACACTTGCTGACTTATTTTCTCTTCCCTTCTAATTATTCCCAGCATTGAATTTGCTTTTTTTGCTGCTGCTGTCGGGCACTGGGTTGGCACCTTCATTGAACTGTCCACCAGAACCCCGAGATCCCTTTCCTGGTGTGTTGCAGAAAGCTTCTAATCCTTCAATTTCACTCCTCTGGAGGAAATGACTTAATTCAGATAGGCAGATTTTCAAATATTCGATTCCTTATGACTCATATGTCAAAAATTGCATTTGTTCGCACCCCTAATCCAGAGGGCATTGGACATAAATCAAGAGTGGATTAAAAGTAAATTCAGGTCTGATTTGGCGCTGTCAGAGTGGATATGTTACAAAATACGTATCAGATATGTACTGAACAGAATGCTACCACAGTCGAAGGAGATCCATTCGAATGAATACAAATTTTCTAACATTTGATTCATTATGAGTTGAATGCCAAAAACCACATTTGTGTTTTTGGGAGCTCCTTTCAGCTGTCCTGATCCTCAATATCCACGGGCAAGTGAAAAAAACACGTCCACAGCTTCGTTGAGAGCATCTGGCGAGTTCCTGGTCACGGCCTCTGCACTCTCTTCTGGGCACGAACACTGCTGGTGGCCGGCTTAGTGGAGCTGTGACTACACAATCACGTGCCACTGGGTGATCGCTGAGGCAATGTCCAGCACATGATGATCCAGCCTTCCTGGGCCCGGCCATCCACACTTCAAGCGCTGGTGGTCTGGTTTGGGAGTGGACAAACGTCTGGAGCACCCCACTTCCAAAACCACGGACACACTTGGAGCGTGGATGCCTCCATCTGAGCCTGATCTTTGCACAAATGCCATGGCAGAACAGGGTTGTTGTACGCATATATTTCTCCCTCTTAAAGAAACGCTATGAGCAGTGAATCTCCAAAATGGCTTCCCTCGAAAGAGTCTAAGCCAGTGGCTTCCCTCCTATACCAGGTCACTCCCAGATCGAGTAGAAAATGGCTGCAAAAACCTGGGGAACTGGTTCTTGGAGTGCTTTGTCTTGACAAGGAAGCATGACTTTGTTTACAAGGCAGCTGAGGTTGCAACCACAAAATAAACCTAATGGGTGATACACAACGGGAAGGCTTTGATTTAATTCACTCGCTTTGCACTCTTTCTGCACCTTGGGTTGTCCATGTATCTCTGTGCGATGCGTCACGCTCATAGGCCATTGAAACACCATGTTGACATTAGCTGTGCAGACAACCAGAACACCTTTCTGCTACATTTCAGCTCTGAATACCTGCTCCGTTCCAACCCTAGCTTATAAGAACATAAGAATATAAAAGGAGCCCTGCTGGATCAGGCAACACCCCATTCAATCCAGCATCCTGTCTCACACAGTGGCCACCAATTGCCCATGGGCATCTCAAGCAGAGACAAGGGCAAACCTTCCCATAAGAACATAAGAGAAGCCTTGCTGGATCAGGCCACAGCCCATCTAGTCCAGCATCCTGTCTCACACAGTGGCCCACCAATTGCCCATGGGCATCTCAGGCAGAGACAAGGACAAACCTTCTCCTGCTCTCGAATCCCAGCAAATGGCCTTTTGAGGCATCCTGCTTGTCCCCCAGCCTGATGGATGTACTTAGGCATCCATTCTAGTAGCCACTGATACATCTGTCATCCATGACTTTGTCCAACCCTTCCTTAAAGCCATCCAGGCTGGTTGCTGTTATCACCTCTTCTGGCAGCCAGTTCCATAGACCGACGACTCTCCGGGTGAAGAAATACTTCGCCTTGTCTGTCTGACTCTCCATCAGCTTCATAGGTGCCCCCGTGGGAATGCATCCTTACCTATCTAGGTGTGAATGGGAAATCCTCCCCAGGGTGTCCTAGCTCGAAAAGGCAGACAAGTGGGCCAGAGTCCCCCCCCCAGCTGCTCCCAGTGGGTCTCAATCAACCCAGGGGTGGCCAGCTGGGGTCCGGCCGGTGTTTGGCCTCCATGGGGCACAGTTGCCTCGATTGAGGCAACTGTGCCCTGTGGATGCCCCCTGTGCCCACCCACCCCACCCAAGTCTGCGTGCTTCCCCGCACACACACACACAACTTACCTGCTCGCTGCCGCAGACTGGACTGGCGAGCCTGGGGAAGGGGCTTGTTGGTCCAGTCTGCGACATTCTGTGGCCTGCGATTGGTTAGCGGTGCATGCAGGCGCAGAATGCCGCAGATCGGACCAACAAGCCCCATCCCCAGGCTTGCCGGTCCGGTCTGTGGCAATGAGCAGTTAAGTTGCCCGTTCGCACGTTCACGGGAAGGCGTGCAGCCCTGGGTGGGGTGTGGGCCCAGGGGTAATAGCACTTCTGTCCTCAAGAGTCAACGAACTGACAGGTTTTAGTGTTAACTGCCACCTCTCAAGAGACAAAGAATGTCTTTAAATGTGTGCATAAACAACTTGGCAGCTTCTTCTAATACATTATTTGGAATGGTTTGCAGGATTGCCTCCTTTTGCTTTACAGTCATGCGCCTGCCTCTTCCGCTACAAGCGACCGCGCTCTTGCAGGAGCTGTTACTGAGACATTATTCCCTTGCGCACCTTGCAAGGCTGCCAGGTATTCAGGTGTTAACACGCTGAGAGAGGCAAGTGCAGAGAAACAAGGAGACGAAGTGCAGCCAGCCAAAATAACAAGAGAATAAAGAGATCCCCTTTCAGCAATCTAGCTCGGTGATGGCCAACCTATGACACGCGTGTCACAGGTGACACGCCAAGCCCTTTTAGGTGACACACCTGGTCACCCTGGCGCCTGGGCATGTAGTGCTTGCTTGTTCTTGAAGTGTACGAAATACCAACTTTCAATTGAAGATTTAGAAAATGTAAAGAATTATTCATTTTTGCTTCTAATAAAATACATATATCAAAAATATAACTTTCTTACTAGAGCTACAAATATCACAAAATTATGGATATTTCTAGAAGTGACACAGCACCCGAGTTAAGCTAGGTTTTCTTGTGAATTTTGACACACCGAGCTCAAAAGGTTAGCCATCACTGATCTAGCTCATTGTATTTCACAGTTCTAGAGATGTGCGTGAATATTTGGATATTCATACAAATTCAGACATTCGTATACAAATCAAATGTTATGATATTCATATACTGACATTCATACGAATACGGATGTTTCGGAACATTTGTACGAAGCTTTGGAACATTCGTGAAACGGGGAGGTGGGAAAGCTGCTGAGCCAGTCACATATGCCATGGATCCAGAGTGAATTCAACATGGATTCAAAGTGGATTCAGGGCAGATTTGAGGCTTTCAGAGCAGATATGTTACGGGATCTGTATCACATACATATACACTTGTATCGGATATTTGTACAAATTTGTAAGAATACATATCAAGTAGAATCCTACCACATTTGAAGGGGATCTATTGGAACGAATGTGAATTTTCTAACATTCATGCATTCCATTCATGTATATCCCTACAACGCATGAATATTTGTTATTCGTATGAATTTGAGATGTTCATATATGAATCGGATGTCCGGACACTTGGATTTCTGAATTTGAACAAATACAAATATTGTGAGTTATTCGTACGGATAATTCAGGATATTCGTATCTGCACGGGTACATACGCATCTTGTATGTACCTGCATGCATCTCACACACATCTGTATGCATCTGTACGGGATGAAAATGGGATGCCTACAGGATGCGTACGGGATGGAGCTCTCACACCCTTTTCTGAGTGTGTCTGAAGCTAGAAGTGGCCTTGGGGGGATGCTGATCTGTCCCTGAGGCCTGCACCATCGAGAGCTTGGCTAAAACCTCTTGGGACCTGGAAGGCATCCTTGTCCAAAAAGAGATGAATTATGCAGTTCCTTGGATCTCCTGAAAAGGTCAGACGAAGCTTTCTCTAATGCTCCTTAATGGTTGATCTGAATCCAAAAGGCTTCACTTAGATCTCCCTTAGGGCTACACCATTAGCTGGTTGTGAGTAACACCCTTATAACTGATTTTAAAAGAAAAAGAGGAGAGAAAAGCCGACCCCAGAGGCTTCGGAATTAATAAGAAGAACTTCAGGGCGGACAAGGCGCTTTGTTCTTTCTCTGTTATTTCCCCATCTCTCGGCCTCGTCTGGCACTTTGAGTAAAAGTCACAGGCAGGTCTCTGAACTTTGCCTGCGAAGGAATGAAAGATGCTTGGCCAAAGGTGAGTGGTTTATCAGGGGGAGTCTATCTGGAGTAGGGATGTACACAAATATTTCCGGATTGGGTTCAAGCCAGCCATGTAGACGGAAAAGGGGCATTAGCAAGGGGGGAAAAGTTCAGCTAAAATGTGAATTTCCAGTCCCTTCCATGGAGGTGGAGGGCAGAAGAGGGTTCAGAGGGGGGTTAGATGTACTGAGATCTTCCTGGCCTTCAGAACCCAGGGGTGCCTGTCTACCTCCCTACTAGGTTGCTGGTGCTGTTGTGACAATCAAAGGCCTGGTTCCCATTACAAGCTTAAAACGGTTTCAAAACGGTTTCGATCCTCGCATTCCCCACGTCAGGTTGGCTTAACACGCTTTCTCTGTGTTAAATTGCCCCAAAGCGTTGTAAATGTTAACACTCGTTTCAACAGGTCTCGCTCCGGTTCGTGCATTTGAAACGTTTTACATTTATTACGGTGGGAACCGTACCGTTTTAGTGGGATGAGAATGCATGTTTAGGGTTTCCCTCCCCCAAGAGCTTGCTTCCAAAGATAGTGATTTCACTGTAAAAATCCACCCTTTACAGCAGCCCCTACACTGTAGCAATATACCCACTTCACACCTGATAACAATGTTGCAATTCTGCACAATTCTAAAAGTTCTGACCTTTAGAAAGGGAAAAGGGAGGAAAGCAGCTGAAGTTTCAGTGAGATGTGTGAATGTTTAATGTGTGAATGTGTGGCTGTGGAGTGAGCGGGCGAAGGGGGCTTGAGTTGCCACTGCTGCTGGGTGCCCTGGGCAATGGGGAGAGGAGGGGAAAGAGTCACTGGCTGCCCAGTGCCGTTTTTCATCCATCCAGGCAAGTGGCAGCCACCCAGCCAGGCTCCGTGAAGGGGTTAGTTATGGGTGGCACGTTCATGCCAGGAGGAAGAGGGCAGGGCAGCCTCGAAAAGCAGCTTTTAGAAAGTAGCCACTTGAGTCCCCCCTTGAGTCACGTACGTCAAGTACGAGCCTCAGAATCCAGATCGAACACAATTAAGTTGAAAGTAATGGGATCAGGCAAATTCGTGTTAGCATCCAGTTGTCACGTCGCAGGCTGGTCAGGTAACAGGCAAACACTTGCGCAGCTACTCAGTCCCAAGGGTTCCAGGCATACTCGAGGTCAGTACCGGTCTGGGGTCTAGGAGTCCAGAAGTCAGCAAGGGTCAGGCAGTCCAAAGGTCAGCAAGTCACAAGGAGTCCGGGATTTCAAGCTCATGTAACACGAGGCTGCTAAGATGTTGTCTGCAGCAACTTGAGGCAAGGTGAGCTTGTTCTTAAATAGGAGAGTCAGAGCCACACCCATGGTGCAGCTGGGCTAATAGCTCTGATCTCTGTCTCACCTGCTTCTGCTGCCTAAGCAGCCGATGAGAGAGCCTTTGATTAGGCTCACTGCTGGTGGATTCATCACCAGAGCTGTCTGGCTGCTCACCTGGGCCCGGCCTTGACTCTTCCATGCCTGCAACGCCCTGCTGTGGCTGCTCCTCAGCCTGTGGTCGTATTGCAGGGATATCCTCCTCTTCTGATGAGGCTGAACAGGGCATGACACCAGTTCTATTATTTCAGTTTAGGAAAACCGTTTTAAGCTTGTAATGGGAACCGGGTCCAGGTCAGTCCAAAATAAGTCACTTCTTATCCATGACTTAATCTTGGATGGGAGGGTTGATCTGGTGTGCATTACTGAGACCTGGTGGGTGAACTGGGAGGCCCAGTACTTACCCAGATAACGCACCCCAGGACTTCATGTGCAGCACCAGGCCGAGTTTGTAGAGCTGGGTGGGGTACCGCCGTAGTCCATAAACAATCCATCTCCTTCGCCAGGCAGCCTTTTCGCTCTGTCCGTAAACCACTGGGGCTGAGAGATTGTTCTTGGCATTGGGACAGACAGACAGAAGAGGGTGGCTCTTAGGGATGGACAAGAATAGTCAAAATATTTGTTATGTGATTGAATTTGGCCAGATTCGGACATTTGAATCGAATGTCCAGACATTAGTTTTTTAATATTCGGAGGCGTACAAATATTGTGAACCATTCGTTCGAATCATCTGGACATTCACATGTGTATGGATATATATGCATTACATACGTATCCATAAGCATCTTATTTGTATCCGTACACATCCGTATGGGATGAAAACAGGATGCATACAGGATAAAAGTGGGATGTGTATGGATGCACACAGACACATACGAATGTTGTCGACATTCGTATCATCAAATTCACATTGAATATTCGTACGAATGGATGCAAATGTGTTTGAAGCGGTTCGAATTTTAATACATTCATTTTTTCTCTATTCGTACAAATTTGGGCATCTGAATATTTGATTCAAACCGCATGTCAGAAAATTGCATTCATGGGCACCCCTGGTTCCTTCCGCTGCCCAACAGCTTCCCTGCCTGCCCTGGTGGAGGCTTTCTCAGGCATGGCGTTGGAGACCCCCTGCGTGGAGGTTGTGGGGGACTCCAATCTCCATGCTGAGGATGCCTCTTGTAGACCGGCCCAGGACTTCACAGCCTCTGTGACAACCATGGGGCTGCCTCAGTATGTTAAGGGCCCAATACACTGTAGGGCATATACTTGACTCGGCCTGTGCTAGAGAGCATGAGGGTTTGTGGGCGGGCGGGTTTGCAGCGAGTCCATTGCCATGGACAAAGCATTTTAGGGCAAGGCTTGGGCTTATGGTGTCTGTTCCTCACTGCAGGAGTAATGGACCTATTGTGATGGTCCGTCCTCAGTGACCCATGAAGTCTGGTGGATTCCTTGTGGCTCTGGGGGAATTTCCAGCTGACATGGCTGGTTTCACTTTGGAATCACGAGGCGAGAAGAGATGTTGACTTGATTGCTCCCAAGAAGAAGAGGAAGAAGAAGAAGAAGTTGGCTTTTCTGCCCCTCTTTTCCCACTCATTTAAGAGGACTCAAAGTGGCTGACAAACCTTCTGATCCTCTCCCCACAACAGAGACCTTATGAGGTGGGTGGGACTGTGAGAGCTGAGAAGAGAGCTATGACTCACCCAAGGTCAGCCAGCTGGCTTCATGGAGGAGTGTGGAATCAAACCCGGCATTCCTAGGTAAGAGTCTGGCTCCCTAACCACTAGACCAAAGTGGCTCCCTTGGTGACCCCATAGAGCACATGGCGCTCCCTGGTTTAGCATGGAGCTACATAAGACTAAGCCAGAGGGCCAATGGTTAGAGCGCAAGTGGAGAAAATCCCACTGTGAACTTGAGCGCCTCACAGAGGACACCTATGGAAGCACGGAAGGGGAAGACAATGCACCCAGATGGATACTACATTCTTCCTTGGCATGGAATGCCCCACCAGGGGGCAGTGTCGTGTAGACCCTGTGTCCTCCTTCCACATTCCAAGAGCAATAAAGGCTTCAAGAAAGTAGTTCAGTCTGTTCGGGATTCCGGGATGAACGCCTGACAGCTCCTCCGTTTGCCTCTTTTAAACCAGAAGGCTGATGACCGGGGATCAGACCTTTTCAGTGGTGGCCCCCGGACTGAGGAACACTGTTCCCAGGAATATTCACTTGGCACCAAATCTATCCCCTGTCCCCCAAAGTGACGACCTCTACCTAGGAATGTGCAAAACGCTTTTACAAATTATTCCAGATTATTCAGAATAGCCTGTTTGCATGCCTCTGTGGTCCAGGATACTGGCCTTGGCCCACTTGTAGACCTCAGGCTTGTTTGCACTTGGTTGTATTTTGGAACATAGCCCAGGACAGGGGTCTGTTGTCTGCATGCTGATGTTCCAGAATAACGTGTGAACAGGACGCTCTTTCCTGAGGCCTACTAGGAAAGCACAGAGTGGACACCCTAGCCCAGTCTATGCTCTGCTTTGTACCGATGGCGCATGCTAAGAGGGTCAGAATCTCTCATTCTACAACAGCCTGTGGAAGGGAGGTTTTCAAACTGTCAGGTATGACATACCTGCCATGAACTTAATTTGACCTTATCCCACAGGCAGGAAGGGTTAGGCAGGATCACGATGAATCAGTGCAAACAGTCAACGGGTTGTTGGGAAGACGCAGACCGTGGCTGGAGGTGTCTCCAAAGTGGCTTCAAGGTGGGATTGTTCACACACCAGCTTCCTCCTCCTCTCCTGAACATTTGCAATGCACTCTACATGGGGCTGCCCTTGAAGAAGGTCCGGAAGTTGCAGCTAGTGCAAAACGCAGCCGCCAGAGTGCTGACTGGAACAGCTAGCTGGACACACATCACACCGGTTCTTAAAGAACTGCATTGGCTGCCAATTTGCTACCGGGCCCAATTCTGACTTATAAGGCCCTAAATGACTTGGGCCCCAAATATCTAAAGGAACGCCTTCTCTCATACCGACCTGCCCGTGCCTTGAGATCCGAAGATGAGGCCCCCCTGGTTGTTCCACCACCTTCGGTAGTGAGGTTGGTGGGCACCCGGGAGAGAGCCTTTTCAGTGGTGGCCCCCAGACTGTGGAATGGTCTCCCCCATGAGGTGCGCCATGCCCCCTCCTTGTTATCATTTAGGAAGGCTGAGGAGATACGTTCTCCCCCCAGTTACAGTTCTTATGAATACACTATGGAGCGCACGGCTTATATCAGAATTTTTAATCAAGTACCTTGTTTTAATTTGTATTGTGTTTTTAATATGTTTTAATCTGTATTTTGTTCTTAATATGTTTTTAAAAAAGTTGTTTGATCTGTTGTTACCCGCCCAGAGACCTTCGGGTATGGGGTGGGATAGAAATGGAAATAAATAAATAAATAAATAAATAAATAAATAAATAAATAAAAAAAAGTGGATTAGAGAAGGCTTGAGAACATAAGGACCACACACTAGGCCTATTTGCACGAGGGCCTCTGGAACATAAGACACCCTGGGATGGAGCATTCGCTCTGCTGGGTCGGCGGTTCCGTTCAGAACCGCCCCAGCCCGTTCCAGGGCACCCACTCGTGTTCCGGGTGAAGAGCACGAAATCGCACTCTACACCCAGCCCAGGGTGTTCCCAGCCATCCTGGGCCGTCCCACATCTGTCCAGGAGGGAGAGCATTCACCTCCGGAACAGCTGCAGGTTCAAGCCAGGGGTGGGCAGGCCTGTCTCATCCCTTCCCCCAGTTCCTGCGGGTTCTAGGTGACACAATCAGGTCCCCTAGAGACCGCAGGAACCCCCCTGGGCACTCTCACCCCCTGGGCACGGGCCTACCCAGGGACACGGGTGCGCACACGCCACTTCCCTCTTCATTGCTGGGTTTGACGTGGTGGGCCCAGCCGGCGGGTGTCTGTTTTGGGGAGAAGAACAGAAAGCTTTGTCAGCTGCTTTGAGTCCCCTTGAGGGAGGAGAACAGAAGGTTTGTCAGCCACTTTGAGTTCCCTTGAATGGGTGAAGAAAGTGGGGTAGAAAAGCCAACTCTTCTTCTTTGGTAGAAAAACACACACTCTAACAATGATGCTTTATATGAAAACATGGAATTTCAAAGTCTGCGACCCCTTAATGGAGTTCTTCATGGTGTGGAGACCCCCAGCCACAGGGGTGGAGCAGCTGGGAAGTGGGAGGGAAAGGGTAGTTCGACCCCCTGGTCGAGAACCACTGACCTAGAGTAACTTACTCAGGGCTAGGAAAGTACCTAAAAATTCAGGTTTGTGCTTTTAAATACTGCAATGACACTTTCAACAGTTCCCGCTGCATTCAGCACCAAGAATAATTTTCTAAGAAAGAAAAAATAGCCCACTCAGCTCGCTGGACCTTAAGGATTTGCTCAACGTTGAGCAAGCAGTGGAATTTTCAAGCTTGTAGAGAGATTTTTCAGAGGAAGAGTTCTGGGCAAAATGGGAGGGAAAGTTGCCAATTTTGCCAACGGAGGAGCGGTGTGTGTTTTGTCCCGTAAGCTTGAGAGCAGAAATGTTTGGGTTAGGACGCTGTTTGCTTTGCAAAGATAATTTGTTATTGTTCAAGTCAAACCCTTTGTGACTGTTTGACCACAGCACGCCAGCTGTTTCCCTCTTCTGCTGTCTCTCAGGCTTCGTCCAAGTTCATATCCATTGCCCCCAAGACACTCTTCAACCATCGCTATTTATTATTACTATTTGGGATGAGAAGGGGTGATGAGATCAATAGATCAGATAAATTCATGGAAGACAGGCGGGTCAGTGGCTGCTCGAATGGATGGCTACGTCTCCTCCAGGTTGGAGAGACAGGCAGGAAGCCTCTTGGTCCAGTGGCTAGGGAGCCGGAATCTTATCCGGGAATACCGGGTTCGATTCCACCATCCCCCACTAAGCCAGCTGGGTGTCCTTGGGCTAGTCACAGCTCTCTTCTGAGCTCTCATGGCTCCACCCACCTCACAGGGTATCTGTTGTGCGGAGAACAGAAGGTTTGTCAGTCACTTTGAGTCCCCTTAAATGGGTGAGAAAAGCAGGGTAGAAAAATCTTCTTCTTCTTCTTCTTCTTCTTCTTCTTGAAGGCGATTTGCAGAGATCTGAAGGCAGGTGAAGGTTTTGTCCTTCTGTTCTGCTTGATACACCCAGAAGCAACTTGTGGGCCAATGGTGAGACAGGATGAAGAGGAGGAGTTGGCTTTTCTACCCACTTTTCTCACCCATTTAAGGGGACTCAAAGCAGCTGACAAACCGTCTGTTCTTCTCCCCACAACAGACCCTCTGTGAGGTGGTTGGGGTTGTGAGAGCTTAGAAGAGAGCTGTGACTAGCCGAAGGTCACCCCGCTGGCTTCATGGGGCAGGGTGGAATCAGACCCAGTATTCCCAGATAAGAGTCCGGCTCCCTAACCACTAGACCAAACTGGCTCACCCTAGATGCTGTACTAGATGGGCTGAGGCCTGATCCAGCAGGGCTCCTCCTAGGTTCTTATGTTGTTATCTCACCCTCCGATTTCCCCTTCTCCTTTTGCTTTCAGACTTTCTCACCATCAGGGTCTTTCCAAAGAGTCCTGTCTTCTTATTTCTGGCCCAAAATATCTGAGCTTCAGTTTTGGCATTAGTCTTTCCAGTGAGTAGACAGGATTGGTTTCTTATTTGTTTATAATATTTATATTTATATTCTGCCCTTAACCCAAAGGTCTCAAGGTGGTTCATGATAAAATCAGCCTAAAACTAGATACAATAGGTTAGTTACAACGTGTCAGGGCCTGTATTGGCTAACAGGGCCTTGGGATGAGAGATTTCGCATTTAGCACGGGGAATATCTCCAGCCAGCCCCAGCGTCCATTGCGCTGCCTTGGGTAATAGAGAGGCTCGCTTTGCTGGGCCGTCTGACACAGGAAGCATTTCCCTTGACCCAGGCATGGCCATTCCCAGTCCCACAGATCTGGGCCCAGGGACTGCAGTGCGTCCTACATGGGGCTGCCCTTGAAGACTGCTCGGAAGCTGCAACTCACACAGAACGCAGATGCTAGACTGCTGTCAGGACCCGCTGGCCGGACGCACATCACGCCGGTCTTAAAAGAGTTGCGCCAGCTCCTGATTTGCTGCCAAGCCCAGTTCAAGGTGTTAATTTTGACTTATAAGGCCCTAAATGACTCGGGCCCCAAATATCTAAAGGAATGCCTTCTCCCATATTGACCTGCTCATGCCCTGAGATCTGCAGGGGAGGTCTTCCTGGTTGTCCCACCACCCTCAGCAGCAAAAGGGCATAGGGCCTTTTCAGTGGTGGCTCCCAGACTGTGTTTAGACAAGCTTGTAAAGACGCACCTTTTTGCCCTGGCCTTTGGCTAAGTGAAGGAACAGCCTTTTCCTCCCCACATTCAGACACTGCTATGGCTTTAATATGTTTAGAAGAGTTGAAGAAGAAGAAGAAGAGTTGGCTTTTCCATCCCACTTTTCTCACCCATTTAAGGGGACTGAAAGCGGCTGGCAAAGCTTCTGTTCTTCTTCTCACAAGAGAACACGCTGTGAGGTGGGTGGGGCTGTGGGAGCTCAGAAGGGAGCTGTGACTAGCCCACGGTCACCCAGCTGGCTTCATGGGGAAGGGTGGAATTGAACCCGGTATTCCCAGATAAGAGTCCGGCTCCTTAACCACTAGACCAAACTGGCTCCCAATAATATGTTATTGGTTTTAATATGTTCATTTATGTTGTAACCCGCCGTGAGACCCTTTGGTATAGGGCAGGATAAAAATGCAAACAAATGATAATAATAATAAGAGTTGGCTTTTCTACCCTGCTTTTCTCACCCATTTAAAGGGACTCAAAGCGGCTGACAAAGCTTCTGTTCTTCTCCCCACCACAGACACCCTGTGAGGTAGGTGGGCTGTGAGAGCTCAGAAGAGAGCTGTGACTAGCGCAAGGTCACCCAGCTGGCTTCATGGGGGAGTACGGAATTGAACCCAATATTCCCAGAGAAGAGTCCGGCTCCCTAACCACTAGACCAAACTGGCTCACAATAAAAATAAAAAGCAAATAAATAAAATAAAATACCCAGCCAGCTCCATATATGTGTTTGGGTGTGTGTGTGGGTGGGTGGGGGGGGGGTGTCAAAGCTTTAGGGGTGAATGGGTGTTTTTCCACTGTCATTAGAAGTACCCATTAAGTACCCATTAATGGGTACAAAAATGGCATTACGTACCCATTTATGGGTACTTAATGGGTACTTTTAGTGACAGTGGAAAAACACCCAATGAGTAATATGTCACAGTTGTTTAAAAATCCCGAGGGGGGGGGCAGAAAATGGGGGGCTGTCCCTCCCTCTCCCCCCCCCTTGCCCCACTACTGGCCGGGGAGACGGAAGCAAGGGAGGAAGCGAGCCCAGGCCGGCCTCCCTTGCCGAGCCAAGTCCGGGCAGGCGTCCGCCACCCCGTCCAGCCGGACCCGCCTCCTCCGCCTCCGCCTCTTGCACCACCCGGCTTGTCGCTCCCGTTTCTGGGCTGCAAGAAACCACAGGCAAGTGTTGCAAGAGAGAGAGAGAGAGAGAGAGAGGCGCATCTGCGCGCGGAGGAAGGCTGCAAGTGTCCGGGCGCTTCTGGCTACTGTGGCCGCTCGCTGCCCTTCGCAAACGCGGCCAGGCATGGAGAGGAAGCAGCGCGACCAGGCGACGTGAGGAGGCCGAGCAGGAGATCCTAGGGGTAAGTCTCGAGTGCGAAATCGTGGGCAGGGACGGAACTTCTCGCGCAGCGCCTTTGGAGAGCGACTCTGTGCATGGTTGCACCTCGGTTGCGCGTGGTTGCGCCTCGGTTGCGCATGGTTGCGCCTCGGTTGCGCATGGTTGCGCCTCCTCTGTGCATGGTTGCGCCTGCGACACAGAGTTTCAGAGATCAAACTCCGGGGATTTAGACAACATGCCACTTTTTTTTTTTTTTGCCTGGGAGAAGAAGGCGCCCGGACACCTCTTGACCCCTCCGTGTGGTCACTTTGCCCTTCGGTTCTCACCTGCGGCTTGCGGCGTTTTCTCGAGATCCCGAGCCCGAGCCCTTTCACCGTCTCTGCCTCTCGATCGCGCCCTCCCCACCCACGGACTCTGCGCTATTTTTGGATTCTGCTTTTGCGGCTCAGGGTTTTAAATAGAGCGTGAGGTGCCCGATCCAGGGGACGCCGAATAAGAGGAATACTTGGGATGGTGAGACCCACGGGAGAGGCGGCTGGGGGCTTCACGTCCAAGGAGGGCTCTGGCCCGGGTTCTCTCTGGGGAGTGAGAAGACGTGTGGACCCGTCTATCTATCTATCTATCTATCTATCTATCTATCTATCTATCTATCTATCTATCTGTCTGTCTGTCTGTCTGTCTGTCTGTCTGTGTGTCTGTCTGTCTGTCCCCGAAGGTCTCAGGGCGGGTAACAACCTATAAACTGGTGAGTCCATTTGGTAGTGGTTAGGGAGCCGGACTCTTATCTGGAAATACCGGGTTTGATTCCACCATCCCCATGAAGCCAGCCAGGTGACCTTGGGCTAGTCACAGCTCTCTTCTGAGCTCTCACAGCCCCACCGACCTCACAGGGTGTTCTGTTTTGGGGAGAAGAATAGAAGCTTTGTCAGCCGCTTTGAGTCCCCTTAAATGGGTGAGAAAAGCTGGGTAGAAAAGCTTCTTCTTCTATAAAATCCACCATACCAAAAACCTATATCAAAACAACCATCTCTAGCCCCCTCCGCTGTGCGTGCGAGGGAACAGGGAAGTTTGAACTCCATTGGGCGTCTTTGAGAATTTTGATGATGTTTTTGACTTTTTTTTGCGGGGAGATCTGTCCCGGTCAGCTTTTTTGGACTTCTAAGTCACACGGCTGCTGTGGGAAAGATCTTTGGTTTCTTGCAACATGGGATATATTTTGCATAAGCTGATTTATTCCGAGGGGAAGGGATTCATGGAAGTCAAAGGTCCCTTTTTTGAGCAAACGCACTCCGCTGAGGGTACCGTGGCGTTTACCTTTTCAAGAATCAGCTCGGGGAAGCGGAGATGCTGTTACTCCATTGACCCATTACAACGTCCCTGCAGTGTAGGCGGTGAGATGGGTTGTGGTCACACCTACAGTTTAATCCGGCTTCAGTCCACCTTCAGAGCGAGAGAACCCATCAGGAAAGGGGCCAGTGATTTTCTCTCCATGTTATCAATCTCAGAAAGGTGAATTTTCTGAGTTATTTAACACTGAACGAAAGCAGTTCACCACTTTGCTGATGTGTTCTCTTTCTCTGAAAGTGGACTGAAGCTGGATTAAACCTTAAGTGTGACCACAGCCTATAGACTGGGATGTGTGGTGTCCTGTCTTAAGGGTTCACAGTAAGATTTACAGCTGAGCAAAGCCTCTGGAGCTCTCAAGCCTGATATTTTATCCACTGTAAATATGGAATAGGTAGGAAATTCAGCCTAGGTAGATGTGGCTGTCCAGTTTTTTTGTCCAGGGATTCTTAAAAACTTTTTATTCAACATCCAGCTGTTTGATAAGCCGAGATCTTTACTAATCCTCTTGGGAACAGATTTTGAAAAATGGGGGGATTTTGCAAGACGCCTTGTGAATTTCTGCTTCTTTTGGCAGCTCAGTTCAACCACAGCCGATTGACTCAGGAAATCTGATTTTAAAGAGATGTTATTGTTTATCCTTTGCTGGGATCTTGCTGAGGGCATCCTCTTGAAACTTCCCTGCATCCTGCTTTTGGCTTTCTTTTTCCCTTTGCTGTGCTGGGTGGTTTTAAATATGTATAGAGACCTGCCCAGGGTGCCAAAAACTAGTCATGTGCAGAAGTAATTTGACTAAGTCCCGGTTGACCACACACAGATACACACACAGACAAAAACCAGCTTGAAAGAATTCCACCATGGGGGCATCAGGAGAGAAATGCATACTTTGTTGGATAACACCGAGTTGTGACCAACTCCCAGTTGATTGCATGGGCATTTCTATGCAGTTTTCTTGGCAGAGATACAGAGGTAGTTTGCCATTGCCTACTTCCAAGGAGAGACTGGGGATTGAACTGGCAGCTCCCTGCTTTCAAGGCACTTTGCTCTATCACTGAGCTACAAGTGTGTCCAGATTCTATGGGCACCTCGATGCAGTTTTCTTGGCAGAGATACAGAAGTGGTTTGCCATTCCCTGCTTCCAAGGTGAGAGAGGCTGGAGTTCGAACCGGCAGCCCCCTGCTTTTGAGGCACTTTGCTCTACCACTGAGCTATAACTGTGTCCAGATTCTATGGACACCTCAATGCAGTTTTCTTGGCAGGGGTACAGAAGTGGTTTGCCATTCCCTATTTCCAAGGAGAGGGAGGCTGGAGATTGAACCGGCAGCCCCCTGCTTTCAAGGCCCTTTGCTCTACCACTGAGCTATAACTGTGTCCAGATTCTATGGACACCTCGATGCAGTTTTCTTGGCAGGGGTACAGAAGTGGTTTGCCATTCCCTACTTCCAAGGTGAGAGAGGCTGGAGTTCGAACCGGCAGCCCCCTGCTTTTGAGGCACTTTGCTCTACCACTGAACTATAACTGTGTCCAGATTCTATGGACACCTCAATGCAGTTTTCTTGGCAGGGGCACAGAAGTGGTTTGCCATTCCCTACTTCCAAGGTGAGAGAGGCTGGAGATCGAACCGGCAACCCCCTGCTTTTGAGGCACTTTGCTCTACCACTGAGCTATAACTGTGTCCAGATTCTATGGACACCTCGATGCAGTTTTCTTGGCAGGGGTACAGAAGTGGTTTGCCATTCCCTACTTCCAAGGTGAGAGAGGCTGGAGATCGAACCGGCAGCCCCCTGCTTTTGAGGCACTTTGCTCTACCACTGAGCTACAACTGTGTCCATATTCTATGTACACCTTGATGCAGTTTTCTTGGCAGGGGTACAGAAGTGGTTTGCCATTCCCTATTTCCAAGGAGAGGGAGGCTGGAGATCGAACCGGCAGCCCCCTGCTTTCGAGGCCCTTTGCTCTACCCCTGAGCCACAGCCACTCTGGTGAAAAACAAAATTAGGAATTCCATGGTTAACCCAAACTGTTTCTCTGAAACAGGGATGCCAGGTTCCCACAGGATTGTCACCCACTGTGTGCCTTGCATCCCTCTGGCTGTGAAAATTTCCATCAGTCAGCTGGAGAGGCAGATTTTGAGCAATTCTTTGTTGAGGCACAGAGCAAGAACTTCAAGAGGATCAAAGCAAATTCAGCTTCCCAAAGTCTTGCGGAATCTCCTGAAACTTCACTTTGCCCCGCCGACTCTACAGTTTGGTGAAGGAGGGTGGAATCTGTGATAATTTGAGGGAGGCGTTCTAGCCAGACTTTGGCCGAGTGATCCCACCGCGTATCCAAAGAAGGCACAGGCGGGGAATGTGCTATGTATTACGAAAAAGTAAATGCATATGCTGCCCACCTGCTTGCACAAAGAACAAGACATGTGCACTATGTGGGTGTGTCTGTTCAGTTTGGCTCGAACCAAACCAAACAGGGTCTGGTTTGGTTCAGTTTTTGCCCACGATTGAACAGGATGTGCTTGCTAAGTTTGTTAGAACACTGCTTTGCGAGCCAGTTTGGTCTAGTGGTTCGGGAGCCGGACTCTTAGCTAGGAATGCCGGGTTTGATTCGGCACTCCTCCGTGAAGCCAGCTGGCTGACCTTGGGTGAATCACAGCTCTCTTCTCAACTCTCACAGTCCCACCCACCTCACAGGGAATCTGTTGTGGGGAGAAGACCAGAAGGTTTGTCAGCCACTTGGAGTCCTCTTAAATGAGTGAGAAAAGTGGACAGAAAAGCCAAAAGTCCACATATAAAACAGATGGAAATGAAAAGGTGTGAGCAGTCAGACCTGAAGATGGACCGAAGAAGGTTTAAAATGATGGAGTGACCACAGCCTTAGACCTCTTGTTCTCCATGCTGGAGAGTCTCCACTCTCCAGTTTGGTCTAGTGGTTAAGGAGCTGGACTCTTATCTGGGAATACCGGGTTCAATTCTGCCCTCCCCCATGAAACCAGCGGGGTGACCTTGGGCTAGTTACAGCTCTCTTCTGAGCACTCACAGCCCCACTGACCTCACAAGGTATCTGTTGTGGGGAGAAGAACAGAAGGTTTGTCAGCCGCTTTGAGTCCTCTTAAATGGGTGAAAAAAGCAGGGTAGAAAAGCCAGCTCTTCCTCTTCCTCTTCTTCTTCGTGGAGTTCAAACCCAGACTCTGTTTTTGAAGAGGCAGTTTGTCTGGTTAGAACCTGAACTTTTCAAACACCCCAGTTCAATTCAAACCACTTCAAACTCGAATCAGTTTGACGCATCTCTTAGAGTGAATGCTTGACACCTATCTACGGAGATGTTTGGAAGTGTTTTGACTCCAAAATCGAGATTCTTCCTTGGAACAGGTCACTCTGTGTCTGTCCATATACCTGACACACGTGCCATACCCTTGTTTTCGAACCACTGGCCCAGCTTTGAATTTATTTAACATTAAACAAAGTGCAGTTGATGCTGTGAAATGTGAATTTGCTTGGAGTTGGTGGTTGCAGAATGGAATGAAACTCATTCTGGCTGCCTTGGGAGGGAGGGAGAATTTTTCCGCCCTTCGCGGTCAAGCTCAAGAGTCCAAACAGCGAACGTGAGGAGGTCTGCGTGTGTGTTTGTAGACAAAATCTTGGTAGGAGCCGAGGTCATTTCTTGGGAACTTCAAAGAGATATGTTGGAGAACGTTGCCTGAGGGACTCATGATTTAGTCTTAGGTTGTGGTCACACTTAAGGTTTAATCCTACTTCATAGGAGCATAAGAACGTAAGAGAAGCCCTGCTGGATCAGGCCACGGCCCATCTAGTCCATAAGAACCTCAGAGGAGCCCTGCTGGATCAGGCCACAGCCCATCTGGTCCTTAAGAACCTCAGAGGAGCCCTCCTGGATCAGGCCACAGCCCATCCAGTCTAGCATCCCATCGCACACAGTGGCCCACCAATTGCTGGTGGACATCTCCAGCAGAGACAAGGGCAAACCTTCTCCTGCTCTCCAATCCCAGCAAATGGCCTTAGAAGCGTCCTACTTTCCCCTCCAGCCTGAAAGATGCACTTAGGCACTCATTCTAGTAGCCATTGTTACATCTGTCTTCCATGAGTTGTCCAACCCTTCCTTAAAGCCATCCAGGCTGGTTGCCATCACCAGCTCTAACGGCAGCACATACCTTAGACTGATGTCCCTCTGGGTGAAGAAATCCTTCCCCTTGTCTGATCCGACTCTCCTGCCCATCAGCTTCATAGATGCCCCCTGGTTCTAGGGTTGTGTGTGAGAGAGAGAAAACGCATTAGCAAAGTGACAAGTTGTTTTATTTTGGTGTTAAGTGACTGAAGAGAATTCACCTTTGGGGTGGACAATGTGGGAAAGAAATTACTGGTCACTTTGCTGATGGGTTCTCTCGCTCTCAAGCTGGATCGAAGCTGGTTTGAACCTTTGGTGTGACCACAGCCTTAATGTAGATTTGCAGAATGCGTTTCCAGACTAGGAGTGTGCAGAAATGTTTGGGTTTTTTTGCATTGAAATTTGAGTCGAATCGAATGTCAAAACATTTTATTTGATTCAGAAGTTTAAAATCGGAAAGCAACAAAAATCGATTTGAATCCATTTCATTCAAACCTGTTTGGATACGAATTTGAAGATACAAATATCGACAACATTCGTATGGATCATGTACGTATCTGTACGCATTTCGTACGCATCCCATTTTGTCCTGTATGCATCCCATGTTCATTCTGTATTATATGCGCGAATGCATGCAGATACGTATAATATTCATACAAATGCATATGTATCTATCAATCTGAATCATTTGAATAATTCAAACGAATGTTTCAGAACATTCGAAATCCGTTTGAATATCTAAATTCGAACGTGAAGATATTTGATTTGAATTCGAACATCCACATTAGGACAAATTTGATCAGTTTTTGAATGTTTACAATATTCACCCATATCCCTATTCCAGACTGGTTATTGCTTCTTGGGGTAATCCTGGCACCATTTCCCTGTTTGAAAAGGTATCGATTCAGTATTTGGCAACCTGTTAGCGTGTCGTCGTCCCCCCAGGTTATGTCAGGGGTCATTGCGTACTGCAGCGTCTTAATTATTATTACTATAATCAGCCTCACCATCTCTCGTTGCCCAGTGATGTAATGGGGACGCCCAACCCATGACTCACACCAATGTGTTTAAACATTGCAGCTTGAGTGCACTTTCTAGGACAGCTACATATCCACAGGGTGGGAACAGATAAATAAACAAGTAAACAGAGGGTTGTTATGTGGGATTTTATTTCCACTCATCCCAATCCAGCACAGGCAAAGCAGCCTGCTTGTCTTTTTAAATTGCAGTGGATGGATATGAGTGATGATGCCTGGACCATTGATACAGAAGCAGGGAAAAATATTGGTTGGTGGGGACTACCACTCCCATAATCCATTGTGGCACTGGTTCGTGGCAGTTGTAGTCCAGGAAAGAGATTACAAACTCAGAAATTGTTGGGGAAATTATTTCGGTGGCGCAGTAAAGTGTACCCCTAAAATGGGTTCCTGGTGGCTCTGACACCAGGGATGTGGCCACACTTAAGGTTTAATCCAGCTTCAATCCGCTTTCAGCGTGAGAGAATAAATATCATCAGCAAAGTGACAAGCTGCTTTCTTTCAGGGTTAAATAACTCAGAAAATTCACTTTTAGGATAGATAATGTGGAGAGAAAACAGCTTGTCACTTTGCTGATGTGTTCTCTCGCCTTGAAAGTGGACTGAAGCTGGATTAAACCTTAGGTGTGACCCCAGCCAGTGAGAGAATTCATCAGCAAAGTGATAAGCTGTTTTCCTTCAGTGTTAAATAACTCAGGAAGTTCATCTTTGAGATAGAAAGTGGAAAGAAAATTACTGGTCACTTTGCTGATGGGTTCTCTCGCTCTGAAGGTGGATTGAAGCTGGATTAAACAAGTGTGACCACAGCCTAGGAACTTTCATCCCTAGCTCTTTGGAGTGCTCAGAGCTCAGCTCTGAAGCTCACATGAACTTTGGGGCCAGGGCCAGGGCTGGACCAGAGCTTTGTGCAGATGGCACTGTTTCAGAACATCTTTTGGTCTGAACCACTGGGTCTGGCTGGTCCAGAACCACTGCTTTGGGCCATAGAGATGTGAGTGCAAGAAGGCCCCTTGACTTCGGGCTAGAGGTGTGCACAAATGCAATTTTCGTTATTCAGTTCGTAAAGAACCGAATGTCCCAACCTTTGTATTCGTACAATTGTGCAATTTCAAACGTTCAGACATTCGATTCACTATGAATGCATTCACGTGTACTCATCTGAACATTCAATACACATCTGATGATACGCAACCCACGAACATCCTGGTTTCATCCTGTACGTATCCATACGGATGCATATGGGTACATACAGGGTGCGTACAAATATACATAGGATGCATATGTATCTGTACCATCATACAAATATCTGAACTATTAGTTTGAACGTCCAAAAAATTCGTATTTGTATGAATACTGAAATACAAACGTCTGGACATTCGAATATTCATGCTCATCTCTACTTCAGGCTGCAAATGGATAAGTTATTTCAGAATGTCCCTCTGAGATGGGGAAAAAAAGGGGGGGGTTCCACGTACTTCCCTTAATCCGGATCTAAGATGATCCGGATTTAAGAAACGGGTCCTTCAACTAATTCAGATCTAGTGGATCCAGATTAAAGGAGGCGTTCCCACAGGCGGTGCAGCACCCAATAGCAATGGGTGCCAGCTTGTCAGCAGTGGAAATGCCGGAGCACTCATGTGCTGAATTTGGATCTACCCACGTGGGGCCCACTGCACCGCCAGGTTTTTGGGGGGACAGGGGATGCAATCTCCCTAGATGCTCCTGGGATTCGTCAAAGATTCTCTGGAGTGGCTCCGGAGAATCTCTGGAGCTTTGCTATAAACTCCAAAGATTCTCCGGAGCTTTGCCTTAAACTCCAAAGATTTGCCGCAAACACTGAAGATCCTCCAGAGCCTTTGACCATTGTCTGTAGGATTGGCATTGGTCTCACCTGGGGTCCTCTTCAGAGCCTGCGCTATTCTTCGGAGCCGGCTTTGGAGATCGTGCACAGGCTTCAAAGCTCCGGGTTTGGGGGCACCCCCCCCATGGGGGCACTGCCCCAGAGCCACCCCTAGACCCCATTGCCTGATTGCAGTGGAAACACACTCCGTATAATCTGGATTTGATGCCTGAGGACTCCATTGTAGACACCTTTAATGGGGTCTACAGGAAATCTGGATTATAGGTCCTGAAGGACCCATTTGATCCAGATTTCCCTAGAACTGGTGGAAACAAATATGGCTCTAATGGGGTCTGCAGTGGAAATGGGGTCTTCCTGCTCTGAGCCTAATGGGTCCTTAATGTGTCCCTAATGGGTACTTAATGCTAGTGGAAAAACACCCCAATACTGTTCCTGCAGAACAGCGATTTCCTCCTTCTATATCTGTTTTAAAGGGCTTTGTTTTTAAGCGGGAGAGCGAAAAGGAATGGAATGTCACCCTTCTGCGTTTTGTTCTCCCTTATAAAATGGCCGCTGTCACGTCAGAGGCTGACGTGAAATTCAAAAGGTTGAAAACTAAGAAGGGGGCGGCGGAGGAAAGTTGGGCCCAGCTATTCCAGGAAACAAGAAACTTAACAAAACCCCAGTGTTCCTCTGAAGAGATTAAAATAATGCAAATGAATATCAATGAAAGGAGAAAAGAAAGGGGCCTTTTTGGACAGAGTTGGGAATCGGAAGGCGGGAGGGAAGAGGTAGCAGAGAACGAAAATCTGGAGGCAAAAAGAGGCAAACGGGATGCGAGAGAATTTAGAAGCTCCTCTGCTCCGCCAGTGGATTAGGGCAGATGGATTTAGTTCCGGTGTGGATGGTATAGTGGCTAAAATGGAGAAATCCTCGGGTTCGATTTCCCCTCAGCCTGGACAGGATGACTTTGGCCCAGTCATTGGCTCTCACGCTAGCCTACCATGCAGGGATGTTGTGAAGAACAGTTGAAGAAGAAGAGAATAGTTTGAGGAAAAGTTGACATAAGCATATAAGAACACAAGAGAAGCCACGCTGGATTGGGATACATCCTGTCTTCCACAATAGCCCACTTAATTCCTTCTGGGCATTCTTGAGCAGAAGTCAAAGGCAAAACCCCCACTTGCCCTCCACTCCCTGAAAATGACCTTTAGAGGTATCCTGCCCGCCCCTCCAATGTGGAGGTGGTACCTAAACATCAATCTTAGCAACCATTGTTACACCCGTCCTCCATGGATTTGGATCGGGCCACAGCCCACCTAGGCCAGCATCCTGTCTCACACGGTAGCCCACCAATTGCTCCTGGGCCACTGTTCTCTTGCAAGGGGAAGCCACAGCCTACCCCCCCCCCCACCCAGGGTCATGTACTCACCGTCTGACCTGGTCAGGACTGCGCGGCTTCTCGTAGCAGGAAGTCCGGCGTCCACTGCACTTGCTTGCGCCATGGCCGCCATTGGCCAGCTGACCTCATGAGGGTGGCTGGCCCCTTCCCATTGGCCAGCCACCCTCGTGTGGGCGGCTGGCCAATGGCAGCTGTGGCACATGCATGCGCAGTGAACGCCAGGCCCCCACTGCCAGAAGCCGCTGCTCAGCAACCAGGTAAGGACTGGATCATGAGCGCGCAACCCTGGGCAGGGGCGGCGGCGGCTGTGGCTTACCTCTCACTCAAGAAGGCGCCATCGCGCCTTCTCAGGCGAAGGGGAACCCAGGGCAGCCGGCTGCCTGCCTCGCCATACCAGCTCGAAGGAGCCAATGGCGGACGCCAGTGGGCAGAGCCAGCTGTCAAACAGGGAGAGCATGTGCTCTCCCTCTTTGACAGCTGGGCATGTGCTGGCAATCCGTCTCTTTCCCCTACCACTGTGGAAGTGTTTGCTTCCGAAATGGTTTCAGGGGAAAAGCCAGATGTAAGACCTAATTTTTCAGGTCTTACATCTGGGTCGGATTTCGGTGGCAAATTTTGTGCACCGATGTGCAGATGTGGCGTCCTCAAAGGGACCCTAATTCCATTTCCTTTGTGGAAGCCACGTCTTAATCCCTCCCTGAACAGGCTCTAAATCCGTTTTTAGAGCCTGTGCGGAAAGGCCCTGCTTGTCCTCTCCCCATCTTGTATCCACCATAGCACAACTTCTTTCTCCTGTCAACAAGGTAGTAGAACATTAAAGTCACTTTCCCTTTTTCCTTATAATGTGATGCGAAAGGGAGGGAGGGACGATGGATGAAGTAGGCAGGCTTTATGTGTGTGTTGGATCGGCACAGCATGAAATGGCAGGCATCGAGGCCAAAGTCTTTCTGATCGCTGCCTCTTTAAGTAAAATCACATACTTTGGATACACTCCCCACTATGGTCTGATATCTCATTGCATTGTAGTGGTCTGATCTCTTGTTACATTGTAAGCTGCTGCAGGTTCTGCTCTTCCCTTTCAACGAGGCCTGATCCTTAGCACATAATGGCGAGAGCCTGGGGAAAATGGGATGAAATCCTGGCTTCTCACTGAGTCAGGAGAATGCCCCTAAAGTATGGTTCCCTCCTCCCAAAAAAACTGCTTGTGTTCCCATTGCTAAATACTGAGGATTATTTCTAAATCCAGCAGTGAGACCTCTTTTGATCCAAATACAGATAATCTGCATTTCGGGACCTTTAATCCTCGGAAAGTGCAGATTCCTTTGAGCCTTTGGGAACGGCCGGCTCTCAAGACGACTTCAAAGCTCGTTAAATCTTGAGGTATTTGCCAGAACACCTTTGCTCTCCTGGCAGCTTGTGGAATTTCAGACTGAGGAGGGACTTTGGCCAACCCATCCCATGCTGAGCCCAGCCCTGTTTCTTGAAGAATCAGGGGCTTTGACTCCTCAACAGAGTGCACATGAGGCTGATTAAAAGCACGTAGGGTGGTGACCTTGGGGATCTATCAGCTGGAGCAGGCTGGCATGCTTTGGGCACAATGTCATCCAGCAATGTAAAAAGTTGTATCCAAATTTGGTGGTGCATAGTGCAGAGGGAAATAGTGTCAAGAGTTTAATAAGATTCTTGTGTAAATATTGGGCAGTTTAACAACAAGAAAACGCCAAATAAACTTTTTGCTGGCTGAATGCTCCTTCTGACCTTCCCCACAGAAGGTCAGATGGAGACCGGATTGGATCCCCTAGAGCCCACAGTAACCCTCCCCCCCACCCGGGCACGGCTTACCTGGACATGTGCATCTGAGGCACTGACCTCATGATTGCCAGGTTCTGAAGAGGCCGGCACGGCTCGTGGCATTGTGCGTCTGTGCGCACTGCCGGCTCTGACGTACAGATATCCTAACATTCGGTTCGTGTACGAATGTCTGAATTTGGATGAATTCAGATGAATAACAAATGCTACAAATATCCATGCACATCCCTAGTTGGTGAGCTGCAGCAGTGGCAGCCAAGGAAATATGGGTTACTCTTCAAGAGGTCAGCAGTCAGTCATGCCCAGGTGTGTGACTGACACCCTCAGCACAGCTCTGGCTTGCTGGAGGTTTAATAGGCCTAATTATCCTCCACGCACCTGGGCACTTCACCTGCCGGTTAACCAGCAAGATCAGTTCAGCTGCTGTATCATGCCAGGGGTCAAAATGCCTGCTATGCAAGCCAGAGGTAATTTTATGAGTCACATAGGTGTGGGGGTGGAATGCTGAGAAATTGGTTTGGCCGTCGCTTTGGCAGAAGGCAAAATGGTTCCTGTCTACTAATGTGAACATAAGAACATGAGAGGAGCCCTGCTGGATCAGGCCACAGCCCATCTAGTCCAGCAATCTGTCGCACACAGTGGCCCACCAAATGCTCATGGGCACCTCAAGCAGAGACAAGGGCAAACCTTCTCCTGCTCTCGAGTCCCAGCAGATGGCCCTAGAAGCGCCCCATTTCCTCCCCCCCCCAGCCTGAAAGATGCACTTAGGCATTCGTTCTAGTAGCCATTGATACATCTGTCATCCATAAATTTGTCTAACCCTTCCTTAAAGCCATCCAGACTGGTAGCTGTCACCACCTCTTCTGGCAGCACATTCCATAGGCCGATGAAGAAAATAGAAACTTTAGCTCCTATCTTCTTCTATTTATTTTCTTTGGCTGTGTTCACACTTAATTTTAATCTGGTTTCAGTCCACTTTCAGAGCGGGGGAACCTATTAGCAAAGTGACTAGTAATTTTCTTTCTGCTTTATCTAACCCAAAACTGGGTTTTCTGAGTTAGATACAGTGGAAATCCAGTTTCAGTCTGCTCTGAAAGCAGACTGAAACTGGATTAAAACCTGGGTGTGAATTAGGGGTGTGCAATTTTCGGGATTTGATTTGATTCAAATAGAATATCCAAAAATTTGATTCGGTTAGAATCTTTAAAGTTTGAATTTAAGGAAATTGGATTTAAATTAAGCTAATTCCAATCTATTTGTTTGAATTTTTGATTCAGATTTGCACTTATGAATGCCGACAACATTCGTACGTGCCTGTATGCATCATTATGCATCCCGTATGCATCTGTGCACATCCGTAGGCATCCCGTAGTTATCCCGTATGGAACCAGTTTTCATCCCATATGGATCTGTACAAATGCATATGGATGTGGGAAAGATGCATATTTGCAAATATGCATCATGTACAAACTCATACACGTACGAATGTCCAGATGATTTGAACAAATAGATCCAAAATCGGAAATTCATTTGAATCTTTAAATTTGAATTTATGGACATTCGATTTGAATTTGAATGTCAAAATTATGCCGGATTTGATCAAATTTTGAAGACCTTCGAATATTTGGGCACACCCCTACTCCACTGACTTGATGCATTGGGGAGATACCATGACTGGCTGCTGAAAAGTTTCCAGTGGCTAACCGCGTCACCTGTTCGGGGAACTAAATTGTGCCCTGCAGATCCGGTGTGCCTGAAAGTCACTGCGCCCAGAAATCAGATGGCTCGTTCTGCTGTTTCCGCATGTAGAAATGTAGTGGCAGCTGGTGGTTTAACAAATGCCTCCGATGATAAGTGGAGACATGACCTATGGTTATAGTTTGTGGAAAAGCAAAGAAGAAAAGATTGATAAGGGTGAGCACGTGAATCCTACAAAGTCACAAAAGAGGAAAGAACAGAAGCATGAAATGTGGTTTGTGGCAGATCGAAACCAAAAAGCATCAAGACACAAAAGGGATTTACTGGATCAGGGCAAAATCCTGTGAAATCCAATGGACTGTTTTGAGGATGCCGTATAAGGGACATAGTAAGATACAGCGGCATCAAGACGCTTTCTCTGTGATTCTCTCACTCTTAACAGTTTGAAGTGTGGTGATCCAGAAGGGCCTTCTCTGTGATGGCTCCCATGTTTTAAGATGGCCTTCCTTAGAATGTTTGCCGGAAATCAAGGGCCTTTCTGCACTGGCTCTAAAAACACATTTAGATTATATTTATCTAAACACATTTAGAGCCAGACTGGGGAAGGATTAAAACTTGGCTTCCACATTTGGGACTCAATTGGGGTCCCTTTTTGGCAGCGCTTCCACATTTTGGCATGCAAGACCGGTTTCTTAAACCGGTTTTGCTGCCAAAATCCGGCCCTAATGTAAGACCTACAAAAGTGGGTCTTAATCCGGCTTTTCCCCTCAAACCGTTTCGGAAGCAGAACACTTCCGCAAACAGCTGGAGAAGAGCCGGATTCCTGCCTCATGCCCAGCTGTCGAAGAGGGAGAGCGCATGCTCTCCCTCTTTGACAGCTGGGCCCGCCCCCCTGGCCTCCCCAATTGGCTCCATTGGAGCCAGGATGGGGAGGCTGCCAGCCAGCTTCCCCGGGGTCTCCCTTGCCCAAGAAGGCGCGACCGCAGCTTCTCAGGTGAGGGAAACCCGCTGCGTACACCCCCCACCCCGGGTCGTGCGCGCAATCGCGTCCTTACCTGGTGGTGGCCAGGCCAATTCTGCCAGCAGCAACCCGGCATGCCCTGTGTGTGCATGTGGCTGGCCAATGGGAAGCCACAGCACACGCATGCACACGGCGCACCGGGCCTCCCACTGCCAGATTCGGCCCGGCAGCAATCAGGTAAGTAGCCAATCACACGCGCACGACCCTGGGTGGGGTGGGGGCTGTAGGCTGCAGGTTCCCCTCACCTGAGAAGCCACGATCACCCCTTCTTGGGTGAGGGGGAACCCGGGGAAGCCAGCTGACCGCCTCCCCATCCTGGCTCCAATGGAGGAGGCTGGGGGGAGGGCCCAGCTGTCAAAGAGGGAGAGCATGCCCCAATCCAGCTCCGCAATCTGGCCTTGCCACCGGCGCCCCGCGCATGTGCGAACACGCGGGGCTTTGAGGATCTGTCCCTATCTGGGACAGATCCTCAAAAAGACTGGATCGCCGGAAAATGGATCTGAAAAGATCCCTTTTTCGGCGGCCAGTGCAGAAAGGCCCCAACATACCATGTTTTTCAAGACCTGGTTAAAACATACATCTTTACCCTAGTCCTCTGTGCTTAATTTCCATCCTAATATCCTGCCTTTGGTGGATGCTTTTTCATTGTTGAGATCAGCCCCGTAATCTCACGATATAGGGCAGGATATCAACCAAATAATAAAAGATCTGAAGTCTAGGCCCTGAGCTTGCAAAACAGCAGGGAACGAGTTAACTGGATTAGATAGATTTGATAAAAAAAACTTCTAAAGTTTCTGACAGCAGATCTGGCATTACATTTCAGAAGTCATGTTTATTGACTGAATGTATCAAGTTCCATCAGGCCAAAGGTCGATATTTACATAAGGCAGACTAAAATCAGAGAAGGGAACTGCCAGAGAGCAGAAGAAAATCAGACCGAAAAATGCTAATGAATATATGCAGGGAAGGCAACTCAGATGGTAAACAAACAGAGGGAAAAGTGAAAACTCAGTGAGAAAAGGCAAACAGCTTCATTGGTTAGTAATTGTAAGTGTCAAAGGCAAGATAGAGAAGGAAAGCAGCTGTGGAAATAGCTCCAGAGTTAGGCCACTGGAGAGAATATCCAAAAGCTATTGCATGTAGCCCATAAGGAGGACACACAGGCCCTGGTCACACCTGTATGAGACAGGATGTCCTATTCATAATTCAAGCTAAGGTTGTTCCAGCTCTGTTCACACCTAGATCATTATAAGTCATCCTCAGGCTGTCCTCGCTCTGGGTTGCATCGCTCACACCTTTCTCTGGGATTGACCTGAGTGTCCTCCATGGAACTCTCGGCTCTCCACTCCTTTCCCTGTGTCATATCTACCTGTTGTGTCACTCAAGGAAGGTGAGGGGGTGTGTTTGCGGTCCTTTTTTAAGCCTGCTCCCCCCCCACCTCCACGGCCCCCTTCCTTTTTTATGTGCCTTTCTTTTCTGTGAGATTAATTTTTTAAAAAGTAATATTAATAAACTTGTGGAAAAACACTAGATAGAGGAATCATATACATAAACTGTGGAGAGAAGGGGAGGGTCCTCACGAACTCCGCGCGTGCCACTCTGCCTTAGACACTGGCTGAAAAGAAAGACTGGACCCACCCACCACAGCATGGTTCAGCCTCCTTTAGCCTGTCCCCCGCTCACACTGAGGAAGATGGTCTGGGATGCCAGGATAAGCTGAGTCCTCTGGAAAAGAGAACTCTGGTTAGAACAGTCTAAAGAGGTTAGGCCAGCTTGGAAAATGAACGGAAAAAAAAGAATGCAAGTATTGTGACCTGAAGATGATCTGAAGTTGTCTTAAACTAAAGGTGTGACCAGGGCCACAGGCAAGGATCATGGCCAAGTCCCCAACTTGTCATGACTCTAATATCATGCCAGAGAGGTATGTACATAGCCATCTGGGATGGAGGTGCCCTCAACCACCATGCCACTGTGATACCAGAATATTGGAGTTGTGGCAAAGTACAGACCTGCTCCATTAAAGCAAAAGTTGGGTAATTCTGCAGTGGCTAGTAATACAGTATACCAGACATTGGTGTCGTCTAAGTGAGGTTCCACTTCCTTAGACTCCATCCCTAGGTGCGGGGCCTCCCTTGGATCACACCAACATGAGGAAGTCAGGCTCCTGGCCCATTTGCTGGTCAGGTATACCGGCCAGTGTGGAATTGTGGCACTAAACCCTCACCCTCAGCAATTAGCAAGCAAGGACAGCGAGTGCAGATCGTGAAAAGAAAAAGATGAAATGAAAGACTAGTTAATTAGATTATACAGTCCTCACATAAGAATTTCGGAAAGGTAAACATAAGAATTTAAGGACATAAGGCAAGCCCTGCTGGATCAGGCCACTGCCCATCTAGGGCAGAATCCTATCTCATACCATGCCCCACCAACTGCTTTTGGACATTCTCAAGGAGAAGAGAAAGGCAAAACCTTCAGTTGTCCTCCACTCACTCCCTGAAAATGGAGTCCTGCCTCTCTCTCCAACTTGGAACCATCCCTTCTCGTAGTCACTGATACAACCAGTCTCCTTGAATCTGTCTAACCCAGCTGCTGTCACTACTTCCTTCTGGTAGCAAATTCCATAGACCAGTGACCCCCTCGGACGAAAAAAATACTTCCCTTTGTCAGTCCTAACTCTCCTGCCTATCAGCTTCGTAGAATGAACCCTGGATCTAGTGTTGTGCAATAGCAAAATTAATTTTTTTCGCTCTCCACCTTTTCTATACCATGTATAATTTTATATACTTCAATCAAGCCCGCTCTTCACTGCCGCCTTTCAGGGCTGAAGAGGCCTAGATGTTGTAGTCTGATTTCATAAGGAAGTCTTCCCCCTCCTTATCACCCTGAGTACCAGGAGCTTGTTGTACAAAGCATGCATACCCTCATGGTCCACAGGGCAGATGGGTGCCTAGGTGGTATTCAAAAGTCTTAGGAAAATTGCTGCCCTATTAACTTTCTTCCATCCATGTGGGTCTGAGTAAACAAACAAGCTAGAGACTAAAGATTTCTTTTATCTATATTGCAATACAGTAAACCTGCCTTCCAGACATCCCATCAGGACAAGTTCAAACTCTCCCACATCACAGCCTGACTCTGTATCCTTATCCCGGCCTCTCCCAACCTTCCAAACTTAATTTGCATCTAATTTATTCACAATAAGGAGGAGAAGTACATATGAAATTTCTCTTCTGGCATGCGCAGTAAAGCTAAGTAAGAACAGTTCAAGCAAAGTTCACGCTGGCTGGCACAGACCGGTCACTCCTTTGAAGCTGCAAAATCTGCAGACATTTTTTATCAGTATTTGCAAACATGCTGGCCTCCCAAATTCCTTACAGAACTGAGAAAAAAGGATGGGAGAAGAGCAGAAAATCCCAAGATTTAGAAATTTCAATGTGCAGTTAAGAAAACTTCGGGTACAATACCAAAGGAACTCAGAAAACATTTGGAAGATATGGGGACTGATAAAATTAACAATTATATAACTGTTAAAAAAAAATCTGCTTGTGTTTTGCAAAACAAATAGGAGTTTGTTTACAAGTGACATCAATCACAGCTTGTGAGATGAGTTGCTCTACAAATATTGCGGAGGGGAAGGAGGCTGAAGGAGTATAGCGTGGCTGTTAACAGCGATTTCTCTTCTAGGGAAATGAAACTGGAGGGGAGGCCATTCCGTTAATTGTAGCAGTAACAGCTTGATTAGTTGGTTTCCTTTTCATAGGGGAATAATAGGATCCATTCTGCCACTGTTTATACACAAGTTGGCCTATGGTCATACATTCCTTTCAGACTATCTTCAGTCCATCTTCAGGCCTGACTACTTGCACGTTTTCATTTCAGTCTGTTTTACTTGTGGACTTTCCACCCTCCATTTGGGCTTTCAGAGTTACCTGGTGTGGGTGCTCTCCGCTCTGTTCAAAGAACCTACAGTACTGAGCTGGAAATAGGGATGTGCATGAATATTTGTAAAGTTCATTATTAATACGAATTCATCCAAATTTGGACGTCCGTACACGAGCCGAATGTTACGAAATCCATACATTAAAATTCGTACGAATAGTTCAGACATTCATATGAATAGCTCGGACATTTGTTAAACCAGGGAGGTGGGAAAGCGGCTGCGCCAGTCACATCTGCAGTGGATCCAGATTACATTCGACACGGATCGAGAGCGGAGTAAAAGTGGATTCAGGTCAGATTTCAGAGCAAATATCAGAGATGTGCACAAATGTTTTTTGATGTTCGGTTCAAACTAAATTGAATACCCCAAAATCCGATTTGATTAGAATCTTTTAAATTTGAACTTAACAAGATTTGATTCAAATTTATTAAATTTGAATCTATTTGTTTGAATTTTTTATTCGAATCTGTATATATGAATGTTAACAACATTCGTATATGCACGCACGCATCTCCCCCATATCTGTATGCATCTGTACGCATCCATACACATCTGTATGCATCCTCTAGTTATCCCGTATGCAACTCATTTTTGTCCCATACTGATCTGTACAAATACGTATGGATGTGGGAAAGATGTGGATCTTCAAGTACGCATTGTGTATGAACCTGTACACATACCAATGTCCAGATAAGAACATAAGAGAAGCCCTGCTGGATCAGGCCACAGTCCATCTAGTCCAGCATCCCGTTGCACACAGTGGTCCACCAAATGCTCATGGGCATCTCAAGCAGAGACAAGGACAGACCTTTTCCTGCTCTTGAATCCCAGCTAATGGCCTTAGAAGGGTCCTACTTTCCCCTCCAGCCTGAAAGATGTACCTAGGCATTCATTCTAGTAGCCATTGATACATCCGTCATCCATAAATTTGTCTAACCCTTCCTTAAAGCCATCTAGGCTTGTCGCTGTCACCACCACTTCTGGCAGCAAATTCCATAGACGGATGACCCTCTGGGTGGAGAAATACTTCCACTTGTTGGGTCCGACTCTCCTGTCCACCAGCTTCATAGATGCCCCCTGGTTCTAGTGTTGTGGGATAGAGAAAAGAAATTTTTAATAAAATACATATATCAAAAATACAACTTTTTACTAGAGCTACAAATATCCCAAAATTATAGATATTTCTAGATGTGACACAGCACCCGAGTTAAGCTAGGTTTTCTTGCAAATTTTGACACATCGAGCTCAAAAGGTTCGCCATCACTGGACTAGTCACAGCTCTCCTCTGAGCCCTCACAGCCCCACCTACCTCACAGGGTGTCTGTTGTGGGGAGAAGAACAGAAGGTTTGTCAGCCGATTTGAGTCCCCTTAAATGGGTGAGAAAAGCTAGGTAGAAAAGCCAACTCTTCTTCTCCTCCTCTTCCTTCTTCAACCAGTGCTGGGTTTTTAAAGGCAAAAAAATGGGCCTGTGGTTGGGTTACCTTCCATACCTGAGGCAATCCCACCATAGAAGGGCCATAATGGCACTATAATCATCCCGTCTGGACAGGGCCTTATCCAGAGTAGATAAAAGGTAAAGTTGGCAGGCTTACAGCTCAGAAACAGCCTCTACCCATTGTTGTATCCTTGGAGTAATTTGGCAGTGTGGTGTAGATTCCCTGTGAGCCACAGACACTCACACAGAAGACATCAATGCACCAATGCCTTCTTGCTTCTCTGGTGCATTTTTTTCCTGCCCCTGCTCTATTCTCTTGCTGCGGAACATTTGCTTGGGTTTGAGGGAAGTGACTGTAGATGTTTAACTAGGGGCCCTGAGGAGGAAATTGTTCTTGACAAACTCCTTGTTTCTTGGAATTTGGAACTTCCCGTTTAAAAGCCATTTGAATACCAGCCCAAGTTTGCAAACTCCGTCGTCTTTTCAAAAGCGAAGCCGAAATTCACGACCCAGTAATGGAGCTTTACCTTGTGGATTAGGGATGGAGCAAGAGAAATCTCCCACTTAATTCACATTCCACAGTAAGGCCGGTGGTCCTCTTGGAGGAAGGGAAGGAGCTAAGGTGGAATGGGCCCTTCGTAGAAAAGCAAGCTGAGACCCTCTTGTGAAGGCTGACCCCGACCATGCAGAGAGTGCTATAATAAAAACCAAGTTCAGCAGGCAGTCAAATGCTTGCAAACCAAACCAAACCACTGTGCTTCCCAGGCCCTGGGGGTGTGTGGGGAAAGTTTACCTAAGGATAGCTATGCCTCTTGGGGGGAAGATTTTAATTCCCTTCTTATCACTCAGATCCAAACCCAAGTTTCAGTTTATCTTCAATCCACTTTGAGACCATACATCATCAGAGTGACAGGCGTGTCTTCCTGGTGCATTCTCTAACCCAGAAATGTTACCTTTAAATTATGTAAAATGTGTGTGTGTGTGGGGGGAGACTTATCAGTGTGAACCAGTTTGGTCTAGTGCAGCGGTTCTCAACCTTCCTAATGCCACGACCCCTTAATGCAGTTCCTCATTTTGTGGAGACCCCCAACTACGGGGGGGGGGGAGGCAGCTGGGAAGGGGGAAGGGAAGGGTAGTGGTAGACTTGTTGCAACCCCTCTGAAAGGGTAGTTTGACCCCCAAAGGGGTCATGACCCACAGGTTGAGAACCGCTGGTCTAGTAGTTAGGGAGCCAGACTCTTATCTGGTGTTACGTCGCAGGCCGGTCAGGCAACAGGCAAACACTTGCGCAGCTACTCAGTCCCAAAGGTTCCAGGCATACTCAAAGTCGGTTCCAGTCCAGGGTCTAGGAGTCCAGAAGTCAGCAAGGGTCAGCAGGTCACAAGGAGTCCAGGATTTCAAGCTCAGGTAACAAGAGGCTGTTAAGATGTTGTCTGCAGCAACTTGAGGCAAGGCGAGCTTGTTCTTAAATAGAGGAGTCAGAGCCACGCCCATGGTGCAGCTGGGCTAATCGCTCTGATCTGCGTCTCACCTGCTTCTGCTGCCTAAGCAGGTGATGAGAGAGCCTTTGATTAGGCTCACTGGCTGGCTGCTCACCTGGACCCGGCCTTAGCTCTTCCATGCCTGCAATGCCCTGCTGTGGCTGCTCCTCAGCCTGTGGTCACATTGCAGGCAGGCTTCCCTCCTCCGAGGAGGCTGAACAGGGCATGACATCTGGGGATACCAGGTTTGATTCCACCCTCCTCCACAAAGTCAGCTGGGTGACCTTGGGCTAGTCACAGCTCTCTTCTGAGCTCTCACAGCTCCACCTACCTCACAGGATGTTCTGTGGTGGGGAGAAGAATAGAAAGCTTTCTCAGCTATTTTGAGTCCCCTTAAATAGGTGAGAAAAGTGGGGTATAAAAGCCAACTCTTCTTCTTCCTCCATGAAGTCAGCTGGGTAACCTTGGGCTAGTCACAGCTCTCCTCTGAGCTCTCACAGCCCCACCTGCTTCACAGGGTGTCTGTGATGGGGAGAAGAACAGGAGGTTTGTCAGCTGCTTTGCGTCCCCTTGAATGGATGAGAAAAGCGAGGTAGAAAAGCCAACTCTTCTTCTTCTTCCTGCTACATTCTCTTAGTCTGAAGGTGGATTAAACCATAGGTGTAGATGTGCTCCTATAAGGATATAACTTTTAACGCTCTCTTCTTTATCAAGCAAATATCTTGTTTGCTATTCCTCCCCCCAACAGGATCCTTGAGGCAGCTCTTCCCTCTTCCCCCCCACTCCCACTCCCACTCCCACTCCCACCCCCTCCTCTCCCTCTCCCTGTCCCATTCCATGTGCATCACGACTTCTTCCCAGCCTTCCGCTGTCGTACGCACTAACCACACCCCAGTCATTGCCTGTTGCTCTTCATCCGGTCTTACCCTGATCTTCCTCTGGTCTTATCTCAGAAGTGGGTCAGTCATTCCAGGCATTTGGATCCTGGGTGCTACTTCCAAGGACTCTCTGGAGGCAGATGGCCCTGTTCTGCCCCAGTAGCCACTCGTCCCAGGACAGGGTGTTTAGCCCAGAACATTGCAGGCAAGTTCAAGGAAATCCTATGGGAACAGACTGCTGGACTTGTTGGGCCGTGGTCCAATGCAGTTGAGCACTTCTTGTGTTTTTATCTATCTATCTGTCTGTCTGTCTAGTGTCTGTCTGTCATCATCTATGTCTCTATCATCTATATCTGTCTCTATTTGAGTTTTTATCTATCTATCTATCTATCTATCTATCTATCTATCTATCTATCTATCTATCTGTCTGTCTGTCTGTCTGTCTGTCTGTCTGTCTGTCTGTCTGTCTGTCTGTTATCTATCTATCATCTGTCTATCTAGTGTCTGCCTGTCATCATCAATGTCTCTATCATCTATATCTGTCTCTATTTGACTTTCTATCTCTTTCTATTTGACTGTCTGTCTGTCTGTCTGTCTGTCTGTCTGTCTGTCTGTCTATCTATCCCGCCCTATATTCGAAGGTCTCAGGGCAGGTAACAACCTTAAAATCCAGCATATCGAAAAACCTATATTGAAACCATAATAACCATCACAACATTTAAAATCCAACATGTTAAAAAGCAACACAATGTCAGTTAAAACAGTAGTATTTGCAGCAGGGGAAAAACATAACCAACATTTAGCCAAAAGCCTGAGTTAAGAGGTATGTCTTCACTGCCTTCCTGAACATAATCAGAGCAGGAGCCTGACGCACCTCAAGGGGGAGACCGTTCCATAGCCTGGGGGCCACTGCTGAAAAGGCCCTCTCCCAGGTGCCCACCCGCCTCACTGCTGAAGGAGGTGAGACAACCAGGAGGGCCTCCCCTCCAGATCTTGAGGCATGGGAAGGTCAATATGGGAGAAGGTGTTCCTTTAGACTTATGGGACTGCAGAGCAAAGATACAGTACTTGGAATATCTGCTTTCATGAGGACATGTTTCTTTGAAACTCAGTGCAGCCAAGTTCATACCTAGGATGCCTAGAATACTTAGCTGGTTGGCTCATGATAGATCTATAAGTAGGAGGGTGTAATTAGGTCATCCTGAAACTCAATACAGTATCTGCAATCCTTTGATAACCTGTTTCACCCTTTCTAACGACTTAGGGAGCAAGTACTCTGGTCAAAAGCCACAGCGTTGTGATTTGAAGACCCTCGCAGCGCTTGACTTACTTTGCTTGTGGTAAAGATGTTCCACCCAAGCTTGCACAGCTATTCAGGATCCCAGGAACCATCTTGAGCCCCTGGCAAAAAGCCAGGTCCTAGATGTTTGCAGACTGGTTAGGCTTCCTGTTGATGTCACTGCTTAGCAGCAAGGGTTGCACCAGAACAGCCATTGGGAAAGTGGCACAGTGGTCAGAGTGGAATCGGGTTATGAACTACAGTGGTACCTTGACATACGAGTTTAATTCGTTCCGTAACCTTGCTCTTATGTCAAATTGCTCGTATCTCAAAGCAATTTTCCCATTAATCCATTCCAGCTCCCAAAACACCACCTCAGTTGTTTTTGTTATGTACTGTACTGTATTTACATACTCATATCTCAAATCTTGCTCTCATCTCAAAGCAAAATATCACTCGCTCGGCGGCTTGTATCTCAAAACACTTGTATGTCAGGGCACTTGTATGTCGAGGTAACACTGTACATGATGTTTCTGCAGAATGCGTGTGATGACTGCATATGAAGGCAGGTTAGTAGTTTGTATTTTTAACCCCAGTTGTTTTGATGTTAAGTGGATGGAGGGCGTGGCTTACTGTGACTCCATGCGAGAAGGACGTTTGCTCCTTGCCAGAGCCAATCAGGGCACACCAGCAGGCTATAAAAGCCCCATCAGCAAGTGTTTGAGGTTCTTTCCTGGGTTAACTCACTGAAGGTGGGCAGGGACAAATGGGCTCTTGATTACTTCTTACCTGAGGGGAGATTATTTTATTTATTTATTTATTATTTACATTTCTATCCCGCCCCATACCTGAAGGTCTGTTGGCGGGTAACAACTGTTAAAACAACAGATTAAAAACAGAATATACGTTAAAAGCACTTTTAAAATTCAACACATCTAAAACAACTTTTATATGGGAGGGAGAGTTTCTTCACTGTAGCCTATGAAAAGACTGTGTGTGCCTTCATAAGGGAAAGATGCTGCCATCGGCGCGTCTCGCTACTGCAGTCAATGAGAAATCCATGCCCATCCATGCATCAGGGCATTTTAGGAGTACAACCTGTGAAAAGATTGTTTTGATGTGGGGGAAACTGGCATGTGGTCAGCAGTGCAATCCATCAAAAACCCTTGTCTAGGATGTGTGCGAGCATTGTTGCATGCATCCTGGCTTGCATCTATACCATTGATGGTTCCGGCATGTGCTCTGATATTGCCGCCATGGTGGAAGCTCCCTGAGGGGGCTCTCCTGTGCCCTTTTAAATGTAGGTTACTTTCCTCCATTGACTTGCCCTGGGAGCCCTTCCTCATTCAAATAAATGCATTTTAATAGAGCCAGTCACCCACAGTTTTAAGTAAGCAGAGTGCATATCTATCTAAAGTCTATTGCTGCAGACGCTATAGTTAGAGAGTCCTGTGTATTGTGATTCGCAGTGAAACTATTACAGTTAAGAGGATCATTCTAACCGTGTAACATTTATTAGCGTGCTATGTTAGTGTTCTGTCCTGAAGTTCAAGATTGTTGCCAATATTGACTACTGTTACAATAAATCAATTATTCTTATGTCCATCTGAAAGGGTGCCTGGGAGATTGCTTTGCTGTGAAACATTAGCAAAGAATTCAAGCACTGTCACTTTAAGTGGAGGAGAAACATTATTGCGAAGGACCAGCAGACGGCTGGAAGAAAAGCCTTCTCGTTTATATTCTTAGGAGACAAGAAGCGGGGAGTATGTGGGTAGATCCTGCCAATGCTAGCCCAAGGTAGAGATACTGGTGGACAGGATAGCGTTGAGCAGTGGTCACCACACTGCGTATTCCTAATCGTGACCATGACATGCTGTTTGCACAAATAGTGGGAAAGAGGCGGATGGCTCTACCCAATATGGAATGCTCAAATGCTTCCACACAGTCCATTCAGATCATGGGTGTTTTCGCACTTGACTCCCTGTCCGTTGCACGGGGAAGTGCATGGGAACACTAGTACATGTTACACTAAGCCCCATACACCTGGAGACTCACCTGTGTCCGGGTGCATGTCCAATCGCCGGGAGGGCAACACCATCTTGATTTCAGAGCCTGGCACAAATGTGCGTGCACCAGTGCCGGTGCCACAGTGCCGACGATGCTCCATGGAGATGCAGCACCTCAGATGACCCCTCGCACTGTAAGTGGTGAAAATGGTCACGGCGCTGGATGTTTCGGATCAGATTGGGGTAAGGGCTGGGATGCGTGTGGTGCATGATTTTGTTCACCACAGCAGGGACATGATATAGTAACATCTAGGAGGCATTTCTGAGTTGTAAACACTTCCTTCAAGTGCAGATGCACCTTACCTGAGGTGACCCTATCATTAACTACCGGGCCAAGTGCAAATTGGCCCGGTGATAGCTGTCTCCGTGGACCATTGTGTCTGCTCGCCACAGTGGTCACTGGGAGACACAGCCACAGGTGCTAGAGCATGTCAATGAAAGATCATCTTAAAGTCTACCATGGGGATAGTGGAAGGGTCTTCTTCATGATAGCTCTGAGGTTATGGAATCCTGTTCAGTAACCCTCATTGTATGAAGAACATAACATTAGAGGAGCCCTGCTGGATCATGTCACAGCCCATCTAGTCGAACACCCTGTCACACACGGTGGCCCACCAACTGTGTGACTCTTTTTTGTGAAACATTGAGAAGTCAGAGTCACACAATTTTTGTGAGCTGAAGTTATCTGAGGATTTCTACAGTATTTTACAAGTTTAATATAAGCCACTGATGAAGATCCTAGGCTTGGATTGAAACGCGTTTGGCTTATCTTATTTACTTATTTGATATTTAATTAAGTTGTCTTCACTAAATAAAAAATTCTGTCTTGATTTTATTGGACTCTGGGCTACCAGAATTAAATAATACATTTTCACTGGGGTAAAAAAATTCCCCTTATAGCTATTACATTTACTTGTCATTTTATTCAGAACCTTTTTGTTTTTTCAAGCTATTAGTGGGGTTCTGCATCAGGGAATTTTGGTTGGTTGATTTTGCCATTGATACATCTGTCATCCGTAAATTTGTCTAACCCTTCCATAAAGCCATCTAGGCTGGTAGCTGTCACCACCTCACCTCTTCTGGCAACAAATTCCATAGACCAATGTCCATAGTCTGAGCTGACTTTCCCACCCATCAGGTTCATAGAGGGTTCAGGGATCTGGTGAAGATGGACCTCTTGAGCCTGGACGTTGCCTGAGGGAACGGCATCGCCTCCCCATGCAGACACTGTCAGTGTTTTAGCCAACCTGTCTTACCTGTTTTTATAATGGTTTTATTGTGACCCACCCTCAGGCCTTCGGCATAGGGCAGGACAGACAGACAGATAGAGATAGAAAGAGTCGAAGAGAAAGAGATAGAAAGTCGAATAGAGACAGAAAGAGAGATATAGATGAGAGACATAGATGATGACAGACAGAGAGACAGATGGACGGATGGACAGATGGACGGACGGACGGATGGACAGACAGATAGATGGATAGATATAGATATAGACAGACAGACAGAGATGATAGATAGATAGATAGATAGATAGATAGATAGATAGATAGATAGATAGATAGATAGATAGATAGATAGATAGATAGATAGATAGATATCCTACTATCTAGGACAGGATGCTCAGTCCACTGCTTTGGGGAAGCACCTGGGACTTCCAGGTGGGAGTCACTAGAACCAGGGGTCCTTCTATGGATCAGACAAGGGGAAGGATTTCTTCGCCCAGGGTGTCATCCGTCTATGGAATTTACTACCAGAAGGTGTGGTGATAGCAACCAGCCTGGGCGGCTTCAAGAAAGGATTGAATAAATTCACAGAGGACAGCCGCATCCATGGCTACTAAAATGGTTGTCTAGGTACTGCCTCCAGGTTGGAAAGGCAGGTAGGATCCCTCTAAAGGCCATTTGCAGGTTGCTGACAGCAAGTGAAGTTCTCGCCCTTGTCTTCTGCTTGAGAATGCCCACCGTGTGAGACAGGACGCTGTACTAGATGGGCTGTGGCCTGATCCACCAGGGTTCCTCTTCGGTTCTCACGTTCTCATGAGTTGCATGTGGCAACCCAAGGCTGGCAAGTCCCAGCCTGCCTTTCTGCTTGTTCTCCTCTGCCTCCTTAGGCATGTGGGCCTGGCAAGACTTCAGGAGTCCCAGAGAGCCTCACAAAGGAAGCCAATCTCATTCTGGAGGCCTTTGGAGGCGCACAAAAAGGGAAGGAGGCGGCTGTTCTCAGCGCCTGGCAACCAAACGCTTCCACATTGCCAAACAGCGTGAACAATGGAGAGGCTTTCGGGGCCACTCAGAAACAATGCTGATCTTGTTGTGAGCTGGTCTGGCGCTTCTGCCCGGCTGCACAAGCACAGAACGCGGCATCGGGGGGCATTAGGCGCCGCAAGAATCTCACCTTTCGCTTGTTAATTTCTAAACGTTCCCTCGCCTTTGTGAAGCAAGAAGTGATGTCACTATATATAACTTTTATTGATTAGTCTGTTTGACCGTATCAAAATACAGAAACATAGTAGCACACAGCATCGCGCACTGGACATAATTTAAAAACTAGTAAAATCAGCACGGGTTTTCATTGCTTCCAGAATAAAAAGTGCAACCATAAAAACGGACTGCCTGTCCGAGCCCCTGAGCAATATGTGAAGCTTCCTGATATCATCCAGAAGGTTATAATTGGCTAAGAGGTGGGCTATATAATAGCTCCTTATTTCCTCATATAGGGTGTTTTTCCACTGTCACTAAAAGTACCCATTAAGTACCCATTAATAGGTACGTAATGGCATTTTTGTACCCATTAATGGGTACTTAATGGGTACTTCTAGTGACAGTGGAAAAACACCCATAGCCTGCAGTTTAGAAGTAGATGTGCTAAATCTTCAACAGTGTTCTCTCCACAAACACAAATTCTCCTGTTGTACGGAATCCCCCGGTAACGACCCAGTTTGATCATTATATCCAGTTGTTCAAATCGCGCTCTGGTGAAAAGCCTGCGCAGATGAAATTGCATTGGGAAGTCGTGGTAAGCTTCCATGTTAACCTGGCTCGTGTGCCTGGCCAGGTAAGGCGTGGCTGTGGCCTGAGCGATGGCAGCAAGGTCTGTCTGTGCTGCAGTGTCCAGGGCCCGTTGATGAACAACTGTGATGGCTTTAGGGCCAATGACACTCAACGTCTGGAGAGAAAAGCCAACCCTGGCAATCTTGTTTTCCAAACGTGCAAGCCAGGAGGACTTCTCCCTTAGTTGATTTTGCTCTAGCAAGCAAAGGTGAGGTAATCTGTCTGGGTTCGCTTAGGTTGTCTTCAAGTGATGTCAAAAACCTGTGCCCACTGTCACTCTCGGCGGATCTCAGATTGCTTCTAGCCCCAAAGACGGATGCTCTGAGGGACGGAAGTGGAGACCAGCCGAAACCTTCTCCTCCTCCTCCTCCTCGTTACAGAAACAAACTGGTTCCTTTGTGTTTTCACTCATCTTTGCCAGTGTGAAGGAACCATAGGCCTTTTCGCACTACAGCTGAACAGCCGCAGTGCAGTAAGGCTAGGACCCGCGGGGACGGATTCCCTATTCGCACCTAGGCAGGTAAGGACATGGCGACGGTGCTGACGGATATACCGTTGTGAAGGGTGGTGCCCTGAAGAGGACCAGCCCTGCAATCGAATCAAGGTAAGTATGTGATCGCGGGAGGGGATGGCTAACATTGACTGGTGCTCCAAGTGTGAGTGCTAATCAGTGTTGCTTTACTGTACCCCTTTCCCATCCAACAGACAGGCAAAATCGCTCCTAGTTTACTAAAATGGGTCTCCCAAGGGCTTCACAGCCCTTGGGACTCAGCGTGGGGGCTGGGCTGGAAAAGCATCACATGCAGGCAGCACTGTTCCATGTCTGTATGTGTCACAGTCTGGACCAGAGGGCCTCACGTGATCCAGATCCACTGAACTGGGTCATGAAAGGTAAGAGCAGAAAGGCCCTATGGAAGCTTACACTTAGGAATTCTTTCTCTCTTTTTCTTTTCGACAATCTGAACAATTTCTCATACAGTAATCCTTAGGAATTAAGATAGCGCTAACCTTTCGCCAGTTAGAAAACCGTCAATGGCAGAAGTATTTACACGCACGTCCTGGGTTATAAAGGCCTTATTTTGCAGGCAAAACTAGGATAGATTTAATTCCTGGACAGCAGAGGCGGTGTGCGAAGCTCCTATTGGGAAACAAAACCATTTCAACAGAGCAAGACAGCCAATTGCATATTTTAATAAAGTTTACGTACTTCTGTCTTTAACTTTACTAGGCAAACTCAGAGAAGGCTTAAGCATCGCATTTAAAAAGGCTTGGAAATTCTGCACCGGGATGAAAAGGAAGTGAATTTCCCCTTCGCTATCACATATGGCTCTATGACCCCGGTCACACCAGTGTAAGACAGGACGTCCTATTCATAATTCGAACTGAGGTCGTACCAGTGCAGTTCACACCTAGATTTGTTTTAATCTGTTGACTTAAAGGCTGTTACCCGCCCCGAGACCTTCGGGTATAGGGCAGGATAGAAATATAAATAATAGTAAATAAATAATAAATAAATGGATCATTATAGGTCATCCTCAGACCGTCCTCGCTCTGGGTTGTACTGCTCACACCTTTCTCAGCGATTGACCTGAGCCTCCTCCATGAGCCAGCTTGGTCTAGTGGTTAGGGAGCCGGACTCTTACCTGGGAATACTGGGTTCGATTCTGCCCTCCCCTATGAAGCCAGCTGGGTGACCTTGGGCTAGTCACAGCTGTCTCTGAGCTCTCACAGCCCCACCTACCTCACAGGGTGTTCTGTTGTTGGGAGAAGAACAGAAGCTTTGTCAGCCGCTTTGAGTCCCCTTAAATGGGTGAGAAAAGCGGGGTAAAAAAGCCAACTCTTCTTCTTCTCCATCAGATCTGCCTCCTTTCTTATTGGATGCTGTCGTGTCCCTCAAGGAAGGCGAGTGTGTGTGTGTGTGTTTGCGGTTCTTTTTTAAGCCTGCTCCGCCATCTCCACACCCACCTTCCTTTTCAATGTGCTTTTCTTCGTTTAAATTAATTTAAATAATAATAATAATAAATTTGCATAAAAATGCTAGATTTATTTATTTATTTATTTATATTTATATCCCGCCCCATACCCGAGGGTCTCTGGGCGGCTTACAACATTTAAAAACAAACATATTAAAAGTGTATTAAACTATACTAAAACCAGTGTAAGGATGAAAATCCGGCATGATAATAAGAATAAGAATAAAAAAGATAGAAAAACACTTTAAAAAACAGTGGTGTTTGCAAGGGGGGGAAGAATAGAGAGCATTTAGCCAAATGCCTCAGAGAAGAGGTGCGTCTTCACCGCCTTCCTGAATATCAGCAGAGAAGGGTCCTGACGCACCTCCAAGGGGAGACCATTCCACAGTCTGGGGGCCACTACTGAGAAGGCCCTCTCCCGGGTGCCCACCCGCCTAACCAATGAAGGCGGTGGGACAACCAGGAGGGCCTCTCCTGCAGATCTTAAGACACGGGCAGGTCGATATGGGAGAAGGCGCTCCTTTAGATATCTGGGGCCCAAGTCATTTAGGGCCTTATAAGTCAGAGTTAGCACCTTGAATTGGGCTCGGTAGTGAATTGGCAGCCAGTGCAGTTCTTTTAGAACCGGCATAATATGCATCCGGCTAGGTGTTCCCGCCAGCACTCTGGCAGCTCCTAGAGGAATCACGCACATAAACTTAGGAGAGAAGAGGAGGTCCCTCACAAACTCCACACGTGCACGTTGGTTGAAAGGAAAGACTGGACCCACCCGCCCACCACAGCACAGTTCAGCTTCCTGAGGAAGAGAAAGTAGCCTGGGATGCCAGGACAGGCTGAGTCCTGTAAAAATGTGGACTCTGGTTAAAATGGCCTAATGGGGGTAGGCCAGCTTAGGAAACAAATTAAATAAAAATAGTATGAGCAAGACGCCCTGAAGAGGATCTGAGGCCATCCTAAACTACTGGTGTGACCAGGGCCTAACATGCAGGGATAGACAGCAAAATGTGTGTGGTGGTGAACTGACAGGCGGTTTGTAGCCGTGTTTTTTATTTGTTTCTCTTTACGTAAACATGATCCAGAGGCCTTTTCGCACGAGGGGTTTTTGAATGTGTGGAGAACATGCAGGGATGCTGCATTCGCAAATCAGGGATGGCCGGATCCATTCCGGACTGCCCCAAGCATCCCAATGCGCTCTCCAGGCGTTCCATTTTCAGAACAGAAAAAACTGTTCCAGAGGCCCGATCCATCAGGGCTCCCCTTAGGTTCTTATGGACTAGATGGGCTGCGGCCTGATCCAGCAGGGCTCCTCTTAGGTTCTTATGGACCAGATGGGCTGTGGCCTGATCCAGCAGGGCTCATGTTAGGTTCTTATGGACAAGATGGGCTGTGGCCTGATCCAGCAGGGCTCCTCTGAGGTTCTTATAGACTAGATGGGCTGGGGCCTGATCCAGCAGGACTCCTCTTAGGTTCTTATGGACAAGATGGGCTGTGGCCTGATCCAGCAGGGCTCCTCTGAGGTTCTTATAGACTAGATGGGCTGGGGCCTGATCCAGCAGGACTCCTCTTAGGTTCTTATGGACAAGATGGGCTGTGGCCTGATCCAGCAGGGCTCATGTTAGGTTCTTATGGACCAGATGGGCTGTGGCCTGATCCAGCAGGGGTCCTCTTAGGTTCTTATGGACCAGATGGGCTGTGGCCTGATCCAGCAGGGCTCATGTTAGGTTCTTATGGACCAGATGGGCTGTGGCCTGATCCAGCAGGGGTCCTCTTAGGTTCTTATGGACCAGATGGGCTGTGGCCTGATCCAGCAGGGGTCCTCTTAGGTTCTTATGGACAAGATGGGCTGTGGCCTGATCCAGCAGGGCTCCTCTGAGGTTCTTATAGACTAGATGGGCTGGGGCCTGATCCAGCAGGACTCCTCTTAGGTTCTTATGGACCAGATGGGCTGTGGCCTGATCCAGCAGGGGTCCTCTTAGGTTCTTATGGACCAGATGGGCTGTGGCCTGATCCAGCAGGGGTCCTCTTAGGTTCTTATGGACCAGATGGGCTGTGGCCTGATCCAGCAGGGGTCCTCTTAGGTTCTTATGGACCAGATGGGCTGTGGCCTGATCCATCAGGGCTCCCCTTAGGTTCTTATGGACTAGATGGGCTGCGGCCTGATCCAGCAGGGCTCCTCTTAGGTTCTTATGGACCAGATGGGCTGTGGCCTGATCCAGCAGGGCTCATGTTAGGTTCTTATGGACAAGATGGGCTGTGGCCTGATCCAGCAGGGCTCCTCTGAGGTTCTTATAGACTAGATGGGCTGTGGCCTGATCCAGCAGGACTCCTCTTAGGTTCTTATGGACAAGATGGGCTGTGGCCTGATCCAGCAGCGGTCCTCTTAGGTTCTTATGGACCAGATGGGCTGTGGCCTGATCCAGCAGGGGTCCTCTTAGGTTCTTAGGGACCAGATGGGCTGTGGCCTGATCCAGCAGGGGTCCTCTTAGGTTCTTAGGGACTAGATGGGCTGTGGCCTGATCCAGCATGGCTCATGTTAGGTTCTTATGGACAAGATGGGCTGTGGCCTGATCCGGCAGGGCTCCTCTTAGGTTGTTATGGACCAGATGGGCTGTGGCCTGCTTCGGCAGGGCTCCTCTTAGGTTCTTATGGACTAGAAGGGCTGTGACCTGATCCAGCAGGGCTCCTCTGAGGTTCTTATAGACTAGATGGGCTGGGGCCTGATCCAGCAGGATTCCTCTTAGGTTCTTAGGGACTAGATGGGCTGTGGACTGATCCAGCAGGGGTCCTCTTAGGTTCTTATGGACCAGATGGGCTGTGGCCTGATCCAGCAGGGCTCATGTTAGGTTCTTATGGACCAGATGGGCTGTGGCCTGATCCAGCAGGGGTCCTCTTAGGTTCTTAGGGACTAGATGGGCTGTGGCCTGATCCAGCAGGGCTCATGTTAGGTTCTTATGGACAAGATGGGCTGTGGCCTGATCCGGCAGGGCTCCTCTTAGGTTGTTATGGACCAGATGGGCTGTGGCCTGCTTCGGCAGGGCTCCTCTTAGGTTCTTATGGACTAGAAGGGCTGTGACCTGATCCAGCAGGGCTCCTCTGAGGTTCTTATAGACTAGATGGGCTGGGGCCTGATCCAGCAGGATTCCTCTTAGGTTCTTAGGGACTAGATGGGCTGTGGCCTGATCCAGCAGGGGTCCTCTTAGGTTCTTATGGACCAGATGGGCTGTGGCCTGATCCAGCAGGGCTCATGTTAGGTTCTTATGGACCAGATGGGCTGTGGCCTGATCCAGCAGGGGTCCTCTTAGGTTCTTATGGACCAGATGGGCTGTGGCCTGATCCAGCAGGGGTCCTCTTAGGTTCTTATGGACAAGATGGGCTGTGGCCTGATCCAGCAGGGCTCCTCTGAGGTTCTTATAGACTAGATGGGCTGGGGCCTGATCCAGCAGGACTCCTCTTAGGTTCTTATGGACCAGATGGGCTGTGGCCTGATCCAGCAGGGGTCCTCTTAGGTTCTTATGGACCAGATGGGCTGTGGCCTGATCCAGCAGGGGTCCTCTTAGGTTCTTATGGACCAGATGGGCTGTGGCCTGATCCAGCAGGGGTCCTCTTAGGTTCTTATGGACCAGATGGGCTGTGGCCTGATCCATCAGGGCTCCCCTTAGGTTCTTATGGACTAGATGGGCTGCGGCCTGATCCAGCAGGGCTCCTCTTAGGTTCTTATGGACCAGATGGGCTGTGGCCTGATCCAGCAGGGCTCATGTTAGGTTCTTATGGACAAGATGGGCTGTGGCCTGATCCAGCAGGGCTCCTCTGAGGTTCTTATAGACTAGATGGGCTGTGGCCTGATCCAGCAGGACTCCTCTTAGGTTCTTATGGACAAGATGGGCTGTGGCCTGATCCAGCAGCGGTCCTCTTAGGTTCTTATGGACCAGATGGGCTGTGGCCTGATCCAGCAGGGGTCCTCTTAGGTTCTTAGGGACCAGATGGGCTGTGGCCTGATCCAGCAGGGGTCCTCTTAGGTTCTTAGGGACTAGATGGGCTGTGGCCTGATCCAGCAGGGCTCATGTTAGGTTCTTATGGACAAGATGGGCTGTGGCCTGATCCGGCAGGGCTCCTCTTAGGTTGTTATGGACCAGATGGGCTGTGGCCTGCTTCGGCAGGGCTCCTCTTAGGTTCTTATGGACTAGAAGGGCTGTGACCTGATCCAGCAGGGCTCCTCTGAGGTTCTTATAGACTAGATGGGCTGGGGCCTGATCCAGCAGGATTCCTCTTAGGTTCTTAGGGACTAGATGGGCTGTGGACTGATCCAGCAGGGCTTCTCTTAGGTTCTTATGGACTAGATGGGCTGTGGACTGATCCAGCAGGTCTCCTCTGACGTTCTTATGGACTAGATGGGCTGGGGCCTGATCCAGCAGGACTCCTCTTAGGTTCTTAGGGACTAGATGTGCTGTGGCTTGATCCAGCAGGGCTTCTCTTAGGTTCTTATGGACTAGATGGGATGTGGCCTGATCCAGCAGGGCTCCTCTTAGGTTCTTAGGCTCTTATTGCAGAGTTTCAAACCTTTGCAATCTGTCGCCCATCCCCAGCTCTAAATGAACTCATCCCATGAACACGTTCCAAGAGACAATCAGTAGAGAGAGCTCTTGATAACGTGACTTTACTGAAAGGGTTGCAGGAATGCACATTGCTGAGACACAATGAGCACTGTCTGTTTATCCTATCTGTCTCCTGGGAGTGGGCCCAGGACCTCCAGCCCACTACCACCCAGGCACCCTGGTGCTACGTCCCGGTCCTGTTGCAGTGGCAACTCCTGCTGGCCCCGGGTAAGATGTTCTTCTCCCTCTTTCTGGCCTTGGAAGGACAATGTCTCTGATAAAGCAGCTGGGAACTGTATCTGTTCTGTCTCCCTGGAGTGTAGTGAGAGGCACAGAGACGGGGATTGTGAAGGGCCCCGCTAGACAGTTCACAACACAAGGCAAAATAGCTTATCTGAACTACAGTATTTAATCTACACTAAGTATAAATACTGCTGCTGCATTCCTTTGCAGAGTTTCAGAGTCTTGAGCCAGTTTAGCCCAGTAATTAGGGAGCCGGACTCAAATCTGGGAATACCAGGTTTGATTCCATACTCCCCCACGAAGCCAGCTGGGTGACCTTGGGCTAGTCACAGCTTTTTTTCTGAGCTCTCACAGCTCCACCGATCTCACAGGATGTCTGTGGTGGGGAGAAGAACAGAAGGTTTGTCAGCCGCTTTGAGTCCCCTTAAATGGGTGAGAAAAGCGGTGTATGAAAACCAAATCTTCTTCTTCTAACGCTCACACCAGGGCAAGGTTGGAGGCTGTAGCAGCCTCCTCGAAATGCAGATGCTCTTCACCAGGAGTTCACTAATTCTTGACTAGGGGCCGTGGTGCGGATAGACCTCAGCTTTCAGCCAGTGGCTTGTCCAATTCCAAAGTAGCTCATGAACCTTCTTTCAGAAAGAGGAAGGGCTTCTGATTATGCTCACCTGCACTGGCTGCCCCTGCTGTGACTTACAGGCCCAGATTATGACTCCTGGAAGTTATCTACGGAATTGCAATGCTGTCTTAGTAATCCTCATTAGATCTTTGGCCAGATGGGGCATTCTCCAGGCCAAGCGACTGACCAGGCGGAGTCTACCTGTCCGTTCTAGGATTGACTGAGTGCTGTGTAGGGGACCGTACCTGTGCCAGACTGGTATGAGCCTTTCATCCTGGCGTAATCACCGCCTACCTGAACATAATTGCACCTTGAGTGCCTATGTAGGAAAACCAGCCTGCTTGCTTTTCATCTTCCCACTCAGTAGAACAGGTGGTTGGCACCTCTGAGGAGTTAATAATTAAGTGTGAACATTCCTCCTGTACCCGGAAAAGATCATTTGAAAGGATTGATGAGGAACACTTAAATAATTTTGTTTGTGCAATGAAGGAATGATATTTGTGCAAGTCCCAGAAAGGCAGAGAGGCATCATAGTCATTTATATTAATGGTGTAATGCGCCGTGCAAGAAAACAAATGAGCAATTAGTATTTTGTGAATGAAACGTTCCAGTCCAGACAGGGGAGGGAAACCCAGTAGATTTTGCTTTTATCTCTGGCTACATCACAGCAGCTAAGCACAAAAGCAAAAGCCATGTTTTCATGCACAAAAAGGCTCTATGGATAGGTGTCAGTCTATAAAACAGCACATTTGATTCATGTATGAATGTCAGAGTTTATACAAATAACACATCCCTACATACCAGGCCAGTAGGGGTCCAGAGTGGTGGCGGCCATTCACACTGCAAGCGCTAGTCACAGCTCTCTTCTGAGCTCTCACAGCTCCACCCACCTCACAGGGAGAAGAACAGAAGGTTTGTCAGCCACCTCGAGTCCCTTAAATGGGTGAGAAAAGCAGGGTATAAAATCCAACTCTTTCTTCTACTCTTCCTGAAGCCAGATTGCAATGTATTAAACACTTTGAACTGTTTCACTGGTATCTGGCTTGGTTTCCCTTCCTGGTTATCTTTCGGATGGAAAGACAGGATATAAATCCTTTTGATTATGGTGTTACATGTACTCTTGTAAACACTGTCATCAGATACTGTACTGGAAAGGTCACACCACATGTGATAAAATTTTTACATTACTCTGCACAATTTCAACAATGGATATAATTGGCGTAATTCATGCAATAGAGGCACGCCCACCCTTTTTCATTCAAAGAAAGGGGAAGAGAGAACAATAGTTGTGAAAGTAAGTACGGCAACCATTTCCCTCTCTTGACCTAATCAGTGCTGGTGGGTTATACTCCTTCCTCCCTCCTTCATTATGCAAACAGGTTCCACTATTAATAGAGACAGGAATACAGCATGTTTTCCACCCCTGCTTTCTGTGTCGTAATGCAATTTTCAGGATTCGGTTTGAATCAAATATCCAAAGAATCGAATCAATTTGAATGTTTAAATTCGTAGGAATATTCCATTCGTATTTTAAGATATGTCAACAACATTCGAATGTGTCCATGTGCATCTGTGCACGTCTGTACACATTTGTATGCAACCCGTTTTTATCCTGTATGCATCCTGTTTTTGTCCCATACGTATCCTTACAAACGCATATGGATACGAATAAGACGCCTACAGATACCTATGTAATGTGTATGTATCCGTACACATACGGATGTCCAAATAATTTGTATGAATGGTTCAAAAGATTAGAAAATTCATTTGATTGTTAGATTCAAATGTATAGACATTTGATTCGAATTCGAATGTCTGAGTTCGATAGAATTTGATCAAATTTTGAATGTTTCGAACATTCGTGCACACCCCTACCTCGATCATATTTTGATAGGGGAGTTCCCAAAAAAGTACCTTTCCTCCAGGGATTGTTGATACTCTCACCTTGTCTTGAAATCTTGCTGCCTTGAGGTCTCTTACAAGATTTGGTTCATCAGTGCATTCCAGAAGCAGCCATATAGAGTTTCCACACTTACTTTTAAATTGGTCAGCAAAGGGGTCCAACAGCTTTCCGTCTGCACAGTGGAACAATTTAAGGAAGATCATGTTCACCACCAGTATGCTCCGTCCACGTTGGACAGAGTGTAGCCCAGTCTAGGAAGCCAAAATGGCCTCCTAGCCTGGCATACTGGTAGAGCACTTTAAAAGATCTACTGGTGAACTAGAGACTACTAGAATGGAACAGAGAGGCATGTGGAAGGGTGCTGTTTCCTTGTTTGTGTTTAGTGGGAGATCCATTTTGGCAGTGCACCAAATTGTACCATCGAAATGGGTCCCCCAGAGCGCCATAGGCTTGGAACATGTGTTCCTGGGCTATTGGAATCAGCGCCAAAGTTCACATGATCTTTGGGTCTGGCATGGTGGCTGTCTTGGAACAGCTGTCCAAATGCAGACAGTTGTTTCAATAAAGCTAGCCCCCATCAGCTGCTGGACCATTCAAGATTGGGCCGGTCTTGCTGGAATGGTCCACTTGGGTAAGTGTGAGAAACAGCCATAGTTAAATGTCAGAGTGTTTCCTTTGCACACCGAAAGACTTTTGTTTAATGATGCTCAATGTTCCGGTTAGGAAGCTGCAACCAATCGTTTCCATTTTGTTGCCAAGAAAGCTGCACAGATGTGCCCAGGTGGCCTGCAAAAATCTGAGCAAGCTGAAGGGCTGAAACTCTGATGTCTGTGATGGCCATGAATGATCCTTTGGGATGATGTAGAATTGCTCCCTTTGGTTTTGGATCAAAACTTTGTTTCCTGGACTTAAAGGGAAGCACTGGATCACTGATATACCTCACTGCTGCACCCTGCTGGCCATTGCAGATAGCATTAATTTGAATTTCCCGGTTGCTCCTCAGGTGGCAGAGATATCTGGTCCTCCTAGAATCCAGTCCTTGAAGATCCACATTATGGCAAGGACCCCATGTGTCCTCACGGGCTGCCCAGCACCCAATTGCAATGGGTGCTAAAGAGGGCTGCCATAGCACCCATCCTGAGGCTCCAATTAGGTCCAAGCAGGAAGGTCTGCCAGTGGCACGGCGCGATTGACTGGCATAGCTGTCAGTCAGGGCTCACTTCCAGGTACAGTGGGCATGGTGGAGAAACACAGCCTAGTAGCTGCCTACATAGTCATTACAAAGCTTGTGCTCAGCTTCAAAGACTGCTATGAAGGACGTGCGGGCGTAGATAGCATACGTGTTGAGGGGCAGAGCCAGAGCCCCCCTGCTGCAAATGGCGCCCTCTAGCCCCAGCCCTGGACCCCATTGCCCCAGTACATGTGTGGACACACAGCCTCTGATCTGGTCTTCATGGTGGAAGACCAGACTGAAGACACCATTAAAGGGGTCTATCATTAATCTGGATTGAAGGCCTGAAGACCCCATTAAATCGAGATTTTGCTGGTGCTAGTGTGGACAAATGGGGTTCTCAAGGGGTCTTGTGTGCAGACAGTATCTAACAGATCCAGACCAATCAAGTACCTATTGGGTTCCTAATGGGGACTTTGTGGCTAGTGCCAAAACAAGGAGGTGAGTTGTATCCAAGTGGTGTGAGGAATTCATCCATGGGCCTTTCTGCACTTGGCTGTATTCTGGAATATATCTCTGGATAGGGGGCTGTTGTCTGCATGCTAAGGCAAACTATGGTAGGCCTCACCATAATCTGTACTAGCATGTGGACAATGGACTCCTATGCTGAGATGTATTCCAGAATACAGCCAAGTGCAGAAAGGTCCCATCTTCCAAAGCACGGAACCCATAATCATAGCAGACTCCATGGGTGAGGCTGTGGCATGTGTCAGAGTACATCAGTGCACCCATGTGTGATATTATTGTTGAATGTGCAGATATCACCTAACAATTCTGAACCTCTAAGTGTAGTTTGTACCTGCAGTTTGCTAATTCCCTATTAACAAACTAAGAGAGTAACAATCAATGGAAAATCAGAATTAAATGCATCGTAAAACAAGAGGAGGTATGTTTTCACCCAAAGGGTCATTGGTCTATGGAATTTCCTACCAGAAGATGTGGTGACAGCAACCAGCCTGGATGGCTTTAAGGAAGGGTTAGACAAGTTCATGCAGGGCAGGTGTATCAGTGGCCGCATTCCCATTACAAGCTTAATACAGTTTCCCTAAACCGAAATAACAGAACCGGATGCAAACGCGAATTTGTCTGATCCCATTACTTTCAACTTAATCGTGTTCGATCTGGATTCTGAGGATTGTATGTGGTGTACATGACTCAAGGGGGGGCTCAAGTGGCTACTTTCTAAAAGCTGCTTTTCGGGGCTGCCCTGCCCTCTTCCTCCTGGCGTGAATGCGCCACCCATAACGGACCCCTTCACGGAGCCTAGCTGGATGGCTGGCTGCCACTTGCCTGGATGGAGAAAAAACAGCATCAGGCAGCCAGTGATTCTTTCCCCTCCTCTCCCCATTGCCCAGGGCACACAGCAGCAGTGGCAACTCAAGCCCTCTTCGCCTTAAACATTCACACATCTCCCAGAACCTGCAGATGCTTTCCTTTCTTTTCCCTTTCTAAAGGTCAGAACTTTTAGAATTGCACAAAATTGCAACATTGTTATCAGATGTGAAGTGGGGAGATTGCTACAGTGTAGCGGCTGCTATAAGGGGTGGATTTTTACAAATCACTATGTTTGGAAGCAAGCTAATGGGAGAGGGAAACCCTACACATGCATTCTCATCCCATTAAAACGTACCGTTCCCACAGTAAGAAATGTAAAACGTTTCAAATGCACGAACCGGAGCGAGACCTGTTGAAATGAGTGTTAACATTTATAATGCTTTGGGGCAATTTAACACGTGGAAAGTGTGTTAAGCCAACCTGATGTGGGAACTGCGAGGATCAAAACCGTTTTGAAACCGTTTTAAGCTTGTAATGGGAATTCACCCAGTGGCTGTTAGAATGGATGCCTAGGAACAGCCACCAGGTTGGAGAGACAAGCTGGATATCTTAAAGGTCAGCTGCAGGGAGTCCAGAGCGAGTGATGCTTTCACCTTTGTCTTCTGCTCGAGATGCCCAGAAACAATTGATGGGCCACTGTGTGAAGAAAGAGCTGAAATCGATAGGCCATGGCCTGATTCAGAAAGGTTCTTCTTAATTCAAGTAAGATGTGTGTATCCATGACCAATGGTATGGATGCCTAGGTACTTCCTCCAAGTTGGAGAGCAGGAGACCTCTAAAGGCTATATGGAGGCAGGTGAGAGCAGGTGAAGATTTTGCTTTTGCCTTCTGCTGGAGATGCCCATACGTTATCGGTGACCTCACTGTACAAGGCAGGGTGCTGGCCTGATCCAGGAGTGTTCCTCTCATTTATTATAAGGTTAGACAAATTCATGTAGGACAGCCACTAGAATGGAAGCCTAGGTACATCCTCCAGGCTGGGGAAACAGACAGGACGCCTCTAAGTAGGGATGTGCATGAATTTTTTTTGGCATTTGATTCGAAACAAAGTGCATGTTGGAAAATCCATATTTGTATGAATAGATCACATTTGAATATGGTAAAATTCTATTCGATACAAATCTACCCGTATATTCCGGGGTATAAGATGACTGGGCGTATAAGACGACCCCCAACTTTCCAGTTAAAATATAGAGTTTGGGATATACTCGCCGTATAAGAAGACAACACCTGGCATATAAGACGACCCCTGACTTTTCAGAAGATTTTCCTGGGTTAAAAAGTAGTCTTATATGCCAGAATATACTGTATTTGTACGTATTCGTATGAACATTTGATACCTATCTGATAGGAACAGATACATATCTGTTGCAAATAGATACATCTGATATGAACAGATGTGTATTTGATACGAAGAGATACGTATCTGATACGTTTCCATTTGCAACATTCCATTCAAGTTTGAATGTCTGAATTTGGCCGAATCAAGCCAGATTTCCAGTGTTCGCATCCCTACTCTAAAGGCCATTGGCAGTTTTGCCTTTGTCTTCTACTTGGAGTGCCCATAAGCAATTGGATGGTCACTGAGTCGAACAGGATGCTGGACAAGATGGTCTATGGCGTCGTCCAACAGGTCTCCTCTTATGTTCTTAAAACATATCCTATGTAAGTGCAACTCCTCACTAGGGACTAACGTGGCCTTATTTCTTGTGCGTTTGGTTCTGACCTCCTTTTCCTTCTTCCCCCAGTGCGATGGAGAACCTGACCTTCCTGGTTCACCCTTTGAACACCAGCAACAATTCTTTGGACGCTGACTGCAGTGGGGAAGACAACACCTACAAGTGCAAATTTGATGAGGAATTCAAGTACATTCTCCTGCCTGTCTCGTACAGCATTGTCTTCGTGGTGGGGCTGTGCCTCAACCTGCTGGCCCTCTACATCTTTGTCTTCCGGATCAAGACGTGGAATGCCTCCACCACCTACATGTTCAACCTGGCGGTGTCCGACACGCTCTACGTCATTTCCCTGCCCCTCCTGGTCTACTATTACGCCATGGGGGACAACTGGCCGTTCAGCGTGGGCCTGTGCAAAATTGTCCGCTTCCTCTTCTACACCAACCTGTACTGCAGCATCCTCTTCCTGCTCTGCATAAGCGCCCACCGCTTCATGGGCGTCTGCCTCCCGCTGAAGTCTCTGGAGTGGGGGCAAGTCCGTTACGCCCGGTGGGTCTCGGGCATTGTTTGGACGGTGGTGATTGCCTGCCAGTCTCCCGTGCTCTTCTTCGTCACCACCAGTGTCCGGTGCGACAAAATCACGTGCCACGACACGTCCTCCAAGGACCTCTTCCCCCAGTTTGTCATCTACAGCTCGGTGATGCTCGTCCTGCTCTTCATCATCCCCTTCCTGCTCATCATCATCTGCTACTGCCTGATGGCCCGCAAGCTCCTCCAGCCCACGCGTGGCACCACGCGCATGTCCAGCTCCAAGAAGAAGTCGGTCAAGATGATCGTCATCGTGCTGGTGGTCTTCATCGTCTGCTTCCTTCCCTTCCACGTCACCCGCACCTTGTACTACTCCTTCCGCAACTGGGACCTGAGCTGCCCGACCCTCAACGCCATCAACCTGGCGTACAAAGTCACCCGGCCCTTGGCGAGCACCAACAGTTGCCTGGACCCTATCCTGTACTTCCTGGCGGGGCAGAAGTTTGTGAAATTCGCTTGCCCCAAAACGCCGGCCAACGGGGCAACCCAGTCGGGCCCCGAGGCCGCACGCAACTGCCACGTGAGGGCCAGAGACCACCTTGCCATGAAAGTGAAAGGCATGGTGTCTTAGCCCGCCGCCAAACCGATTTCACGTATCACCAGAGTATTGCCTGCCCATCCAGATGGGCAGGGCTTCCAGGGTTACGGGTTACGAACCCGGCTTCTGAGACACTGGAAGGGCACTTTGGACCTTTATCGGCAGAAAATGGTGCAACGATGGTGTCCAGAATGAGACATCACATCACTTTTCCATCTTTTGTTTTGTTTTTGGGTAGCTACTAGCTAGGTCCAAGTGAGCTAGTCATCTAACTTTGCATCTAACGGTAGATGTTTGTCTGCAAAGGGGATGGCCAATTTGCAGAGGCTGGGGTTCGCCAGGCTCCTTTTATGGTTAGAGGAAATGTGTAGCAACAGCTAGAGCGTGGACTAAGGTAGGGTTAGACAAATTTATGGATGACAGATGTATCAATGGCTACTAGAACGAATGCCTAGGTGCATCCTTCAGGCTGAGGGTGGGGGGAGGAACTGGGGCGCTCTAAGGCCATCTGCTGGGACTCGAGAGCAGGAGAAGGTTTGTCCTTGTCTCTGCTTGAGATGCCCGTGAGCATTTGGTGGGCCATTGTGTGCGACAGGATGCTGGACTAGATGGGCTGTGGCCTGATCCAGCAGGGCTTCTCTTATGTTCTTATGTTCTTAGACCTAGTCCATTACTGGGACCGTACCACTTCAGTTAGCAGGGGGAGGATGCCCTGCAGTTGCTAAAAGCCCCTCTAGACAGAAAGAAATGCAAACCAGAGGGGTTCTTTTTTTCCAAACGAGAGCGTTCCTTGCTCAGTCTTGCGTGAGAAGTGGGAAGAGAGGAGCCTAGGGCTTCTTGCATGCCATAGAGACGCTTTGTTACTCGGTTGTTACTCTTGAAACTTGTGGTTCAGGAGAGAAGAAAATTCAGCTAAAATTCTTCTTCATTGCAAATAGTTTTCTTTCATCTGTGGCTTCCATTACGGACACTTTTCTGCCCCCTAGAAAAAACTGAACCTTCCAGAGCCCTTCCTAGATTTGCCTTTAATCCTAATTAGGAGCCCCAGTTGTTGACCTCTGGGGAGATTTCGCACTTAACTAGCGCTCACGCTTGCGAGCGTAGCTACAGCCCACACCCTGCGTGATCAGTCACCCACCTGAGACTGATCCCAGGGCCGGTCCCCCTCTTGGCACCATTTTGGTTGTAGTGCCCTCTGTGTCAGCACTGCCACTGTCATGACGCTGATGCTCTGTGCATGCGCAGTCGCATCTATAATCATTCAGGGTGCCAGACGACCCCGGAGCGCCGGAAGAGATGCCAGTGGCCGCTGCCTGGATGCGGCAGGTAAGCTTAGTAAAGGTGTGGAGCACCATTTCATGCTCCACACCTAGTGCATGATTAGGGAACTTCTGGGAAGACAGGGGGTACCTGGAGACTGTAATAGGGTGTTTTTCCACTGTCAAAAAGTACCCATTTTTGCACCCATTTAGGACCCATTTGGGTGTGAGCCGGATGATCCCATTTCCACCACAGCACCCATTTGGGACCCGATTGTTCCACTACCGTGGGGGAAATCCGGATCTAATGGGTACATTTTGGCCATTAATCCGGATTTTCTGTAGACCCCATTAATGAGGTCTACAATGGGGTCTTCTGCCAGAAAATCTGGATTAAAGGGAGCCTGTTTCCACTGGAAACAGGTAATGGGGTCCAAAGGAGGCTAGGGGGAGGGGATGCACCCATTGCCCCCCCCCCTAAACCTAGGCTCCGAAGTCACTTTGAAGCCACTTCGAAGCCACTTCGAAGCCACTTTGAAGTCATTTTGAAGTTGTGCAAAATAGCTCCAGAGTGCCTCTGAAGTCTGTGCTGATCTTTGGAGTGAACTTCGGAGTGAACTTCGAAGTGACTCCAAAGTGACTTCAAAGTGAATTCGAAGACTGCACCCCCCTGCTCCCCAAAACACCTGTGGTAATGGACCGACCCCTTGTGGGTCGATCCGGATTCCCCACATGGGTGCAATGCTGTTTCCACAGCAGGAGTGTTAGCAATGGGTGCTACACCTCCCGTGGAAACACATTGGGTGCTTCCCTTAATCCGGATCTACTAGATCTGAATTAAGGAATGTACCCATTCCTTAGATCCAGATCTTCTTAGATCCGGATCTAACGGCTGCAGTAGAAAAACACCCATAGTCTCCTCAAGTCAAGAAGTGCCCTAATCATGGACTTGGGGCTGTAATGTGCATTGGCCCCTGGCCTCCTCAATCCACCTGTTGGTCTTAATGTGTGAACCTCCTCCTGCCCCTGCTGGTACGTTCTGTTTGAGTTAGACAGTGTGACCCTGATTGTGTTCCCAGTAATCCTCTTTAAACAGGTAGACCAGCAGGCTCTGCTCCAGAACACAGGAGGCATACAGACAGCATCCCTTTCATGTTCACGACCAGAAGGGCTTCCATTTTGGTGATGCGTCAAAGTGCACTGTCAAAAATGGGTTCCCCAGAGGCTCTGAGGCTAGGAATTTTTGTTCCGAGCACCTGAAGCCAGGTTCCTTTCTGCACTTGGTCTTATTCTGGAATATATCTCAGGATAGCGGTCTGCTGGCTACAAGCTAATGTAGACTATGGCAGGCCTCACCTGGGGCCTTCCATAGCCTGCACGAGCATGCAGATAGCAGGTCCCTATTCTGGGATATATTCCAGAATAAGGTCAAGGGCAGAAAGGTCCCAGATTTCAGAACTAACACGTATTTCAAGGCTGGGGCATGGGCTGTTCCCAGACTATGCCTTTCTATGGCCGCAACCAGCAGGCCTGGCTGGTCCAGCCCCATTGGTTCATGCCTTGGACCATTCAGTGCAAGGAGGCCATAAGAATCTAATCCATGAATAAATGTTGATAGTATGAGATGACCACAACATCTTGGTCCATCTACACTGGAAGAGGCCAGCAGTGATTGCAATGAGAAGCCCCAAGGCCCCCAACCATGTATTTAGGTTCTTCTTATAAAGCTTCATAAAGAATGAACAGGGTTTGTCCCTCATCCCTGGTCCAGGGATCCAGTTTCAGGCATGTTTTGGTCAGGCGGAGCACCAGTGTGTTTGTGACTCTCCTGCTTCACTCTTGGTAGCTAAGTAAGTCCACATCAAAGCAGGAGATGTTGGAACTGCTTGAAAGGAATTGCCCCTATGACTCTGATGAGGGTTGGGGTGGATCTTGTTCAAGCAATGACACCATCTCCAGAAACAATGGGGAGAAGACCTTGGCGATACCCTGTTTCCTCAGCAAGTGACTGCTGTGGTTATGGTGTCAACTCAGGAGGCATCCAGATGTTACTTGCTTATTCTATTTTTGGATATTCTGGAATATCCGAATTCCAGAATATCCGAATACAGCAAAACAAGTAAGCCAAGTCAGAGTGCAACCAAAAGCAGCTGAAGGGTTTTCAAAATAGGTTTGAAGAAGACCTCTTCCTGTTGTTGAATACAAGATGGGAACTGGGACAAGCAGGAGGCCTCTAAGGCCATTTGCTAGGATTGGAGAGCAGGAGAAGGTTTGCCCTTGTCTCTGCTGGAGATGCCCATGGGCGTTTGGTGGGCCACTGTGTAAGACAGGATGCTGGACTAGATGGGCTGTGGCCTGATCCAGCAGGCCTCCTCTTATGTTCTTATGCCTGGTTCATGCTGCTCTGGCTGCCACATGGAGAAGGCCCTGGAGTAATTCAGTCCAGGGACAGTATTAAGCTCTGCTCTTTAGGAAGGCTCCACTGGCCAAGTTTTGAATCATTTCCTTGGACACCCCCTTAGAAAAAAATCCAGGAGAGCAGTATTGGTAGCCCAAGGATCTTTCTTGTATGTGCCTGCAGTTTGGCCTCTGTTGACATCAAGTCTTCTCCAGGTCTCTCTCTTCCATCTGCTGGGCTGAATGAACTGCAAAAAGACAGATAAGGCCTTGGGTGCTGCTCCCTGTTCCAGTCTAATAGAGAAAGGTAGTTCAAGGGTGCACCAAATTGTGCTGCTGAAATGGGTCCCTAGGGGAAATGGGAGCCATGAACCTTTAGTTCCTAGCACTTGGCAAACCAAGAAATGGATCTAGAGATCACACAATCTCCAGAGCCAATCTCCATGATTCAGTTTAGATCAGTGGTTCTCAACCTGGGGGTCGGGACCCCTTTGGGGGTCGATCTAGCCTTTCAGAGGGGTTGCGACAAGTTTCCTGCCACCCTTCCCTCCCACCTCTCAGCTGCTCTGCCCCCATGGTTGGGGGTCTCCGCAACATGAGGAAATCCATTAAGGGGTCGCGGCATTAGGAAGGTTGAGAACTGCTGGTTTAGATGAAGAAGAGTTGGCTTTTCTACCCTGCTTTTCTCACCCATTTAAGGGGACTCAAAGTGGCTGAAAAACCTTCTATTCTTCTCCCCACAACAGACCCCCTGTGAGGTAGGTGGGGTTGTGAGAGCCCAGAAGAGAGCTGTGACTAGCCCAAGGTCACCCAGTTGGCTTTGTGGAGGAGTGCAGAATCAAACCCAGTATTCCCAGACAAGAGTCCAGCTCCCTAACCACTAGACCAAAAAGGGCTGGTCCTGTAAGGAAAGTGCGAATCCACCAAATAACGGTAGGCAAAGTAGGGAGTTGTTCTAGGAAAGGTGCGTTGAAAGGCAGAAAGAGGCAGCTGTAGCATGGAAGATTTGGAGCAACCGTCAGCCACTTCGAGCCATTAGGAAGTAAGAAGAGTACAAGTGCACCAATAAATATAGAAACAAATTTTGCCTCTGATAGCCCTTCAGCTGCCAAATTTGTTCCCTTGGATTGATAGGCCAATGGCCTTGGGGCTTTCAAATTGTTCATATTTTAGAAGTATGGCCCACATCAATTAATGGGTCATCAAACTGGTTGCTACCTATGGCAATACGTAATAAAGGTGAGAACTCTTGGGTGCCAGCACACCATGAAATGCTTCTGAAGGCAGCTCCCCTATTAAAGAGCAAGAGTGGTCCAGGAGTGTTAGCACTACGTTACCTATGCAAACCTGGGAAATGGCCCCTTCCGTGCAAGGGCGCGCTGCACGCAAACTACGTGTGGTGCACAATGTCATACTCCACACACTGACTTACCTTGACCAGAGATGGTCTTTCCTTTCTCTGGTAAAGCCCATTTGCACCCCTTTGATGCTGGGTGGGTCATTTGAGGTGCTGCGTAAGTGCACTGGGACCTCTGATGACTCCAAACATGTGTGTCGCATCACCATCGTCCCAGAGAGGGAGATGGCCCATGCGCAGTTGTGCTGGCCTCCAAGACAAAGGTGGTGGCACCCAGACGCACACTACAACTCAGGTAGGTCTGTGGATGTGCGGGGTCAGGGACGGCGTGCACTGATTTTTGCAAATGCGAGTGCTAGCGCATGCCAGTGGGAGTGCAGGAAAGCCACCGGTCTCCAATCCCTGGTCAGCCCCAAAGAGTGCCAAATATCCTCAGGTCCTCCTTAGTTTCCTCACATGGTCCTTCTGAGGACAGTCCAACCACCTTTCTCCTAACCACCTTGCAGGGTTTGTGTTTTGTGTTTTACTTCCATACATTAAATGGTGCCTTCTGTTATTGAAATGGGATTGCCAGGCTCTGCTGTGAGAACACCACGCTGCCTTAAAACCGTCAGGCGTGACTACAACAATGCACTTTATGAAGGGCTGCCCTTGATGCTGGCCAAAACGGCTGGGATGAAAAACACCGTTTTGTGCCTCTTCCCTCCCAGGTTGGCGGATAAAAGCCCACAGTTAGTAGACAAATCGCAGCTTACCTGGCTCAAAGTCACGATGCGTCGTCCTCACTTGAAACGGAAGTCCGCAGCTTCCTCCTCAGCAGCTGCAAGAGTTCCGTCACACGCGCGGTGAGGTGCGCGTCACGTAGGATCAGGCAGCCAATGGGAGCTGAGATGCAGGCTCAGCTCCCATTGGCTGTTTCTTGCCATCCTATGAAGACGGCAGGAAACGGCAAAATTACCTGATACTGCGGAGCAGGTGTTGATTGTTCCGGCGCAGGTGAATCCGCAGTAGCCGCGGCGTAATGCGCTGCCGCTACGAAGTATCGGGTGTCAGGTGTGACGCCCACGCACTGACTGCACGTCGGAATGTGCTGTATCCTCCACTCTGGACACCACCCACAGTGGTCCCTGGTTTATCTAACCAGCATTGCACCAATTGTGATGGCCTACAGATGGAGGACAATCAGTGAGGCCTTTGAAGGCCTGGTTCACCTGCTTGGGGGTTGTGTGTTATTCTGTCAGCTCCCTTGCCTACGACAAGCCAGTATCCAGCCCGTAATTCTGACTAGAAGGGGTCAGAGAACCTTTTGGATGTGCAGAGGCTTCACCACCTGACCCTTTCTCATAGATCTCTCTCTCTCTCTCTCTCTCAAAACTCCTATGGGCTACAGCACTTCTGTTGGCACTGAGTTCAGTGAGTAGTCTGTTTTTCTAAATATTATTCTTTGCTGTTTCTGACTTGTGATTTTGTGATTTTAAGTCTGTCGTTTTCAATATTATATGCTGCTTGGAAAGAACTGGGGTACTGTATAAATGTTTTGATTAAAAAACTGAACAGTAACCACAATAAATCTAGTGGGAGGAAAACTGGTGTGGCGAGATTCCTCAGTGAGACGGATGGTGTGTGTTGCTCCAACGCAGGTCAGGTTTCCTCCAGTGGCCACTATGTGGATACTGAATCAACCTACCTGAGCAAGGCCCAGGCCACGGACTGACCATGACAACCCATGCCTGGGACCATCATGGGCCTGGCCATAAACGCAGGTCATTTCTATACTTGGGGCTGAACTGCTCCAGCTAGAATAGCTTCAAGCAGAATGGACCCCTGCTGGACTGGTCTAGCTATCCCAGAACGAGGCCATGTGCAGCCTTGTTCCAGGTCAGGTCCTGTTCCACCTTGATGTCGGAGTGATCTTTGGAGCCTGAAGCAAGAAATAAAAGTTCCTGGCCTCGGAGCCTCAGCAAGACCCATTTTGGCAGCAGCATTTGCTGCACCACTGCAATGAGTCCCCCTGCTAAACTGGAACAGCCTGTTCCAGTGGCCCCCGGACTGTCAGTTAAAATGGGTCTACTGGTATCCCAGTCTAGGAGGCCATATCTAGGCAGCATCCTAGAGGCCTAGCAGGGGCAGAGCGCTGTAGCCCTCACCAGAGCGTGAAAGGACTTCCCAGCCACTTCACAGAGGCTGCATCATCATTGCCAATTTTTTTATTATTGTACACAAAACATATTAACAAGAGAGCAACAAATGAATGAATGAATGAATGAACAAATGCACACACTAAGATACAAAACAATACACTTCCAATAATCCACACCAAAATAAAAGCTTTGTTTGGGATCATCCATGTCTCTCATTGCGTCCATCTTGTCCATTAGCGGGCTGGGAAGCAGACCAGTGCTTGAAGTGTGAACGCCCCCCCTCTGCACCAGACTTTAACCTTGGTGTAAAAGGAGCTGAAGGGGTAGCTGATGATAGTACCCATACTTGTGGCACCAGACTTTGGCAAAAGATCTGTGTTAGCCACGGCTGCGTCAGCAAAGGCGCTAGGAGCAGTCTTCAGCCAAAGGGGCAACAATCAACTTTTGCATTTAATACTGGTCTTAAGAAAGAAGCCCATTACGTCAAAGATGACAATCTCAAGGTGATTTCCCCAGCTTCCAAGAGCCATAGCCATTGTCCTGCAAAAAAATTAAACGTAATTAAAGAGATTGTTCTGTGTACAAATCAAGCCTTTCTGGCTGCATTCCCTCTTGGCTATTTTAATCCAGATTCGACTAATTTAATCCGGATTCACTCTCCCTTTCAAATCAGGCGCTCCCTCCATTCACGTTACTGGGAAGGCAGCAACTTTGCACTGAAGCTGCTGAGCGAAAGAACAGACAACGGAATCTCTCCCACTCAAATAAGTGAGGGGCGGGAGGAGAACAGAGGCTTGTGGGTTTTAGCAGGGCTAAAAAAAGTTTCCCTCTGCAATCGTTGGCTGCTACAAATATGTCTCTCATAATTGCAGTGGCATTCACAGAAAGGGGAAATCTGTGTTCAAAGATCCAAGCTTTTTTTTTAATCTCTGGGACTCTAGCATTGCAGGGATGGGGAGGGGAGGGGGAAAACCTTCCCAGATGTGAAATCCCACCCATCAGTGGCAGGTATTGGCCAGAAGGATATAGGGGGGACAGCCCGAAAGGCAGATCTCCTCCCCAAATAGTTCAATAGCATTCCCATAGGGGGGGGGAAAAAGCGGGCTGGGAGCCAAAACGGGACTGAGAACAGTTTTTCTGAGGACTTTTTTCTGTGGATTTTACCAATATAGTCCTCATAAAGCCCAGGAATAAAAATTTTAATGGGATCGGACATCCCGAAAATGGACTGGATTAACCTTTAATCTTGTATTCATCTATGTCTTCATCTCCTGAACAGACCGGTAGAAAAGCACCAGCCTCAAAAGCTTCAGGAATGATTAAGATCCCAGACCCCCAGCGAGAAGGCCTTAAATAATCTGTTATTCCAGTCTGGTTGAAATGATAGCTTGCCTCTTTCTTCCAGCCAACACTGCTGAGAGGCTTAGGGATTTGACGCTTCCTGTCCTGGCCGCCATTCATGTGGAGGCGTGTGGATTGCACTGGGGAGTAAGAGGTCTGTAATTCTGCATGCTCAAAAACAGAATATCATGTAGGGGAAGGAGGCGGCCTGCGATTTCCAACTGGTGTCTTTTGCAGTTGTGCCGGAAGCAGGTAGACAACTAACAGCGCAAAGTACCCTAACACACACACACACACACACACACACAGAGATCTTAAAAATGGGCGTGCCAGATTTTTCAGACAGACCTGCCAGTTGTCACCATGACAGCCACAGAAGACTATCATGCACCCACTGCTGCTGATTCGGGTTGGGATGCCAATATATATTTTTGAGTTGTTGCTTTTTAAGGTTGACAAGCATTCTGTTTTTCCAAGACAGCTGTTTTCAAAGCCATAATTCCCTAAGCTACGTTGGCAGATTTTTGAAGGCAATCTTCTCCCTGCCTACACAGAACTTTTCTGCACAGTTGGAGAAAGCTGTAGCATCATTTAGATCTGCAGACCGCTTATGAAAACGGACTGAAGCTGGATTAAAGCCTATGTGTAGATGAACCATACATTGGCAACGAAAAAACAGTTATACAACCAAACAGGGGGCATCCTCGCATTTATGGATGCTCTGCTAAACTACAGACTTGCTCTACATGGGGCTCCAGCTGGTGCAAGCTGCTAGATTGCACACTGGGGCAGCTGGCCGGATGGACATCACCCCGGTCTTAAAAGAGCTGCACTGGCTGCTGATTCACTACAGAGCCTAACTCAAGGTATTAACTTTTACTTATAAGGCCCTAAATGACTTGGGCCCCAAGTACCTAAAGCGACACCTTCTCCCATATTGACCTGCCATGCCTTAAGATCTGGAAGGGAGGTCCTTTGGGTTGTTCCACCACCTTCAGCACCTGGGAGAGGGCCTTCTGGGTGTTTTTCTACTGTCACTAAAAGTACCCATTAAGTACCCATTAGTGGGTACGTAATGGGTACTTCTAGTGACAGTGGAAAAACACCCTATATGTTCCGGAAGGCAGTGAAGTCTCACCTCTTTGCCCTGGCCTTTGGTTAAATGGGAATATACTGTCTTTTCCCACTTTGAGTCACTGTTATTGTTTCAATGTATAATTCTTTAGACCTTATACAGGAACTTTTACAGGTAATCATGCTTCCTTCAGTTCTCTCTCTTATGCAGAGAGAGGCATAGCTAGGTCCTCAGCTACGGAGGACACTCATCAGGTATAGTATTGAGCTTGTGGTGTTAAGACTCCATTACATGACCACCACTGGCCCAGGCAGCGTACAACCCCTTTTGCTGTATTTGCAGCTCATCAGGTGTCCACAGCCTGTGTTCCGAGTTCTATTCCCTTAGAACTCGGAGCACGGGCTGTGGGCACCCAATGAACTGAAAATCCAGTGAAAGTGGTCATGTCCTGCCTGGGCCAGTGGTGGGCATGTAATGTAGTTATTGTATATTGTTATTGTTTTAATATATACAGTACATTTGATTTCTTACCTGCCCTGGGTATAGGGTGGGATAAAAATGCAAATAATAAAATAAATAAATTAAAAATTAACTTCCATACGATACTATATGTTTCCTTCATATATAGAGAGAGACTACTAAAAAGATAAAGGAGGAAGCTGCTAACTGGTTTTACGTTGCTAGCTACCAAAGCAGTCATTGCCAAAGCAGGAAAGATGATGCAATGGCCATTTGAATGCTGGAACACAGCCTCCAAAGGATCAAAAGGACCCCTTCCTCCTGAGGAACCTGAACCAAAAAGCTGCTGCATCTCCGGGCATCTCAAGCAGAAGATGAGCACAACACCTGCTCTCAATGGCCCCTAGTTGTATCCTGCCCGTCTCTCCAACAGAGATCATTTCTCCATTACTGAAAGCAACCATTCTTGTAGAGAAGAAGTCACAGAGAAAGGAGCTATAGAAGGTTGAGGGAAGGATGGGCTTTGCTCTCACTCACCTTTGTTCTCCGCGCTGAGGTCTTCCTCCAGCTGGGCGACAGCTCGTGCCCCATAGGAGTCGTCATATACAGACTGGTTGCATGGTAAAGAGAGGAGAAATGACAAAGAAACCTGCAGGTCCATTGGGTTACTAGAACTCAAACCACAGACCAGATGTGGGGGCTGCAGAGCTGTGTGGTTCCTTTCTGTGAAACGCCTGGTCTTGCTCTTGGACCTTCTTGCATGATCCTCTGACCACCGTGTAGAGGACCAACCTGGGAGTGGGGCACGTGACCCTTGGTGGAAGGGGGTACGTCAGCTGGGACCCAGCACACATCACCAAGGCAGCGCACCCAGCCTAGACCCAGTACCTTTTGCTTGGTCATGTTCCACCCCACCTCACTGATGCTGTTTTGATCAGGGTTGGAGTCTGGCCAACACTCAGGGCCCAGCTAGCCCAGTGCAGAACCTTTGACTCATAACAAAGCTTCTATGATCTTAGGTTTGCCTTTTTCCCATTGGCACATCAATGGTTCCTCATCCACTGTTTCTTCCTTCGCTTCTGGGTGTCCTGAAATAAAGAGAGGGGTAAGATTTCTCAGGGTATAGCCAAGGTGTGTTTATGGGAGGGCTCCAGCCAGAGAAATATGGCTCACCTGCTGTCTCCTCTAGGAGTCGGTTCCTCCACCAGGTGTCCAGTTTGCCGCGTAAAAAGGCCTCTCCTTAGGCTCTGGCTGGGAAACAAAAAGTGCCTCCCTGCCAAGAAGGTGTTTCCAGATGGTCAGTTACTGGACTTCCCATCAGGAGATGCAATCCCGTCAGCTGTGACGCTCTTCGGCAGACTGTGGCACACAGGCATCAATGTTATAGAGGGCTGCTTCTTCCAGCTTTGTCCATTTTTGAAGCAAGTAGCTGAAAAGTTAACAGGGTTTATCGTTCATTCCGGATGAGGGTAAATCTCATTAGGGGTTTGACTGCTCTCGTCCCATCTCATCTTAGATTTCTTGTTTCTTTGAGGCACACGGCAGGGCCTTTCCGCACTGGCCAGTGTCACCGGAGCTTGCCTTTCCACGAGGGCCCAGTGTGGCAACGACCTCATTAGGTGTGACTATGACGGAGACCGGCAACGGCCTCCATCCTGTGCTTGTCTCAGAAGTGGGCTAAAACTTACAACTATGGCTGCGGCCTCCATGATCTTTTTCGTAGAAGCTTCCACTGTATTGTTAATGTTTTAAAATGATGCCCTCCACCCTGAGACTGTTTTGCTAGGGCAGGAGAAGGGCTTCCCCACCAACCTAGAAAAGGAGGTTATTTGGAACATCACAGTTAGAGAACTGGGGCCAATTCGCCCGTAGGCCTCTGGCCAGCCATTAGTGCAGCTCTGGTGAAGAGCATACGCTCCACACCTATATCAGCTCTTACCCCAGACTTACCGCAAGCATCTGGCAGCGCAAACATTCATTCTTCGTCCAGCCCATTGTGTGTGGCAGGCGGGGAGCGTGTTGTCTGCACAAGCGCGGCCACGTTGCCAGTTGGGACCAAATCCCAGCATCTTGTGCGGGCGCAGCCATGTTTCTGCTGCTGATTGGTTGCCGGTGCCTTGCGCAAGCACAATGCGACTGCAATCAGGCAGGTCCCTGCAGGTTGGCACTGCAGCAACACGCTACCTGGGGACCAATCTTCTACACCCGGCCTAGGCTGTCCTCGGCTGTCCTACAGCTGTACAGCACAGAGAGCATTCACACTCTCCCTGCCGGACAGCTGTGGGCCCTACTCAGCCCCTTGGCCATTGTACCCTTTCAGGCTCTCTGGCCAACAGCTCCTTTCGGAGGAGGGGCGAGATCCAGATGACCCGACCTTGGGTCCTGCAAAATGTTGGCTACAGCTTCCAGGGACCCCCTCTGATGTAGTGCTTTGTAGGTGCTCTGTGCACAAGTGCACACTTATAGACTGCCCCGGGCTGACCTGACTTCACAGCATCAGGTCAGTGTGAGGGCGGTCTGCAGGTGCGTGTGCCTGTGCACAGAGTGGCACATCGCCCTGGACAGCCGCACCAGGACCACATCAGACCAGAGGGTCTGAAAAGGTAAGTGATCACACAGCTGGGCGGAGGGCGCAAACCCCCCAAGTGCTAGTGGGCACCCAGGGGTTGCTCACAGCTGGTACAGCCCGATCTAGGCTGCACCACCTGCCATTGTACCAGGCCGAGATCGGGCCGTCTGGTCTTCAGCCTCTGCGTGGTGCAGTCGCCTGCAGGAACCCAGGATGGGATGGGACCAGCCTGTCTGCCAGTGGGTCGGTTCGAGGGTTGCCCTGCCCCCACGCCAGCCTTTTCAGCCTAGGACACGCGGGGGCGGATTCCCCATTTGCATGTAGGGAGGTAAGTGACTAGTGGGAACACGTCCTTACCTGCCTAGATGTAAATGGGGAATTTGTCCCCACAAGTCTTAGCCTTCCTGCACTACAGTAGTGCAAAAAGGCCTCAGGGGCCATGTAAGCCGTGTGGTGCTGTTTGGATGCCAATTGGGCTTGCAAGGGACCGGATGCGAGACTGAGATCGAATCTGGGGCGTCCCCATGCCATTCACCCTAGTGCAGGCTGGGGGCAGATTCAGCTGTCCCCAAGCAAACCACACCGGGATCGTGATTTTGCTCCCTTTCCCAGGCAAGCCGCTTGCTTGCCTTGAAAGGGGAATAAAAGCAAGGGAGTAAGGGGGTGCAGAGGCTTGAGTTTTCTCTCTTTTCCAGGGAGAGAACCGTGGGAAAGAGAGAAATCTCAAGCCTCTGCAACCCCCTCTTCCCATCTCGGCTGACAGGAAAGACGCTTCCCTTCCCTTCGGGAGTAATGGCCAATTGGATGCTGGAACATGGCCTCCAAAGGATCAAAGGGGCCCCTTCCTCCTGCTGAACCCGAAAAACCGCTGCATCTCTAAAAATTGTTCCTGCGCCGCTCTGCAGTTCTGCCCGGCTGAAATCACTTCAGAAGAGAGACTTCTCCTGCCCTTATCCATTGTCTGTTGGCTCCAAGCCACCCAAACTGACCCCATGTCTCAGACTCTCTGCTGCCTAACAAGAGTCACCCCTTCGCAGAGATCACGGGGGGTTTTGCATTTCCTTCCTGTCTGCTGGATGGGAAAGGAGCCTCATCACCAAACATTAACTAGCAGTCGCACTTGCAAATACTGGGTGACAACAGCCTAAGCCCCATGCAATCCGTCACTCACCTGTGACCGATCCCAGGGCTGGTCCTATTCTGGACGCCGCCATTTTGTTTGTGGTGCCTTCAGAGACTACAGGTGCATTAGTGCTGTCGCCATGATGACACTGACGTTCTGCACACACACAGTCGCATCTATGATTGTCCGAGGGGCCAGTATGCTTGGCCCCTAGAGGGATCCTGCCTGTCTCTCCAACACAGACCATTTCTCCATTACTGAAAACAAACATTCCTGCAGAGAAGAAGTCACCTGGGCCAGGGGTAGGCAAACTCATTAGTCAACAGAGCCAAATATCAACAGTTCAATGACTGAAATTTCTTTTGAGAGCCAAATTTTTAAAACTTAACTACATAGGTAGGTACATTGTTATGAATTTACCCTAAGTCGGCCTTGGCTAAAGATGTCCTCAGTCTGACTGAGGTATATTTGCTGAGGTCGGCCCCTTCCAACTCTCCAATCCACACTCGTCTTGTATACTTGTTTTCTCTATCTCCTTTCGTTCATCCTTTCTCTAACAGCAAACACTAGTTTTTTCAGCTGATTATGTGAGTCAGTTACAGAAGCATTAAGAGGTTTTTTTTACCAACAGCTAAAGTCACTTTGCTGTTTCTGAATTCCTCAAACAGCAGGAATAGATCAGGCAGAAGGAGGCTGAGTTTGTAGCAGGTATCCCTCCCCTCCTTTCGTCTCCCTGGAGGAGGGGCAGCATACCTGAGGCAGGTACACAGCAGGTGGAGGCTGAGTTTGGAGCGGGTCTCCCTTCCCTCCTTTCATCTCCCTGGAGGAGGACAGCATAAAACAGAAGAAAAAGGGGAATCCAAGTCTTAGGCTGAGGCTTCACCTGCAAGTTTGAGTGGCTGCTGGCCCACCTTATGTGCCCAACCCTACCTCCTCACATGGTCCCAGGCAGGCAGGCAGGCTTTGGTGGCAGGAGCAAAGGCCACATTAACTGCCCAATGCAACTTCACCCCATGCTCAGTCCACCTGGGGCACACCGGTCGAGCAGCCCTTGAACTCCCCGTTCTCTTCCTTCCACTGATGAAGGGAGAAGGGAAGGCAGGGGGTGCGCATGGGCGGAGGGGGCTAAGCAGCCAGCAGGGCAGGGCTGGGGGGGGGGGATGGCGAGAGGCCAAGCCGGGCCGAGCGAGGCGAGGGAAGACGTGGCAAGGGGCTGAGCGAGGCAAGGCACAGGGCAGAGAGGAAACCCTGCTGCTGGAGAGGGAGAGAGGGAGGGGGTGTAACCCTGCTGCTGGGGGGGAGGGAGGGAGGGGTGGCGGGAAACTGTGGGGACCCCTTTGAAATGGTGGGGTGACCCCCAAAGGGGTCACAAGCCACAGGTTGAGAACCACTGCTACGCCCACACGTCAAAAGCCCCGATTGGACGTGAAGGTTTGATGCCACACTGGACCAAATCAAAAAAATAAGTTGGGCTTCCTGAGAGGGCAGAACAACGGAATGCACGAAAGGGGAGTACGAAATCAGGGAGAGGAGGATGGAGGCAGCAGCAGGCGATGCCTGGATCTCCGGCTCCTGCCCTCCTCCTGCCTTTCATCCCTCCTGCTGCCATATATTCTACCTGCACCTTTCACTGGGAGCCCTTCTCCTTCCTCCCCTCTCCCCCAAAGTGCCCCTTGAGGGAGGAACATGCCTGGACACCCCCATTCCCTTGCTACCCCCCTTCCCTTGCAAGGCACAAGCAGCCCTCTCCAACACAGATCGTTTCTCCGTTACTGAAAAAAACATTCCTGTAGAGAAGAAGTCACAGAGAAAGGAGCTGTAGAAGATGGAGGGGGGTGGGGTGGTGCTTGGCCTCTGGCTGGTTGAGGGAAGGGTGGGCTTTGCTCTAACTCACCCCTGTTCTCTGCGTTGAGGTCTTCCTCCACCTGGGCAATAGCTCGTGCCCCGTAGGAGTCGTCATGGTAAAAAGAGGAGGAATGACAAAGAAACCCGCAGGTCCATTGGGTTACTAGAACTCAAACCATAGAGCAGATGTGGTAGCCGCAGAGCTGTGTGGTTCCTTTCTGTGAAACGCCTGGTCTTGCTCTTGGACCTTCTTGGACCACCGTGTAGAGGAGCAACGTGGCTCTTGGTGGGAGGGGGTACGTCAACTGGGACCCAGCACATGTCACCAAGGCAGTGTTCCCTGCCTAGACCGAGTAGCTTTGGCTTGGTCATATTCCACCCCACCTCACTGATGCTGTTTTGATCAGGGTTGGAGTCTGGCCAACACTCAGGGCCCAGCTAGCCCAGTGCAGAACCTTTGACTCATAACAAAGCTTCTATGATCTTAGGTTTGCCTTTTTCCCATTGGCACATCAATGGTTCCTCATCCACTGTTTCCTCCTTTGCTTCTGGGTGTCCTGAAATAAAGAGAGGGGTAAGATTTCTCAGGGTATAGCCAAGGGACCTATTCGCACTTGGCCTTTTTCTGGAGTATATCTCAGGATAGGGGTCTGTGGTCCACATGCTAATGCAGACTCTAGCAGACCTCACTTTGGGCCAGCTGAAGCCTGCACTAGCATATGGACAGCAAGTCCCTATTCCAGGATATATTCCAGAATAAAGCCAAGTGCGAATAGGCCCAAGGTGTGTTTATGGGAGGGCTCCAGCCAGAGAAATATGGCTCACCTGCTGTCTCCTCTAGGAGTCCATTCCACCACCAGGTGTCCTGTTTGCTGCGTGAAAAGGCCTCTCCTGAGGCCCTGACAGGTGTTTCCACATGGTCAGTTACTGGACTTCCCATCAGGAGATGGAATCCCTTCAGCTGTGATGCTCTTCCGCAGACTGTGGCACACAGGTGTCAATGTTACAGAGGGCTGCTTCTTCCCGTTTGGTCCATTTTTGGAGCAAGAGGCTGAAAAGTTAACAGGGTTTACTGTTCATTTCGGACAAGGGTAAATCCCATTAGGGCGGTGATGGCCAACCTATGACACGCGTGTCACAGGTGACACGCCAAGCCCTTTTGGGTGACACACCTCATCACCCTGGTGCCTGGGCGTGTAGTGCTTGCTTGTTCTTGAAGTGTACAAAATAGCAACTTTCAATTGAAGATTTGTACAAAAGTTGCTAATGTAAAGAATTATTTGTTTTTGCTTTTCATAAAACACATATATTAAAAATATAACTTTTTTACTAGAACTACAAATATCACATAATTATGGATATTTCTAGATGTGACACAGCACCCGAGTTAAGCTAGTTTTTTTTTGTGAATTTTGACACACCGAGCTCAAAAGGTTCGCCATCACTGCATTAGGGGTTTGACTGCTCTCGTCCCATCTCATCTCAGATTTTTTGTTTTCTTTGAGGCACACGAAAGGGCCTTTCCGCCCTGGCCAGTGACCTGGTCCATCTGGGTTTCTCTCTTCAGTGCTTCGGAGTGGAAGAGAAAGGCCAGGCCACCTGATAGCAGGCTGCCTCCGCACTGGACACGTTGCGGCCTGGCCTGCGTGCCCAGAGGCCAGTGCGTACTTATCCTCGTAGTACACAATTGGGTAACATTTGCACCTGCACTTGCAGGACCTGGCTTTCTCTCTACGCCTCCCACAGTCAGGCTTTCTCCCTATGCCTATGCAGCCATGGCCACCTCCCGCTGCACCCTGCCAGGCCCTGCCACTCTTCCCGATGCAGCCACTGCTCCCCTATGCCTCTCGCCACCCCCTGCCATTGCAGCCGCTTCCCACCACCCCCTGCCAGGCCCTGTTGCCCTCCCCAGTGCTGCCTCCATTCTCCCTATGCCTCCCACCACCCCCTGCTGCCACAGCCCCCTCCCACTGCCCTTCCCAGGCCCTCCCGATGCAGGCACTGGTTTCCCCTTCCCTCCTGCCGTCCCCTGTCACCTCACCTGCTTCCCATTCGACCCTGGTGGCTATTAAAAAATGGCCTCCGATTCCTATTAAAAATTGACCCAGCACCATGACTTACAGACAGTTATTCCCACTTCACTTCATGCCAGCCCCTCCTGCAAGGCCTGCAGGGGAGGAGGCTGCCACCCCATAGCAAACGGCCAACCGACACAGCATTCCTTAAAATGGCTGCTCAAACGGCAATGAGGGGCAGCCGTTACCATGGATACGAGTAGGCCCGAAGCCTGCCTCAAGTAGGCCAAAGAGGAGGCCTATGCCTGAGGGCTTGGCCCTGGCCAGACGAGTCTGAAACAGGCCGGCCTATTCATTAGTTTGACCTGAGATCGTACTAGTACTGGTCAGCAGATGGATATCGGCTGCCCCACCTCAGGCCGCTTTGGTCAGACTCAGGCATTTCTGCAGCTCCAGCCTGGGTTTCCTCCATGGAGCTCTTCTCTCTCCACCCCTTTTGCTGCTTCTTGTCTATCTCATTCCTGATTGGATGCCGTCCATGTCACTCAAGGGAGGCGTTGAGATTGGATGCTGTTCACGTCACTCAAGGGAGGTGAGGGGGTGTGTTCTTTTTAAAGCCTGATCCCCTACCTGTGCCTTTTTTAGGTGCTTTTGCTCTACTTGTCGTTAATTTTTTAAAAAAATAAGAATAAAAATAACTTTTTACACAAAGAGTGGAATCATACCCATAAACTGAGGGCAGGGACCTGTCTAAGATTAATATAATATTGTAACCCACCCTGAGACCTTTGGGTATAGGGTGGGATAGAAATACAAACAAACAAACAAACAAAGGACAGGGGCAGGTGCCTCATGAACTCCATACGTGCCAATTGGCCGAAAGGAAATACTGGGTGCCACCCACCACAGTGTTACGGTCAAATTGCGCACTACGCACTTCGCAAGGAATCAATGTCAAAGGAATCTTCCAGAAAGAGAGTCTTTATTTGCATGCAAATGGTAGAAGAGGAATTAGTTCTCCAAACTGCACCATTGAATCATAGACTGCAGAAACTGCCCCCTGGAGTCACAGAAAAGACAGCTTTTATAGGAAGGCGGAGCATTAGCCTAAGTTACAATACGCATGTCATAAAATTCCTGCATATCAGCACTTTCTACCATTGCATTTCATTACCATAGTTCTCCTAATACAGCCATTACCATATTGCTTCTAAACAACAACTTCTTGCTCTTTAACACATATCTCTGTTGCAAATCTCTTATCTAATCTTTTATCTGTTATCAACCCTTCATATTCCCCCCTTTCGATATGAAAATATCGCTTCCGGTGTTATATCCAGGCTATAATAGGCTTGCATCTGCTTATACCAACATCTGATACTTTCCCTGATTACTTTCAATTACCTTCACTTCTGGATTGTGTTTAGGCCTCTTACAAAAGCTAATTTCAAAGCATTAAAACCATTAGCAACCAACAAAAATAGCAGATACATTTGACTTTGTTTGGCAATACAATTCAAGATGGAACCACTTTTGCTTACCAAGTTCAGGTGTAATGTGTCCAGGTTCCTAGCAAAGGTGACAAAGGTGCTTTTCACTTCAGGAACCTCAAAGGTGGAGTCTTGCTCAGACTCATGATGTTACAAGCATGTATAAGGAAGTGTGTGTGTGTGGCTAAAGAAGGGTGTGTGTGTGGCCCCCCTTTTAATACTTCTAAGTGAAAACATCTTCACTTGACTGAAGACTAATGTTGATAAACATGGGGTGAATGCACTAAACTTCAAACAAACAGAAATCAACCACAACTAAAAGCCAATATAGAAATATGCAAAAGATACACATTAGCACTAATACAATTGTTAAACTCATGTATGCAAAAGATGTACAGAAAAAATTAATACAATATTGGGTGAACAACAATTGAGCAATACACATACCAAAAGCATTTGCAATCAAATATCTTAGGAATCAGTAGGCAAGATTGTCCATCCTTAGTAAATCAGTGTCCATCATTGCGAGTGAGCGAATGTTAATTTGCAAGCAAATGTTGATCAAAAGTAATCAAATGATCAAAAGTTCATTCTCTGTTCACTTCTTGTGACCTGGTGGACTGGCACAGGTGCTCAGCTCTTTCTTGTGACGCAGCTGTACTGTTGCAGGTGATGAAAAACTTGTCACAGGTGCAAATTTAGCTTTCTTGTGACTGTTTGTAGTCACAGGTGTCAAAAACTTCTTGAGTTACAATGTAGTCATCACATTTTGGAACAAGGGAAAGATTCTTAAACAATTCAAATAATAAACACTATAAAATTGGCAATCAAAAAGTTACATTCTCAGGAAAGTGGCATTTGGACATATACACAAATTACATAGGCTTGCAATGCAAAGGAAAAAGGCAAAAGCATTAGAATGAAAAACAACAAGAAGACAACTACAAGTGGTCGCAGCACCCTCTGCTGTCTTTGCTCTCTTGGGTGCCGTTCCTGAGCAGGCTTCTGCGTCACATCCGGCTCCTTTGGCACGCCTCTATTGAAACTTCCAGCTAACTTGGCATCAAGTCATGAGATTGCCCCTTCAAAACTCTCAAAGATGTTAGGTAAGCAGTAAGTAACAAATAAAACCTTAAAATATGCCCTTCCTGATTCTGTCCCATCTACTCTGTCCCTGTCTCCCTGTTTAAGAATGCTGGGGGGTGTTGCTTCCCTGCTGAGTGACTGTTGCTTTCATGGGGATGGGCAGTGGCATGATGGCTCAGTCTATCAAAGCTGATGCAGAAAAGAAGCTAAAGCAAACACTTTTCTTCCTTCTCGTCTCCATGTAACTTGTTCTGGGGGGTGGATATTGCAAAGGCGGGGTAGACTTGCTTGTTGGGCTGTTCAAGACGTCACTGGCTTTCTGTGACAACCTTGGCTGTTTCTTGAATCAGGGCTCCAATGGATGTATAGAAATATTCTTATGGGCAGATCAATTGATTTTTAATTGCTGAAAAATATTTTCCTGTAAGGCTGCATTTCAACTGCAAACAAGTTGTTATCATTTTGTTCCCTTTGATATCTTGGCTCAATTTGTGTGCCAAGAATTTAAGACAAAGCCATTGTTCTAGCAAGAGACCTTGAAGCTGGAACTTGGAGCCTGTCAGCAGCTTGCAAAATACAAACTAGGGTCTTTGAATGCAAAGGCCTAAAATCTTTGCCTGCTTTGATTATTTCATTATGCAGTTTGATCATTGATTGGCATTGGTATGATCTATCAGTCCTTCCAAAGAGGGGATTGGTCTTCTAGGTTCCTCTTCTAGGACTTGGATCAAAGTTCCTTCTTGGCTGATGGTTGGGGCAAGGGCAAATTGCTTGAGTGTGGCTGATGCTAATTTCTCTGGTGTTCTCGTGGATACTCCACCTTCTGTGGGCAAATCTGGGCTTTTGGCTCCCTCTTGTAATGTAGCCTACTAGTTGAATATCCCAGTCTTCAGCAAAGGTGGCATGAGTTCCAGCATAAGCCCCTGTAGGCTGTGGTGGTGCTGTTGGCACAAATGGGGCTGTTGGCACAAATGGGAATCCCCCAGGCCCTAGCCAATGGTGGTTCTGGCTTACTGGTACATATGGGGCTTCTCCAGACCCTGGCAGATAGCGGCTTTGGACCATCCGACTTCTTCCTCTGCCCCGCCCCTCGTTCATGCTCTGGATGCGCTTAGAACAAGTAGAACGCCAGTGACCAACTTCCTTGCAGTAGGCGCATTGATCCGGGCCCAATTGGTAGGGGCGGTTGTGGAATCCGGTGATACCTCTGCCTTGACCTTGAAACTGCATCTCTTGACTAGACATAAGGCCACCTCTACCCGGTTTGGACTTCCCTTGCAGCTGCATCTTTTGGAGAGCGGCTGCAAGCAAGCAGGCCTTCTCCTTTTGGCGCTTGGTCTTCTCCTTTTCAGCTTCCTCACTCCGGTTGTAGTACACTTTGTCTGCGATGGCCTTTAGCTGTGACAAACTCATCCCAACGAACCCTTCAGTCTTCTGGAGCTTGCGCCTTATGTCTGGGGCTGACTGACCCACAAAGCTGAGAACTATGGTAGCTCTGTTGTTATCTTCATCTGGATCTAGGGGGCTATACATGCGAAACGCTTTTCGCAGCCTTTCCAGAAAATCGCCAGGGCACTCATCTGCTCCCTGCATCACTTCATAAACTTTCTGCATGTTCATCAACATCTTTTTCCCTTTCCGCAAAGCAGCAAGGAAGGCAGTCTGGTAAGCTGTCAGTGCTTCTATTCCTTTGTCAGTATTAAGGCCCCATTTAGGATTAGTAGTGGGAGCCAGCTGGGCCAAATGGTCAGCAGGATCCTGTGCCCCGTCTCTTGTGGCTGCTTCACGGGCTGCCTCTTCTAAATTCTCCTGCACTGTGTGTCTCTGCTCCCCAGTGAGCAAGTAGGCCTGTAGCTGCTGTATGTCTGCCCAGGTAGGATTCTGGGAATGAACAATCCCTTCCACCATGTCAATAAAACCGACCGGGTCTTGCTCATAACGAACGCCATGATTTCTCCAGTTCAAGAGGTCTGAGGTGCTAAAAGGGGCTCCTGGCGATATTCCTGCAGTGATCCTTATAGGATAGGCCTCAGTTGATTCAAGCTGAATGTCTGAGCCAGGAGAATCATTGCCCATTCCTCCCCCTGCTTTCTTCCTTCTCACAGTATCTCTGTTGCTAAGCCACCCTGGCTTCCAGCCAGCAGGTCCATCCTGTTCCTCTTTATCTCTCACGGGAGGGGGACAAGAGGCCGTTCTGGAAGAAGGGGTGTGACTTTGGGTCACGTCACGGTTACGTAGCCTGTCCCTGATGGGGGTGAGTCTCTGGGCCAAAACGTCACAGTCACGTGGTCTGCCTTTCTTGGGGGATGTCCGCTTCTGCTCCTGCCTCCCACCGGCAGCTGCCTGCTCCTCCTCTCCTTCCCACTGCTCTCCATCTTCCTCCCCCTCTTCTTCACTCATATCTGAAGACTGTGTCCTTGAGGAACTGACTACTCCATTGTTTCCAGCTCCTACTCCTCTATAGATGGGAGGGGGGGCAGTAGGAATAACTGGAAGATATGCAGGAGGCTCTTCGATACAAACTTTCTCAACTTTGGCTAACTTTGCTGCTTTGATGGCAGGGGTGCCTTTTAAACTTTTCCCAGCTTTCCTGCTTGGCTTGACTACCATTAGTCTCATTGCACGGTTAGCGTCCCATTGCAGGTGTTTTACTTTCACGGCCTTGGGTGGATTTTTGCACAATTTAAGCCATCCCTCTGCATAAATGAGGTCATCGGGCAAGCAGCGGCTCTCCTGCACTCCCTGATTGCTTTTGATGAAATTGTAAAGCTGAACCACAGCTGGAGAATAAAAAGTACCCTCTGCTGGCCACCACAAGAGACCTGGGTTAAGCGTCACCCAGTGAAATTGAGATTTAATCCTCAAAATGCTTTGGGAACACATCTCCTGGTCAAAATAACGTTTAAAATGCTTAAGGGCCACATCTAGGGGACAAGGGCACTTGGATTTCCCTCCCCCCATCTTACTAAGTCTAACAAAGGATAGTAAGAAGACAAGACACAATCACGGGAATTTCGGGCGTCAGGTGGTAAAATGGGGTCCACCTGAGGAGGGTTACAATAAAGGGTTAAACACCATGCGCATCGACCTGGCCTCGCGCCCTGGACCTCACAGCAGCAACGAGAAACCGCAGGCCTCAATCAAATTCACGCACTCTCATACATACAAACAAAACAGTAGGAAAACCTCCACCCGGTTTCCCACCCAGATAGAAAGAGTTCACACTCTCTCACAGAATTGAGCTCACAGAACACTGGTCTCCAAGACCAGTCAGATTACCCGTTCTTTGTACTCGCCTTGATCAAGGGCTGTACGTGGCAAGAAGGGCTCAGAAAACCTAGGCATCAGCAGACTGCAGACTTCTAGAGGCTTTAGACTTCTAGAGGCTTTAGACTTAGGCAGATCTGCATCTCAAACCGACCAGCGGCTGGCTTGTTGCTTGGACTTGTCTTTCTGTTCCTTTGTTCCCACGCTGCCTCTCACACTGCTTCTCAGGTCACAAACGATGGCAGGACGGCTGTGCACTTCCGCTCTGTCAGCCTTTGAGGCTAAGAAGCTGTAATGGTGGCAGGGTGCTGTTCCTTGGTGTCAGGGTCTTCTTCTCGCGTTCTGCTGCTTTCTCCTGCGTCCTCCTGGCTGGCTCGCCAAATGTTACGGTCAAATTACGCACTATGCACTACGCAAGGAATCAATGTCAAAGGAATCTTCCAGAAAGAGAGTCTTTATTTGCATGCAAATGGTAGCAGAGGAATTAGTTCTCCAAACTGCACCATTGAATCATAGACTGCAGAAACTGCCCCCTGGAGTCACAGAAAAGACAGCTTTTATAGGAAGGCGGAGCATTAGCCTAAGTTACAATACGCATGTCATAAAATTCCTGCATATCAGCACTTTCTACCATTGCATTTCATTACCATAGTTCTCCTAATACAGCCATTACCATATTGCTTCTAAACAACAACTTCTTGCTCTTTAACACATATCTCTGTTGCAAATCTCTTATCTAATCTTTTATCTGTTATCAACCCTTCATAACAGCACAGTGCTGACTCCTTTATTTTATTTATTTATTATTTACCTTTCTATCCCGCCCTATACCTGAAGGCCTCAGGGCGGGTAACAGCATTTAAAATGCAGTACATTTAAACAGTAAACAATCTGTATTAAATCTATATTTAGCCTGTCCCTCCACTCACATGTGAGGAAGCGGAAGATGGACTATAATTCCAGGCTGGTCTGAGTCTCCGTCAGTCCTGTAGAAACAGGAGTACATTTAGGACGGTCTAACGGCTTTAGGCCAGCTTGGAATATGGCTTAGACTAATTTAATGTGAGTGACATGTCTTGCAGGCCAACTCAGGTCAACCTAAAACATGGCCCTTGAGTTTGCCTAGGGACATGGTCTGTTCCAGTCGCACATAAGCCCTGTCCAGAAGGGACCTGTCTCTCCCCTCCCTCCCTCCTTCCTCTTTCTTTTCTCCTTCCCCTCCCATTTTCCTTCTTTCCTTCTCTCCCTTGGGGTTCTGCTGGACACAGTTCAAAGACGGTGTCCACTCTGTGCACAGGAGCAGTAAAAAAGCAAATTCAATGCTAGTGGTAACTAGGAAGGAAATCAAAAGTCAGAAAGGCAGTGGTTGCACTTCAGGTTTAATCCAGCTTCAGTCCACTTTCAAAGTGAGAGAATTCACCAGCAAAGGGACAAGCTGCTTTTTTTCAGTGTTAAATCACTCAGAGGATTCACCTTTGGGGTAGATAATGTGGAAAGAAAATTACTGGTCACTTGGCTGACGTCTTCTCTCGCTCTGAAGGTGCATTGAAGCTGGAACAAACCTTAGGTATGACCACAGCCCAAGTGTCATTTTGCCTGTTTATAAATCTATGGTGAGGCCACATTTGAATAGTGTGTACAATTCTGGTCACCACACCTCAAAAAGGATATTGTGGGACTGGAAAAGATACAGAGAAGGGCAACTGGAAGGCTGGAACACCTTCCTTATGAAACCTGGCTGAAACGTGACCTGAGGTCTGTTTGCACAAGGGCCTTGGAAGACAATTAGGCAAGTCCTGGGACAGATCATTTGCTTTGCTGGCTGGGTGTTTCTGCCTGGAACTGAACCGTCTCAGGGCAGCCTAATTGCGTTCTGGGTGTAGAGCCCGAAATTGTGCTCTACACCCAGGCCAGGCTATCCCAGGCTGTCCTACAGCTGTACAGCAGGGAGAGCATTCGCACTCTCCCTGCCAGACAGCTGTGGGCCCCACCCACGGCCATTGGACCCTTTCAGGCCATCTGGGCAACAGCTGTTGGCTACAGCTTACAGGGACCCCCCTAGGCACCCCCCCTTCGGGGCCCACGCCACCCGCCAGGCCCCCACACGATCACTGACCTTTCTGGACCCTCTGGTCTGATGTGGTGTTCGCGTGGCCAGCCAGGACGCTCCACTCTGTGTGCAAACACACATTGGTAGACCATCCCCACGCTGACCTGATGTCACAGCATCAGGTCAGCAGGGGGGGGGCTACCAGTGCATGTGCCTGCGTGCAGAGCGGCAGATCGCCACGGATGGCCGCGTGAGCACCACATTGGAGCAGAGGGTCCAAAGAGGTAAGTGATCACATGGCTGGATGGAGGGCGCGAACCCTCTGGGTGCCAGTGGGCACCTAGGGATTACTGACAGCTGGCATGGCCCGATCCGGGCCCCACCAGATGCCGTTGCACCAGGCTGAGACCGGGCCGGTTGGTGTTTGGCCTCCGCGGGGTGCAGTCACCTCAGTCAAGGTGGCTGTGCCCCATGGAGGCCCCCTGGGCCCACACCTCCCCACAGACATGCATGCACAGCTTACCTTTTTGAAGGTGCAGCTCAAACTGGCAGACCCGGGGGCGGGGGGGGGGGGGGCTTGCTAGTCCGATCTGCGGCATTGTGCTCCTGTGTGCACCGTGCCCTGTGATTGGTCCGTGGTGCACACCTTAATACAACGTCCGGCTGGATGGGACAAAGCCTTCCCATTTAACTGGGGGTTGTGCGCAGGGGCACGCCGTGGTCCAGTCACAGGCTGTAGCGCGAACAGGCCTCCTCCCTGGAAATTGGTGTTTCAGGGTCATTAAAGTAGAAATTCACCACTTGGTGGCAGCATAGAAAGATGGAAAATCTACCTAAATGGGAAGTGCTGTAATATATATATGTATGTAGCACTTCAATACAATATATATGTATATAGCACATCATCACAATATCTCTTTTGAGGTTCAGAGGAGAAATTGGCCAAATCTCCAGCAAGTAATTTAATATATCTGCAAGGTCTTGACTTTTGCATATATAAACTGCTCCAGACTCCAAGTAATAGCTAGCCAGTTTCCAGCCAGTTTGGTCTTGTGGCTATAGTGTTTCCTGGTTCAAGCCTGCGCTCCTCCAGGAAGCAAGCTGGGTAACCTTGGGTTAGTCACAGCTCTCTTCTGAGCTCTCACAGCCTCACCTATCTCACAGGGTATCTGTTGTGGGGAGAAGAACAGATGGTTTGTCAGTCGCTTTGAGTCCTCTTAAATGGGTGAGGAAACGCAGGGTAGAAAAGCCAGCTCTTCTTCATCTCCTACTGTACCTGTCACTTTTTTGTTGTTGTTTGCAGTTATGAATGTGTGTGTGTGTGTATGGACACATTCCACAGTTCCACACATGTGAGAATAAAAGCATGCATAAGTTACCAAAATGGCATGCCCTCACTTGGTTAAATTCAGGGAACTGAAAGTCCATGAGTAGCGCAAAAGAAACAAAGCGCTTCTTTCTCTGCAGTTTTGCTGGCCTTGGGCACGGAGCCAGGGTGGTCTAGTGGCACCACTTTGGACATTCATGTCCTGCTGTATCACAGTGTTTATGCAGACGCATCGGCCTTTGGAGCCAGAGGAGAAAGACTACGTGCTGATTAGCCACACGGCGGAGTGAACGCTTGCCGAAACAAACGTGATGATAAATCATGACTGGAGGATACAGTGCAGCTGAAACCCAAATTCATAAGAAAAGAGAGAGGAAGTGTAGCAAGATGTGATGCTGGGTTCCTTGTGAATGAAAACCCTTTGAATCACTTGCGGCTGTTCCATGCGTGTTGGTCTTGGACGGCTCCGTTGGTCAGTTCGCCACAAGAAAGCGATCCCTGGGGCACGAAATTGTCTCAATCTCGTGTGCAGTCCAGATGTTGAAGGGGAAGAGAGGAGGCCGGGGCTGGGAGAAAACAAGCAATATCCATTTTGGTCCAGAACATCCTGTGGGAAAGATCCCAGAAAAGCACCTCAGCATTAAAAAGTGAAGCCACAGAGCAGAGCTCAGACACTCCTGTTTCTTCAGATGTTACTAGATTGCAGATTCAACACCCATTTCTATTCGCCAAGCTGCCTTGCTAAAATAACAGTGCTTGAAAGGGCAGGACAAAATACCAGCAGCGACCATTGCGCATGAGCTCTGGGTGGAAGTCCTTCCTTCCCTCCTTTGCAAGTTATCTCGTAAGGGGAGAACGGAAGAGAACCCCTGCTGGATTGGGCCACAACCTACCCAGTCCAGGATCCTGTCTCACACTGTGGCCCACCAGTTGCTTCTGGGCATCTCAAGCCAAAGGCAAAGGCAAAACATTCATTTGCTCGAAACTTCCTGGAAGTGGCCTTTAGAGGTACCCTACATGTCTCCCCAAACTGGGGCAATTTTGCATGTCCCTTCCTGTCTGCTGGACGGCAAAAGAGCATAATCACCCAACATTGACTAGCACTCACGCTTGCAAGCACTAGTTACTTAGAGCCTAAGCGCTGCGCAAGCGGTCATTTACCTGTGACCGATCCCGGGGCCAGTCCTCTTCAGGATGTTGCCATTTTGTTTGCAGTGCCCCCCATGACTGCATGTCTATTAACGCTGTCGCTATGATGCTGCTGTGCTCTGTGCATGCGCAGTCGCATCTATGGTCACCCAATGTGCCAGCTCACTTGCGTGGCATCTCAGCTGACCCCAGAGCACTGGAAAGAAGAAGAGGAAGAAGAAGAGTTGGCTTTTCTACCTGACTTTTCTTGCCCATTTAAGGGGACTCAAAGTCGCTGACAAACCTTCTGTTATTCTCCCCACAAGAGGTCAGTGGGGCTGTGAGAACTCAAAACAGAGCTGTGACTAGCCTAAGATCACCCAGCAGGCTTTGTGGAGGAGGAAGAAGAAGAGTTGGCCTTTCTCCTCCACTATTTTCACCCATTTAAGGGGACTCAAAGCAGCTGACAAACCTTCTGTTCTTCTCCCCACAACAGAACACCCTGTGAGGTAGGTGGGGCTGTGAGAGCTCAGAAGAGAATTGTGACTAGCCCAAGCCCCAGAAGACTTAAACAACTATCGCCCGGTGGCTAACATACCTTTCCTAGGCAAGGTTCTGGAGAGGGTTGTCGCTGTTCAGCTGCAGGCATGCTTGGAAGAAGCTGATTATCTAGACCCATTTCAATCTGGCTTCAGGCCCGGTCATGGCACGGAAACCACCTTGGTCGCCCTGGTTGATGATCTTCTCCGGGAGAAATACAGAGGGAATGCTACCCTGCTGGTTCTTCTGGACCTCTCAGCGGCTTTTGATACCATTGACCACGGTATCCTTCTGGAGAGGCTACGGAGTTTGGGAGTTGGAGGCAGTGCTTGGCATTGGTTCCGCTCCTATCTCCAGAGCCGATCTCAGATAGTGGTGATGGGAGAGACGGAGTCGACACCCTGGGAACTCATTTGTGGGGTTCCCCAGGGGTCTATCTTATCTCCCATGTTATTTAATATCTATATGAAGCCACTGGGAGAGATCATCAGGAGTTTTGGAGTGAGGTATCATCAATATGCAGATGATACCCAGCTCCATCTCTCTGTGCCATCTGAATCAGGAGAGGTGGTTGAAGTGCTGGACAGGTGCTTGGAGGCAGTAATGGGCTGGATGAGGGCCAATAAATTGAAACTGAATCCAGACAAGACAGAGGTGCTGTGTGTCACAGGCTCTCGGGTCCAAGTAGTTGGGAGATACCCTGTCCTTGATGGGGTTACAATATCCAGGAAGGGACAGGTGCGAAATTTGGGGGTACTCCTGGACTCTGCGCTAACACTTGAAGCTCAGGTGGAAGCCGTGGCCAGGAGTGCCTACTCCCAACTACGGCTAGTGCACCAATTGAAACCTTTTTTGGGCAGAGAGGACCTGGCCACAGTTATCCACGCTCTGGTAACCTCCAGATTGGACTACTGTAATGCGCTCTACATGGGGCTTCCCTTGAAGACGGTTCGGAAGTTGCAGCTGGTGCAAAATGCAGCAGCCAGAGTGCTGACAGGAACATCTAACCGGATGCATATTACGCCGGTTTTAAAAGAACTGCACTGGCTGCCAATTCACTACCGAACCCAATTCAAGGTGCTAACTTTAACTTATAAAGCCCTAAATGACTTGGGCCCCAGATACCTAAAGGAGCACCTTCTCCCGTATCGACCTGCCCGTGTTTTAAGATCTGGAGGGGAGGCCCTTCTGGTGATCCCTCCGCCTTCATTAGTTAGGCGGGTGGGTACCCGGGAGAGGGCTTTCTCGGTGGTGGCCCCCAGGCTGTGGAATGGTCTCCCCCTCGAGGTGCGTCAGGCCCCTTCTTTGTTCATTTTTAGGAAGGCGGTGAAAACGTTCCTCTTTACACAGGCCTTTGGTTAAATGTCCCCCACACTTCCCCTCACTGAAAACCACTGATGTTTTTAATTTTTCTTGTATTTTTAAAATTGCATTTTTAAAATTTGTTTTGTTTTTGATATTGTTTGTATACATCTGTTTTTAAATGTTGTGAGCCGCCCAGAGACCCTCGGGTATGGGGCGGCATATAAATTTAAATATAAATAAATAAATAAATAAGGTCACTCAGCTGGCTTTGTGGAGGAGGGTGGAATCAAACCTGCTATTTCCAGATAAGAGTCCGGCTCCCTAACCACTAGACCAAACTGGCTCACAGTGTGGATGCTTGCCACTGGGCACACCAGAAAAAGGTGCGGATGCTCTCCACTGCATGCCAAAGATAAGTAATTAATTAAGGTTAGTGCATGATTAGGGAACCTCTGGGAAGGCAGGAGGTGCCTGGAGGCTGTAACAGCCTCTTCAAGGTGTGGATGCTACTCCCCAGAAGTCCCATAATCATGCACTACAGGCTGTAGTGTGAATTGGCCCCTGGCAGAAATGTCTCTTGGGCCATGTACCCATGCAAGCCGGTTGGCACTCTTTGGGCGCTGTTTGGGCAGGCATGGGCCAGGCACAGGACCGAGAACGCATCTCAAGTGTCCCCATGTCATTCCCGGCATCGTGAGACAAGTCCGGGTTGGGTGCGGATGGAGGCGTCCCCATGAGAACCGTGCCAAAGCCTGGTACGGAGGAGCAGCGCCCCCTCCTCTCCGCCCCCTCTCTCCTTCTTGGGAGCCGGATTGACGTCCCCCCCTCCCTTAGCAGCTTGGACAGCCAGGTCAGGGGTGGGAGGCACAGAAACAAGTTTAAATAAAGCTTCATTCATAATAATAAAAAAACGTAAAATACCGAAAGCCACTAGGAGGTTTAGCGGTCTTAACTGAGGCTGTGATCCAACACAGCAAAACAACACATCTCTGAGGCACCTTTGTAGCGGCTTTGGGATGGGATTGTTCACACACCACTCTGCCCCTCTGCCCTTTCCCGAACGTTCTGTGCTAACAAAGTTGGATTAGAGAAGGCTTGTGAGTGTTCCCTAATTGTGACCAAAACTGTTTTGGTTCATGTTCCAACCATGTGAGTCAAGGTTTGCTTGCCCCAACCGGCTTCTCGTTTCTCAACAGCTATGAGTGTGCTATGGAGGACTGGGGGGTTATGATAACAGTCGCTGACCCTCTGACATTAACCCTGTCCCAAAGCCTGGATATGAAGCAACTCCAAGGGAACTCTAGATGCAGGGGAACATTATGGGCCTTCAGCTGAAGCACTTAACTGTTATGGGGGACACAGGACAGGGGCCCCTTGGGTAACATGGTAGGGATGTGCACAATGACTCGAAACATTCATAAGAACATAAGGACCTAAGAGAAGCCCTGCTGGATCAGGCCACAGCCCATCTAGTCCAGCATCCCGTTGCACACAGTGGCCCACCAAATGCTCATGGGCATCTCAAGCAGAGACAAGGACGAACCTTCTCCTGCTCTCGAATCCCAGAAAATGGCCTTAGAAGTGGCCTGCTTCCCCCCACCCCCCAGCCTGAAAGATGCACCTAGGCATTCATTCTAGTAGCCACTGATACATCTGTCGTCCATAAATTTGTCTAACCCTACGTTAAAGCCATCTAGACTGGTAGCCGTCACCACCTCTTCTGGCAGCAAGTTCCATAGACGGATGACCCTCTGGATGGAGAAATTCTTCCCCTTGCCTGATCTGACTCTCCCATCAGCTTCATAGATGCCCCCTGGTTCTAGTGTTGTGTGACAGAGAATAGAAATGTTCTCTATCCACCTTTTCTATAGCATGCATAATTTTATATACTTCAATTCAAAGTTCTATTGAATTCGTTCGAATTTAAATCAAATGTCCATAAATTTGAATTTAAACATTCAAACGGATTTTGAATTTTTGAACCTATTCATGTGAATTATTCAGACATTCGTATGTGTACGGATTCGTACATGATGCATCCTTGCCTGCACGGATCTTTCCCACATCCTTTTGCATCCATACGTATCCGTACGTGACAAAAATGGGATGCATATGGGATAAATACTGGATGCGTACAGATGGGTATGGGATGCATATCCATGCGTAAGGGCACATACAAATCTTGTCGATAGTCGTATTTGAAAATTTGAAGCAAAAATTTGCACCAATAGATTCGAATAGATTCGAATCAAATCAAATGTGAATACATTTGAATTTTAAACATTCAAATCCATTCGAATTTTTGGATATTCAATTGGAATTGAATCGAATCCCAAAAATTGCATTCAAGCATACCGCTATAACATTGTGCTTTGGTTCCCACAACACACCTTGGGCCTTTCTGCACTGGTTGGTATGCCAGTCCAGCGTGAGGCTTAGACTGTGGCCGCACCTCCATTTTAAACCTCCTTCAGATCTGGCTGCTAACAGCTTTTCATTTCTATCCACTTTGTTTGTGGACTTTCCACCTTCCGTTTGGACTTTCCTGAGTGGAAAGTCCACATATAAAACAGATGGAAATGGAAAGGTGTGAACAGTCACACCTGAAGATGGCCCGAAGAAGGCTGAAAATGATGGTGTGACCACAGCCTTAGACCCCTACTGGACCTCTTGTTCTCCATGCTGGAGAGTCTCCGCTCTCTAGTTTGGTCTAGTGGGTAAGGAGCCGGACTCTTATCTGGGAATACCGGGTTTGATTCCACCCTCCACCATGAAAGCCAGCTGGGTGACCTTGGGCTAATCACAGGTCTCTTCTGAGCTCTCATGGCCCCACCTACCTCACAGGGTGTTCTGTTGTGGGGAGAAGAACAGAAGGTTTGTCAGCCTCTTTGAGTCCCCTTAAATGGGCAAGAAAAGCAGGGTAGAAAAGCCAATTCTTGTTCTTTTTCTTCTCCACACTGAACAGAATGTAGCCTTGTCCGAGCAGCCAAAATGGCTGCCTAATGAAGGTACTGCTAGACCTGTTTTAACGGTCTAGGGACCTCTGGAGTTGAATAGGGAGGCATGCAGTGGGTGCACGCATCCTTGGGTGTTTTTCCACTGTCAGAAAGTACCCATTTTGCACCCATTAAGGACCCATTTGGGTGTGAGCCGGATTACCCCATTCCCACCACGGCACCCATTTGGGACACATTTGTTTCCACTGCTGCTGGGGAAATCCGGATCATATTTGTACTTTTCTGCCTTTAATCCGGATTTTCTGTAGATCCCATTAATGGGGTCTACAATGGGGTCTTCAGCCAGAAAAATCCAGATTAAAGGGAGCCTGTTTCTGCACTTGTGTGGCAATGGGGTCTAGAGGAAGCTAGGGGGCGGAGATGCACCAATTGGGGGGGGGAGCCCCGAAATCCCAGCTTCGGAGTGACTTTGGAGTCATTTTGAAATCATTCCAAAATGATTCCAAAGTCACTCCGAAGAGATCGGCAAACACTTCTGAGAGGCTCTGGAGCTGTCAGTGCAGTCTGTTCGTTATTAGCACAGACCGCACAGACTTCCCTCCAAAATCGCAATGAAGCCATCGGCAAAGACTTCGGAGTCTTCCCACCGGTCTCTCCAAAGATCAGCGCAGACTTCGGAGGCGCTCCGGACTGATTTCCCGCTGACATCGCGGGCGCTCCGGGGCTATCTTGCGCTGACTTCGGAGACGTTCTGAAGGGACTCCGGAGTGGCTTCGAAGTCTGTGCTGGTCTCTTCGGAGGGACTTCGAAGAGTGCAACCCCTGTCTCCCGAAACACCTGGGGTGATGGACGGACTCCTTGGGGGTCAATACAGATTCCCCACATGGGTGCAAAGGTGTTTCCGCAGCTGGGAGGTTAGCAACCATTGCTATTGGGTGCTACACCTCCCGTGGAAACACATTGGGTGTTTCCCTTAATCTGGATCTACTAGATCCGGATTAAGGAATGTACCCATTCCATAGATCCGGATCTTCTTACATCCAGGTCTAAGGAGCGTGGTGGAAAAACACCCCTGGTTTTGGTTTAGCAGGTGGACCCAATTTGCTGGCACTTCCAATTCTGCCACCAGACTGAGGAACCTCAGGGCTCTGAGGCCAGGAACCTTCATTCTTCTTGGCTAGTGGGCTCTACCGTTCAGTACAGAGACCCATTCCACTCTGGCCATTTCCAGCTGGAGTGGTCCAGCCCCTACAGCTGTGGAGATGCCCTGTCTCATGCAAGACTGTGCAGCTGAAACATGGATGTCCAGTCAACCAAATATCAGAGAAATAGCTGTGTGAGTCTAATTCGAAAACTCCAGCAAGGTAGTTAGTAGCACTTGGAGACTAACAGGAGAAGGGTGGGTGGCATGAGCTTTTGGGGGCATGGCAAATTGCATGAGATGCTGATGGCCAATCACAGCACAGTGGGGGTGGTCCGTATGGAGTTTCATTTTAAATTATGTTTTAGTATTTTATGTTTTGATTATTTCTTATGGTAACCTGTCCTGGGACCCTTGGGTGAAGGGCGGAATATAAATTTCTTAAATAAATAAATAGTATGCATCCACAAATGCAGAACAGGATGTAGGAATCTGCATTGCATTTCTCTTTAGCACACATTTGATGTTCTAAATCCCAATTTTATTTATTTATTCATATTTGCATTTCTAGCCTGTCCGTTACCCTAGGGTCTCAGGGAATGTAACAGCATTTAAAAACAGACATAGGCATTCGTTCTATGGGTGACAGATGTACCAATAGCTATTAGAATGAATGCCTAGGTGCATCTTTCAGGCTGGGGGCGGGAGGAAGCAGGATGCTTCTAAGGCCATTTGCTGGGATTCAAGAGCAGGCAAAGGTTCATCCTTGTCTCTGCTGGAGATGCCCATGAGCATTTGGTGGGCCACTGTGTGCGATGCGACGCCAGACTAGATGGGCTGTGGCCTGATCCAGCAGGGCTCCTCTTATGTTCTTGTATTTAAAACAGAGCCATATATATAAAACAATATAAAACAATAATATCTGCTTTGGGAGAAACTATACCACATTTAGCCAAAGGCCAGGGCAAAGAGGTGCGTCTTCACCTCCTCCCTGAACGTGTATTCACCTCGAGGGGGAGACTATTCCACAGCCTTGGGGTCATTACTGAAAAGGCCCTCTCTTGAGGGCCCACCCTTCTTACTATTGAGGGTGGTGGGACAACCAGGAGGGCCTCCCCTCCAGATCTTAAGGCACGGGAAGGTTGATATGGGAGAAGGCATTCCTTTAGATATTCGGGGCCCAAGTCATTTAGGGTCTTATACATTAAAGTTAACGCCTTGAATTGGGCCCGGTAGTGAATTGGCAGCCAGTGCAGCTCTTTTAAGACTGGCATGATGTGTGTCAGCAACCTCACAGATGCATTTTGCACTAGCTGCACCTTCCAAACCATCTTCAAGCGCAGCCCCATGTAGAATGCATTGCAGTAATCCAATCTAGAGGTTACCGGAGCATGGGTGGCTGTGGCCAAGTCGTCTCTGTCCAAAAAAGGCTGAAGTTAATGCACCAGTTATAGTTGGGAATAGGCACTCCTGGCCACGGCATCCACCTGAGCTTCAAGCGCCAGCGCCGTGTCCACGAGTACCCCTAGATTTCGTACCTGTCCCTTCCAGGCGACTGAGACCCCATCGAGGACAGGGTATCTCCCAACTATGTGGACCCGAGACCCTGTGACACACAGCACTTCTGTCTTGTCTGGATTCAGCTTCAATTTATTGGCTCCCATCCACCCCATTACTGCCTCCAGACACCTGTCCAGCAAGGCAGATGACAAGGCCTCTTGTAGATCTGGATCTAGGTGCTCCGGACCTCGTTAGCAGCACAGATCTTGCCAGTCTGGATCTAGCTGATCTGGAATAATGACTGTAAGTGCAGAAAGGGCCCTTGTATACTTCCTGGTCAAGTACATGGCCGGTGCAGATTAACCCATGCAATGCACACATTACTGCATAGGCCGCTCTTGCAACGGGGCATTGCCATACACCCTGCTTCTCCCCACCAGAGTGTGCCCAGCTCAAGGGAAATCGGCGGTGCTTTTGGAGAAGAAAAAACTGCCCTGCGTCAGGAGCCAGACTTGGCCTGCGCAAAAGCAACCATCAGTCATCTTCGCTACCCCACCCCACTCCACCCCGACCCACACACCCCGTCCTTTGAAGTCAAGCTTCAGTCACTGGCCTCCTCCTCTGCCTTTGGGGGCAGGAGAAAGGGAAAGTTGATCCTCCCCAGATACAGAGGGTAAACAAACCGTCCGGCTTGGCTTGAGCAACACGCCTGGCCACATCCCGTCAGATAACCGCGGCCTTGGCAGAGCGGCCGTCGCTGCGTTGCATCAGGAGCCCCCCCGCTTGTGTGGTGGGCTACAAATGACAGGCCAGACTACTCTGGTCAGAACATTTGGGGGAGGGGGGAGGGGGCCCTGCGGTCTGACCTGTTCCCAGTTCTCTGGGGTTCCGCCTCAGGGAGAAGAGCCCCCCCCCCTTGGTTGCAAAGTGGATCAGATCCTGCCTTTGATGCTCCATCTAGGCAAGAAAATGTCCTTGCTGGGACGTTTGCCCTTCATGATACTCAGCTGGTTGGTTTGTCTGTGGTCAGAGACAGAAAGGCCTGTATTTTATGACAGAACAGCATCGTAAGAAATATGGATTTTATGTAATTGTTGACAGTCAGGTCATGCATTTTGTAATGCATGTGCAATATATTTCCCAGACTGAAGGTATGCCACCCAACTCTTGCTGCTTGTTGCCCTCATTGTTTTTATTCAATTTGTTTTCCAAGCCGACTTATTCCCATCAGATTGTCTTAACAGGAGGCTTCTTTTCAAGAAGATTCAGCCCATCCTGGCATCTCAGGCCATCTTCTCTTCCTCAGTGTGAGGGGGGCGGGGCGGGCAGGCTAAAGGAGGCTGAACCGTGCTGTGGTGGGTGGGTCCAGTGTTTCACTTTGGCCAATGTCCAGGGGAGGGTGTCACGGGCGGAGTTTGTGAGGCACCTCCCCTTCTCTCCTCAGTTTATGTAAATGATTCCTCTATCATCTTTTTTCCACAAACAACTTCTTCTTCTTCTTCTTCTTCTTCTTCTTCTTCTTCTTCTTCTTCTTATTATTATTATTATTATTATTATTATTATTATTATTATTATTATTATTATTATTATTATTATTATTATTATTATTATTATTATTATTAAATTGCACCAAGAAGAAAAGCGCATTAAAAAGGAATGGGGTATGTTGAGGTGGGGGAGCATGCTTAAAACAGAACCACAAACACACCCCCTCGCTTCCCTTGAGTGACACAACAGCATCCAATAAGAGAGGAGATAGACTTGACCCAGTGAAAGGGATGGAGAGCCAAGAGTTCCATGGAGGAGGCTCAGGTCAATTGCGGAGAAAGATGTGAGGAATGCGAGGATGGTCTGAGGATGACCTGGAACAATCTAGGTGTGAACAGAACTGGTACGACCTCTGTTTGAATGAATGAATGGGACGTCCTGTATCGTAAACGTGTGATCAGGGCCTTTGTGAACAGGCCCATGGTAGGATAGACACACACACACTACTGATTTATTTCTGTACCTTTAACAGAGCACTTCCCTCTCTATAGCAATTAATTAGCTAGAAACCCAAATGAGGCACCGATCTTCGCAGAAGAAGAAGAAGAGTTGGCTTTTCTACCCCACTTTTCTCACCCATTTAAGGGGACTCAAAGCGGCTAACAAAGCTTTTCTATCCTTCTCCCCACAACAGAACACCCTGTGAGGCAGGTGGGGCTGTGAGAGCTCAGAAGAGAGCTGTGACTAGCCCAGGGTCACCCAGCTTGCTTTGTGAAGGAGGAAAAGGAAGAGTTGGCTTTTCTACCCCACTTTTCTCATCCATTTAAGGGGACTCAAAACGGCTGACAAACCTTCTGTTCTTCTCCACACCACAGACACCCTGTGAGGCAGGTGGGGCTGTGAGAGCTCAGAAGAGAGCTATGACTAGCCCAAGGTCACCCAGCTGGCTTTCATGGGGGGGGGCGAATCGAACCCGGTATTCCCAGATAACCACTCGACCAAATGGCTTCTCAAAAAGGTACGAAGTGGGCATGAAACAGTCTATCCTGCACTTTGGGGTAATTGTGAAAAGCTCAGAATCTGGAATGAAAATGTTTCTCTTTCCAGGTTGCCCTTCCCTGGCTGCATAGGCGACGTGGCCATTCCAAGGGGCTGCTCTTTTCCTGACTGCAAAAGCTCCTGATCAGAGCTCATGAACAACATGGCAGTTCTGCTCAGATCCTTAAGTTTTCTGAGGACCACGGAGGTCCGTCCTTCACTCCTGTTGCCCGTGAACTTGTAGCATCCTGCTGCCTCGTCCAAGTCCACACAAGCACTATTGTTTTTCCAACAGCTTTACAGTAAGCAAGCCAGCAGTGGGCGGGAAAGGAATGGGAGCTGAGATCACCCCTCAACCAGCTGAGCTAACACAGATTTCTCTTTCTGCTCAGGAAGGCTCCTCTCTGAGGTCGGGTCTTTTCACCCAGTTTAGGAAATCTCACTGGCAAATGATGTTCCCATCTTAAGTGCGTACCAGACCTTTGTGCCTTCCTGGAAGCGGCGCAGGAGGAAAACGCTGGATTCTCCCCAGTCCTCTACGCAGACGCTGTTCAGTAAAGGCAAACATGAGCTAAGTTTTCCCAGAATCAGAGGTCACTCGTAGGTAAAAAAAATAAATAAATAATCAGCATTGGTGACTATCAGAGGGCCTGTCTCCATGCAATTTTTATTCCAAATTTAACCCTGCTTTGCCTCTGGAACATCTCCATGAAAGCCCTAATACGGGCTGCATGTGGGGCAACACGTGTTAAATAAACCCACTTTGCAAGTGTACTACATCCAAAATAAGGGGCTAATACGTATTGTCCTGGGGTCATGCGGACGCTCCCGGGTTATTTGGGGTGCAGCTTGGCAGCCGCAGTATTAGCAGACAGGGTTCCGCCTCTGCTCCCTGTTCCTTGCGCTGCAATCAGACCCTGGCAATCTGTTGACTGTTAAGCAACGTAGAAATTAAAAGGCTTTTCCCTCCTTCAAAGTGATTGAGACAAATAGCAAGCTTGGGACCTGAACTGGGAGACAATTTTGAGCTGGTTGCGAGTGGGGGGTGCCTGCTGTCATGCAGATGTGCGCACCTCCGCTAACCTGTGTTGGCCAAGGAAGGGAATGATCTGCTTTTAGTTATGCTTTTAACTAACTTTTAGTTATGCTTTTAACTAACTTTTGGTTATGCTTTTAACTGTGGCAGCCATGGAAAGTAATGATCTTTGTGTTCGTGGAGGTGCAACTAAGGTGTTCACCTGTCATTACTGCAGCTGTTTGCCTGTCATCGCTGCAGCGGGCGGGACGGGTTATGGCGACGTCAACCCGGCTTCCTATCAGGGGAGAGGGGGTGGGGAGAAAAAGATTCAGGTTCACACTGCGGCTTCCATGGGGACAGGCACATATGATTTGAATCCATGTTGCCCCAAATCACGTGGGGACACTTTATTGTGAGTTACAACACAGATTTTTATGACACGCACCACAAGTGAAGCAACTGGCTTCCATGGGGACGCAGCCAGAGAATCCATTTTTTTTGTCTCAGGAGTCCATCGTGAGATTCTGTGATGGTTTAACTGCACACAGACATTGGTTGGTACTCATTCAAAAGTAGCAGAGACACCCATATCTGCATGATGGTGTGTGTGCATGGCAATGCACATGGAGATGAAGAATTATTTCATAAAAACCCAAGAGGAGCCCTGCTGGGTGAGGCCAGAGCCCATCTAGTCCAGCATCCCGTCCCACACAGTGCTTGACCAATTGCTTCTGGGCATCTCAAGCCGAAGACAAAAGTCAAAACCTTCACCTGCTCTCCACTCCCTGCAAATGGCCTTGATAGGTATCCTGCTTGTCTCTCCAACCTGGAGGTGGTACCTTGGCATCCATTCTAGTAGCCATTGATACACCTGTCCTCCTTGACTTAAGAGGAGTCCTACTGAATCAGGCCTCAGCCCATCCAAGACCAGCATCTCATCCAGAGAGTGCTTGACCAATTGCTTCTGGGCATCTTAAGCAGAAGACAAAGGCAAAACCTTCACCGGAGACCTATTTGCACGAGGGCCTCTGGAACGCGAGTAGGACACCCTGGGATGGAGCATTCGCTCTGCTGGGCCGGCGGTTCCGTTCAGAACCACCCCAGCCCATCCCAGGGTGCCCACTTGCATTCCAGGTGTAGAGCACAAAATCCCACTCTATACCCAGCCCAGGGTGTTCCCGGCCATCCTGAGCCATCCCACAGCTGTTCGGGAGGGAGAGCATTCGCACGCTCCCTCCGGAACAGCTGCGGACCCCGACCCCACCTGCTGCCATTGGGTGAGGTTCAAGCCAGGGGCAGGCAGGCCTGTCTCGTCCCTTCCCCAGATCCTGTGGGCTCTAGGTGACATGATCGGGTCCCCTAGAGCCCGCAGGAACCTCTCTGGGAATTCAACCCAATGGCTGCAGGCCTGGGAGGAGCGTCCCATCCCCTGGACCAGCCTTTTCGGGCTAGGCCATGTGGGGACAGATTCTCCTTTTGCACCTGGGGAGGTAGGAATGCATGGCCTTGATAGGTAGCCTGCTTGTCTCTGCAACCTGGAAGTGGTACCTTGGCATCCATTCTAGTAGTCATTTATACGCCTATCATCCATGAATTAGTCTGTAAGATTCTAAGAAGAGCCCTGCTGGATCAGGCCATAGCTTTTTTGGCTCAGCATCCCGTCCCCCACAGTGGCCCACCAATGGCTTCTGGGCATTTTCAAGCAGAAGATACACCTGTGGGGGCAGATTTTGCATTCACACGTAACACCCCCAGTGCAGCAGGAATGCCTTCATCCCAACCCTACTGCTGTTTCTGTTTCTCACTGACTTGCGCATTGTGGAGTTGCTTAGTGAAAGTAGCAACCCTTGCTGGGAAAGCAGAAGATCACCATTTTTTTAGATGTCTCTAATTTGCTATTAATTGCTCGTGCACCAGAAATGTTATCATGAAGTCAGGTGCAAGAGCACTGAAAGCAGAACTGGGGGTGGGGGGTAGGGGGGTTATCACTTCCAGTTTTTAAGCCTGGAAAATTAGGGGAAATGAAAGCTCCCTAAATAGCCACCTACCCAGAAGGAAAGGCTTCTGCAGACAAAACTGCCAAGTTGGTACATTCTAGCCTGCATGCCTTAAATCTTTAACAACCACACAACTGCAGTCCACAACTTTGCAAGGTTTTCCTTCTCTGTTGATGTTGCGTAGACCTACTTACAGTATCCTATTCCTAATCAATCCAAAAGCTGTGAAGATTTGAACTTGCTGCTTTAGAAGCAACTTCTGTCCCAAAAATAAGGTCCGCCCCAGATTCTGCTCGAAAATCACCCAAGCACAATTCAGGAGTATAGCCTCTCTGGAGTAATTGCTTGTTGACTACATAGTGTGTATATTTCAATTGCGCAAAGTATCTTGAAATGTGTGATTGCCACCACTGTGCATGTGCAACCAAATTTTCCAGCTCTTGAGCATGCACAGTGGCCACATAGCAATAAAACTACATTAGGTTTTTGTTAGGAACTGGTGACCCTTTATTGTCTACCTACAGACATTAGGGGAAGAATCACCAAAGGCAGGTTCCGAAGAATAAGGGGAGACGGAGACATTGGGGTGGTCAAGGAATAAATAGGACCAAGTCCAAAGGAGGGCTACCAAAATGGTTAGTGAGCTGGAAACCATGCACTATGAGGAAAAGTTGAAGATCTAGGAATATTTACAGAAGAGAAGACTCAGAGGAGACTTGATTGTGGTTTTCAAGTATCTGAAGGGCCATCACAGTGCAGAGGGATTGTCCCTATTCTCACTTGCACAAGATGGGAGGACTAGAAACAACGGGATGAAACTTCAAGGGAGTCAATACAGATTGGTATTAGGAAAAACTTCCTGACAGTGAGGGCGATCAGCCAGTGGAATAGGTTGCCATGGGAGGTGGTGGGTTCTCCTTCACTGGAGGTCTTCAAGCAGAGGCTGGACCTATATCTGTCTGGGATGGTTTAGGAAATCCTGCATTGAGCAGGGGGCTGGACTAGATGACCCCAGGTGTCCCTTCCAACTCTATGATTCTATAATTCTATGACAACAATCCGTCATTCAGAAGAATATCGGAAGTCATCAATAACAGCAATTAAAGTATAAAGTGTACCAGCTGATGTTCTTCGATGATCTCTATGGGGAAGCTCACACTGGCGGACGCTTAGTGCATGCAAACCCTCCCCCAATCCATCTAGACACCCACCTGCAATGCAAATGGATATACAGGTGCCGCCATCTTACCTCGGTGGTGCAAGCATCAATGCATGTGTGTAGTGCTGGCACCAGGGCAACCATGACGTGACATGTCAGAATGCTTGAGCCCCACATCCCATGATGTGCCAGCACTGGAAGAGGGGCGAATAGGCCTGGCAGAGCCCAGTGCCAGTCAAGGTAAGTGCATGCATGATGCACATTATGTTCCATCTCAGAGATCACCCTACCGGGTCAAGTGCAGAAAGGTCCTATGTTATAAGATGTTATAAACAGGGGGCAAAGGCCAAACTTTCCCCGGTTCTCAGTGCCCTGCAAATGGCCTTCAATTGCCTCCTGCCTGTCTCTCCAGCTTGGAGGCAACACCTAGGCATCTGTTCCAATGGCCATTGATACACCTGTGAATTCTTGCACTGTATAGCTGGAACACCTGTGGTCATCCTGTTAGCTAAAGCCTCATTAAAAGGCATTGCTGAAAGAGAAACAACTCCTGGGCTTCGATTCCTTGTGCAGGTGAACGGCCATCCGTCATATTTACAAGGGCAGAGCCTGTTTGCAGAACTGTCGAAATATTTGTCTTCAGTCAAAGGGGCTTTAGAAACCATGCCGGGGAGACTGAAAGAGAAGTCAACCAGCATCCAATTTCTGATTCACGGAAGGGAAGCCGGTCACGTTTCAGGTTGTGGTCATGGGCAAGAGAGATTGGCAACTATCCACAGCCTGCTCTTGGATAGATTCACATTCACCACCCACCCGGGTGGGAAAACAGAAGGGCAGCTGAAAGGTTGCTATACTTGTTATCTTTTTGCATTTGTTTACTCCTCATAATAACTCTAACATTGTTATCAAAACAACCAATCATCTTTCCCTTTAAGATTAGAACACTTAGGGTGCTTCCGCATTGGACCCTTAACACACAGTAAGTACCCATCAAGGACGGATTTCTAAAACCCCATCCACACCACAGCACACATTAAAGACACATGCGTCCGCATTGGCTCGTGCGCAGTGTGTCTCTAATGTGTGTTAAGTGGCCCTTAAACCGGATTACCGGAAGACTACTTTAAAAGTAGTCTTAATGGGTACTTAATGTGTACTTCCGCAGTTAAGACACATCCATTTCGGATGTGTCTGCACTGCAAAAGTGTCCCTAAGTGGGCCCTCCCCCCGCCTGCGTGGCGAGCCGGGGTCTCCTATCTCGAGGCTCCCCCTGGCCTCAGAAGCTACGGATCACGGCTTCTGGAGGCGGGGAGGGGCCTTCACCTACAACCCCCCATCCCACCCTGGGGGCGACCAAGCACGCTCCCCTCCTTACCTTCAAGGAGCCAGGCCGATTCTGGCTGCGGGTCCCGTCGCGCTCTGCGCATGCGTGCAGCACACCTCCCGATTGGCCAGGGCAGCGTGTGCCCTGACGAATAGGGAGGCGCGCAGCCCTGGCATACGCAGAGGGCCTCCTGAAGCCAACGCGGCCCTGGCCAATTGGGAGGCGCGCTGCACGCACGCGCAAAGCATGCCGGGACCTAGCAGCCAGAATTGGCCTGGCTGCTTGAAGGTATGGAGGGGAGCGTGCTTGGTCGCCCCCAGGGTGGGATGGGGGTTAGGTGAAGCCCCTCTGGGTCCAGAAGCCACAATCCGCGGCCTCTGGGGCAAGGGGGAGCCCCGAGATCGGAGGCCCCCAGCAAGCCACTCTTGCTCCAGAGGAGCCAATCATGGCAGGCATCAGGAGGGCCTTCGGAGCACAGATTTGAGGTGGTTGCTGTGCTTCAAATCTGGATCTAATTCTGTCCCACCCTTGCAGGTGCGGACAAAACAGGTGGTAGTAGATCCGTACTGGATACGGATCTACTTACCACGGATTTCCGAAATACGGATCTATTAGATCCGTATTTCGGAGGTCCAGTGAGGAAGCACCCTAAAACTGGATTGCAGGGGTGTGCACGAATATTGGAAGGTATTTGAAATTTGATCTAATTTGTCCGAATTTCAACATTCAAATTCAAATCAAATGTCCACAAATTCGAATTTAAAGATTCGAACAAATTTCAAATTTTGGATCTATTCATTCAAATAATCTCAACATTTGCATGTGTACGGGTTCATACATGATGCGTACTTACAGATACACATCTTTCCCGCAGCCGTACTTATTTGTACGAATCTATACGGGATAAAAACGGGTTGCATACGGGATAACTACGGGATGCATATGGATGTGTAACGGGATGTGTAATGATGTGTACGGGCACATACGAGTGTTGTTGACATTCGTAAGTGTAAATTCGAATCTAAAATTCAAACAAATAGATTTGAATTTACTTAATTCAAATTGAATTTGGTTAAATTCAAATTTTAAAGATTCGATTTGAATGAAATTTTTGGATATTCTATTCAAATTGGATTGAATCCCAAAAATTGCATTCGTGCACTCTCCTACTGCACTGTAAGTATTAATTAGGGGCAAATATGGTACCATTGCAGTATTTGAAGCATGAATATTTGTCGTATTCAAAATGCAATCAGATTCATTCAAATTTGAATCAAGCGTTGTTTGAAGCCTTGTTATAATCATGAACCTGGGAAGGTGGGAAAGTGGCTGAGCAGTCACATCTGTGAGCGGATTTGAAGTGGATTCAGAGCAGATTTGATGCAATCAGTGCGGATGCGTAGGGGATTTGTAGGTGTGATTGGCAGCAGGGATTCAAATCTGTTTCAAATAGCATTCAGGGAACATATTGAATTCAAATCCTACCACATTTGAAGGGCTCTATTTGAATGCAGGCAAATTCGCATTTAATTGCATTTAATTCGAATTGAAGCAAAAAAGAATTCATGCACATCTCATCGCAGATTCATGATGCCCAGATTCATTATGGATGCCCAGATGCACATTATCTTCAAAACACCCAAGGACAACACCATAGCTGGCGCTGTGGAGCTAGCAAGGAACGATGGTGCAGGATCGATATCTCATCCATGCTGCTGGGCAATTTGGCCTCTGTCTGGAGGTGTCCTTCAAGATCTCTTGCAGTTTTGGTGCTGAAAAACAGGATAGTGGACCCCCACCAAGGACCATTTAACCTTTCCCTCCTGTAAAGGTAGGGCTCCAAATATCTAAAGGAATGTCTTCTTCCCCGTCGACCTGCCCATGCCTTAAGATCTGGAGGGGAGGCCCTCCTGGTTGACCCACCACCCTCCGTATTAAAAGGGGTAGGCACCTGGGACGGGGCCTTCTCAGTGATGGCCCCTAGGCTATAGAATAGTCTCCCCCTTGAGGTGTGTCAGGTCCCTTTACTGTATATGTTTAGGAAGGTGGTGAAGACACATCTGGGGCTGTGGTGGGACACTACTGAGGGCGGTGGGGCAACCAGGAGGACCTCCCCTCTAGATCTCAAGGCACGGACAGGTTGGTATGGGAGAAGGCGTTCCTTTAGATATTAGGGCTCCAAAGCTGGCGCAAATTTCAGGGTGGCGCCGGTCCAGTCCTGGAAGGAGCCATCCAAATGTAGAAGGCCTTACATCACCCCAGCCTGGAACCCATTCCAGTAGGAATGATTACAGCTGGAGCATTCCAGCTCCTCTAAGTGTGACCACGGCCTAACTCTTCACACGGCTTTCAACGCGGAGGTGCAATCACCACTCAGGAACTGCACTCTCCACCATCTGTGCTCATCTCTGAGTCCAAAGCAGGGGAGGAAAGATTTAAATGCACCCTCAGCGCCTGCCACATTCCCGATAACAATCGCCCGCTCACCCCACGGAGCTGAGGCTATTCATATATTTTTAACTGCGCATGAATGCACTTTGTAATGCCGGGGCCGCGCACGGGAGGCACAAGGGCTGGATTTCTGCAACACGCCAACAAACGATCCAATTGGCTTAATTGAAGTTGGCAAGCCCCATGGCAGCTGGCACAAAGACATGCTCACGGATGCCCGCCAAAGTCTTTTTGCCAAGACAGACACACAATGCCTTCCCTAGCCCACCTCCCGCCGCAAAGTGACGGTTTCTGAGACCTTCCAGTGACACTGAATGCGACCTGCCTTGTCCCATCTGACAGGTCTGTGCGTGTTGATTCATGTCAGCAGAATGCTTGGGAAGCTGAACAAGGGAGGGAGGAAAGTTGAACCAAAGCGCTCTTTGTTTTCCTTTGTTTTCCTCTTCTGGGCATGACAGCGGATGCACTCTGGGTTGCCATAGCGATCGGGATGCAGAAATACCTCTGCCGCCGCCTCTTCCACCTCTAGCAGAGGCTTATGTCTGGTTCGGTACCGAGTCCCTTTTGCCCTTGGCCTGTGAGTGCCTGCTGGGGCAGCTTTCGGGAAGCACCATCTATACCTGCAGGGATGTGCACAAATGTTCTGAACATTCGAAATTCAATCCGAATTCAAATAGAATGTCTACCCATTCGAATTTAAACATTCAAACGGATTTCAAATCTTCCAAAAACTCATTCGAATGATTCAAAACATTCAAATGTGCAGATTACAAAACGGGATGTATAGAGGGTAAAATGGGATACGTATCCGATACATATCTAATAGGTATCCCGTGACAAACCTGCTCTGAAAGCATCAAATCTGACCTGAATCCACTTTCAATCCACTTTCAATCCATGCCAAATGAGCTCTGGATCCGTTGCAGACGTGACTGGCATAGCAGCTTTCCCGCCTCCCCAGTTTAATGAATGTCTGAACTATTCGTACAAATGCCAACATACAAATATCACAACATATAACACATAGGGTGCTTCCGCACATGCCCTAAAACACCCTTTAAGGACACATGTAGAAGCACGCATCCGCACAGTGCCACCTTTTTGAGCCGCTTTTAGTACGGCGCGTCCGCACAGTAACACCCATTAAGCACACATGTAGGAAACCGCGTCCGCACAGCAGAACCCATTAAGAACGGAATGGGTAGACAGCGTCCGCACAGCGGTACCCATTAGAGACAGATGTCTCTAATGTGTGCTTAATTGGTGTTTAAAAACCACCACATATAATGTACCCTTAAAGGGTGTTTCACTGTGAAAACGCATCTGTTTAGGATGCGTCCGCACAGTGAAATTCTGCCTACCTGGGGCCCTCCCCTGGCCCGCCATGATTGGCTCCATGGAGCCGAGCATGGCGAGCTGGGGACTCTGCTGTCGTGGCTTGCCCTTGCCCCAGAAGCTTCTACGAGGCCCTCCCTAGCCCCCCCAGGGGAGAGCCTGTGCGATCCCCTCCTTACCTCTTCGGTGTCACCCCAATTCTGGCCGCGGGGACCCAGGAGGCTGTGCACGTTCTTGCTGCGCGCCTCCTGATTGGCCAGGGCTGTAGGGTCCCCCGGCTCACCATGCTTGGCTCCGGCGGAGGGCCCCCGGGACATGGATGCGTCCGCACAGCGCCCACCTCAAATCTGTATCTAAGTCGTCCTTCCGCCGTGTGTGCAGAAGGACGGGGGTGGGTAGATCCATATCTATTAGATGCAGATCTACCCTCGTAGATCCGGATCTACCCTGCATCCGGATTTAGTAAACCGGATGTATTCTAAACCGGGTTTACTAAATCCGGATGAGGTAGATCCGGATTTATATAGGTAAGTGCGGAAGCAGCCATACGAATGTTGTCGACATTCGTATCTTCAGATTCTAATCTGACATTAGAATGAATATTCCAATGTATTTGATTCGAACTGGGTTTTGTTGCATTTGGATTCTAAACATTCGAATTGAATGGTATGTTTGGATTTCAATTCGACTCCAATTCAAATGCAAAAAACACATTCCTTTCCATACTAGAAACATCTCCTTCAGGGATCTGCACGAATGGTTTTTTGCCATTAGATTTGTAAATCTGTATTCATAGAAATGCATCTTCAAATGTAGCAGGATTCTGTTAGATACAAATGTATTTGTACGTATCCGTACATGAACACGACGGCAAACATATCCGATATGTATCCAATACATAGCCAACACACAGACGTATCCGATACGTATCTAATATGTATCCCATGACAATTTGCATATGAATGTCCAGATTCGTATGAATTCGTATGAATAAAGAATGTTATAAATATTTGGGAACATCCTTAGTCTATTGCCATCCCAGCGGCTATCCAATGGCCAATAGCAGTGGTTAGGGCTGTGCAGAAATGCAATTTTTGGGATTTGATTTGAATTGAATATCCGAAAATTCAACTCAATTTGAATCTTTAAAATTCAAATTAAACCAAATTTGATTCCAATTAAGCAAATTCAAACCTATTCGAATTTTCAGTTCAAAATTGCACTTACGAATGTTGACAACATTCATATCTGCCTGTACTCATCATTATGCATCTGTACACGTCCATATGCATCCTGTAGTTATTATTTATTTATTTATTTATTTATTTATTTGTTCAATTTATATGCCGCTCCTCTCCGAAGACTCAGAGCGGCTTACAACAGGTCAAAATATCAGACAGGTTAAAACAATAACAGTTAAAAGCAAAACAGTAACATCAAACACCCACTCTCAAACCCATTCCCGAAACAGGGAGGTCTTAACAAGCTTTCTAAACTCCAGGAGGGTGGGGGCATTTCTTATAGCGTGCGGGAGCTCATTCCACCAGGTGGGGGCTGCCACCGAGAAGGCTCTCCCCCTCGGGGCCGCTCTTCTGCACTGTTTCAATGTTGGAACTTTCAGGAGCCCCAGTCTATGGGTCCTAATCGGTCGGAGGGACTCATGAGTCAGGAGGCGGTCTCTCAGATATAATGGTCCTAAGCCATGTTATCCTGTATGCAACCTGTTTTTTGTCCCGTACAGATCCATACAAATGCATACGGATGTGGGAAAGATTTGCATTTGCAAGTATGCGTCGTGTACGAACCCATATAGATGTGAATGTCTGGATAATTCGAACTAATAGATCCGAAACTCAAAATTCATTTGAATATTTAAATTTGAATTTATGGACATTTGATTCAAATCTGAATGCTGAAATTCTGTTCATTCAGCCGAATTTCAAATATTCATGCACATCCCTGGCAGTGGTGCATGAAATTGTGCACCACATGTATCCATAGGTTTACCTGTGCTAGCCAGAGGAGCAACCATTCACATCACTGCCAGTACTGGGGGGTCATCTGAGGTGTGGCACAAGTCCACTGGTGCCTCACATGACCCTAAACATGACTGTCCAAGCATGGCACATAACTGTCACGTCGCAGGCCGATCAGGCAACAGGCAAACACTTGCGCAGCTACTCAGTCCCAAGGGTTCCAGGCATACTTGTGGTCAGTTCTGGTCTGGGCTCTAGGAGTCCAGAAGTCAACAAGGGTCAGGCAGTCCAAGGGTCAGCAGGTCACAAGGAGTCCAGGATTTCAAGCTCAGGCAACACGAGGCTGCTAAGATGTTATCTGCAGCAACCTGAGACAAGGTGAGCTTGTTCTTAAATAGAGGAGTCAGAGCCACGCCCACGGTGCAGCTGGGCTAATCACTCTGATCTCCATCTCACCTGCTTCTGTTGCCTAACCAGCCGATGAAAGAGCCTTTGATTAGGCTCACTGCTGGTGGATTCATCACCAGAGCTGTCTGGCTGCTCACCTGGCCTGGCCTTAGCTCTTCCATGCCTGCAATGCCCTGCTGTGGCTGCTCCTCAGCCTGTGGTTGCATTGCAGGCATATCCTCCTCTTCCGATGAGGCTGAACAGGGCATGACAATAACTGTCTTTGAAGTGATGGCACTGGCACCAGTGCGCTGGGCTCCATGCGAAAGATGGAGGTCCCTGGACACGCATCTAGACCCTAGTAGGTCTGCACTTGTGTTGGGAGTCTTTGTATAACATGTTTCAATGGATCACAATTGGCATTTCCCCATGCTTTTCTTTTGTGTTATCTTCCTGCAGCTGCAGATTCGATGTTTCCTCCGCAGTGTTTGCTGTCATTATGTGTTTTTCCAATCTTCATTGCAACTGCACTTGTAATAAGGGCTTGCTTTTGTGAGTCAGTTTGGTCCTGTGGTCAGAGTGTTGGATTCTTAACTCACAGTCTTCTTGTTCAATGCCTCACTCCTCCATGAAGCCAGCTGGGTAACCCTGGGCTAGTCACAGCTCTCTTCTGAACTCTCACAGCCCCATCTACCTCACAGAGTGCTTGTGGTAGGGAGGAGAACAGAAGGTTTGTTAGCCACTTTGGGTCCCCTTAAGGGTGAGAAATGCCAGATATAAAACCCAACTCTTCCTTTTCTTCTCCTCCTTCTTCTGCGAACATGAGCCCTTCTGTCTCTTTTTTCAGCCACCCTTTGTTTTAAGCCATTTCCGCATTATTGGGCTATCAACTTTCTGTCGGATGGCATTGAAGCCCTGGGCACAAAGTGGTTTATTTTACCCCATATCAGTTGTTTGGCTGCTCCTTTCTGTTGGAATCCTTTGTACCTCTAGTCTACAGGAGAATTTCTTTACTAACTTCCTTAAGCAGTTCTTCCTCGGTATCATTTATATATTCTGCTAATTTTTTTTTTCTTTTCCAAAAGAGATCAACATTTCTCACCCACCTTCACTTTGGGGGAGATACAGCCTATCAACACTGCTAAAAGGAAGGTGGGCACGATTTACTGTCACCCTTTTCCTCCTCATCCAATGCATCTAGGTCTGCTTGGGTCCAGTCTACAATTCCTGCCTTATACCTGAGGACCAGGACAGTCCTGGTATTGATAGACATGGTGGTGTTGCCACCATTCAACCTGGATTTTAAGAATCTTTCTGACTCTACTGGTATATTCCTTGCTGACTTCATTTACTGTATTTTCTGGCATATAAGACTACTTTTTAACCCAGGAAAATCTTCTCAAAAGTCGGGGGTCGTCTTATATGCTGGGTGTCGTCTTCTTATATGGCTAGTATATCCCAAACTCTATATTTTAACTGGAAAGTTGGGGGTCGTCTTATGCAACCAGTCGTCTTATACACTGGAAAATATGGTAATTTGATGTTACTTTATACTGCGGCCTATTTGCACACAGCCTGCCCAGAAGGAGCTAGATTGCTCTTAAGAAGGTGGCAAGTGGGTGTGACTGCATGGGTGCAGCTATGAAAGGAGACGAAGAAGAAGAAGAGTTGGCTTTTCTACCCTGCTTTTCTCACCCGTTTAAGGAGACTTGAAGCTGCTGACAAACCTTCTGATCTCCTCCCCGCAAGAGACACAAGAGAGCTGTGACTAGCCCAAGGTCACCCAGCTGGCTTCATAGAGGAGTGCGGAATCGAACTGGGAGACTCTCAGATAAGTGTTTGACATTCTAACCACAAGACCAAACTGCTGAATCACCATGGCGGCATCCAACCGTGCACCTAATGCTGGTTCAGACTTCTCCCTGGCGATCTGGCCAGCTCATTTACACTGCATATGCTTCTAGCCAAGTATCGGACTAGTGCAGTGCACGAAGTGTGGATGGCAGCCACCACACCACTACCTTACCTGACTGGCATGGAGTTATTATAATACCTTTCAGTTAACTGTGAAAAAGCCCACAGTCTTCCCATCTCCACTTGCCTTGTGCTTGAATTCGCCTCTCTGTATAGTTTTGCCAGAGTGTTCTTACCAGAGGCGGGTCAAAATGGCATGCAAATATTTGTGCAAAAGGTCACCAGGAGTCCAGTGTAACTTGATGGCACCTAAGAAGAACAGCAAGAATTTCATCTCCATGCCAGTTGCTGCAGTGACCGAGAAAACATGTTGCAGGAACTTCCTACTGGCAGCTGAGCCTCGCCAGGGCCTAGAAGAAGAACCAGACTCTGTGAACAGAGGTAATGGGGTTGCGTCTGCACTCCAACTGATCTAATCATGCAATCATTTCCTTCTTAGTGGCTGCTGCGCTGCTTGTCCTGGGAGCCACCTGGACACCCAAGAAGAACAAAATTGAATTCTTTTCTAGTTAAGAACATTCAGACCTAAGAGGGGCCCTGCTGGGTCAGGCCACAGCCCGTCTAGTCCAGCATCCTCTTTCACCCAGTGTCCCACCAGTTGCCTCTGGGCATCTCAAGCAGAAGATGAAGGCAAAACCTTCTCCTGCCCTCGAATCCCAGCAAATGGCCTTAGAAACATCCAACCTGAAGGATGTACTTAGGCATCCATTCTAGGAGCCATTGATACATCTGTCGTCCATAAATTTGCCTAGCCCTTCCTTAAAGTCATCTAGGCCGCTTGCTGTTACCACCTCTTTTGGCAGCCAATTCCATAGACTGATGACCCTCTGGGTGAAGAAACCCTTCTCCTCATCTGACTCTCCTACCCATCAGCTTCATAGGCTCTAGTGTTGTGTGATAGAGAGAAGATCCAAACCCATTGATACTGTACACAGACAGGTAAGTTCAGAAACAGCCTTGGGTTGTAAAGCAAAGAAAGATCAGAGCAAAGAAGACCAATGTTAGAGCCATCAGGTTGGACCAGAGGCCTGTTCTCACTACGGCCTCTAGTGAAGAATGAGTGAACTTCTGGTCAAGTGTATCCGCACATGGAGTATTTTTATTTTATGTATTTATTTATTTACATTTCTATGCCGCCCATACCCGAAGGTCTCTGGGCGGGTTACAACAGGTTAAAATAGATTAGAACAAGATACAAATTAAGAACAGATACAGATTAAAATGAAATACAAATAAAACAAGATGCACACTTAAAAACACCAGGTATCCCCGCCCTCAACAGAAGTTCCAAAACTGTTGGTTTTGTTAATCAATGTTACCTGAAAGCTTACCTCAAGCATCTGGGGCAGTGAGCATTCGCTCTTCTTCCATCGCTCCAGGGTCACCTCAAGTGCCACGCAAGCGTGCTGGCACCTTGGACAACCATAGATGCGGCTGCGCACATGCAGAGACTCAGCACCATCCAGGCGACGGCGCTGATGCCCACGCAGTCGCGGAGGGCGCCTCAGCCAAAATGGCGGTGCTCAGAGGACGACCGCCACCCGGATCGAATCAGGTAAGTATTCAGTTGTGGGGGAGGAGGGACGGCCAACGTCGACTGGCACTCCAGCAGATGGGAAGTGTGAAAACATCCCAGGTTTCTACCTATGAGCCAGTTTGGTTTGGGGTTAAGGAGCTGGACTCTTAACTGGGAATACCGGGTTCGATTCTGCCCTCCCCCATGAAGCCAGCCAGGTGACCTTCGGCTAGTCACAGCTCTCTTCTGAGCTCTCACAGCCCCACCTACCTCACAGGTGTCTGTTGAGAGGAGAAGATCAGAAGGTTTGTCAGCTGCTTTGAGTCCCCTCAAATGGGTGAGAAAAGCGGGGTAGAAAAGCCAACTCTTCTTCTTCTATCTGTAACATCTCTATTTTCTTAGCTAATTATTTTAGTGAACGGCAGATCGGTTCCCAAGCCTATTCATTCGTTGTCTTTTCCTGCCCGCTGTTTGTGATGCCTTTAAACTCTGGCTTTGCGCACCTTTTGCAAAGTCATAGCTCAGCGTGTGGGAGGGGAAGCGGCTTTTTAGCCAGAGAAACAGAGGAACAAAACAGCAGGTTGGAGAAAAGGCTTCCAAAATATTATCAACTGAAATCTTAATTAAGAAAGCTGAGAATGCATGCATTCAAAGAAGAGATGGATTGTTTAAGCGGGAGAGACATCTGCAGATCCCTGCTGTAAGAGGTAAACAAAGTGTTAGTGCAATAAAATGATAAAATCAATTCTGACATTCATAATTTACCGCCCTGCGTTGAGTTGATAAAGACGTTGACAGGTTTTATAGCAATCTGGCCAAGTGGAGGTCCACTGTCCCCTTTATTAATATTTATTTGTTTGTTTGTTTATTATATTTCTATCCCACCCTTCCTTCGTATCCGATACTTATAAAATATCCGTATGAATACGTTCAAATAGATTTGTATCGAATAGAATTTTACTGCATTCGAATGTGATCTATCCATATGGACATGGGTTTTCAAACATTCGATTCGTCACGAATTGAAGATCAAAAATGCATTCACGCAAACCCCCAGTGTGGACTTTACCAGGGGGCAAAAGAATGATGCCACGTTGTGCGGATGGGTGCATTGCAATCAAGTTCTGCTTTTGCTGAAAACCTTAATCCGCCGGGTCCTGGCTGAGGCAGATGGACCTTCAGCCAAAACACCGTGGGGTGAAGAGGTCACAAGGACTAAAGATAGACACTTTCTGGCCTCCAATATTTGATTTCTGGCCTTGGCGGAAGCATTTGGAACTCCAAAGACAATGACCAGAGGAAATGTCTGATACCAGGGAACAGAGCAGGATACGTCTGTTTTTGCATACAGGAAGCCTGTGTTACTCACGGGCGTCCTTGCGGGAAAAAGCTGGACCTCACTGCTAGAGTTTCAAAGGTCTCACCTTGTTGAACAAGGTCGCCTGCCTGCGCTTGCTGTAATGAGAAAGGAGATGCCTGCTCTCAGGATGGATGGATGGGTGGGTGGGTTGGTGGGTGGGTGGGTGGATGAGCGGAAAGGTGGGTGTATGTGTGTGTGTGTGGATGAGCGGAAAGGTGGGTAAGTGGATGGATGAGTGGATGGATGGATGGATGGGTGGGTGGGTGGGTGGGTGGGCAGAAAGGTAGGTAAGTGGATGGATGGATGGATGGATGGATGGATGGATGAGTGGAAAGGTGGGTAAGTGGATGGATGAGTGGGTGGGTGGGTGGGTGGGCAGAAAGGTAGGTAAGTGGATGGATGAGTGGGTGGGTTGGTTGGTGGATGGATGGATGGGTGGATGGATGGGTCTTGGGTGGATGGATGGGTGGATGGATGGATGGGTGGGTGGGTGGGTGGGTGGATGGGCAGAAAGGTAGGTAAGTGGATGGATGAGTGGGTGGGTTGGTGGGTGGGTGGATGGATGGATGGATGGATGGATGGATGGGTGGGTGGGCGGGTTGGGTGGATGGATGGGTGGGCGGGCAGGCGGGCGGGCGGGTGGATAGAAGGGTGGATGAATGGGCGGATGGATGGGCAGGCAGGCGGGTGAGCGGATGGACAGGAACATCCACAGGGAACCTTCAGAAGGTGTTGAGAAGAGATCCAGTACATATCCAACATCTGCATGTGCTATGTCCCAGTAATGCACCCTCAGGGACTTGCTCTCGGGTAGGGATGTACAAGAATATTCAAAATATTCATTATTCGATTGAATTCGGATATACAAATTTGAATCGAATGTCCAGACATTCATTTCTTTATTTTGAACGAATACGAATACTTCTAATAATTCATTTGATTAATTTGGACATTTGTATATGTATGGATACGTACGCATTCCATATGTATCCATACACTTCTTATTCGTATCCGTATGCATCTGTAAGGATACGTATGGGAGGGAAAACAGATGCATATGGGATACAAACGGGATGCCTACGGATGCATATGGACACATGCAAGTCTCTGAAGAGTTAAGACAACTTTGTAAAAAGTGAGGTCGAAAAATTCACACTTGCTGTGTTTTTGCCCATGAAAGGGACATTTTTAAATGAAAATTGGTGGTTTTTTTCTTTTCAAACAAGTTTGGCATCATAGGTGAGCAACTCAGTACTGAGTTTGATGGCAAACCAGGAATGTGTTTTTTGTTTGAAGAATAATAAGAATAGTTGGCTTTTCTACCCGACTTTTCTCACCCATTTAAGAGGACTCAAAGTGGCCGACAAACTTTCTGTTCTTCCCCCCACAACAGACACCCTGTGAGGTTGGTGGGGCTGGGAGAGCTGAGAAAGAGAGCTGTGAATAGCCCAAGGCCAGCCAGCTGGCTTCATGGAGGAAGAAGAGTTGGCTTTTCTACCCCTCCTTTCTCGCCCATTTAAGGGGACTCAAAGCAGCTGAAAAACCTTCTGTTCTTCCTCTGACAACAGACACCCTGTGAAGCAGTTGGGGCTGTGAGAGCTCAGAAGAGAGCTGTGACTAGCTCACGGCCACCCAGCTGGCTTCATGGAGGAAGAGGAGTTGGCTTTTCTACCCCTCCTTTCTCACCCATTTAAGGGGACTCAAAGCGGCTGACAAACGTTCTTTTCTTCCCCCCACAAGAGACACTATGAGGTTGGTGGGGCTGGGAGAGCTGAGAAAGAGAGCTGTGACTAGCCCAAGGTCACCCAGCTGGCTTTGTGGAGGAGTGTGGAGTCTTTTCTGTAGGCACATGTAGACAGAGCCTTTGCAAACTCCCCACTTTCCAGCCCCTTTTGATGGTGGATTTCCCAAATTCCAAAAATGGGACGTCATTCATATCACCGGACGCCTTAGCAAAACGTTGCATCAGCCGCAGTTAGAAAAAAGGGGGAAAATGGGAATGTGAAGAATGAGTGCAAAGAACAGCAGAAGGAAAACAGACTGATGCGACTAGATAAAGAAATGCCACCCAATTGCTCAATGCCAGTAGCTAATACAGGGTCAAGGGAGCCGCGCTGGATGAGAACAACTGTTTTCCTCTGGCTTTGCAGGAACTTTCTTTAACAACAAGATAAAACCCAAAATGGGGGCAGGGAGAAAGAGAGAGAGAGAAAGGGAGGGCAGGAGGATAGAAGGAAGGAAGGAACAAGAAGGGGAGGGAAGAGGGAGAAGGAGGAAGGAGGAAGGGAAGGAAGGAGAGGGAGGGAAGGAGGGAAAGATAGGAGGGAGGGAGAGAGGGAGAAAGAGAAGGGGAAGGAAAGAAGGAAGGGAGAAAGGAGGGTGGGAGAGAAGGAGGAAAGGAAAGGATGGAAGGAGGGAGGGAGGGAGAGAAGAAGGAGGGAAGGAAGGAAGGATAGCAGAGAGGGCAAAATTCACACTGATGTGTTTTTGCCGTTGAAAGGGACATTTTTAAATGAAAAATTGATATTTTTTTCTTTTAAAACAAGTTTGGCATCATAGGTGAGCAACTCAATAGTGAGTTTGATGGCAAACCAGGAATGTGTTTTTTGTTTGAAGAATAATAGGAAGAGTTGGCTTTTCTACCCTGCTTTTCTCACCCATTTAAGGGGACTCAAAGCGGCTGACAAACCTTCTATTCTTCTCCCCACAACAGAACACCCTGTGGGGGCAGTGGGGCTGTGAGAGCTCAGAAGAGAGCTCTGACTAGCCCAAGGTTACCCAGCTTGCTTTGTGGAGGAAGAAGAGTTGGCTTTTCTACCCTGCTTTTCTCACAGATTTAAGGGGATTCAAAGCGGCTGACAAAGCTTCTATTCTTCTCCCCACAACAGAACACCCTGTGGGGTAGGTGGGGCTGTGAGAGCTCAGGATCAGAGCTGTGACTAGCCCAAGGTCACCCAGCTGGCTTCATGGGGGAGTGCGGAATCGAACCCAGTATTCTAAGATAAGAGTCTGGCTCCTTAACCACTAGACCAAACTGGCTCACCTAGACATCACCTAGATAAGTACCTGGAGGGCTGAAGCTGAACACACCATGGAGATTCTCTTTGTGATAAGCTGGCAAGAACAGCAGGAGGCTGCAAGAGGAAACTTCTGGACATTTCCCAAAGTTCTTATTTTATCCCATCAGTAAAAATGCCAAGAAAAATAGATTAGCAGAAATAATTCAGCGTCCTTCTTTGCGGCTGGGGTTGCCAATCAACCTGTCTGGAAGGCCTAATGAAATGAAATGAAAGATGTTCGGATCTCCGTCTGAGTCTGATTAAATAAGAAAACTCATTAAATCGAACCACTCTGCTTTAATCAAGCCAGCTGGAAGGTCGCTCATGCCACGTCCCTGAGCCAGACCCAGGGTAAGAGAGGTGCGCGCGCAACTCTGGAAGGCCTAACTGAGCGTAGGGGGAGCGGACGATGGTCCTGGGGGCATGGGAGTTGGGAGGGGGGAGATCTGGCCTTAATTCAACCTTCTACAAAACTTTGACAAAGGCCAGATCTATTAGATCTGCTGGTGAACAATGGGCTTCCCCTATCAGAGCTGGGAGAGCTGAGTCGGCATCTGCTATCACATGGGTTGAGGCAGCCAATCAGATTTTGAGCTGCCCTTCCTGCCAGTATCTTGCTTGCTTTTCTCACCCTCCTACCTGCATTGGCTTGATGCTCCAGATTTTCTTTATACTGCGCAGTGAGTGCCGTTGAGCCAGCATTAAGGTAACTGCGCACTGCCAGTGGTATAATGTGATGAGAGCTCCATCAGGACTGCGCATTCCAATGTACAGCAGAATTATGTCTGGCTGCAGCCAAAATTTGTACAAATTAAATACATTTCAAATGTGCCAAATATTCATGCACATTTGTGCCGAATATTCATGCACAGCCAGTTTGGTCTAGTGGTTAAGGAGCTGGACTCTTAGCTGGGAGATACTGGGTTTGATTCCGCCCTCCCTCATGAAGCCAGATGGGTGACCTTGGGCTAGTCACAGCTCTGATCCTGTGTTCTCACAGCCCCACCTACATCACAGGGTGTTTTGTTGTGAGGAGAAGAATAGAAGCTTTGTCAGCCACTTTGAGTCCCCTTAAATGGGTGAGAAAGGCAGGGTACAAAAGCCAACTCCTCTTTTGCCTCTATAAAGCCAGTTGGGTGACCTTGGGCTAGTCACAGCTCTCTTCTGAGCTCTCACAGCCCCACCTACCTCACAGAGCGTCTTCTGTGGGGAGAAGAACAAAAGGTTTGTCAGTAGCTTTGCGTCCCCTTAAATGGATGGGAAAAGTGGGGTAGAAACGCCAACTCTTCTTCTTCTTCTTCTTCTTCTTCTTCTTCTTCTTCTTCTTCACATCCCTCATCTTCAAGGCAACTCGGGGCCTTTTTGCACTGACTGGCTAATATCCACGTAACATTTGCTCAAAGTGTGGCCCATTTTCAAGTGACATGCTGCCTTAGGGTTATACTGTTATGCTTAAATTTATATATCAGTATGGTTTTACGCCTCTCTAATGCAGTCTTGTCTATTTAACTCTTCTTTAACAATAAGGGTCCTTTTCTTTTGTTTCTCTGACAGAACAAAACGTTCTCTGTCTATCCCGACCATAATAAGGACGAATATATTGGGTGTTTTTCCACTGCAGCTCTTAGATCCGGATCTAGTAGATTCGGATTAAGGGAAGCACCCAATGTGTTTCCATTAGAGGTGTAGCACCCATTGCTAATGGGTGCTAACACCCCTGCTGTGGAAACAGCTTTGCACCCATGTGGGGAATCCGGATCAACCCCAAGGGGTCGGTCCGTTACCCCAGGTGTTTCGGGGGGTAGGGGGGGCAGTCTTCAAATTGACTTTGAATTGACTTCGAAGTGGCTTCGAAGTGACTTTGGAGCCTAGGTTTAGGGGCCCCCCCAATGAGTGCATCCCCTCCCCCTAGCCTCCTTTGGACCCCATTGCCTGTTTCCAGTGGAAACAGGCTCCCTTTAATCCGGATTTTCTGGCAGAAGACCCCATTGTAGACCCTATTAATGGGGTCTACAGAAAATCCGGATTAAAGGCCAAAATGTACCCATTAGATGCAGATTTCCCCCACGGCAATGGAAACAATCGGGTCCCAAATGGGTGCCGTGGTGGAAATGGGATCATCCGGCTCACACGCAAATGGGTCCTAAATGGGTGCAAAAATGGGTACTTTCTGACAGTGGAAAAACACCCATTGTTTGGATAATGCTGAGAATTTTTCTTAGGAACATCCAATCTGAGCACGCCCGTGTGACAGGCTCCAACAACCGTGCGTCCGATAAGCATCTCTGTCTATGTCAATGCACCCTCTTTATGGAGCCTCGTAAATGTTTTATGAAGAAATCCAGGAACCGTCCTCCTGCCATATTCCATAGGACTATGGGAGATGATGGCCGCAACGGCTGACGTCACAGATGTGGCACCGTTTGTCGGAGATTCGAAGCAGATGAAAAACATAAAATCACCTCTATTTGTCTGTTTCTTTATCTTATTTCTATCCTCCCCTGTCCCCCAAGGTCAGGGTGGGCTGAAATAATATCACCATAAACACTGATAAAAAGGATGACTAAAGCAATGGCAATGCCCCTTTGGGTGGCGATGTGCAAGTCATGTTCAGGGATATGAGGTCACCAGCATGCACAAAGGATGAACCACGAGAGAAAACAAATCTGGAGAGGGAGCCCTGTCATTTTTCCAAGAGTGCGCTGGGCAAGGGTTGATTCATTCCACCCAACATATCTATACGCATTGATTGCAGCTGATGGAGGCCTGCTGAAAAAGATCGATGCTCTTAGAAGGCAGGCTGGGGAAGATGATATAATTGTCCTCCACTGGTCTCCTGGCCAGAAATTCCAACAGTTCTCAAAAGCACTCAGTGCGTACTGATGTGGACAGACATATATGAATGTTGTCAACATTCGTATAATCAAATATGAATCTCTGGCTGCTTCTGCACAGGCCCTTTAACACCCATTAAGCACACATTGCTTAATGGGTGTCCGCACGCGCGTTGCTGTTTTGGACACTTCCGGTGAGGAGTGTCCGCACAGCAAGACGGATTTAACACACTTTAGAGTGTGCGTGTCTGCACACTCAGACCTATTTAGCACACTTCCGGTGGGGTGCGTCCACACTTTTCTGTACCTAAAGTGTGCTAAATGGGTGTTAAATACACATCACATTTCATGTGGTGTTCCGCTGTGTAAACGCATCCTTTTAGGATGCGTCCACACAGCGGAACGGTTCCTACCCGGAGCCCTCCCCCGGCCCACTGCTGCCTCCCCACCTTCGTGAATATAATGAAGCTTCGTTATATTCTAGTGGTTAGGAAGCCAGACTCTTATCAGGGAATACCAGATTCGATTCTGCCCTCCCCCTTGAAGCCAGCTGGGTGACCTTGGGCTAGTCACAGCTCTCTTCTGAGCTCTCACAGCCCCACCCACCTCACAGGGTGTCTGTTGTGGGGAGAAGAACAGAAGGTTTGTCAGCTGCTTTGAGTCCCCTTAAATGGATGAGAAAAGCATGGTTGAAAAGCCAACTCTTCTTCTTCTCCTCCTTCTTCTCCTCTTTCTCCTTCTCTTCCTCCTCCTCCTCCTTCTTCTTCTCCTTCTCCTTCTTCTTCTTTGAAGGACTGCACAAAAGCATTTGCTTCATATTCAAATGCCAATCTTTGGATGTGGCGAAGGTTCAGTTTGAATGCGAATGTAGGAATTCATGCAATTTTTGAATGTGATAAATATTCAGGCACTTCCCTCTTCTGTGATTTCCTTCTTCCAGGCAGCAGTGGTATCAAAGGATTTTGGGAACTGCATTCCAAAATAGCTGGAGGATGTCATATTGGCAAAGGTCAGTTCAGAATATACCAAAAAACGTATATTCTGGATAACCTCCTCTGGGTGAGGCTGGTCAAGAAATTTACTGTAGATATGAATCTCATGATCACGGCGTTTGTTTGCCCAGTGACACCCCCACTGGAAACAATGAAGATCAGGAGGAAAACAAATTGTTTTCTTAAGGTTTGGGATAAGGATGTGAATCACTTGCAAAATTTTAGCATTGCACTCCACCAAAGTTCCATATGGGAACTCAGGGGCCAGAAATTCCCACCGCCTCCGAGGACGGCCTTGCCAGAAGCTGGCATGATGGACTGGGGGGGGGGGGTAAGGGGCATGGGGGGGGGAAATGACCCGGACAGCCAAGCCACGAGCCAAGGGAAAACCCAACAGGAAACGGCACTGGAGGGGAACGCCAGCCCCGGAATGTGGGAGGTGGTGAAGGAGACCCAAAAGTGCTATAGTTTGGGGGCAATAATAGGCCGTTTTGGCACTGGGCCTTAATCTGGATTATAATCTGGAATAGGGATCTGCTGTCCACATGCCTGTGCAGATGAGACACATGCATGAATATTTGTAGCATTCATTTTTCTGACTTTCATATATTAACATTTGTACGAGTGCGGACATTTGAATGAACAGTCGGGAAGTCCATGAAACTGGGGAGGTGGGAAAGCAGCTGCGCCAGTCACATCTGCAACGGATCCAGAGTGCATTCGATATGGATCGAGAGCGGGTCAAAAGTGGATTCAGGTCAGATTTGACGCTTTCAGAGTGGATATGTTGCGAGATACAAATCAGATACATATTGGATACATGTGCACTTGTGTCGGAAATGTATTGGATACATGTCAGATACATATTCATTTATATCGGATATTCGTATGAATATACATATCAAATACAATCTGACCATATTCAAAGGGGACCTTTTTGAACTAATACAATTTTTCGATTTGTTACGAACCAAATTCCCCCAAACCCATTCATGAACATCCAGAAGAAGAAGAAGAAGAGTTGGCTTTTCTACCCGGCTTTTCTCACCCATTTAAGGGGGACTCAAAGCAGCTGACAAAGCTTCTATTCTTCTCCCCACAACAGGCACCCTGTGAGGTAGGTGGGGCTGTGAGAGCTCAGAAGAGAGATGTGACTAGCCCAAGGTCACCCAGCTGGCTTCATGTCGGAGTGAGGAATCCAACCTGGTACTCCCAAATAATAATAATAATAATAGAGTTGGTTTTTCTACCCTACTTTTCTCACCCATGTAAGGGGACTCAAAGCGGCTGACAAACCTTCCGTTCTTCTCCCCACAGCAGAATACCCTGTGACTACCACAGGCCTCAAACGAAAAAGAACCCACTAGGGATGCGCACAAATGTTCTAGACATTCAAAAGTTGATTGAATTCGATTGAACGTGGACATTCAAATTCAAATAGAATGTCTACACATTCGAATTTAAACATTCGAACAAATTTCGAATGTTACAAAACATTTGAACATGCACATAGGTTTGTATTATGAATCTCATATGTATCTGTACGCATTTGCGGTGATAGTACGGGACGAAAACGGGATGCATATGGGATAGAATGGGATACGTATGAAATGCGTACAGATACATATAACACATATGAATGTTGTCGACATTCGTATCTTCAGATTCAAATCTAACATTCAAATGAATAGACTCGAATGTATTCGATTCGAACTGGATTTCATTGCATTCGGATTCTAAACATTTGAATCGAATCAAATCAATTTGAATTCGAATGCAAACCCTCCCCCCACATTCATGCACATCCCTAGAAGCCACTAAAAGCAATAACAGTGCCTCAAAATTCCACAGAACAAAAAGAACTTATTTTTCATCTTCAAAGTATGTCCTGTTTGCTTTCAACTGAAAGCATCAAAGAATCTCCAAAACAACAGGATTTAATGATGACTTGGGAAAGCAGGACGCTTCTAAGGCCATTTGCTGGGATTCGAGAACAGGAGAACCTTTGCCCTCGTCTCTGCTTGAGATGCCCATGGGCAGTTGGTGGGTCCCTGTGTGAGACAGGATGCTGGACTAGATGGGCTATGGCCTGATCCAGAAGGGCTCCTCTTAGGTTCTTATGGACTAGATGGGCTGTGGCCTGATCCAGCAGGGCTCCTCTTAGGTTCTTATGGACCAGGTGGGCTGTGGCCTGATCCAGCAGGACTCCTCTTAGGTTCTTATGGACCAGGTGGGCTGTGGCCTGATCCAGCAGGGCTCCTCTTAGGTTCTTATGGACCAGGTGGGCTGTGGCCTGATCCAGCAGGACTCCTCTTAGGTTCTTATGGACCAGGTGGGCTGTGGCCTGATCCAGCAGGACTCCTCTTAGGTTCTTATGGACTAGGTGGGCTGTGGCCTGATCCAGCAGGACTCCTCTTAGGTTCTTATGGACCAGGTGGGCTTTGGCCTGATCCAGCAGGGCTCCTCTTAGGTTCTTACGGACAAGATGGGCTGTGGCCTGATCCAGCAGGGCTCCTCTGAGGTTCCTATGGATTAAATGGGCTGTGGCCTGATCCAGCAGGACTCTTCTTAGGTTCTTATGGACTAGATGGGCAGTGGCCTGATCCAGCAGGGGTCCTCTGAGGTTCTTATGGACTAGATGGGCTGTGGCCTGATCCGGCAGGGTTCCTCTTAGGTTCTTATGGACTAGGTGGGCTGTGGCCTGATCCAGCAGGACTCCTCTTAGGTTCTTATGGACTAGGTGGGCTGTGGCCTGATCCAGCAGGACTCCTCTTAGGTTCTTATGGACCAGGTGGGCTTTGGCCTGATCCAGCAGGGCTCCTCTTAGGTTCTTACGGACAAGATGGGCTGTGGCCTGATCCAGCAGGGCTCCTCTGAGGTTCCTATGGACTAAATGGGCTGTGGCCTGATCCAGCAGGACTCTTCTTAGGTTCTTATGGACTAGATGGGCTGTGGCCTGATCCAGCAGGGCTCCTCTTAGATTCTTATGGACTAGATGGCCTGTGGCCTGATCCAGCAGGGCTCCTCTTAGGTTCTGATGGACCAGATGGCCTGTGGCCTGATCCAGCAGATCTTCTCTTGATTCATAGAGGTCAGGTGTATCAATAGCTACTAGAATGGATGCTCAGGTACCACCTCCAGTGAGGGAAGACAGGCAGGATGCTGGATGAGATGGAGTGTGGCCTGATCCAGTGAGGATCTTCTTATGTTCTTGTCTTATGTGGATGAGACCATGGTCATTCCAATATTTCCCCTTCTCAACCACAAGAGCCAGAGGACCCTCAATGAAGCTAAATCCTGGATAAATTAAGACAGACAAAAGGAAATCTGCATTTATACACAACACATAGTTAAATTTTGGGATTTGCTCACACAATGGGTGTTTTCCCACCATGCTCCTTTAATCCGGATCTAAGAAGATCTGAATCTAGGGAATGGGTACTTCCCTTAATCCGAATCTAGTAGATCCGGATTAAGGGAAGTACCCAATGTGTTTCCATGGGTGGTCTAGCACCCAATAGCAATGCGTGCTAGCCTCCCTGCCATGGAAACACCGGAGCACCCATTTGGACAGTCAGATCTACCCATGAGAGGTCTGCCTCTCACCCCAGGTGGTTGGGGGGACAGGGGGTGCAATCTCCGAAGCGGCTCCAAAGTCATTTCAAAGTCACTTGGAAGTCTGCGCAAAATAGCTCTGGAGTGTCTATGAAGTCTGTCCTGACCTCCGAAGTAAACTTCGAAGTGACTTCAAAGTTCACTCCGAAGATCAGCACAGACTTCAAAGATGCTCCGGAGCTATTTTGTGCAGACTTCAAAGTGACCTCAAAATGACTTTGAAATGACTTTGAAATGACTTTGAAATGACTTTGAAGCTTAGGTTTTGGGGCTCCCCCCCAAGGGTGCGTCTGCACAGCAAAAGCGTCTGCACAGCAAAAGTGTACCTACCCGGGGCCCTCCCCCAGCTCACCATGATTGGCTCCTCAGAGCCAAGCATGGCGAGTTGGGAGACCTCGCTGCCGCGGCTCGCTATCACCCCAGAAGAGGCGGATTGCCACTTCTGGAGCCAGGGGGAGCTTCCCTAAAGCCCACCCTAGCCCACCCAGGGGGGAGCCGGCGCAATCCCCTCCTTACCTGCTCAGTGTCGCCCCGATTCTGCAAGGAGGGACCCAGGATGCAGACCGCCTGCGTCCTTCGCGCCTCCTGATGGCAGCCCCAGCCTACAGGAGGCATTCTGCGCAGGCGCGCTGCCCTGGCTAGATGTGTACAAATGTCCAAATTCATACAAATTTGTACAAATAACTAATAACTACCTGGTGACAGTGACAGGTGACAGGCAGGTGACAGGAGCCCACAAGCTTTAATATCCTGCTGGCAGGCTTCCCTCTTTGGCTGACCGACTACTGGGAGAACAGATTGCTAGACTGTATGGTCCATGAGTCTGGCCCAATGGAACATTTCTTAGATACTTAGGCCGCATCCCCAAGCAACTTATTTGCCTCTCTATTGTCCCTCTATTTTCCCTCTATTCCAACGGACTTTAAAAGTGCCGTTCAATTCCGGAATAAGCGTCCCCATGAGGTTCGGTAAAGGTAAAACACGCATTTTAAACGCACCTACCATCCCAAGGAAGCGTGTTTTGTTGGTCACATCTTTTTCTCCCTGCCCCCTTTCTGCTTGGAAGGTTCTGCCGGCGGTTCTGCCTTTCTGCCGGCGGGAACAGGGAGGGACTGCGATCTGCGCGGCCACAACCAGGAAGACAACCCCAAAAAGTCCAAAACAAAAATAGCCATATTTACAAGTTCTCTGTTTGTCTCCCCTGCCTGCAAAACCCACCAGAAACATTTATCACTTTGGGATCCAGAGCTTGCTTCCAAAGATAGTGATTTCACTGTAAAAATCCACCCCGTACAGCAGCGGTTACACTGTAGCAATCCACCCACTTCACACCTGATAACAATGTTGTAATTCTGTGCAATTCTGGCTCTTTAAAACTTCTGACCTTTAGAAAGAGAAAAGGAAGGAAAGCTGCTGCAGTTCTGGGAGATGTGTGAATGTTTAAGGCTGTGTGTGCAGGCGGCAAAGGCAGCAGAGCCAGGGTGCGTTTTTCGGCAATCTTGGCTGCCAATCCCCGCCCCTTTTGCCACGGAGTGTCTCCATGCACAATGTTGCTAGGAATACCCACAGCTTCCAAAATATGCGCTGGTAGTCTTGTTTAAAGGGCACTTTTTTCCCCCGCGCATTTTCCTCCTTTTGTGCCATTGGAAGCTCGGAGAAAAGCCGTGCATGGAGACGCTCTGTGGCAAAAGAAGCTTTTTAATTGGCTTTTTATTGCTTGGGGATGCAGCCTTAGATTCATGGAAATCGGGGGCATATGTGGCTATTAGCCTAGGTGGCAGTGAGAGGTATTTTGCCTCCAAAGGGAAACTGCTGGGAGTCTGCAGAGCAAGCTAGGTGCTCACGTCTCTTTTCCCAGAAGCACTAATGCCAGGGAGAGTGGATGTCACCCTCGGGCAATCCTTATGAAGGACTTTATTTTCCTCTACAGAGTGCACAGATGGATTCTGGCGAAGCCCTTTCTGTCAGATGGTCTTTCTGCCTCCATTCATCAAGCCTGGACTAATGGTGTATTGGCCGCCGCAGCAAATGGCAGTGGCCCAGCATGCACTCATCAAAGGCTTCCTCTGCACTTAGCTCTCCCTAAATCTCATTGTCCTGGACGTCTAGGAGATGGAGGAGTCGGGCAGAATTAAGCTCCAGAAGTTTGTTGGCCCAGAGGTGCGAGGGACGCAGCAGGGAAGGACCAGCCTCAGCACTGGAGATCAGCAGCAGCAGGGAAGGGGCCCTGTACTAGGCCTCTGGAGATCAAAGGCTGGGCAGGGTCCAGCTGCAAACGCCCAGCCCAGCAGCCAGGGAGAGACGTCTAAAGAGCCCTGCTTGCTCCTGGGCACTAAAACCACAACTTTCCAGATGAAAAGGATTCAAAGTGAGCCAAAAACAAAAAGAAAATCCCCTTAAAGGAGAAAGATAACATTAAAGACATATACTCCATAAATGTCTTCATGTATACAAGGATGGATGGAGAAAGAAAAAAGATGATAGGTAGGTAGGTGGGTGGATGGATGGATGGATGGATGGATGGATGGATGGATGGATGGATGGATGGATGGACGGACGGACGGACGGAGGGACGGAGGGACGGACGGACGGACGGACGGACAGATAGATAGATAGATAGATAGATAGATAGATAGATAGATAGATAGATAGATAGATAGATAGATAGATAGATAGATAGATAGATAGACCCTGTTGTTTGAAAAACATCATTTAAATTGTACCTGGAAAACATGGTTTGCACGTGGTTTGCTATGGTTTACTTGGTTTCCATGCGGACTAAACCATGTGGTTCAAGAAAACCTCACCCCACTTTGAACCAAGCCAAACCTACCTCAGAGTAGGGGAGACACAGGCTTCAATAATCAACCAAAGAGCTCCGGATGTTCTCCTAGGAGCTGCCAATCTGATTATTCCTCCTACCCACCTAATTTAGAAACTGGTGCCAACCAGGAGTCACTGGAAACAGAGACTCTAAGGGCTTGTCCCCATGGTCTCCAATTACTGCACTGCAGAATCGGGGCATCCTTAATCCGAATTGTAGTTCGGATTAAGATGTCCCCATGAGGTGGAGGAGAGCGCGGGTTCAGTTCGAATTCACCTGTCCCCAGGCAAACACGGTAAACCCCGGCATCAGGGAAACCGCATCCTTTTTCCTCCACTCCCTTTGCCCTGATTGGAAGCGTTCAGCGGACGTGCGCATGTTTGCATGACAGCAAGCACAGGGGCTGGAGGGATCGCCCCCTCCCCCTCCCCCCTTGAAGCATGACAGCCAGCCAGTGAAGGAGAGGGGAGCCAGACAACCGACCTAGGCAGCTTTTGCTTCCCAGCACCAGTAAGCTCTGATCGCAGGCAAAGAGCTAATTAATATGCACCTCTCTCTAACTCGCCTGTTGAATGGAGCTAATTTAATATGCACCTCTCTGTCTGTGAGCTCCGATGAGTCAGCTTCCAACCAACCTGGCCTGCAAGGAGCTAATTAATATGCACCTCTCTGTCTGTGCGCTCCAATGAGTCAGCTTCCAACCAAACTGTCCTGCAAGGAGCTAATTAATATGCACCTCTTTAAGGCTCTGAGGCAACAGGCAGCTTGAATCCTTTAGTTCTCCGTTCTGCAGCCCCCTGAGCGCTTGTGTCTGTGCGTGCGTGCATGTGGGGGGGGGGGGGAGAAGGCAAATGACAGTGCAAATGACAGCGATTTGACCCCTGCATCACTTCCCTTCAGCGCAATTTAAGACAGCACGGCAGGCACAGCTAGCACATAAGAAACCTCGCATGCTAATGACACAATTGCCAACCTTCTCCCCCTGTAACCCCAGAGTGTCCCTATGAATCAGAATAATACATGCTTGACACCTAATTTGCGGTGAAAACAGTCCGAAAGGGGGTTTTTTTTCTGCTGCAGATTTGTCTCGTTTGCCCCTCATGGAGCCCAAATTAGAGGCTGTGCATGGGGACCGTCTGAAGCAACGCAAGTTTCGCTTCGGAGTAAAAATTGCATGGGGACAAGCCCTAAATAAGGTCATGATTTCTAGGAAAGGAACGCATAGAGCACAAAGCTCATGCTATTTTACCTTCCTCTCCATCCTTTGGTTGCGGTCAGGAAAGTTGACCACGTGGGAAATGGTCCCCATGTCTGTGATCGCACGCCGGAAGAATGCGCTTATGTACATTTTCACATTTGAAAATGTAAACAGAGCGTGTGGTATCTTTAGACACCATCTTCGCCGCCCCGCAGACCTGCGGAAGAGAGACGACGGGTTATGGGCAGATTTCCTGGGAAAACGAAACGCATGGATTTGTAGGAAGGAGAGCTTCCCAGAAGGCATGCATGGAATAGTTTCCCAAGAATGAATGGTGCCAGGGAACTCATAAATTTAAATTGTGACCTAACTATGGGGCAAGAAAGCTCACAAGATTTGGGCTTGCACCAAGCAGCACAGAAGGCATTGCACTCTTGCATCACAGTTTCCTTCGCTGCTTTAGATGTGCCCATAAGAGCATAAGAGAAGCCCTGCTGGATCAGGCCACGGCCCATCTAATCCAGCATCCCGTCACACACGGTGGCCCACCAATTGCCCATGGGCATCTCAAGCAGAGACAAGGACAAACCTTTGCCCGCTCTTGAATCTCAGCAAATGGCCTTAGAGGCCTCCTGCTTGTCTCCCCAGCCTGAAAGATGTACCTTAGCATCCATTCTAGTAGCCATTGATACATCTGTCATCCATAAATTTGTCCAGCCCTTCCTTAAAGCCATCTAGGCTGGTAGCTGTCACCACCTCTTCCGGCAGCAAATTCCATAAACCGATGACCCTCTGGGTGAAGAAGTACTTCCCCTTGTTGGATCCGACTCTCCTACCCATCAGCTTCATCAATGCCCCCTGGTTCTAGTGTTGTGTGACAAAGAAAACAAATGTTCTCTATCCACCTTTTTTATACCGTGCATAATTTTATATACTTCACTCAGGTCCCCTCTCAAACGCCGTCTCTCCAGACTGATGAGGCCTAGACGTTGCAGCCTGGTTTCGTAAGGGATTTTGTTCCAGACCCTTAATCATTCTGGTTGCCCTTCTCTGCACCAATTGTGTACATATTGGGTTCCTAATGGGTTCCTAATGGGGTTTTCATTGCTACTGCAAAATCAGCCTATAAGTAAATTTATGTATCCGTATCTCCCCAGAAGAACTAGAACAATTTTACTTCCTTCCAAAAAACAAACTTATTCAAATCCAAACTCTTACTAATCTTCAACGCTGAATGTCAACAAATCCCTTCCTTCATATACAGAAAGTCAATAAAGGGCTGGCAGTTTTTCAAGTATATATCAGATATAAGCTGAAAGAGAACAGCTGCAGTTCAGAGACAGGAAAATGCAATGCCTTTTAAAGCTCACACCCATTTCAGCACTTTAGACCAGGTTTCCCCAAGCTGGTGCCCACTGGCTGGTTTTAGGTGCCCTTTTCACCTGCCCTAGCCAGAACAACTGGAGTGGCACCAAGTTTGAGGAGCTTTCTGGGCATCAGATAGATGTGTTCATTGCACTAAGGCAATTGGATAAAATGCAAATATAAAAGACATTTACAAAAAAACAATGGCGTCACACTTATGTACAAAAGACTGATGTGAAGATGTGATTGTACTTCCCCCCCCCCATGGCATATACTATTATTTTAGTATTTTAATTTGCAAAATCTTTGAAATGTTTTCACCTATATTATTGGTTTTAATTTGTTGTTTTAAAGGCTGTTCCCTGCCCCGAGACCTTCGGGTATAGGGCAGGACAGACAGACAGACAGACAGACAGACAGACAGACAGACAGATAGATAGATAGATAGATAGATAGATAGATAGATAGATAGATAGATAGATAGATAGATAGATAGATGTGAGAAATGTGAATAGACAGTCAGATAGATAGATGTGAGAAATGCGACAGACAGACAGACAGACAGATAGATAGATGTGAGAAATGCGACAGACCGACAGATAGATAGATAGATAGATAGATAGATAGATAGATAGATAGATAGATAGATAGATAGATAGATAGATAGATAGATAGATGTGAGAAATGCAACAGACACAGACAGACAGACAGACAGACAGACAGACAGACAGACAGACAGACAGACAGATAGATAGATAGATAGATAGATAGATAGATAGATAGATAGATAGATAGATAGATAGATAGATGTGAGAAATGCGATAGATAGATAGATAGATAGATAGATAGATAGATAGATAGATAGACAGACAGATAGACAGACAGACAGACAGACAGACAGACAGACAGATAGATAGATAGATAGATAGATAGATAGATAGATAGATAGATAGATAGATAGATAGATAGATAGATAGATAGATGTGAGAAATGCGAATAGACAGTCAGATAGATAGATGTGGGAAATGCGACAGACAGACAGATAGATAGATAGATAGATAGATAGATAGATAGATAGATAGATAGATAGATAGATAGATAGATAGATAGATAGATAGATAGATAGATAGATAGATAGATAAAATAACAATGTGATCGACCAATTAGTGTCTTTGGTCTTTTGATTCTGTTTGCAGACTAGCGTGTTGTTCCTGTAGCAAGTGTTCAATCTTCTGCCAGGTATGACGGGCAATTCTCCCTCAACCGGGGATGTGCAGGAATATTCGAAATATTCATTATTTGGATAAATTCAGACGAATTTGGGCATTCGTCTACGAATCGAAAGTCTAGATATTCGTACTTTAGTATTTGTACAAATGTGAATATTTGAGTTATTTGTGTGAATGACTTGCACATTTGTATGTGAATCTGTATGCAACCATACCGGATATGGATGGCATGAAAACAGGATGAGTACGAGATTTGAATCATTGGATACATATAGAATATTCAAACAAATAGATACAAATGTACTCGTATTGGTTTCAATGTCCAGACATTCATTTGTCTTTATTGGTACAAATTTGGATTTTCAAATATTCGATTCGTTATAAATCGCATGTCAGAAATTGCATTTGTGCACACCTCTACCCTCAATATAAACTCAGTTGTGGTAGGCTCAAGTGGAGAAACAAGGTATATAAAATTATGCATGGTATAGAAAAAGTGGAGAGAGAAAATGTCTTTTCTCTTTCACACAACACTAGAATCTGGGGTCATCTATGAAGCTGACGGATAGGAGAGTCGGATCAGAGAAGGGGAAGGATTTCTTCACCCAGAGGGTCATCGGTCTATGGAATTTGCTGCCAGAAAAGGTGGTGACAGCAACCAGCCTAGACGGATCTAAGGAAGGGTTGGACAGATTCATGGGTGACAGATGTGTCAAAATGGTCACATGACGCACTGCACAAACGTGCTGATGTGTCACAACATGTGCCGCACAAGCATGCACGCACAGCGCATCATGGTTGTCCCAGTGACGGTGCCAGCACACCACCTACGCTTGGGTGTCTGGACGCGCGGGGGGAGGGGTTGCACATGCTCAGCATTCACCGCTGAGGATGCTTCGTCCAAAGATGGACAAGTTCAAACTTTGTTTCTCACAGACAGGAAGCAAAATGTGAACTTCCCCAAAGTGTCTGAGTCCATGTACCTGGTATTAGGAAGTGTCATTGAATTGTAGCACAGGTTCCCTCAGTGAGAGCTGAAATCTAGAACACCATGTGCCTTTCAGTGATGACCTTCTTCAAAATCTGCTTTTTCTATTCTCAATTAAAATATACCTCTTTCTATGGCCAATGTTTGTGTCTTAAAATGTTGTGTGCCGCCCAGAGACCCTCAGGTATGGGGCGGGATATAAATATAAATATAAATAAATATATATAAATAAATGTTAATATATCAGTATTTCAGTGCATAGTCTGCTGAATACATTTTGGAGTCTCGCTTGAAGAGCAGTGTGGTCTTGCTGATTTTGCAGCGCATACGCCCTTCTAGTGGCAAGGAACAGGTTCGGCACGGTTCCCATGGGGACGCCTCCATCCGCGCCCAAACCGTACCTGTCCCATGATGCCAGGAATCTCATGGGGATCCCCGAAATGTGTTCCCGTTCCCGGCCCATGCGTGCCCAAACAGTGCCCTAAGTGTTCCAGATGGCCAGCATGGGGATGCATCCTTAGTTGGCACCCTGGCATCTCCTGCTTCTCGGCACCTTCCATATCCCCTTTCGGTTCAATGTTCTTTTATGGCCCTAACCCGCCCTGAGACCTTCAGCTATGGGACAAGATAAAAATGCTAAACAAACAAAGAAACACTTTGTGGTCTCTGTGCTATTTATTTAATTCAAATATTTATATACCACTTCCCGTTAAATTATATTCACTGAGTAGGGATATGCGGAATATTCCTAACATTCAAAAGTCGTACAAATTTGGCTCAATTTAGACATTCGTATTCAAATCTCATGTTGGCATTTGAATGTGAATCGAATGTTTTGATACATACATATCAAAAAGCCAACGCTTCTCCTTTAATGATTTTTGAATTTTGATTCAAATTGAATATTTGAAAATTCAAAAATCTGGATTTTCAAAAATTCTGTGCGAATCCGGATTATCCTGATCCGTATTTTTGAAAATCCGATTCGTATCGAATCATGTGAATGTCAGAAACCTTTGCATCCAATTTTTGAATCCGTTTGCATCCTGGATTTTTTGCGTTTGCATTTCATTTGTGTTTCATATGCACCCCGTATTATAGGCACAAATAGACGCGATATTCGGATGCGATGTACGATGACGGATTCAGTCGAATTATTCAAAAATCCGTATCGGATTTTTAAAATTCCAAATTTGATCCGAATGCGAAAATCCGGATTTTCGAAACTCTGATTCGATTTCGAATGTCAATATTTGTCGAATTCGAATTGGATCTTTGAATTTTCAAAGATCCATGCACATCCCTAATTCAAAGGCGATCTATTTTAACAACTATGGAAATTTTTTGCATCCGGTTCAATGCATATCAAACATACAAAAGAAATTCTTGTATGTCCCTATCACAAAGGGGTATACAAAGACTAAAAACAGCTAAAATCATGACACTAATATGAAAGCATGATTAAAATCAAGGAACAAATGGGCAGACAAAGCATTTACTCTGGAAATGCCTGGAAATGAGTTCTTGCTTGGTGCCTAAAAGCCAGAGGTGTAAGTGCTGTATGGATACCAGAAAAGGACTATTCCAGAGGATGGGTGCCACCACAGAGAAGGCCGTGTGGGTCCATACTTTTAAGTATTCTAGCTCTAGCTCAAAAAGCCCAGATCTTGGATTATAGTACAGTGTGGCGTTGCTTTCATGGGTTTGAAAAATTGTGAATTTGCTTGTTCAATGAAATCTTGGAAGCATTCAGCAATGTGATTTTGTATTGGAAAAGTGGTAGATGTACACTGGAAGACGGGGCCTTCTCTGCACTGCGTCGTGGCCCCCTCGGCAACACTACTGATGCACCAATAGTCTAAGGAAAATGCCAGACACTAAAAAAGAAGAGCTGGCACCTGGTCATTCAGGCAGTGGGGGAAGCACACAGTCCGGGTACTCTGTTGGGATGCTGCTGGGTTCCTGGACTCCCGAGCATGGATTTAAGAAGAAACATTCCAATATATTCCCGTTGTGCTGGAAGCAAAATCCTGCCTCCTACTGGCACAGCGCATGCACACTCGGCCATATTTGCAGCTGCAAGAAAATGGTGTGAGTCCCACAAAGCACCAGTGAGGGGCCTGGATGTGTAATGGCCTTCTAGGAGGCTGGTCCCCTAATCCTCAGTTTATTTGTTTGTTTGTTTGTTCATTGCATAAGCCCTAAACTCCCATATAGACCTGCCTGTACACTGAGATCTCAAGAAGAGGGCCTTCTTGGTACGAGGCATAGGGACATGAAGAGGGTCTTTTCTGTGGTGGCCCCCAGACTCTGGAACAGCCTCTCTCTTGAGGTTCACCAGGCGCCTACATTGTATCCTTTTTGGCACCTGGTGAAAAGGTATCTTTTCACAGCACACATGCTTTTACTGCAGGGTGAGGGTGGGAGGAAGGAAGGGGGTTATATTTTTAATTATGTTTTAACAATTGATATGTTTTAATCTCATTGTATCCTGTCCCAGGATCATTTGCCAAGCAGGAATCTCGCACAACCACTCTCTGCGATTCGCCTTTGAGATTGGAGCAGAACCAGTGGAGCAGAGACTCCATAGCCTTTCCAGAGGGATGCCATGGTCAATGTATCAAAAGCCACGGAGAGATCCAGGAGAGCCAAAAGGGTGGCACTGCCTCTGCCTTCCTCCCAGAGGAGGTCACCAGCTAGGGCGACCAGGGTGGTTTCAGTGCCACGATTGAGCCTGAAGCCAGGCTGAAGTGGGTTGAGATAATCAGCTTCTTCCAAACATGCCTGCAGTTGATTGCTTTCCCATCAATGGCTGTGGCTTGCATGACCTAGGTTGGCACCACGAATTTAAGCATAACATTATGAAAGTAGCACGACTGTCCAGGTATCCCAGGCACATAGTCTTGTGGATTAATCTGCAGGTTAGTGATGAAAAACAATGACCTCTTTTCCTGTACTGAAGAAGAAGAAGAAGAAGAAGAAGAAGAAGAAGAAGAAGAAGAAGAAGAAGAGTTGGCTTTTGTATCCCGGTTTTCTCATCCGCTTAGAGGACTCAAAGCAGCTGACAAACCTTCTGTTCTTCTCCCCACAACAGGCTCCCAGTGAGGTGGGTGGGGCTGTGAGAGCTCAGAAGAGAGTTGTGACTCATCCAAGGCCACTCAGCTGGCTGCATGGAGGACAATGAACTCAAACCCAGTATTCCCAGATAAGAGTCTGGCTCCCTAACCACTAGACCTAACTGGTTCACACCCATAATTCTTTGCTGCAGCCTGAAAAGACACTTTTCCAGATTGCCTCCTCTGCCAACTTACTAAGGAACTAGATCCACAGAGTGACTCACCTCTAGGTAAACAGGCTGCATTCACATAAATTTAAAAAAACCAGAGGGGAGACCTCAAAAGCAGTTCAGAGATTATAGCATCTATATTCTAGAGCCTTCACCGCATCAAAGGCCAGCAAACTCAGTTCCAAAATGCATTCTCCGGCCTTTAATGTGGATTAGAGACGGGATGGGAACACTCCCATCCACATGCTATCCCCTATAGGTGGAGTAGAGCTGCTTTTTTAAACGTGCATGAATGCGGGATCCATTCCCAGTTGCAGGAGGGCGATCCAAGAAGGAGCCGCAGCAGCAGCGGGTCTTCTCGCGAAGAGGAGTACAGAAAAGAAGGAAGTGGGCCCACTGGTTCCGAAAGCGCGATCAGACCGCGTTGAAGCCAAGAGGAGAGATTCCCAGCTCCCTCCCCGGCGGAAATAATGTTGGCGTTTCTGTTGCGTGAGGTTTCCAGGTTCCCGGGCAGACGAAGGGATCCGAACGCGAGACTGCACGGCATCGCTGCGTCCTGACTCCGGATTAGACCTTCCCGGGCTGCGTCTTTCCCCCCACTCCCAGCACCGCCTTCCCCCTGCCGTCTCCGTGGAAAGCTCCAGCTGGAGTGCGCCCTGGCGCCTGCTGCGCTCCGGAGGGCTCTCCAAACGGATCGACGCCGCCGCACCGCGGGAGGGGCAGGACGGATCGGGCTGGGGCGGACCTGTCGGCCGGCCGGTGGGTGGGCGGAGGCGGGGCGGCCCTTGCGCTCCTGCTGCGGCTGCTGCGGCTGCTGCTTGCACGGCCGCGTTTCCTCCCCCGGCGCCGGCGAGCGGGGCCACTTGGAGCGCATCGCTGCGCCTTTACGCACCGGACTTTGCGCACAGGCTGCGCGGCGGCGGACAGCCGGGAAGCAGAGCGGGGCAGCAGGTAAGGGCTCCGGGGGCGAGGAGGCGAGGGGGAAGGGAGGAAGGGAGAGTGGAAGGGAGAGCCGATCCAGCGCTCCCAGCCTGGATCCAGCGCCCCGCGCGCACGTGGGAGAGCCGAAGGGGGGCGTGGCGGCCTTTGGACACATCCGAGACCCCTGCTCGGCTGCCCGGGCGCACGGAGGAGGCCGATCGGGGCGCAGAAGGGGCCGAAGGAGAGGGCCAGGAGACCCTTCACCGTGCCCGGGGCTGATCCGGATCGCTTCCCTTTTCAGCACCCGGCTTTGTCGGAACAGGTCCAAAGGCTGGAATCGGCTTCCAGGTGCCGGCCAGGAGGGTCCTCCATCCCGCCTCCCCTCCCAACCCGAGACGTTTAGCCTTTTTCGTTGGCTTGTGTTGTTTTTAAAAGGATCAACAACCCGATTTTCGCCTGCAGACGGTCACCCGTGGGGGGTTTGTCGTGCCGGCGGGCGGGCAGGCAGGCAGGGCGGATCGCAACCGCCAGGGCGCATGGACAGCGCCGGCTATCCGTGGCGCAAAGACCCTAACGCTGGACTCTGCAGCCTTGCCCCCCTGTGCGACCGAGGGGGGGGTCCGACAGAGCAGGGGCTTGAGGGGGGAGGACAAGAAGAAGAAGAAGATGAAAAAGAAGAAGAAGAAGAGTTGGCTTTTCTACCCCGCTTTTCTCACCCACTTAAGGAGGCTCAAAGCGGCTGACAAAGCTTCTGTTCTTCTCCCCACAACAGAACTCGCTGTGTGGTAGGTGGGGCTGTGAGAGCTCAGAAGACAGCTGTGACTAGCCCAAGGTCACCCAGCTGGCTTCATGGGGGAGGGCGAAATCGAACCCGGTATTCCCAGATAAGAGTCCGGCTCCCTAACCACTAGACCAAACTGGACAAGGGTTCCCTGCACCCCTCCGCACACTAGACGGGTGCCGGGCACAACCCCTTTCTACTGCCGTTTCTGGGAATGTGGAGTAAGGGACCCAGGTGATCTGATGTGGAGATCAGAGCTGCTGCTTTCATCCACCTTTGCCTCTTCTTCCAACACGCGGGGAAATCGTCTGACCTTGCTGGTTCTTCTCTTGACAGACCGGTTCCCTTCCGCACGGAAGGTCAGGGGCTCCTAGTCTGGGGTCTCCACTCTAGGGCCTTTAGGTTGTTGATCCCTTTCTGCCTGGAGAAGCCCCATTGCTGCCTGTCGGGTACCACAGAGTCACAACCGGTCCTGGTTGACTGCGTGGGCACCTCTGCACTTTTCTTTTTCTAAGCAGTTTTCCTAGCAGCAATACAGAAGTGGTTTGCCTTCCCTGCCTTTGGGGAGAGGCTGAGGTTTGAACTGGGCGCCTCTGCTTTCTAGGGGGCTTGATGTAACACTGAGTTACATCCTCAAGACTCCGCAAGCGCCTCTATGCAGTTTTCTTGGCAGGGATACAGAAGTGGTTTGCTATTTCCTACTTTCCGGAGACGCTGAGGATGAAACTGACAACCCTCTGCTTTCCAGTAGGATGCAGTTTTATCTTCCGAAAGAGTTTGGAAAAGGCAGGCAAACGTAATGGATTTCTTTTCTCTTTGTGGTAGTTTGGGGTCCCTTGAATTTGAGAATTGGTGTATAGATGTGGGTTAAACCGTCCTGCAGTGGGGACACAAGCCCACCCTCCTCTCTATAGATTTAAGCAGCAAAAGGAGACATTTGAAGTCCCACTATGGGAAGTTCATAAAAATCCATATCTTAAATCATAGAATCATAGAGTTGGAAGGGCCCTCAGGGGTCATCTAGTCCAATCCCCTGCTCAATGCAGGATCCTGTAAACCATCCATCAGCCTCTGCTTGAAGACCTCCAGTGAAGGAGAGCTAACCACCTCTTGTGGCAACATATTATACTTTATCTTAAACTTTGGTTTCAGTTCAGTTGATTTATATAAATGTAGAGGGAGATTTTGTTGGAAGATCTGAAGAATATGTTAAATGTTACAAAAGAAGTAAAATAAAAAATAATTAAATAACGAGAACAAAAATTTAAGACAGTGACTTCTGACTTGTCCTTGGAAATTTCATGTATTTATCTTTCTTCATATCTTAGCTTATGTTCTTTACTCGATTCAAATCCAGCTGCCTGTTTATACCTAAGTTTAATCCTTCAGCTTCAGTTCAGCTTCAGGGTAAGAAAAATACATCAGCAAAGTGACAAGTCATTTTCTTTCCACATTATCGAACACAAATGTGTTTTTTATAAAGAAGAAGTGTTGGCTTTTCTACCCCCCCCCCTTTTCTCACTAGTTTAAGGGGACTCAAAGCAGCTGACAAAACTTCTGTTCTTCTCCACACAACAGACACCCTATGAGGCAGGTGGGGCTGCGAGAGATCAGAAGAGAGCTGTGACTAGCCCAAGGTCACCCAGCTTGCTTTGTGGAAGAAGAAGAAGAGGTGGCTTATCTACCCCGCTTTTCTCGCCCATTTTCTCGAGCCAGTTTGGTCTAGTGGTTAGGGAGCCGGACTCTTATCTGGGAATACCAGGTTCGATTCCGTCCTCCCCCATGAAGCCAGCGGGGTGACCTTGGGCTAGTCATAGCTCTCTTCTGAGCTCTCACAGCCCCACCTACCACACAGCCAGTTCTGTTGTGGGGAGAAGAACAGAAGCTTTGTCAGCCGCTTTGAGTCTCCTTAAGTGGGTGAGAAAAGCGGGGTATAAAAGCCAACTCTTCTTAAGGGGACTCAAAGTGGCTGACAAGCCTTCTGTTCTTCTCCCCACCACAGAACATCCTGTGAGGCAGGTAGGGCTGAGAGAGCTCAGAAAGAGAGCTGTGACTAGCCCAAGGTCATCCAGCTGGCTTTTGTAGGGGGTGGAATCAAACCTGGGGATCTCCAGATAAGAGTCTGGTTCCCTAACCACTAGAGTGAAATGATGCCAAAAGAAAATAGTTTGTCCCTTTGCTTATGTGTTCCGTCACTCTGAAAGTGGATTTGAAGCTGAATTAAAATTTAGGTGTGAACACAATTAGTCCTCAAAGTACAAAATTATAAAGTCTTTAAGAGAGTCCCAATTCTTAAGAAAAGACTCTAATGATATTTCCCTAATCAAACATATCAACTAATCTATTTCCTCCAGCTCTGTCAGTTTCACTAACCACTGTTCTGTGCTGGGTTGTGATTAATTTTTTCCGTCCTTGTGCAGTTCACAACCTCACCAGTGTAATCATGTATTGGAATACCACCCCATAATTCTTTTCCAATAATGGATCCATTAAGCTCAGAAGAAAAAATTCAGGTTTCTCTTGTGTGTTTATCTTCAAAATCCTTTGCATGAGTGTATTATAATTGTATCCGTTTTAAAACTTTTTTAAATATCCACCAAAAGGTCCCTTTGTATTTTCCACATTTCCAACATACATTAGAAACATCTCTATACATTTCAGATAATTTCTCCACTGTCATGTACCAACAAAACATCATCTTGTAAAGAAATTATTTTCAGATTTTGACATAAGAACCTAAGAGGAGCCCTGCTGGATGAAGCCATAGCCCATCTAGTCCAGCATCCCGGCTCACACAGTGGCCCAGCAATTGCCCATTGGCATCTCAAGTAGAAGACAAGGGCAAAACCAGTTTGGTCTAGTGATTAGCGAGCCGGACTCTTATCTGGGAATACCAGGTTTGATTCTGCCCTCCTCCATGAAGCCAGTTGGGTGACCTTGGAATAGTCATAGCTCTCTTCTGAGCTCTCACAGCCCCACCTACCTCACAGGGTGTTCTGTTGTGGGAAGATGAACAGAAGGTTTGTCAGCCACTCTGAGTCCCCTTAAATAGGTGAGAAAACCAAGATAGAAAAGCCAACTCTTCTTCACCTTTTCTCAAATCCCACCAAATGGCCTTGAGAGGCCAATTGCTTCTGGGCATCTCAAAGAGAAGACAAGGGCAAAACCTTCACCGGCTCTCAACTCCCTGCAGATTACCTGTGGAGGCATCCTGTCTGTCTCCCCAGCCTGAAGGATGTACCCAGGTAGAAGGCTTTATCCTCCATTTATCCAGGTGTGTCCATGTGGAAGGGTTTAGCATGGTCCTTTAGCATCTTTCCTGCCACCAGAACAGAACCAGTTTTTTTCCCACCCTGCCAGACAGGTACCATAAGATAAATACAGATCCAGCCTAGGTTTATATCTATTCTACATTCTCAATGAAGTAGGCATCACAAAATGATGTTTAAAATCCAGGTTCGCCCTAACTTTATCATCCCATAAATATTGATGCCGACCAAACCTCAGATCTTGACCTTCTGACCCCGGTAGTTGTTTCTTTCACAGCATCACCCATTCTTTCACCAGTTCTAAACCACAGGCTGCAAATTATTTCTCCAAAGGCATTCCTGCTGCCTTTGAAAAAGTTCAGCGGGTTTTTATCCTTAAACAAAGGGGCACAGTCTTTAAGAACCGTGCTCAGTGCCTCTGGAAGGGACACCTATACAATTTGTGTAATTGTCTGGGGTTCAAAGATCTTGCAGGGCCTCAAGAGAATAATTGTGCATTAGCAAATGGCTGCCATCCAACCCTTAGACTGCCAGCGCACGGTCTATAGCTATTATCCAGAAGCCACATTGCTGGATGTTGCAAAATTCCCCTTTTCTATGCTCGTACCCTGTGGAAACTGAGCTTTATCAAACATCAGCTAATCTGCACAATTTTATTTTAGCTTTTTTACAGTTTTTCCTGCCTCCCCTCTCCTTCCTTTCAAAAACAACACCAATTCATAGAAAGAGCTATATAATTCATAATAATACTACACTGAGAAAATTTAACATTAACTTCAATTTTTCACTTTCACTCCTAAGCTCATTGTCCAAATTAAAGATGTGCAGAAATGTATTTTTGACATTTGATTCGTAACCCATTGAATATTTGAAAATCCGAGTTCCAAATGTGATTTCATGTGAATACATTTGTATTTGCATCATTTCCAGTGCTATGAGTCATCTGAGGTGCCGTGCCAGTGTGTTGGCACCTCAAATGACCCCAAGTGCAACTGTGCATGTGTGGAGCATCACTGTCACTGTGCCGGTGGTACACATGGGGTGTTTTTCCACGGTCACTTAGTACCCATTTTAGCACGTATTAAGGACCCATTTGGGTGAGAGCCGGATGACCCCATTTCCACCATGGCAACCATTAGGGACACATTTGTTTCCACTGTGCCTCGGGGTCTACAATAGGGTCTTCAGCCAGAAAATCCAGATTAAAGGGAGCCTGTTTCCATGTTAGTTTGGCAATGGGGTCTAGAGGAGAATAGGGGGAGGGGCCCAAACCTAAGTCATTTCGAAGTCACTTTGAAAAATAGCTCCAGAGTGTCTTTGAAGTCTGTGCTGATCTTCAGAGTAAACTTCGGAGTGACTTCGAAGACACTTCAGAGTCACTTCGGAGTCACCTCGGAGTCACTTCGGAGTCACTCTGATCTTCACTCTGAAGATCAGGACAGACTTCAAAGATGCTCCAGAGCTATTTTGCACAGACTTCGAAATGACTTTGAGGTAACTTTGGAGTTGCTTCGGAGATTGCACCCCCTGTCCCCCCAGACACCTGGGGTGACAGGCAGACCCCTCGTGGGTAGATCCGGATTTCCAAATGGGTGCTCCGGTGTTTCCACGGCAGGGAGGCTAGCACCCATTGCTATTGGGTGCTAGACCACCCGTGGAAGCACATTGGGTACTTCCCTTAATCCGGATCTACTAGATCCGGATTAAGGAAAGTACCCATCCCCTAGATCCAGATCTTCTTAGATCTGGATTAAAGGAGCGCAGTGGGAAAACACCCATGAAGTCATGCCAGGCTCCAAAAACAAGATGGCGGCGATTGGATGCATGCCCGGACACAGGTAAGTCTCCAGTGGTGATGTTCATGAATGTATTTTTGACGTTCAAATCCGAGTAGATTCAAATGTCAAAAAATCCAGTTCAGTTAGGATATTTAAGATCCGGATATCATAAAATCCGGTTCGAATCCCTAACATTCAAATCTGTACATTCGAATGCTAGATTTGTATTTAAAGATATGAATGTCGACAACATTCGTATCTGTTATACATATCTGTGTGCATTCTGTATACATCCCGTATGCATCCCATATTAATCCCGTATGCATCCCATATTAATCCCGTATTTTAAGTGCAAGGTACATATAATTTTCACGCAGATTCATATACAACAGATACAAATCTACACATTTGAATTATCCGAAAATCTGTATCGGATTTTCAAAAATCCTATTCGAGTTCAGCTGTCAACATTCGATGGATTCAAATCGAATATCAAATTTTTGAATATCTGTTCATATCCATAATCAGGTTGTGTGGGGCTTAGTCTAGCGTGCACTAGGGTTCCCAAGAGTGTTTGTGGATAATAATAATAATAATAATAATAATAATAATAATAATAATAATAATAATAATAATAATAATAATAATAATAATAATAATAATAATAATAATAATAATAATAATGATGATGATGATGATGATGATGATGATGATGATGATGATGATGATGATGATGGCGATGGCGATGGTGATGGCGATGATGATATTGCCCTTTACACCAAAGGGTGCTATAGAGATACAGTCTAAAACTACAGAATACAAAATCCAGTCTAATAATACGGATTTCAAAATAAAGTCTACCAATACTTCTTCTATTGCTAGGACACGTCATATCCAAACCAATCTGCTAATACCGTAGATCAGACTAGACAGTGACCATAAGTTTCCAATCCTGCTTTACTAATTAAAGGTAGGATACTACGTATTGCAAGGATTGAACTTCTTCAGGTGTTGAAAAGAAAGCTCTTCAGAGCCTTAGGAAATTTGGCTAACTCCTTTTCTGACCCAAGAGCTGGTGGTAGACTATTCAGAGATGTGGAACCAAGTCTTGCAAAGCTGAGAGCCTGGAGGTTGCAATGAGTGTTTGAGATAAAGCCAGAAGGGCTTTATCGGTTGACCGCAGGTTCCTAGCTGGGGTTAACCAAGCCAATTTAGACGCCAGGGTAATGCACTTTTCCCGTCCAGAGGTATACTCCAATGGATTGGAAGCCAAGTGCAGAAACACTTTGGGTATAGAGCAGCATAGAAGTACAAACAATTGAGGAGTAAGTGAGTAAGTAAGTAAGTAAATAAACAATTCCTTGTAAACTCTGTCTAGGCAGAAATAAACCTTGAACTTTGTGTGCGCAAAGGGTCTAGAGTTTGCTACAAGCAGAGATTCAGTCAACAGAGACGTGTTTGCTTTGTCCTCATACTTTGTCCTGTTGGTGGAGTTTACAAGTTGCCACTTGCGAAAAATCATTGCCCGACTCTCCAGAACGACTCTGGGTAAATCAAAAGATGTGGAGCCAATAGGGCTGCTGTTAGAAATCCACCCGGCCGGGCATGACAGCTCTGGAAAATGACATTTCTTGCAGGTAGAAATATTTACTTGCATTTTCGTTATCCTGCCTCAGGGTGAGATATAACCAGTTGGACTCCTGTATACACTGATTCATTAACCACAGTTTCATTTAACCACGGCTACCAGATTCTCCCACGGGCGCCATAAGGGAAAAGCACCCATAACCAGAAGGCCTGTTTTGGCCTGCAGAAGGCCTATTTCGGCCTCAGTCGAGGGTTGAAATAGGTGTGTGATGCCACCTGACCCCATCCCAAAGGGGGACATGCGGGAGGTGGGCAGGGGGCATTCAGTGACATCACACACCTCTTCCAATGCTCCCAGGAGGTTGAAATAGGCCTCCCAGAAGCCAGAAAAGCACTTCTGGTTCTGGGGTTGCACTGGCAGGTAAAAGACGTGTTCCAAACACATCTTTTACCTGCGTATGTGCGGACAGGGAACTGTTCTCAGCCCATTCGGGCCGAAGACCCTCCCACACCTGCGCAGATGGCTTGGTGAAGCCAGGAGGGTGGCTGACCAACGAGGGGCCACCCTGCGAGCATGCTCACAGCACGCCGGGCCTCCTCCAGGCAGAATAGACCCAGCAGCCTGCAGGTAAGGCCACGAACACGCATGCGCAACCAGGGTGGGTTGGGAGGTGTTAGATGCAGGTCCCCTTGGCTCTAGGAGCTGCGATCTTGGCTCCTGGAGACAGTGGGAGCTGAGGGAAACGGGGGCCCTGGGCTGCCCACCCCTGGCTCCGGAGGAGCCAATCAGAGCAGCCCGGGGGAGGGGCCCAGCTGTCACAGAGGGAGAGCATGTGGACGCTCTCCCTCTGGAACAGCTGGGAATGTGCCAAACGCGCGGAGACACTTTCAGAGCATTTTTTTTCTGTTCTGAAAATGTAACGCGTGAGAGAGCGCATTGGGATGCTTGGGGTGGTCCGGAATGGATCCGGCCGCCCCTGACGTGCGAATGCTGTGTCCCTGCGTGTTCTCCACGTGTTCAAAAACCCCTCGTGCGAAAAGGCCTCTGGACTACATTAACACCACCAGCGCAGATGCCTCCAAGTAATCCGAATCGGTCAGCCTCTACATAATCAGGATCAGGGGAACCCACTGATCTCGGTCAAGAAAAGCTCCAAGGTCAATTACTGCTCCTTGCAGAGAAAAAGCTTCTGTATTTGAATTGGATCTTGCTTATTTTATTTATTTATTTATTTATTTATTTATCTACATTTTCATCCTGCCCTATACCTGGAGGCCTCCGGGCAGGTAACAACGTCTAATTCTCAAATTAAGCAGGAGTGACCATCACTGATTGTGGTCCCTTGCTCAGGATTGCCTTCCCCACGGTTACATGGACCTTCTCTTGCTCATGGACGTATTGTACAATCGTCATTTTCTTTGATGCTGATGTTAAATCAATGTTAATGACTTCTCCTAGCAAAGAAAAGGTCCCAATGCCTGAATTGCAGCTTCCTATGGATTTTGCTTCTTAAATTAAATTTCTGAGAATCAGGCACATGCCTGTGTTTTTAACACAAATTACCTAGAAGTCTGAGCCCTAGGAAATGGTCCGGGTTGAAGCTGGTTTTATAGCAACGCAGCCATTTCACTGGCGGGTTTCTTCCACCACTTGGTCTTCTGAACACGTTGCTGGTTTATAATTGGGGCTGTGGTTGGTGTACAATTATGTGCCGCGGTCCCATAGGATTATGGTCAGGTGCTCCTGATGGTCAAAGATTTAAAGATCAGCACAAGACAGCAGCACTCTTCAATATACAATAGTCATCCAAATGTGTCCAGCTCTGTGACCCTATGGGCCACACACACCAGGCCCTCTGCCCTCCATTCTTTCCTGGCGTTTGTCCAAGTTTGTTGCTTCCATGACACTCTCTGTCCATCTCATCCTTTGTTGTCCCTTTTTCCTTCCATATTTCCCATCATTAGGGTCTTTCCCAGTGAGTCCTGTCTTCTCATGATGCGGCCAAAATACTGGAGTTTCAGATTCAGGGTTTGTCTTTCTGATTTCCAGCCTAGATGGCTTTAAGAAAGGGCTAGACAAATTCATGGAAGACAGGCTTATCAATGGCTACTAGAATTGATGTCCAGGTACATCTTCCAGGTTGAAGAGACAGGCAGGAGGCCTCCAGAGGTCATTTGCAGGGATTCAAGAGCAGGGGAAGGTTTGCTGTTGGCCTCTGCTTGAGGTGTCCAGAAGCAACTGGTGGGCCACTGTGTGGGATGGAATGCTGGACTAGGAAGTGAAGTGTGAAAACGCCCCTGGTACTCTTGGGTGATACCAAAGGTGTTTCTTATGGCTGTTTGGATTGGGTTTGACTCAAGCAGTTTAATGGTTGTTGTGCGTCCTCACTCACATCAGGGCACCCTGATGTCTCCTGATCACAGGGGACATGGACACCCCCAGGGTGTTCCCATCACTTGCCAAACTTGTTAATGAAACAGCGGTAGCTTCGAAGGAGTGGAACACGTTCTTCAAGGCTGCAGTTTTTATGAGTCTACCTGCAAAGACTGAGACCTTTTCCTGGTAGATCCAATTCAGAATATGTTCAGTATTTGCTGTTACGAGACAGACCCGGGAGTGACTTCAGACATAGCCAAATTTCTGACGGCAGCTGTCTGGGTGAGAATACAGATGACAAAAGCTTTTCAAAAGGGTTTCACTTATGGGTATTTCTGGTTCATGGAAACTGAGGCTGTCCCTGGATGTCTCTGGAGAACTGCACCTTTTAGAGTTATGCCAGAATAAAGCAGATCGGAAGTGATCGCTGGTTGTCCAGACAGCGGGGCAACAGAGCCAGGAAAGCGTCTTCTTCCATGCTGGCATCATGCGCACATCCGGGTATTTCAACATTGCACAATGCTCAGAAATGCATGTGCACTGGCTCCCGTGCATGTGTGCCGGCCCCCACGCATGCGCAGTAGACATTTTTGCCTTGGATTATTTATTTATTTATTTATTTGTTTGCATTTTTATTCCACCCTATACCAAAATCGAATGCCAGAAAATCCGTTATTGTTCCAATAGATCCCCTTTGAATATGGTATGCTTCAATTCGATGGGAATGTTCCATATAAATTTCATACGAATGTTCGATACAGATCCCATACATATCCTCTTGGAACAGGTCAAATCCACCCTGAATCCATTCTTGGCTCCTGGAGACAGTGGGACCCTCTCAATCCACCTCGGATCCGTTCAGGATCTGTTGCAGGTGGGACAGGGGCCACCGCTTTCCTGCCTCCCCAGGTTCAGAAATGCAACGAAGTTTCATACGAATGTTCCAGAGCATTAGATTCAGATTCAAATTCGTATGAATAACGAATAATTCAAATATTCATGCACATCCATAATCCAAAGGTCCCAAATATAAACTGAACATATTAAAACAATAACAGTGCCTGAAAAGAGTGGAGGAAAAGCTGTTTCCTTATTTAGGCAAAGGCTGGGGGAAAGAGGTGCGCCATCACCGCTCTCCTGGACATATGAAGTGAGGGTGCCTGATGCACCCCATGGGGAGAATATTCCATAATCTAGGGGCCATCGCTTTTGCTGCTGAGGATGCTGGCACACACAGGAGGTCCTCCGTTTGCGGTCAGTTTGGTCACGTGATTAGATTCTGCCTTCCTCCACGAAGCCAGCTGGGTGACTTTGGACTAGTCACAGCTCTCATCTGAGCTCTCACAGCCCCACCTACCTCACAGGGTGTCTGTTGTGGGGGGAAGAACAGAAAGTTTGTCAGCTGCTTTGAGTCCCCTTAAATGGGTAAGAAATGTGGGGTAGAAAAGCCAACAATTCTCCTCCTCCTCCACGAAGCCAGCTGGGTGACCTTGGGCTAGTCACAGCTCTCATCTGAGCTCTCACAGCCCCACCTACCTCACAGGGTGTCTGTTGTGGGGAGAAGAACAGAAAGTTTGTCAGCTGCTTTGAGTCTCCTTAAATGGGTGAGAAAAGTGGGGTAGAAAAGCCAACAATACTCCTCCTCCTCCACAAAGCCAGCTGGGTGACCTTGGGCTAGTCATAACTCTCTTCTGAGCTCTCACAGCCCCACTTACCTCACAGGGCATCCATTGTGGGGAGAAGAATAGAAAGCTTTGTCAGCCGCTTTGAGTCCCCTTAGATGGGTGGGAAAAGCTGGGTAGAAAAGCCAACTCTTATTATTATTCAGCAAATATCTCACCCCTGAGTTTCCAGACAGATAAGTTTTTGTGCTATTCTGGGAGAAACCCCAACATAACACTTCTGTGTTGGCCTTTTCCCCAGAATAGCCCAAAAACCTATAGATATGCCATAGATATACTTTTTAATCCCTGTCTGGATGCATCCTGAGTTTTATCTGTATTCTGATTTTAGTAACTATCCTTTGAATGTATTTTCAGGTCTTTAGACTGTAATGAACTGTTTTTATTTGGTGTCTAACTGCAGCCCCCTGTTACCCTTGGAAATGCCTTGTCCACACTACACAATTCTACCCTATGATCATACTGTGCATAGAAATTCCCTCTCTCCTCCATAGCTACTGATCCTCTGGAAAGCCAAGCAAATTCTCTTGGCACGTAAGGAAAAAAATGTCCCACAAGGAGAAGCTGTAAAAAGGCCCTTGCAATGCGAAATAAATAAATAAATCCCATTGAATATGCGGCCCCTTCAGCTGGGGCAGAAGGAATGCAAAATTAATTCTGGCTGGAAATCAGGAGGCAATTAAAATTCTCCAGGGGGTGAAAATAATGGGTAATAAAAAGGCTCTTTAAAGCCTAAGACGGAGACGGAAGTGCGGACGCCGGGGGCGTGAGCGCAGAGTTGTGGCAAATTTTCTGGGGCCAAAGGGCAAAATTAGGAGGGTGCAAATTAACCTTTGGGTGCCAGTCGTAGAGGGTATCGGAGATCCCTTGAGATACTTCACAGACATATGTGATGAGCCTTGACGCAAAGGTAATGAGGCCCTGAAGTAGCAATTTGAATCTTCCACAGATTGAATCAATGTAATTAATCAGCCGGAGCTTAATTGCACTCCAAAAGCTGCCTCTGATTGCTAAAGGCTGAGGACTAGCACAGAGTCACCGGAACTCCTTCCCAAACTTGGAATACCTTTGTAAGCCATATGAAGAAGCACTGATTGGCCCCAGAAGCGTTTCATTGGAGCCAGGGTCTCTTGCGCAAGGGGTGGAACCGTGGGGCAGCAATAAATCCATGAAAGAGGCAAATAATTGAGCATTATAGGGAGCTGCATATTCCGCAGCTAAATGGGACAGTGCAGACCGGGATCCAAAGGGGAGCGTGTGGTCTTAAAGATGGCATGCATGAATGGAAGGAAGGAAGGAAGGAAGGAAGGAGGGAGGGAGGGAGGGAGGGAAGGAAGGGAGGAGAGAGGAAAGGAAGGAGAGGGAGGGAGGGAGGAAGGAGGGAGAGAGGGAGGGAGGGAGGGAGGAGTGGAGGGAGGGAGGAGTGGAGGGAGGGAGGGAGGGAGGAAGGAAGGAGGGTAGGAAGGAAGGGAGGAAGGGAGGGAGGGAAGGAAGGAAGGGAGGAAGGGAGGGAGGAAGGAAGGAGGGGGAGGGAGGGAGGAGTGGAGGGAGGGAGGGAGGAAGGAGTGGAGGGAGGGAGGGAGGAAGGAAGAGTGCGTCCCCATGCACATTTGGTCTGGGACTGAACGCGGGCTCGGCAAGGGGCGTCCCCACACATTTTGGATTTAGTTGGCAGAAAGCAGACCAAATCCCCCCCCAAACCGTGCCAGACCAGGACCAAATTTGGCACCCCAAAAAAGAAGTCTCAGTACTGTTTGGGGTCCCAGCACGCATTGCTTGGCAAGCTGAGACCACACATTGGCGCTAGCGTCACTGGGAGGTGGGGTGTGCTTGCAGTTCCTACCCTGTGCCTTGGAGATCACAGCTGCTGACATTTTTTGAGAGTGGGAAAATCCTGATCGCCAAGGCAGGAAGGATACTGGCTTAATTTTTATGCATTTTCCACAGAAATATTTCCACCCCCATTCCCCGATTGCCAAGGCAGGCAGGATAATGGCTTGATTTTTGTGCATTTTCTGTAGAAATATTTCCACCCCCATTTCCCGATCGCCAAGGCAGGAAGGACACTGGCTTAATTTTTGTGCATTTTCCACAGATATATTTCCACCCCCATTTCCCGATTGCCTAGGCAGGCGGGAAAACGGCTTGATTTTTCTTCCAGTTCCAAAAATTTTCAGCCCCCGTTTCCCGATTGCCAAGGTGATCGTGATAAATGCTCGATTTCCTCCCTTTTAAAGTTGCCGGGTGTTCTTGTGGTTCCCGGTGGAGCGGAGGTGTGCAAAACTGCTGCTAAACCTCGTAGCAGCTTTCGGTCTTTTAAAATTATTTATAAATTTATTATTGCTATTAAGCTTTATTTCAACTTTTCCCCATGCCTCTCAGCCCAGTCCTGGCTTTCTGTGCCGCTAAAGGTGTGTGTGTGTGGGGGGGGGAATGCAGCATTTGCAGCTGGCGGCACAGTGTTGGGCTGACGTTCGTCCAGCTTCCAATGAGGAGAGAGGGGGCGGAGAGGAGGGGGGCACTGCTCCCCTGTGCCAGCGTTTGGCGTGGTTTGCATGGTGATGCCTCCATCCCCATTTGGGTGTTTGTTTCTTTTCTTTGGTTTGTATGGTTTGTGTTTCACTTTTGTGTATTTGTTTGTTGATTAGTATTTGTTTATTCACTTATAGAAAATGCAACATATTTTTAAAAAAGAAATAGAAACTGGCAAAGAAGCTGATCCAAAGCAGTGACGCAATGAGGCAAAAGGAGAAAATCAAGTATATAAAATCAGGCACGGTGTGGAAAAGGTGGTAGAGATTTTTTTTTCTCTATCTCTCCGTCAGAAAACACTAGAACCGGGGAGGACTCTATAAAGCTGATGGGCTGGAGAGTCAGGACTGACAAGGAAAGGCATTTTTTCAGTCAAGAGAGTCACCGGTCTGTGGAATTCACCACCAGAAAAGGTGGTGAGAGCAACCAACCTGCATAGCTTTGAGATAAATTCATGGAGGACAGGTATATCAATGGCTCCTAGAATGGATGCTTGCCCCCCTTTTCCACATGCAGTCAAAGATCCAGATCTTTGAGATGGGGTCCTCCTGGAGATCCAGATCTTGAAGATGCGTGAAGACCCCATGGTGGACACCTTTATCAGGTCCACATGAAATCCAGATTTAAGGGCCTGAAGGACCTGCTAAATCTGGATCTCACCTGCCCTCGTGGGGACAGGGCCTTGCAGATGGGGCCTTCAGTGGGGTCCAGGTGGGGACTGGGCCTTCCTGATTAGTACCAATAGGGTTCCTAATGGGGTCTTAGAAGGGTTCTAAGCCCTAGTGGGAAAAGGCCCTTAGATACCACCTCCAGGTTGGATTGAGAGACAGGATGCCTCTAAAGGCCATTTTGGGAAGTTGAGAGCAGGTGAAGCAAGTCACTTTCCTATCCCACCCACCTTCCTATCTAGTATCAGTGACTACTAGAAAGGTGCTTCCTCCACGTTGGAGAGACAGGCAGGATGCCTCTCAAGGCCATTTGCAGGGAGTGGAGCAGGTGAAGGTTTTGCCTTTGTCTTCTGCTTGAGATGCCCAGAAGCAACTGCTAGAAGGCAGGATGCTGGACTAGATGGGCTGAAGCTGGGTCCAGCAGGACTCCTCGTACGTTCTTATTTTCTTATCTTACCGTACAATGAAAACCTAATAAATTGGAAGAGCGGTTTGAATTTCCAGGTGACGTCATTCTCCGGTGTCCATTGCAATAAGCCTTTCTGCTGAATGTGCAGACAGTACAAACAAGAATGGTTAATTGCCCCTGTTTCACACACCTTTTTCACAGATCCTATGGGCTGAGGTCCCATGTTTCAAATGCACGTGTCCAATTCGCAAATTTCCTAGGTCAATGCGTAATTTTGCTCATGGCTTGACACTGAGCCAAAGACAAGGTCAGCTTTTAGGACAATTCACTGATCTCACCTCTTTCTCTCTCTCTCTTTTTTCCCTCTGAGATTTTAGTTCTTAGGTGGAAACACGTTCCCTTCTTGATCAGGCATTGAACCAGTTTGACTGGTTTTCGTAGCTTCATAACATTCAAACAGCAGGGCCCAAGGCGATGGATTGCTCTGGGAAATTGGATAATTCTCATCTTTTACTGTGCCACTCCCCACCTGGGGGGGGGGGACTTCCTGCACGTGGGTCACAGCTGGCCGTTTGCGCAGAGAGGATGCAAAAAGGAAGGGTTCAGAGGCCATCCACGAGGAGAACCAAACATGATTATTGGAGGGGGTTAGATGCTGATTCCTGGAAGGGCCATGACTTGAATGCAGAGGGGAAGGAAGGAAGGAAGGAAGGAAGGAAGGAAGGAAGGAAGGAAGGAAGATCATGCTCACTTTATGGCATCTCTATAGAGGAAGGAAGGAAGGAAGGAAGGAAGGAAGGAAGGAAGGAAGGAAGGAAGGAAGGAAGGAAGGAAGGAAGGAAAGAAGGAAGGAAGGAAGGAAGGAAGGAAGGAAGGAAGGAAGGAAGGAAGGAAGGAAGGAAGGAAGGAAGGAAGGAACAGTGTTTGAAAGTTAATTGCCCGGTTGGCTGATGACACTATTTGTATCACACTCTTCTTTTTAAAAGCTCGACATGGTGTTCCTTATTCTCTTTCCCTCCATTTAAGAACATAAGAACATGAGAGGAACCCTTCTGGATAAGGCCACAGCCCATCTTGTCCAGCATCCTGCCTCACACAGTGGTCCACAAATTGCTTCTGGGCATCTCAGGCAGAAGATGAGATGCCCTCATTTCTTTGCAAATGACCTGGAGGTAATATATAAGGCATCCATTCCAGTAGCTATTGATACACCTGTCCTCCATGAGTTAAGAGGAGCGCTGCTGGATCAGGCGACAGCCCATCTGGTCCAGCATCCCATCTCACACAGTGGCCCGCCAATTGTTTATGGGCATCTCAAGCAGAAGACGAAGGGAAAACCATCACTTGCTCTCAAATCCCAGCAAATGGCCTTAGAGGCATCCTGCCTGTCTCTCCAACCTGGAGGGGATACTTAGGCATCCATTCTAGCAGCCCTTTAGACCCTGGGGGTCCCTTCCAACTCTATGATTCTACTAGTACAGATTAAGCATAGTAAATGCAGAAAAAGCCCAAGTTCAACTGGAAAGGTTTCCCCTGTGTATGTCTTGGATTGTGAAAGATGTGAGTTTGATCGGCCTTCACTCCAGATATGTGAACTTGAACTTGCAGAAGGCAGGCAGGTGGAGAGAATCCCCACCAAGGCCTTTTTCTCCAAAACTGAAATCTTCCTGCAAGCGAGCAAGCAAAAGCAATCCTTAATGCACTCTTTAGATTGCTACTTTCGGGATCTAGGAACCTCTGCAAGGGAAACCGTTCCTTGGTCAAACCACAGGTGAAGGCAGGTCAGTCTGTGGTTCCTCTTTCCCCCTTCTCTTCCCAATCAGCATTGCTGAGTGCTGGCAGCTGCCTCTGTGGGTAATAGGCGCTCCTGAGCTTGAAAAACCAATACATCTTCTAAGTTCCCTGCAGTACCTGTCAAGGGGCCATGAAAAGAGGTGGGGGGGGGAGGGGGCTGCTTAGCAGATGGATTAATCAGCTAATGCTCTCAAAGTGCCTAGAAGAGTTATTTGCGCTTTCCCCAAGGGGCCATGTGAGCTTTTAATAGCAGCGGAGCAATTAGGGAATGTGTAAGCGCGTTTCTCTCTTTCTCTCTTTCTCTGTGAGCTGTACTACAATCATAGAAGTTATAGAATCATGGTGTTGGAAGGGACCTCTACCGTCATCCAGTCCACCCCCCTGCTCAATGCAGGATTCCCTAAACCATCCCAGGCAGATGTAGCTCCAGCCTCTGCTTGAAGACCTCCAGTGAAGGAGAACCCACTACCTCCCATGGGAACCTATTCCATTGACTGATCGCCCTCACTGTCAGCACGTTTCCCCTAATATCTAATCTGTATTGACCCCCTTGAAGTTTCACCTCGTTGTTTCTAGTCCTCCCATCTTGTGCACGTGAGAATAGGGACGATCCCTCTACACTGTGACGGCCCTTCAGAGACTTGAAGATCATGTCTCCTCTCAGTCTTCTCTTCTGTAGACATTCCTAGATCCTTCAATCGTTCCTCGTAGGTCGGGCATGCATTTCAGAGCACTCACCATTTTGGTAGCCCTCCTTTGGACTTGCTCTAGTTTGTCAATGTCTTTTTTGAATTGGGGTGCCCAGAACTGGACACAGGACTCTAGATGAGGTCTGACCAAGGTAGAATAAAAAGGGATAATTACTTCTCGTGATCTAGGGCCTTTTCACACAAGGAGTTGTCAAACGCATGGAGAATACGCAGGGATGCTTCATTCACACCTCAGGGGTGGCCGGATCCATTCCAGACCGCCCCAGTCATCCCAATGATCTCTCCACGTCTTCCATTTTCAGAGCAGAAAATTCCCAGCTGTTCCACAGGGAGAGCGTTCACACGTTCTCCCTCTGTGACAGCTGGACCCCTCCTCCCGGCTACTCCCATTGGCTTCTCTGGAGCCAGTGGTGGGACGCCCAGGGGCCCCCTTCTCTTGGCTCCCGCTGTCTCCAGGAGCTGAGATCGTGGCTCCTAAAACCAGGGGGGACCCACACCAAACACCTCTCAATCCACCCTGGGTCGTGCGTGCATGTTTGTGGCCTTACTTGCAGGCTGCCGGGTTGATTCTACCTGCAGGAGGCCCAGCGTGCTGTGCGCATGCTCGCAGGGCGGCCCCTCATTGGCCAGCCACCCTCGTGGCTTCACCAGGCCACCTGGGCAGGCAACGGTGGCTGGCCAATGAGGGAAACAAGGGAAACTGAGGAGGATACCCCTAAAGCATGGTTCCCTTCCACGAAAAAACCCACTTTGGTTCCCATTGCTAAATAGTGAAGATTATTTCTAGTTCCAGCAGCGAGACCTCTTTTAATCTGAATAGGGATTCTCCGCATTTTGGGACATTTTGGGACTTTTAGTTCACAGAAACAGGAGATCCTTTGGAAACTGTCAGGACAGTTAGAACTCAAACCAACTTCAAGCCTGCCTAAATCTTATTTTGGAACGGGGCCTTAGATGTTGCAGCCTGGTTTCGTAAGGGATTTTGTTCCAGCCCCTTAACCATTCTGGTTGCCCTTTCCTGCCCCTTTTCCAGTTCCACGATATCGTTTCTGAGATGTGGTGACCAGAATTGTGCACAGTGCTCCAAATATGGCCTTGCCATAGATTCATAAAGAGGCACAATGATTCTCACCCCAGTCCCAGCCAGAATTATTGCCTTTGTCCTGGTTCCAGGTGGTCCCAGGGACACCAGCCTTTGTTTCCTGAGCACACGACGGCTGAAAAAAAAAGGCAACAATAACCTAAATCTTCCAAAAACAGCCGCTGTGATTTAAAAGCTTTTTATAACCCAGAGTCAACTTGGTCGGTTACAGAGATGCTCCAAGGAATGACCAATTTGCCTGTTGTTAGCAAAATGAAGTATCATTTCCCTTATTTTGTGAAGGAAAAAATAGCACTGTCGGCCTGTTTCGATCTTTCCTTTTCTCTAGAACTCGAACTTTTTTGGAAGCATTGCAACACCACAGCGGGCCAGCCAGAAATAAACCCACTTGTTTCCTTCAACTTGCTCTTGCTGAAGTACGGGACATTTATCCATGCGCTGCGCCATTTGATGGCTGCTGTCTGTGCTCATGAGGGCGGCTGCCAACAAGGTGGGAGGTGACAGGCAGGTAAATAAAATAGGTCATTTTGCCAGGCCCATCCGTCTGTGGCAAGCCGGATCAAGTCTGGGAAAAACCCCAGTCTCCGTCCTTGGCTTCTGTCAGAGGAAGTTGCAAGGGAAACAAACCCAGGAAAAATTAGCTTTGGGGTATAGGAAGTTCTCCCTGGCGGTGGCTGAAGCAGAATTTGTGGATTTGAGGGCAGGATAGGACCCATTTGCGATTTTATCGGAAAAGCTGGTTGTATTCTCAAGAGGGATTTTCGCACTGCAACGCGTTCCAAAGGCCGGCCAGGGGCGCGGAGACAGCTGCGGAGGCAGATCGGCAATCAGCTGATTGTCAAACAGCTGATTGCCAAACCTGCGCCGGCGGGGGAGGCGGCCCGCGGCTGTTCGGGAGCGAGAAGCAAGCGCGAATCCTTCTCCTCCCGAACGCCTGCGGGCAGTTCGTCCGCGCCCGAACGCATGTAGAGCACTTCAAAGTGCTCTACATTTGGAACGCGCGAGAGACAGCTCCGGACACGAGGCGGCGCAAGCCCCGCTCGGGCAATGCGAATGCCTCGTCCGGAGCTGTCTTCCACGCGTACCGGAAAGGCCTGTGCGAAAAGGCCTCAGGTCTGACGCTTATTTTGTACACCTTTAATGCAGGTAGAGAATTGGCCACACAGTACTGTGAAGTTAGGAGAGGAAAGAAAACCATCAAACAGCCCTTATAGGCAGGGAAGAAGAAGAAGAAGAGTTGGCTTTTCTACCCCGCTTTTCTCAGCCATTTAAGGGGACTCAAGGTGGCTGACAAATCTTCTGTTCTTCTCTCCACCCCAGACACCCTGTGAGGCGGGTGGGACTGTGAGAGCTCAGAAAAGTGCTGTGATTAGCCCAAGGTCACCCAGATGACTTCAGGGAGGAAGAAGAGTTAGCTTTTCTACCTTGCTTTTCTCACCCATTTAAGGGGACTCAAAGCAGCTGACAAACATTCCGTTCTTCTTCCCACTACAGTCACCCTGAGAGGTAGATGGGGCTGTGAGAGCTCAGTAGAGAGCTATGACTAGCGCAAGGTCACCGAGCTGGCTTCATGGAGGAGTTCAGAATCAAACCCTGTATTCCCAGATAAGAGTCTGGCTCCTTAACCACTAGACCAAACTCCCCCATTCAGATTGGGGAAACATGGCCCCATTATGCCTACACTATGGTGGCGTTGTCACACGTGTCTCTGACAACCTCACCATATATCTGCTATATCTCCCCCTAGAGTGTGTGATAGTCTGTTGCAGAAATACCCAACCCTAGATTGTGGGTTTTCCAGCAATAGTGCTATTCCTTATGGAGCATTGCTCTGTCATACATGTGCAGGGGCCGATGGCCACACATGTGCAGTGCTGGTGACAGGCGCTTTGATGTATTTTGCACTGGCTGAACACCCGCGGCCTTCCTGAATTCGGCCCACTGGTTGCCTCACAATGTCCTCTGAGACGGAGCATCTAAACATGAAAGGCTCATGTTTGGTCTAGTGGTTAGGGAGCCTGACTCTTACCTGGGAATACCCAGTTCGATTCCGCCCTCCCCCACGAAGCCAGCTGGGTGACCTTGGGCTAGTCACAGCTCTCTTCTGAGGTCTCACAGCCCCAACTACCTCACAGGGTGTTCTGCTGTGGGGGAAAAAGTGGCTGATTTACCCTATTGAGAAGAGGAGGGATTGCAATATGCTGTGAGGAAGTTTGGCAAAAACCTATGAGAATCCCCCTTATGGTTTAGAAATAACGTATAACCCAGCCTTTATGAAGAAAGCAGGTACTTCCTCGATCCTCCTCAATCCCACAATGAACAGCATTACATATGTTTTGCAACACTCTAAGGTGATTTTTTTAAAAGTGTACATCACTTAATGCTGGATTTATTTTTAAATATTTGTCGTCCTCTTCCTGTAATAACTGGCCCAGGATGTTTCACAATAAGGAACAGTTAATTCAAACAACAGAAAAATCCTGTTAAAGAAAAATATTATTCCTGGCAGATACTGAACCACGCAGAACGAGGGAAACTGCTAAATTCTATGCTAAGGTCACAGAGACAAGAGAAAGCTGAAGCAAAACATGGATTTTTAACTAGATACCAGACATTTTATATGGGCCTAGAACACAAATTGTTTTATGTTGTACACAGCTCTATAATGCATCTGAAATTTTCTACCTACATACGAACATAAGAGGAGTCCTGCTGGATCAGGCCACAGCCCATCTAGTCCAGCATCCCGTCACACGTGGTATCCTACCAAATGCTCATGGGCATCTCAAGCAGAGACAAGGGCAAACCTTCTCATAAGAACCTAAGAGGAGCCCTGCTGGATCAGGCCACAGCCCATCTAGTCCAGCATCCTGCCTCGCATAGTGGCCCACAAGTTGCCCATGGGCATCTCAAGCAGAGACAAGGGCAAACCTTCTCCAGTTTGAGGCAGTTAGGTCTAGTGGTTAGGGAGCGAGATTCTGGCTTCCTCCACAAAGCCAGCTGGGTGACCTTGGGCTAGTCACAGCTCTCTCCTGAGCTTTCACAGCCCCACTTACCTTTCAGGGTGTCTGTTGTGGGGAGGAGAATAGGCAGCTTTGCCAGCCACTTTAAGTTGCCTTAAATGGGTGAGAAAAGCGGGGTAGAAAAGCCAACTCTTCTTCTTCTTCTTCTTCTTCTTCTTCTTCTTCTTCTTCTTCTTCTTCTTCTTCTTCTTCTTTGGCCGTAATGCACTTAGGCTAAGTCAGTCTGGGATGCTTTCACCATTCACCCAGGGGTGGGCAGACCAGTCAGGGGCCTTCCCCGGGGTCCTGCACATTGTAGGGGACCCAATCGGGTCCTCTACAGCTGGCAGGAACCCACCCAGCTTCCATAGACCGATGATCCTCTGGGTGAAGAAATGATTCCCCTTGTCTGATCTGACTCTGCTGCCCATCAACTTCATAGATACCCCCTGGTTCTAGTGTGGTGTGATAGAGAAAATAAATGTTCTCTCTCCACCTTTTCTCTATCATGCATGGTGCAGTTAAACCTGCAGGATGTCTAATGCATGCTCAGTAACCTCTTGCATGGAAGGAGCCAATTCTGGTTAAGGAACGACTCCTTCACCTGTGGACCATTGGTCTGGGAGCCTACCATGCATGTACTACTGGGCCAAGTTCAAATTGGCCCATACTTACAACAGCATCTGAAGGGCCATAATCTAACAGCTCTATTTTAGGTTGTGAATTGTGAAATTTACGGCGCATGAATAAACGGGCTGAATCCTGTGAACTGTACCGGGCGTGAATAAACTAGCAGAACGTGCACAACATTGCTTTGATGTAACCGGATGGATTCCAGAGGCTTGTTTTATAGACAGTCCTGCCAGCATCTTTCAGAATGACGTAGATCAGTGATGGGGAACCTTTTGAGCTCGGTGTGTCAAAATTTGCAAGAAAACCTAGCTTAACTCGGGTGCTGTGTCACATCTAGAAATATCCATAATTTTGTGATATTTGTGGCTCTAGTAAAAAAGTTATATTTTTGATATATGTATTTTATTAAAAGCAAAAACAAATAATTCTTTACATTAGTGACTTTTGTTGCTAAATCTTCAATTGAAAGTTGGTATTTTGTACACTTCAAGAACAAGCAAGCACTACACGCCCAGGTGCCAGGGTGACCAGGTGTGTCACCCAAAAGGGCTTGGCGTGTCACCTGTGACACGCGTGTCATAGGTTGGCCATCACCGACGTAGATGGAGCAACGCCGTCCTGTCCTCGCCTATCAGCCCCGAAGCTGGCATGTTTTCCGGAAGTTCCTTAACAAGCGGAATTCAAAAGCAAAGTACTGAATGCAAATATAATCCTACAGCATGTTAAGGGCTCCAGACTAGGGATGTGCGCCAATATTCGTGACATTCGATATCCGTACAAATTCCGACATTCGTATATGAATTGAACGTTACGACATTCGTACATTGACATTCGTACGAAGCTTCGGAACATTCGTGAACTGGGGAGGTGGGAAGGCAGCTACTCCCGTCACATCTGCAATCGATCCAGAGTGCATTCAACATGGATTGAGAGCGGAGTCAAAGTGGAATCAGGGCAGATTTGACGCTTTCAGAACAGATATGTTGCAGGATACATATAGGATTCTCATGGGATTTGTATGGGACTGAACACTTGTATCAGAGCCGAATCCTACCACATTTGAAGGGGATCTATTCGAACGAATACAGATTTTCTTACATTCAATTTGCTACAAATCAAATGCCCAGTCCTGCCAGTCCAGCTTCCTCTTCGGAGGGCGAGGGTGCATTTCCAATGGCCCAGCAGTCTGGGCAGCAACTGGGGCACAGTGGCGCGGATGTTGAGAGCCAGGGGCCAGTTTTGGGGGAGCACACAGACAGTTCTGGGGATGAGAGTTCAGAGAGCCAGTCCCAGGAGCGCCCCTTCCCTCTCCTCCTTCGACAGCAGAATCAGGTAAGGCGCAGATCGCAGGGTCTGGCGCAGCTACGCTGTCAAGGGAGTGGAGCTGCCTCCCCTACTTAACCAAGTAGCACATGCTGGTCTGACATTGCAGGCAAAGTATTTGTGCAACCCCCGTCCACGTCTTGGCCCGTGAAATTGACTCTTGGATCTTGCTGTGATTCTTGCCGAACATATGGAACCCCAACTTTGGACTGACCTGACACTGCCTACTCTTGAGCCCCCCAATGGACCGCCGTGAGTGTGCGTGTGTGTTTGTCTTGCTGCCCTCTCCTGCTTGGGACACGACACGACACGACACAGATAGATAGATAGACAGACAGACAGACAGATAGATAGATATAGATAGACAGACAGACAGACAGACAGACAGATATAGATATAGATAGATAGACAGACAGACAGATAGATGCACGCATGCACATACATACATACATACATACATACATACATACATACATACATACATACATACATACATACATACATACATACATACATACACCTAGCATTCCATGACTATTGGTTTTGTATTGCCTGGAGGTCTATTTCCTCCATCTTGGAGTTTGGAGTGAGTGGGTGCTGGTAGGGTGAACAATTAAATATCCATCCTTAAATCTATCCCAAACTTGGAGACTTTCTGCATCTACCTGCAGTGGCTCAGATGAATTGCTCCCTGTTCCCTCCCACACCATTTTCCTTTTGCTTCTTGTCTCTTTAGATTGTAACCCTGAGGGCAGGGACCTGTCTAAGATTAATATAATATTGTACAGGGCTGAGTACATGTACAGCGCTTTAGAAATAAACAACAACAATAATAATTGCGCTTATGCAGGAACAGTTCCACCTCTGCGTAGCCTCCATGTCGGATCTCAAGTTTACTCCTGTTTGGAGCACCGCGTGGCTTTCTGAAGGATAGAATTTCCTCCGCCTAGAAGGGTCTGTTTGAGGTGGGCTTTTATCTCCCACTTGCTCTGCAGTGAGAACTGGCTGTGCTTTTGTGAAAAGGGCTTTTTAATGGAGACATTGAACATTTTTTGTTTTTGAACAAGTGTGAAATCAAACATGGAGAACCATTTGTTCGGTTAAACATCCAACCAACGGCTGCTCCATTTCCTTTAGAGGTTTTTGATTACGTAGACCTCTTGCTTTAGAGTTTCTTCTTTCTTTACACGTTCTTCTTGCTTTAAGACTCGTTTCGTGCTCAGTAGATGTCAAAAGACTCTGATGTATTTCAGAAACAAATCATGTGTACAGAACCACAAGGAGGCCGTAATGGGTCTCAGGTCTGTTGTGGAAATATGGCATCGAAGGCTTCCGTACAAGTATTGCAGCGATGGTGATGGTGGTAATTGCTTTACGTGCAAAACTCCAGGAAACAAAATCAAGTTCAGAAGCCTGAAAGCTCAAAGGCTTAACCCTCAAAAACCTCTTTCTGGAGAACTGTTGCTGCTTATTCGCTACCAAACCCAATTCAAGATGTTAACTTTGACTTATAAAGCCCTAAATGACTCAGCCCACAAATATCTAAAGGAACACCTTCTTCCCTGTCCCCTGAGATCTGGAGGGGAGGCCCTCCTGGTTGTACCTCCACTCACAACAGCAAAAAGGGTGGGCACCCAGGATAGGGGCTTTTTAGTGGTGGCTCCCAGATTGTGGAATAGTCTCCTTCCTTAGATGCATCAGGCACCTTCACTCTATGAGTTTAGATGAGCTGTGAAGATGCACCTCTTTGCCCTGACCTTTCCTCCCCACCTTCAGACACTGCCATGGTTTTAATAGGTTTAATATGTGATTGATTTTAGTGTCTTTATTTTGTATGTGTTATTGTAACCCACCCTGAGACCCTTGGGTATAGGGTGGGATAAAAATGCAAATAGATAGATAGATAGATAGATAGATAGATAGATAGATAGATAGATAGATAGATAGATAGATAGATAGATAGATAGATAGATAGATAGATATTTCCACCTGTGGGTTGTCATTCTGAGGTTGCTTTAAAGTTTTAGGTCTCAGCTACACCTGTTTTAATCCACCTTTGATCCACCTTCAGAATAGGGGAACGTATCAGTAAAGCAGCAAGGCATGTTCTTTCCACATCATCTGACCGGAAGGTGAGTTTTTGGGTAATAGATAACACGGGAAGGAAATCTGCTGGTGTGTTCTCTCATTCTTAAGGTGGTTCGAAGGTCGATTAAAGCTTAGGTGTAGCTAGTTCCTTATGGGGTTATTACAGGCTCTAAGCATTTCTGGGTTATTATTAAGGTCCCAGGAGCCAAAGATGTTTAATTATTGTTGCATTCTGGAAGTTTTTGTGCTCCGTCTGCATATGGCAAGGGGCCCATTCTGCTCTAGCTATTCTATGCTCCTGGTAAAATAACTTTTTAAAAAACTTCAATAGGAATACACACAATTGGACTCTACCATCAATTAATCCATCGTGGAGAAGTTCACACTCCCTGGGCGATTTCGCACTTTCCTTCCCGTCTGCTGGACAGGAACGGAATGCATTCCCCCAACATTGACTTACAGACTAAGCCCCGTGTAATCGGTCACTCACCTGTGACTGATCTCAGGGCCAGTCCTCTTCTGGGCGCCGCCATTTTGTTTGTGGCACCCTCTGTGACAGTGCATTCATCAGTGCCTTTGCTATGATGACATTGACACGCTGCGTACACACAGTCACGCCTATGGTTAGGGTTAAGATTCAGGGTTAGGGTTAAAGTTAAGGGTTAGGATGAAGGTTAAGGGTTAGGGTTAAGGATTTAGGGTTAGGATTAGAGTTAAGGGTTACGGTTAGGGTTAAGAATTAGGGTTAAGGTTAAAGGTTAGGGTTAAGAGTTAGGGTTAAGGGTCAGGGTCAGGGTTAGGGTTAGGGTTAGGGTTAGGGTTAGGGTTAGGGTTAAGGGTTAAGGGTTAAAGGTTAGGGTTAAGGGTTAAGGGTTAGGGTTAGGGTTAGGGTTAGGGTTAAAGGTTAGGGTTAAAGGTTAGGGTTAAGAGTTAAGTCCTAGTGATCTCGTTTGCTGTGTGTAACTGTTGTTTTACATAATAATAATAATAATAAATTTGTGGAAAAACATTAGGTAGAAAGAGGAATCATACACCCAAACTGAGGAGAGAAGGGGAGGGGCCTCACAAGCGCCACCCATGCTGCCCTCCCCTAGACATTGACCGAAAGGAAAGACTGGGCTCACCCACCACAGCACGGTCCAGCCTCCTTTAGCTCGTCCCCCCCGCTCGCACTGAGGAAGAAAAGGTGGCCTGAGATGCCAGGAGGGGTTGAGTCCTCTGGAAAAGAGGACTCTGGTTAGAACTCTCTAACCGGGTTAGGCTGGCTTGGAAAATGAATTGAATAAAAATAATGTGAGCAATGTAACCTGAAGTTGACTTACATTCATCCTAAACTAAAGGTGTGACCATGGCCAAAGTCCCTTTAAAATCCAAGGCATGAAGCCCGTGAACTGGCCGGCAGGACAGAGAGGACCGTTCTTTTGTCTCCTCCCCTGCCCGGCCAATCTGGGAGGAGCTACACAGCAATTGTCCACTTAGCCCCTCCCCTTCTCCCAGTGTTGACCGCTGCCCCATCCAGTTTAACCCTCTATTTCTCGTCCTGCTGTGGCAAAATGACATAGCCTGCCTTGTTGCGAAAGACCGTGACATTTCTGCCTGGAGGAATCCTATTCAACTTGCTTCAGCAGCCCTAGGAGGAAGTCAAGGCCCTGAGTGTCAAGCTGAATATTTACCTGGGCCTGTTTACATTGCTCATGTCAAATATTGAAAGGTCCAGGGGAGGCCTGAGTGACTGAAAGGAGGCTTTTGAACGATTACGTTAGGCGCTGTTTACAGAAGATGGACACCATTGATTGGAGATGCTTAAAATAAGCAGAGACAAAAGCGACTTCCACACATGTGACTAGTGTATGCTGCAGAGATGCCTTCTGGCCCAGGGGACATTTGCCTGGACAGGAATGGGAAAGGACAGGTGGAGTGGACTTGTGGTTGTCTGCATAAATGTCTTCCCTGCCCGGTCTACCTTTGAAGCCGGGATACCAAAGTTTCCTGGCTTCGATGCTGCTGTATGAAGTCATTTCTGCAACATTCTCAGGATGGGTCCCAGAAGTGGGCTAGCATCCAGAATTTGTCTCTGGGGTCCAGAAAAGGCTATGGGTCCTGCTACCTTACCCCACCTGTGTGCTCAGTGGGGGCAGGAATTGGCACCCAGCCTGCTTTGCAAAGGGACTGCTTCTAAATGATACGTCCCTAGAACACTCCCCTTGGCATGGTTTCCATGCTTGCGCACTTCAGGGCCTCTGTATCTGCTTTCACTTCTGCGCAGCCCCCTCCCAGGTCTGGTTCCATTCCCATGAGATGGACTGAAACCCAGATTAAGAGAGGCTTTCATCCAGATGTCTGGTGGACCCATTAAATCATGTCTCCAAGAGGGACCAGGGGGGACTGATCCAGAACACAGGAAGTGGATAGGGAATTGGTTCTTGAAGTGGTGTGGATGCTCCATGCTAAAGCTCGCTGGGTAGAGATTTGCATGAATGTTTTTTTTTTTTAAATTCACTTCGTATCAAATCTAATGTAATAAAATTTGTATTCGTTTGTGTAACGCAAGGGAAAATAACTCAAATCTCAAATACTTATATTCCCAGCGTTTGTCCTCAGTTAAAATTCCATATATATTATAATAAAGCTGCTTGCTGCCACCAATGTTAAATATGCTGCCACCAGTTGTTAACGGCCTGTTGTTCTAGTGTTTCAGTTATAGTTATTTTATTGTCTAGGTAGCGTGTTGTAATATCCTAAACAAGGATATAATGTCAGAACTTCCTTTTAAAAGTATATTTCTTCTCTGCCCCTATGGGCTGAATAATTATGTAACAAGATGGAGTTTAAAGAATCACCAAACTTCCCTCCCCCACTAGCTCTGCCTAGCTAGTCTGTGATACTGTATCTTTCAGTCCCTATGACAACGGAATGAACCACCTGAAGTCTTCTTAAACAACAAGAAAATGTTTTTATTGAATACAGTTTAAGTTATCAGTCAGTTTCTTCTTAAAGTTGTGCTTTGTTACTTCAAGAGCCAAACAGTTAAGTCCTTAGCTTTCACACTAAGTCTAAAGACTCTCAAACTTCATGAATAAAACTTTCAATCAGTTCAATATATGTTAGCTTGCCCTTAATTAACTTCACACATAGAATCAAACATCTATTAATAGACTCAGGACCCTAATTCAAGCCTCCTCAGTTAAGGGCCCGTTTCTCCCCTTCGTTAACCTCCCTCCAGGATTAACGACCCAAGGCAGAGAACAGAAATTGTTCCCTCAGGCCCCCTTAAATATGGGCCTGGCTGGCTAGCTTCGCCCTGATTGGCTGAACTCCTCCAGCATTCTATTTCACCCCTCCCTTTGGAGTGCTCAACTAGCCCCTCCCTTAGGCTACTTACCCTTGATAAAAAACGCTTTGGCGACACTTTTAAGCGTCTGGACTTACCGTGTTCGCCACACTTTGCATTTAAAACCAAAAAACTTATCTTTTGGGATTGAGGGGTCCTAGCAGGCATTACAGTTTGAATAGATCCCCTTTGAATGTGGTAGAAGAAGAAGAAGAGTTGGCTTTTCTACCCCACTTTTCTCACCCATTTAAGGGGACTCAAAGCAGCTGACAAAGCTTCTATTCTTCTCCCCACAACAGAACATCCTGTGAGGTGGGTGGGGCTGTGAGAGCTCAGAAGAGAGCTGTGACTAGCCCAAGATCACCTAGCTGGCTTCGTGGAGGAGCGTGGAATCAAACTGGGCATCCCCAGGCAAGAGTCTGGCTCCCTAACCACGAGACCAAGCTGGTAGGATTCTATTCGATTTTGAATGTATTTATACAAATTTGTATTTGTACAAATCTGTACGAATATCTAATATGGACAGATACATATATGATATATATCCATACGTATCCAATACATATCCAATACATATCCCGTAACATATCCAGCCTGAAAGCGTCAAATCCGCCCTGAATCCACTTTGAATCCCCTCTCAATCCATGTCGAATGCACTCTGGATCCATTGCAGATGTGACTGGAGCAGTCGCTTTTCCACCTCCCTGTTTCGTGAATCTTATGAATCATTTGTAGAAATACGAATGTCAATGTACGAATGTCATTACATTCGATCCGTATACAAATGTTCGAATTCGTATGAATTTGTGCAAATATCAAATGTTACAAATATCAGTGGACATCTCTAATCCTGGGTCGTCTCCTGTGAGCCTGGTGTGAACGAGCCCTGAATCTGGGCCTTTCTACGTGCAAACTAGGGGTGTGCGTGAATGCATTTTTATCATTCAGTTTGTCACAAATCGAACGTTTGAAAATCTGTATTCGTACAAATAGTTCGCATTCGAATGTGATAAAACTCTACTCGATGCAAATCTATTTGCATCTATTCATACGAATATTCAATACGTATCGGATGCAAATATTACGGAGCTGATATGAAAGGATACATATCTCTCTTTTTTTGTCCATTTTTTATTTATTTTCATTGATACATTTCCATACATAGTTATGTACCATTACAATTGTTTAAAAAGAAAATTTTTCCATGTGACTTCCTCCGTTCTTCTTCTGATCTTTTACATTTTGCTCCCTTCATAAGCTTGTTACTTTTTCTCCTAAAGGCCAAAGGCTTCCAGCGGAATACCCAGTCCCTGAAGAAATTGTATGAAAAGCCCCCAATCTTCTATAAACTTATTCACTGTTTTATCTTTTAATAAGTTTCTTAGTTTATCCATTTCTGCCATCGCCATCAATTTAATTATCCATTCCTCTTCAGTAGGTAATTCTTCTTGATTCCATTTTTGTGCATATAATTGTCTTGCCGCTGTTACCATATACAATATCAAGGTCTTTACTTTGCTTAAATTTTCATCAACCATACCCAATAGAAATAATTCTGCTTTAAACTCAAAATTAATATTCAAAATCTGTCTCATCCGGCACCATATTAAATTCCAGTTTTGTTTTTTTGTTTTTGCTTTCTCACATGTCCACCACATATGATAGAAAGTACCATCTACCTTTCTACATTTCCAGCATTTTGTTGACATATGATACATTTTTCCAAGTTTATACGTATCAGATGCAAATGATTACAGATCTGATATGAAAGGATACATATCTGATACGTATCCGTAACATATCCGCACTCCGAAAATGTCAAATCCGACCTGAATCCACTTTTCATCTGCTGCCAACCATGTCGAATGCAATCTGGATCCATTGCGGATGAGACCGCTGCTCCGTTTTTCCACACCCCCAATCTAACAAATGTCTGAACTATTTGTACGAATGTCCGGAAACATTTGTATTCATCCAAATGTTAGTATACGAATATTGTAACATTCTATTCGGTACAGATAACAAATATTACGAATATTTGTGAACATACCTAGGTTGCAAACCCTATGTGTTATCTCAGCTTTAATCTATCAATGGGGGACCAAAACAGTAGTATTTCCTTTGGCGGAAACTCACCAGCAACCTTGGAGACGTTTCCCACTCCAGGATGCTTCCGTAAAGCCAGCGTAAGCAAGAAAAAACAGGGTAAGGAGGCTGAAGCGGAAACATTCCAGCTGCAATTGAAGCTGCTATTTAACAGTCAAAAGTTCAGTACGGCTGGAGTTGGCAACACTTTTTCTGCTGTCATTGGGCTTAACGGCGCAGAGAGCGGTATTTACTGGGAGCTTGAATTTATTCACGCAGCGCGTGCTGTTCCCAGGAGCGATGGCAGCCGCAGGAAGGGTAGATTATTAGATTTTTAGAATAACTCCACCAGGACACCTGGTGGAAGTATACAAAGTCACGCATGGTATGAAAATTATGGATAGGGAAAGATTCTTTTCTCAGTCACTCAGCACTAGAACCAGGGTAGAGAAGGGTAACGAAGCTGATGGGTAGGAGAGTTGGATCAGAAAAGGGAAGGGATTTCTTCACCCAGAGGGTCATTGTGAGCCAGTTTGGCCTAGTGGTTAGGGAGCTGGACTCTGATCTGGGAAGACTGGATTCGATTCCACCCTCCCCCATGAAGCCAGCTGGGTGACCTGGGGCTAGTCACAGCTCTCTTCTGAGCTCTCACAGCCCCACCCACCTCACAGAATGTCTGTGGTGGGGAGAAGAAGGTTTGTCATCCACTTTGAGTCCCCCTAAATGGGTGAGAAAAGCTGGGTAGAGAAGCCAACTCTTCTTCTTCTTCTTCTTCTTCTTCTTCATTGGTCTATGAAATTTGCTGCCAGAAGAGGTGATGACAGCAACCTGCCTAGATAGCTTTAAGGAAGGGTTAGACAAATTCATGGATGACAGAAGTGTCAATGGCTACTAGAACGGATGCCTAAGTACATCTTTCAGGTTGTGGGTACAAACAGGATGCTTCTAAGGCCATTTGTTGGTATTCGAGAGCAGGTGAATGTTTGCCCTTTTCTCTCCTTGAGATGCCCATGGGCAATTGGTGGCCACTGTGCGCAACAGGATGCTGGACTAGATGGGCTGTGGTCTGATCCAGCAGAGCTCCTCTTATGTTCTTATGAGAAGGTTTGCCCTTGTCTCTGCTTGATATGCTCTTAGGTTCTTATGGACTAGATGGGCTGTGCCCATTACCACCTCCAGGCACCTGTCAAGCACTTCAGCCGCCTCTCCTGATTCGGGTGGCACAGAGAGATAGAGCTGGGTGTCCTCTGCGTATTGATGGTACCTCACTGCAAATCTCCTGATGCGCTCTCCCAGCAGCTTCATATAGATCAGTGGTTCTCAACGTGGGGGTCGGGACCCCTTTGGGGGTCGAATTACCCTTTCAGAGGGGTCACGACGAGTCTCCCGCTGCCCTTCCCTCCCACCTCCCAGCTGCTCCGCCCCTGTGGTTGGGGGTCTCCACAACATGAGGCACTCCATTAAGGGGTCGCGACATTAGGAAGGTTGAGAACCGCTGATATAGATATTAAAGAGCATGGGGAATAAGATCCATCCCTGAGGAACCCCACAGGTGAATTCCCAGGGAATCCAGATTCCTGGATTCGGTGGGCATTTCCTTTCCAGGACAGGAAATGGATGCGTGAGAAACATCCCATTCCGATTCCAGTGGCTAGAGGGGGGAGGAATAAACAAGCACAGTTTTAAATCACCGAGCAATTACATAATTGCCAGACCTTGGCTGCTTATGGAATTTAGCCCCAGGAGGCCTCCAGCTCCCCCCCCCCCCCGTGGACTTTACGTAAGAGCAAGCCTGTGCCCATTCTTCTTACCCGTTGGCTTATGTTTCAAGCGGAGAGCGGGTGGGCAAAGAGCTGGGTGGCCACTAGATCAGTTCCTGCGTGTACCAAGCTCTGGGGTGAAAATTGGAAGGGGGAAAGGAGAGATGGGCATTTAGGGGTGTGTTCAAGTGGCTCTTATTAACCAGGCTGATGAAGGCAGTTAATGGGTGTTTTTCCACTGTCACTAGAAGTACCCATTAATGGGTACAAAAATGCTATTACGTACCCATTAATGGGTACTTATTGAGTACTTTTAGTGACAGTGGAAAAACACCCAATGTAAAATCATAGAATCACACAGTTGGATGGGACCTCCAGGGTCATCCAGCCCAACCCTCTGATCAATGCAGGATTCCCTGAACCATCCCAGGCAGATGTAGGTCCAGCCTCTGCTTGAAGGCCTCCAGAGAAGGAGAACCCACTACCTCCCATGGCAATCTGTTATGTTGACTGATCGCCCTCACTGTCAGAAGGTTTTTCCTAATATCTAATTTGCATTGACTCCCTTGAAGTTTCATCCCGTTGTTTCTAGCCTCCCATCTTGTGCAAGTGAGAATAGGGACGATCCGTCTGCATTGTAACAGCCCTTCAGATACTTGAAGACTGCTATCAGTTTGGCCTAGTGGTTAGGGAGCCTACCTCACAGGGTGACCTTGGGCTAGTCACAGCTCTCTTCTGAGCTCTCACATCCCCACCTACCTCACAGGGTGACCTTGGGCTAGCCACAGCTCTCTTCTGAGCTCTCACAGACCCACCTACCTCACATGGTGACCTTGGGCTAGTCACAAGCTCTCTTCTGAGCTCTCACAGACCCACCTACCTCACATGGTGACCTTGGGCTAGTCACAGCTCTCTTCTGCGCTCTCACAGACCCACCTAGCTCACAGGGTGACCGTGGGCTAGTCACAGCTCTCTTTTGAGCTCTCACAGCCCCACCTACCTCACAGGGTGACCTTGGGCTAGTCACAGCTCTCTTCTGAGCTCTCACAGCCCCACCTACCTCTGTTCAGTTGTGGGGAGAAGAATAGAAGGTTTGTCAGCCACTTTGAGTTCCCTTAAATGGGTGAGAAAAGCAGGATAGAAAAGCCAACTCTCCTCCTCCTCCTCTCAGTCTTCTCTTCTGCAAACATTCCTAGATCGTTCCTCGTAGGTCGGGCATGCATTTCAGAGCACTCACCATTTTGGTAGCTCTCCTTTGGACTTGCTCTAGTTCGTCAATGTCTTTTTTAAATTGCCGCTGATCAGGCCTATGTCTCCATGTAAACTGGATCGGTGTGCCTGGTTAATGCAGACCTACTGATCCGTATTAACCCAAGGAAAGTGCAGAAAAGGCCCTGTTCCTTTTTTAAAATACCATCCAATCTCTTAGCTAGCATCACATATGATAACAGTTGCTTCCAAATTTAATAAGGTGTTGCACAAAGAAGTATTTCCTTTTGGCTCGTGCTGCTTCTTCCAAGATCCAGCTTCACTGGGTGGTCTCTGCTTGTGGGATTTGGGGAAAGCGAAATACATCTTTGTATTTATTTGGGCCCTTCTTGCACACACCTGGCCTGATCTGGAATGGCCTTTGAGGCCAGCTTGGTGGCTGTTCTGGACCAAGGCCACCGTGCAGATGGCACCATTCCAGCCCAGAGCAATTGCTCTGGGCTGGAATGGTGCCATCTGCACGGTGGCCTAGGTCCAGATCAGCAGCCAAGCTGGCCTCGAAGCTCATGAAGTCTTCAGAGCTGCCTGCATGAGTTCTGACGGCTGGGAATGGAAGTTCTTGGCCTTGGAGGCCCCAGCAGGCCCATTTCAGCAGTGCACTTCAGACAAATTCATGGTGGACAGTTATATCAATGGCTACTAGAATGGGAGCCCAGGTACCACCTCCAGGCCACTTGCAGGGAGTCAAGAGCGGGTGAAGGTTTTCCCTTCGTCTTCAGCTTGAGATGCCCATGGGCAATCGGTGGGCCACTGTGTGGGACAGAAGGCTGGACTAGATGGGCTGTGGCCTGATCCAGCAGGGATCCTCTTAGGTTCTTATGGACTAGATGGGCTGTGGTCTGATCCAGCAGGGATCCTCTTGGGTTCTTATAGACTAGATGGGCTGTGGCCTGATCCAGCAGGGCTCCTCTGAGGTTCTTATGGACTAGACGGGCTGTGGCCTGATCCAGCAGGGATCCTCTTAGGTTCTTATGGACTAGACGGGCTGTGGCCTGATCCAGCAGGGATCCTCTTAGGTTCTTATGGACTAGACGGGCTGTGGCCTGATCCAGCAGGGATCCTCTTAGGTTCTTATGGACTAGACGGGCTGTGGCCTGATCCAGCAGGGCTCCTCTTAGGTTCTTATGGACTAGATGGGCTGTGGTCTGATCCAGCAGGGCTCCTCTTAGGTTCTTATGGACTAGATGGGCTGTGGCCTGATTCAGTGGGGCTTTTCTTAATTCATGGAGGATAGGCGTACCAACGGCTACTAGAAGGGATGCCCGGGTACCACCTCCAGGTTGGAGAGAGGCCATTTGCTTGGAGTCAAGAACAGGTGAAGACTTTGCCTTCAACGTCTCCTTAAGACAGCCAGAAGCAATTGGTGCGCCACTCTGTGAGACAGGTGGACATTCATGTGCTGAAGGGAGGCTCATGGTTCTCTGTCTCATATATAATGAAATGAAACTGCAACCCATATAAAATGATTCATACAGATGGCAGTAGCGGGGTGCATTGATTTTTTTTGGGGGGGAGTGATTTGTATTGAACCAAATGCAAAAAAAAACTTGTATTTGTTTAAATAGATCCTCTTTGAATGTGGTAGGATACTAATTCAAGACGGATGTTTGATAGGAATTGCATACAAATCCCATATGTATCTGCACTGAATGTGTCCAGTCTGACCCAAATCCACTCTCAATCCACTTTGAATACACTCTGGATCCATTGCAGATGTGACTGGGGCAGAAAGATTTCCCACCTTCCCAGGTTCAGGAATGTAACGAATATTCGTATGACAGTTCCCAACTGTTCAATTCCAGTTCGAATGTCAATCTTTGAACGAGCCAACATTCGATTCGAATTCAAATTCGAGAGTAGCCGAATTCATACAAATTTTGAATGTGACAAATATTTGTGCACAACCCTAATCACAAGTATACACAAATTAGGCATAGCACAAATGCATTTTTTGCATTTGAATTCAAATTGAATCGAATATTCAAATATTCGATTTGAATCAAAAATCAAAAATCTGTATTTTTGAAAAACCCGTTTGAATCCGGATTATCCAGATCTGTATTTTCGAAAATCCAATTCGAACCAGATGATACGAATGTCGGAAACGTTTGTATCCAATTTTCCAATCCATTCGCATTCCGTTTTTATCGCGTTTGCATTTTGTTTACATCCCGTATTATAAGTGCAAACGGACCTGATATTCAGATGCGATATACAGGGACAAATTCAGTCGAATTATTCGAAAATCCATATCAGATTTTTGGAAATCAAATTCGAATGTTTATATTCTTCGGATTCGAATCAGATATTCGAATTATCAAATTCTAAGAAACTGGCTACTGATAGAGCTACAGCGCTTCCTCAGAGGCAGAAGCTTTGCAAATTCTGTCTCATTCCTCTTCCAACTGTGAGCCAGTTTGGTCTAGTGGTTAGGGAGCCGGACTCTTATCTGGGAATACCGGGTTTGATTCTACCCTCCCCCACGAAGCCAGCTGGGTGACCTTGGGCTAGTCACAGCTCTCTTCTGAGCTCTCACAGCCCCACCTACCTCACAGGGTGACCTTGGGCTTGTCACAGTTCCCTTATGAGCTCCCACAGCCCCAACTACCTCACAGGGTGTCTGTTGTGGGAAGAAGAACAGAAGGTTTGTCAGCTGCTTTGAGTCCCCTTCAATGGGTGAGAAAAGCGGGATAGAAAAGCCAACTCTTCTTCTTCTTCTTCTTCTTCTTCTTCTTCTTCTTCTTCTTCTTCTTCTTCTTCATCTCTTGCAATTTCTGTGTCTCCCCATCACGGACCCCTCGTGCCCTGCACAGACTCCCACCTAGGGACGTGCATGAATGGGTGTGTGTGTGTGTGTGTGTGTGTGTGCATTTGATTTGTCCCTTCAAATGTGGTAGAATTCTATTTGATACAAATGTATTCATATGAATTCACACAAACATCCAATACAAACAGATACATATCCCATATGTATCCAATACATATCCAATAGGTCTTCATACGTATCCGATATGTATCCTGTAACATATCCGCTCTGAAAGTGTCAAATCTGCCCTGAATCCACTTTGAATCCACTCCCAAACATGTCGAATGCAATCTGGATCTGCTGCAGGTGTGACTGGCGCAACCGCTTTCCTACCTACCCGGTCCATGAGTGTTCCACGGCATTGGTATGAATACATCTGTAGGGATGCGCATGAATATTCAAAACATTAAAAATCCGATCAAATTCATTTGAATTTAGACATTCGAATTCAAATCAAATGTCTATAAATTTGAACGTAAACATTCAAACGAATTTTGGATTTCCAAATATCTATGGGTACGCACATGATGCGTGCGTGCACCTACACATCTTTACTGCAGCGGTACACATTTCTACAGATCTGTATGGGACAAATACGAGATGCATACAGGATAAATACAGAATGCGTATGGATGCGTAATGGTGTGTGGCCATTCATATGTGCAAATTCGAATAGAAAATTCAAACAAATAGATTCAAATCTATTCGAATTTAATCGAATGTGGATACACTCAAATTTTAAAGATTTGAATTTTCAGATATTCAGTTTGGATCAGATCCTGAAAACTGCATTTGTGCATGCCCCTATATGTAGGTTGATGTACAAATGTCGTAATGTTCAGTTCACATACAAATGACATTTGAGAGCAGACCTGACTGAAGTATATAAAATCATGCACAGTATAGAAAAGGGGGACAGAGAAAATTTGTTTTCTCTATCATGCAAGACTAGAACCAGGGGGCATCTATGAAGCTGATGGGTGGGAGAGTCAGATCAGACAAGGGGAAGTATTTCTCCATCCAGAGGGTCATCGGTCTATGGAATTGGCTGCCAGAAGAGGTGGTGACAGCTACCAGTCTGGATGGCTTTAAGGAAGGGTTAGACAAATTTATGGACGACAGATGGATCAATGGCTACTAGAATGAATGCCTAGGTGCATCTTTCTGGCTGGGGGGCGGGGAGCGGGGTGCTTCTAAGGCCATTTGCTGGGACTCGAGAGCAGGAGAAGGTTTGTCCTTGTCTCTGCTTGAGCATTTGGTGGGCCATTGTGTGCGACAGAATGCTGGACTGGGCTTCTCTTATGTTCTTATGTTCTTATGAACGTACAAATTTGTACGAATTCATGTGAATACTGAGTGTTATGGATATTCGTGCTCCTCCCTACCCCCACCGCATGGAGCATCCATGTACAGGCCGGTGCCGGGCTCTGTCTCACTTCCCCTTGCGGACGGTCAGAGAGCTTCACTGTTTTGAGCTTGTCTCTGCAGCTGCCTGGACGGCCCATCCCCGGTACCAGGATGTGGTTTCTAACTGGGTCAGATTTGCTGATCCTATCATTCTTGTGATAAGCTGGATGCATTGGCACCCAACTGGCTAACATCCTGGTTCTGCTTCCTCTTGTCTCCCTATATAAGGGCCTGCCTCTCTGCAGAGAATATTCCGTGCATTGCAGCAAGTGTAGATGGTGAATCTGCTTCTGCTGCAGATTAATGAGAGATGTGAAAACCTTGCAGCCCTTGAAAGTGACGCCGGCCCTCCGCACGCTCCCGGCCCTCCTGCAAACATATCATGGTGAGTACTGGAATGCACCGGTCAGTCTGTGGGAAAGGGCTTTCCAAATCATGCTCATTCCAAACAAAACAGAGATCTTAACCTAGGGAGGGGGTAGATTTTTTCAGCAGGCCTTCAGTAGTATCATATTAGGATGGAGGAACTTTGAAGGTCATCTAGTCTGAGCCCCCAGTAATTCCATACATTGGTTGCTCACAGCTGGTGGCTACCTGATAGCCTCTGCTAGGAGATCTCCAGGGAAAGAGGGAGACTTCATCTGCCCACAGGGTGAACATAGGAAACTCAGAGGAGCCCTGCTGGATCAGGCCACAGCCCATCTGGTCCATAAGAACCTAAAACGAGTCCTGCTGGATCAGGCCACAGCCCATCTGGTCCATAAGAACCTAAAACGAGTTCTGCTGGATCAGGCCACAGCCCATCTAGTCCATAAGAACCTCAGAGGGGCCCTGCTGGATCATGCCACAGCCCATCTAGTCCAGCATCCTGTCACACACAGTGGCCCACCAATTGCCCATGGGCATCTCAAGCAGAGACAAGGGCAAACCTTCTCCTGCTCTCCAGCCCCAGCAAATGGCCTTGGAGGCCTCTTGCTTGTCCTTCCAGCCTGAAAGATGCACTTAGGCACCGATTCTAGTAACCATTGATATACCTTTCATTCATGAATTTGTCTATCCCTTCCTTAATGCCATCTAGGCTGGTTGCAGTCACCACCTCTTCCGGCAGCCAGTTCCATAGACTGATGACCCTCTGGGTGGAGGAATCCTTCCCCTTGTCTGATCTGACTCTCCTACCCATCAGTTTCATAGGCCCATTGGGTGGTAGCTGCCAGTGGGCAAACCTGTCTTTGTGCCAGGGCTGCTGCAACCAAAGTGTCTTCAGAAACCACTGCAGCTGGTATTTTCGTTGGCATGGCTCCCCTACCGGTATGTGTGTTATATTCTTTGGCATGAGCCCATTCCCCACTATTTATTAATATTTTATTTATTATTTGTATTTCTATCCCACCTTATACCCGATGGAGGATCCCACCTCCATCCTTGGTAGCTGATTGTGCTGCTGATCCACTTATTTCCAGGATATTTTTCTCTTAATATTCTACCAGAATCCCGTCTTGTTTCTTAAGTCCATTTGGTGCAATGCAGAGGTGTATTATAGGTCCTTTCCACATGGGATTGATGTCTCGGTCTGGAATGGCGCATAGTCTGGATGGTCTGCGGTCTAGAACAAGATGTGGGAGGCCCCACACACCACTGATATGCTCTTTCCACAGTGGACGGTGACATGGACTGGGTACGGTGCGAAAATGGCACCCTTCCCCACCCTCCTGGGGGACCTGCGTGAAGGAGCCCACAAGCACACAGCTATTGATAGAGTGATCTATGAAGTGTGTGCAAACAGCGTGCCCTTGTGGACTGCTATACCAGGATCGGCCCCTTTTCTGGAAGGCACCTAAATGCGCCAATCCGGGGCACACCACTAAAAAGGCCCCGTCCACGAACTGCAAAAGCCAAGAACGTTCATTCTGGGTTTTGAAAGCTGGGACCGCCCTTCGATCCTGGGGCTTAGGGTTGGGAGGGGAGGGGAAGGGAGGGGTTGCTTAAAACACGTACAAACCTTGGCCGGGCTACGTCGCCCGCACCATGGGGAAAACAATTTTGACACAAGGCTCTTCCTTTCTTCCTTCTTCCTCCCCTTCTTTCTTTCCATCTGTCCTTCCCTCCCTCTCTCCTTCCTTTCTTCCTCCTTCCACCCTCCTTTTCTTCCCTTTCTCTTTTCCTTCTCTCCTTTCTTTCTCCTTTCTTCCCTCCCTCCATCTCTCCTCCCTTCCTTCCTTTCTTCCCTCCCTCTCTTTTCCCTTCCTCCTTCTTTCCCTCCCTTCCTCTCTTCTTTCTTTCCTTCCTTCCATCCGTCCTTACCTGTCTCCTTCCTTTCTTCTTTCTTCTTCTCTCCTTCTCTTTCCTTCATTCCTTCCTACCATTCCCCCTCTCCTTCCTCCCTCTCTCCATCCTACCTTTCCTCCCTCCCTGTCTTACTTACTCTCTCTTTCCTTCCTTCTTTTCTTCTTCTTTCCCTCCCTTTCTCTTTTTCCTTCCTTCCTTCCTTCCCTCCATCCATCTCTCCTCCCTTTCTTTCCTCCCTCTATCTCCTTCCCTCCCTTCCTCCGTCTCTCCTACCCACTCCTTCCCTCCCTCCCTCCCTCCCTCCCTCCCTCCCTCCATCCTTGCAGCTCAAATGCAAACTTTTTGCTAACCTCCTGCCTTAAATTGTCTCCCAAGCTGAATGTAGTTGCCTGAACGTAGTTGGGTCTGAAGCCTGCGCCAGCGTCCCTCCCAAACAGGTGTGGGTGACCTCACCTGAACCTTTTCCCACGAGCGCTGTCACCTCTTCTTGAATTCCACTCCAAACAAATGCTCCCACCATAATGAAAGACTAAAATAATATGATGGGGAAGGGGGGGGGCAGAGTTCCTTAAACATTGGCGACGTGAATAGGGTAACAAAAGGCTATTATGAATGCACGCATAATACCTTGCAGTTGGGCTAAGCGCTTGCCAGAACCGAGATGTGTCCTTTGTCTTTGGAGGGTATCAAAGGGCAGCCTTCTCGGGGGGTGGGGTGGGGGTGGTGGAGGGGTGGGGGGGGGGGTGGCGGGGAGGGATTTCTTCTGGTAGCTTATTTTGGGTCTCTGGAAAGGACAGCAAATTGTTAGCAATGAAAGATCCCGTCCTTGTATTGTGATCGCGCAAGAAGGTTGACGTACTTGGCCAATCTTAAAGTTCAGGTGCCAACAACGGTGGCTTCTTTCTTACACCATGCCCTGGGCTTCCTGGCCGACAGAAATTGTCCGATGTATTGATTTGTTTATTTCAGATTTTGCAAACTCTGGCCGAGGAGAGCCATGGAAGTCGACCATTTCATGTGCACCTGAGAACAGGGGCCTATTCACACTAGGGCCAGTAGCGCATGATTAGCAAACTTCTGGTGAAGACCATTTGCACTTGGAGGAGGCCACTACAGCCTCCAAGCGTGCTGCCTCACCAGAAGTTCACTAATTATTGATTAGGTGTGGAGCTTGAAATCGTGCCCCACACCTTAACCGACGTTGACCAGGAACTTACCCGAAGCATCCAGTGGCGCAGCCATCCGCACCTCTTCCAGTGGTCCAGGGTTGTCTGAAGTACCACCTCAGATGACCACTGCGCATGCGCAGAGCGTCAGCGTTGTCATGGTGACAGCGCTGATGCACCCACCGGTGTGAAGGGCGTCACAGCCAAAATGGTGGCGCCCAAAGGGAGACTGGCCCTGCAATCGAATCAGGTAAATATTCGATCATTGGGAGGGGGGCAGCCAAAGTTGACTAGCGCTCCAAGGGTGAGCACTAGTCAACGTTGGTTAATCATGCTCCTTTGTCGTCCAGTGCAGGGAAAGGGTAGAGCGAAACGCCCCTGGTGGTACTTTGTGATCCAAAGAAAATGGACAGATGGGAGGGGATTTTTTCAACAGGTCTTCAGTAGTATCATGAAGGGCTGGAGGAACTTTGAAGGTCATCTAGTCTGAGCCCCCAGTAAATCCATAGGTTGGTTACTCACAGCTGGTGGCTATCCAATAGCCTCTGCTAGGAGATCTCCACTGAAGGAGACATCATCTGCCCACAGGGTGAACATAAGAACCTAAGAGGAGCCCTGCTGGATCAGGCCACAGCCCATCTAGTCCATAAGAACATAAGAGGAGCCCTGCTGGATCAGGCCACAGCCCATCTAGTCCATAAGAACCTAAGAGGAGCCCTGCTGGATCAGGCCACAGCCCATCTAGTCCATAAGAACCTAAGAGGAGCCCTGCTGGATCAGGCCACAGCCCATCCAGTCCATAAGAACATAAGAGGAGCCCTGCTGGATCAGGCCACAGCCCATCTAGTTCATAAGAAACTAAGAGGAACCTTGTTGGATCAGCCCTGCTGGATCAGGCCACAGCCCATCTGGTCCATAAGAACCTCAGGCCACAGCCCGTCTAGTCCAGCATCCTGTCTCACCCAGTGGCCCATCAAATGCTCATGGGCATCTCAAGCACCATCATCCTTGTTCCTACTGGTCTGTCCCTAAATTTCTGTAACAAGGGAAGGTACAGGGAGACCTGCTGGATCAGGCCACATCCCATCTAGTCCAGCATCCTGTCTCACTCACAGTAGCCCACCAATTGCTTCTGGGCTTCTCAAGCAGATGATAGTTCATGATAGGTGAACATCTGGGCAAATGCCTTACCAGAAGTTGCCCCATTATTTACTAGCAGTGGTGCACAAAACCAAACCTTACCTGAAAACTTACCTGCTGTGTCCAGTTTGCAACCGTTCACACAAGTTTTTGGTGTGAAGGGTCATATGAGATGACCCCAAACATGACTGTGCATGGACAGAGCATCATGGTTGCCATGGCGACAGCACATGCGCTGTCGTGGCAGGGTCTGGATGCAAGATGGTGGCATCTTACTGCCGATTGGACACGCACCTGGACACAGGTAAATCTCTGGGCACGCGGGGCCCCGTGCAACGTGTCTTTGTGCAAATGTTAGCACACGTCTGTCACGTGCTTTTTCCATCCAACAGACAGGAAGCCAAGTGTGAAAGCAGCCCCAGAGCAACCACAGGCAGCAGCAGCATCTGCGCATTGCGTGGGCTTTAGAACAGCAAACGTGCACTAAAGAGTACTAGCATAGAAGAAGAGGAAGAAGAAGAGTTGGCTTTTATTCCTTGCTTTTCTCACCCTTAAGGGGAATCAAAGCAGCTGACAAACCTTCTGTTCATCTCCCCAACACAGACACCTTATAAGGCAGGTGGGGCTGTGAGGGCTCAGAAAAGAGCTGTGACTAGCCCAAGGTCACCCAGCTGACTTTGTGGGGGAGGGCAGAATCAAACCCGGTATTCCCAGATAAGAGTCCTGCTCCCTAACCACTAGGCCAGACTGGCAAGCTGATCAGGTTGTATTTTGCTGAAAGAGGGGGTAAAACATTAGTGTGCCCTCTCAGGTCTACCTTTAGCTTCCAATCTCTCCTCTGAGTGCAACTTTTCTGAAAAATAATAATTTTTTTTTTAAAAAAAAGGCATCCATTGGGAAGATGTCTTCCATTTCCTGCCCATTTCTGCTTCCCTTTTGGCTTGTGGTTAAGTGCTATCTGATCGTCTCATGGCGAGGTGGTTGTTGGAGCCAAGAGCGGAAATGTGTAAAAAGCTCAGCGGCTAAAGATGATTTCGCTTTCCTGGAAAGCCACGTGCGGCTGGGCTGCATCATTCACAAAAAGGGCGGGGATCTTGCACGATCTGTAGTAATTCTGGGTGGAAAAGGTGACTTTGAGGAAGTGAAGTAAAGGCACCGGTGCCCTCCAGCTGAGCTGACTGTGGGGGCAATTCCAAGCGATGGTGGGGGTGGTTGCCACCAGGTTGGAGACCTTCAAAAGAGGGTTGGAGAAACTCATGGAGGACGGCTTATCAATGGCCCTCTCGGCACTTACTTGGTAGTTTGGATCCAGGAGCTCCTAAGAACCTTTCAGCTTCATGCCAATCCGGATCAAGGAGCTTCTAAGAATGCGTCATCTACACGGGAGTAGAATAGATTTGGATCAGAACTGTGCTAAGGTCCCACGAATCTGGATGAATGGTAGATGTGGTCTTCACCTCCGCTAGCACCCTTCAGCACACATTTGCTCTAAAGCCCACTCAGTGGTGGATGACGCCTCTAGCTAATATGGATTAACTGAGGTAAGTACAGAAGGGACCAATGGCTGGGAGGCTGCTTCTGGAGCAGGAGACATTCATACCTCTAGAGCATGTGACTGGCGAGAGAAGATAGGAATGTCAAGGGGGTCCCCTTTTAGTTTTGAGGTGCAGGGCAAGATTTGGTGGTGGGAGGTGGAGAAAGAAGGTTCAGAGAAGGACCTCTCTTCCATTCCCCTCTGCCTCCCAACTTTCAGAATGTAGAGATTCCTGACGACCTTCTCGCTGGCTTCTTAGTGCTCCTCTTCAATGCCAACTCAGTCCAAAATGGGTCATCCCTCATCCACCACTTGGGCTGACCTGGTCTGTGCCACAGACGCTTGGGTGGGTGACCTGGGAGGCCCAGCTCTTACTCAGACCTGCCCCCAAGGACATCTGGTTGAAGGAGTTGGTGTAGTCCATAAGGAACTATCTCCCACCTCATGGCCTGTCCACTGCATGGGTTGAGGGACTTATCTTGGGGTTGGGCCAGAGGGACAGAATGGAATTGGTGCACCATTCACCCTGCTGCCCAATAGCTTCTGTGTCTGAGTTGGTGAGACTGTCTTGGATTTGTTGTGGCAGGTCCCCTATGGGGTGGTGCTGAAGGAGTACAGTATCTATGCTCAGGATACTTTCATGGGCGAGCTTGGGACTTCATGGCTTCTATGACAACCATGGATCTGTCCCACTATGTTTTGGGTTCCAACCTATGTTGCAGGATGCACTTTTGACCTGGTCTTTACTACAGATTGGGAGAGTGAGGGTCTGTTGGTAGGTAAACCTGTGCCAAGTCCATTGTCACGGACAGACCATTTTCTGCTGAAGTTTGAGCTAATGGCCCTAGTTCATCACTGCAGAGCTGAAGGACCCTTTGAGATGGTCCACTGTCGGAGGGAATCTGATGGATTCCTGGTGACTTTGGGAGAGTTCCCAGCTGACATGGCCAATACCCATGGGCATCTCAAGCAGAGACAAGGGCAAACCTTCTCATAAGAACATACAAACCTAAGAGGAGCCCTGCTGGATCAGGCCACAGCCCATCTAGTCCAGCCTCCTGTCTCACACAGTGACCCACCAGTTGTCCATGGGCATCTCAAGCAGAGACAAGGGCAAACCTTCTCCTGCTCTCGAATCCCAGCAAATGGCCTTAGAGGCCTCCTGCTTGTCCCCCCAGGCTGAAAGATGCACCTAGGTATCCATTCTAGCAGCCATCGATATATGTGCCATCCCTTCCTTGAAGCCATCTGGGCTGGTAGCTGTCACCACCTCTTCCATAGACTGATGACCCTCCGGGTGAAGAAATCCTTCCCCTTGTCTGATCTGACTTTGCCCATCAGCTTCATAGATGCCCCCTGGTTCTAGTGTTGTGTGATAGAGAAAAGAATATTTCTCTATCACAAAACGTCTTAAAAGATCTGCACTGGTTATCTATTTCCTATCTAGCATGATTCAGGGTGTTGATGTTAAGATATATGTATATATTTAAAACATTTTCATACCACTTCATCATATCAAAAATCTGAAGAGTTCAACTTCAAAAGCGTTCAAAAGTAGTTAGAATACACATCCACATTAGAATATTAAGTCCTGGGAAGGGATATAAAACAGTTATGTAATGCTGAAGGAGCGTTAACATCGTAAGAATTACGATTACAGGATGAGGCCTGCCTTGCCTTCGAGTTCCACCACCGTTAGTGATGCAAGGAGTGCCTGAAAGGGCCTTTTCTGTGCTGGCCCCTAGGCTGTGGAATAGCCAGAGAGTGGAGCTTTGCTAAGTGCCAACACCATATGGTTTTTGGTGCCTGGTTAAAACATACCTCTTCACCCAGGCCTCTAATATTTAGCTTCCTCTGAATGTGGCCCTGCTGGGGTGGGAGAGTTGTATGTTAAGCTTTACTCCATTTTATCAGTTTGTTGTTTTTATTCAGCATTGTGAACCACCCTGAGGACTTTCAGGTTAAGGACAAGCGAGCCTGATCCAGTCCCACCTAAGGTGAATCTGAACAATGCTTTGATTTAAATTCTTGCACAAGCAGGGTGTTGCATGATCCACATGCCCCCACGTAACCATGTGATCTTCTGATCCGTCCTTCTGTAGAAGGTGCAAATCTATTGAGGCTTCCCCAAAAATCCTTTCAGCGGCACCCCTTGTTTGGTCTAGTGGTTTAGAGAGCCGGACTCTTATCTGGGAATACTGGGTTTGATTCCGCCCTCCGCCATGTACCTAGCTGGGTGACCTTGGGCTAGTCACAGCTCTCTTCTGAGCTCTCACAGCCCCACCTAATTCACAGGGTGTTCTGTGGTGGGGAGAAGAACAGAAGGTTTGTCAGCCGCTTTGAGTCCCTTTAAATGGGTGAGAAAAGCAGGATAGAAAAGCCAACTCTTCTTAATATTATTATTTATTTGCATTTTTATCCTGCCCTATACTGAAGGGTCTCACGGCTGGTTACAACATAAATGAACACATTAAAACCAATAACATATTATTGTGAGCTAGTTTGGTCTATTGGTTAGGGAACTGGACTCTTATCTGGGAATACCGGGTTCGATTCCACCCTCTGCCATGTAGCCAACTGGGTGAACCTTGGGCTAGTCACAGCTCTCTTCTGAGCTCTCACAGCCCCACCTACCTCTCAGGGTGTTCTGTGGTGGGGAGAGGAACAGAAGGTTTGTCAGCCGCTTTGAGTCCCCTTAAATGGGTGAGAAAAGCAGGGTAGAAAAGCCAACTCTTCTTCTTCTTCCTCTCCTTCTTTCCAGTACCACCTTCTGCTCCCATGGTCATCTCTGTGGTCTAAGGTGGCCACCTACTGGCCAAAGAAATTATAACAGGAACAGTGTTAACCAAGGTCATGGTCCCACCTCCACTTCAAGCCTTCCTTAGCCCATCCTCAGTCCTGTCTGCTCACACCTTTAGGGATGTGTGCTAGGGGTGTCCACAGATTCAGTTTTTAATTCTGATTTGTCACAAATCGAATATTCCAATATCTGAATGTATCCGAATAACAAAAAAATAATGTTCAGACGTTTGATTCGATAAGAATACATGTGTATGCATTTATACAAATAATTCAGACATTCATATCTGTACTGGTGCATACACTATTCGTGCATATCCATACGCACCTGTATGCATCCAGTATACATCCTGTACAGGATGTGTTATGTACCCGTACATATACAAATGTCTGGATTATCTGTATGAATAACTCAAGATATTTGCACGCAAATTCACAAATCCAAATATATTTCAAATATTCATGCAAACAAATGTTAATTGGTTGGCCTGAATTTCTTTGTTTGTCCTTCCTAACCCTAGTCTTTCCCTATATTTTTCTGCACTCTGATTCTTGAGTCTTTGCAGAATCCTTCCCCTCACCTGTGCAGCTGTATAAAAGCAAGTTAACAGGTAGCAGAAGAGCACAGTGAGTTTGGTACTTCCACAAAGTCACAGTTGTGAGCTGTGTTTATTTTAACTATTTTACTGATTATAGGCCACTGAGGAAGACCTGTGTCGAAACGCGTTTGGCCTCTTTTATATTTTTTATGTTTCATTATATTATTGAGATATTTTCTATTATTATTTTTACATTTTTCATTAAAGCCTAGTGGGGTATTGTTACCCTTTTAGAAATTATAATTGCTTTTCTGTTCTACAGTTTTGTGTTTCTTATTCACAGAGGTATTTGGGGGAGACATTGTCTTCATTTATTTTACCCTATTGGGGTACTTTCTTGTCTTTGGCAGAACCCCCCCCCCTCTTCAGTTTTGGTTTTCAAATATTCATGCGCATCCCTAATGCGCACAAATGGGGGTTTTTGCATTTGATTTGCACTGGATTGAATGTAAGAACATTTGTATTTGTTCAAATAGATCCCCTTTGAATGTGGTAGGATTCTTTTCGATACGAATGTATTCATACAAATTTGTACGAATATCCGATACTAATGTATACGTATCCAGTATGTATCTGATACATATCTCATATCTGCTCTGAAAGAATAGTGTTAAAACAGGAAACTCTTGTTTAGCTATCTGTCTCACCAGAAACATTCTGGTAAACAGGTGTGAGCAAGTTTGGTCGCGTGGTTAGGGAACCAAACTCTTTATCTGGGAATACTGGGTTCGATTCCAGCCTCCCCCATGAAGGCTGCTGGATGACCTTGGGCTAGTCACAGCTCTCTCCTGAGGTCTCAGCACCACCTACCTCACAGGGTGTTCACTTGAACAAGAGACAGAGATTTGGGGTGTTTTTCCACTGTTACAGGAAGAGTACCCATTAAGTACCCATTAATGGGTACATTAATGCCATTTGGTACCCATGAATGGGTACATTAATGCCATTTAGTACCCATGAATGGGTACTTAATGGGAAAACACCCTTGGTCTGGCTTTGAGCAACTATTTTAGCACAGTGCAATCAGTGACCTGATTGAAGTATATATAAAATTATGCACGGTATAGAAAGGGTGGATAGAGAAAATTTCTTTTCTCTATTGCACAACACTAGAACCAGGGGGCGTCTATGAAGCTGATGGGTAGGAGAGTACGATCAGTCAAGGGCAAATATTTCTTCACCCAGAGGGTCATCGGCTTATGGAATGTGCTGCCGGAAGAGGTGGTGACGGCTACCAGTCTAGATGGCTTTAAGGTAGGGTTAGACAAATTTATGGATTACAGGTGTATCAATGGCTAATAGAATGAATGCCTAGGTGCATCTTTCAGGCTGGGGGGTGGGGGGACCGGGGTGCTTCTAAGGCCATTTGCTGGGATTGGAGAGCAGGAGAAGGTTTGCCCTTGTCTCTGCTTGAGATGCCCATGAGCATTTGGTGGGCCACTGTGTGCGACAGGATGCTGGACTGGATGGGCTGTGGCCTGATCTAGCAAGGCTTCTCTTATGTTCTTATGTTCTTAAGTAATAGGTTGGTTGATTTACCTAGAGTCTGCTGCCACCTAGTGTCACCCAGGAGTACTTGCAGGAAGGGCATCCCCTTCTGCAAACATTGTCCTCGCAGATTTGCTGATTGCAGAACTTTTGGGTTCACCCAAACCAAGCAGGGATGTGAAAAATTTGACCCGTTTCTGCAAATTCCATAGAATATTTCAAATTTTCAGACATTCACATTGATTCAAAATCCAGTTTTTTCCGAATATCCAAACCAGTCTCCTATGTGTGACAACAAACAATTCAATTGAGCATTCGTATTTCACTACATTTCTGGTCATGGGGGGGGGGGGGGGGGAATGGTTTTTTTTTCTTTTGCAAAAAAAGTTCAAAAACGAATGTGAAAATGCATTTCTTTGATGTAACGGCCCAGAAGTTAATTATCAGATTTTCTCTTCGACAGCAAAACAAATGTGGATTTTGTGTGTGTGTGACCTTCCTTGGAAATAACAACAGCATGAAATCAAAATGTTTCATGTATACCTTTACGTATTTATTTATTCATTCTGCCATTCCTGCATTAATTAATTGGATAAATAATAAAAAATTAATAACATTATTAAAACCTTATTTATTTAGTGAAATACAAAGTTGCTTTTCTCTTTCATTGGGCAATTATTATTTTTTCCAAGAAGCTTATTTTAGGTGAAATTAAACTGACTCACTTTCATTCTACCATTATTTATTGTCATGTTTACAGTATATTTTATCATGCTTTTCCATGCATACGCTTGCTTTTCCATGGGGAAGCAAATGTTCTTTCCTTTGGAAAAAAAAAAGGTTAAAAACGAATGTGAAAATGCAGTTTTTTGATGTAACAATTCAACAGTTAAACAATTCAACCAGTGAGCCAGTTTGGACTCTTATCTGGGAATACCAGGTTTGAGTCTGCCCTCCTCCACGAAGCCAGCTGGGTGACCTTGGGCTAGTTAGACCCCAGTTACAGAGATGCAGGAATTTGCCCACTTTGGTTTCCTAAGCAGTTTTGCAGACCCCTGAGCAAAGTATAGAGTACCAAAGGTGAGCCAGTTTGCTGTTGTGGTTCGTGTGTCGGACTCATATCCCGTAGTCACCAGGTTCAATTCTGCACTCCTCCATGAAGCCAGCTGGGTGACATTGGGCAAGTCACAGCTCTCTTTCTGAGCTCTCACAGCCCCACCTACCTCACTGGGTGTCTTTAGTGGAGAGGAGAACAGAAGGTTTGTCAGCCGCCCTGAGTCCTGTTAAGGGTGAAAAAATCAGGGTAGAAAAGGCAACTCTTCTTCTTCCTACGTGAAGCCAGCTGGGTGGCCTTGGGCTAGCCACAGCTCTCGTTCTGAGCTCTCACAGCTTCACCTATTTATTTATTTATTTATTTATTTATTTATTTATTTATTTATTTATTTATTTATATTTCTATCCCGCACATACCCGAAGGTGTCTGGGTGGGTTACAACAAGTAAAAATAAATTAAAACAAGATACAAATTAAGAGCAGATACAGATTAAAATGAAGTACAAATAAAACAAGATGCACACTTAAAAACAGGGGAGAAGAACAAAAGGTTTGCCAGCAGCTTGGCGTTCCCTTAAGTGGGTGAGGAAAGTGGGTAGGAAAAGCCAACTTTTCTTCTTCGAATTACATTCAGTAAAGTATTTGCCTCTCTCATCCACAGATTCTGGCTGCCTAGGAGCCCCACCCCCCCCCCCCCCCAGCCACGCGCGCCACAAACCCACGTTGTCTCCGGTATGGATAACCTGACGTCTTTCGCCGCCGCTAAGAACTCCTGCACTTACCACGAGGAGTTCAAGCAGATCCTGCTCCCCGTGGTCTACTCCGTGGTCTTCGTCCTGGGGCTGCCCTTGAACTTCATTGTCATCGTCCAGATCTGGATTTCCCGCAAGGCGCTGACGCGCACCACCATCTACATGCTGAACCTGGCGGTGGCCGACTTACTCTACGTCTGCTCTTTGCCTCTCCTGATCTACAACTACTCCCAGAAGGACTACTGGCCCTTTGGGGACTTCACCTGCCGCTTTGTGCGCTTCCAGTTCTACACCAACCTCCACGGCAGCATCCTGTTCCTCACCTGCCTGAGCGTCCAGCGCTACCTGGGCATCTGCCACCCTCTCTCCACCTGGCACAAGAAGAGGGGCAAAGGGTTCACCTGGGTGGTGTGCGCTGGGGTGTGGCTCTTAGTGGTGGCCCAATGTCTCCCCACCTTCGTCTTCGCCTCCACGGGCATCCAGAGGAACAGGACCGTGTGCTACGACCTGAGCCCGCCGGACCAGTCGGCCAACTATTTCCCGTACGGCATCACCCTGACGGCCACCGGGTTCCTCATCCCCTTCGTCCTGATCCTGGGCTGCTATTGCACCATGACCAAAATCCTCTGCCAGAAGGACGAGATGATCGGGCTGGCCGTCCGGAAGAAGAAGGACAAGGCCATCCGCATGATCATCATCGTGGTCTTGGTGTTCGCCGTCAGCTTCTTCCCCTTCCACCTCACCAAGACGATGTACCTGATCGTCCGCTCCATCAAAGGGATCCACTGCCTGACCCAGCAGGCTTTCGCCATCACCTACAAATGCACCAGGCCTTTCGCCAGCATGAACAGCGTCCTGGACCCCATCCTCTTCTACTTCACCCAGCGCAAGTTCCGGGAAAGCACCCGGCACCTGCTGGATAAAGTCAGTTCCAAATGGAAACACAACTCCTGAAGGACGCGTCCTCCTGGCGGGTGTAATTGCGCGCCCTGCTGGGGCGAGGAAGGAGGTGGGGTCCACATCAGTTCTGTGGACCCAGGTGGCCATATTTAGGCCGTATCCCCCTCTGTTGTGGTACCATGCCTAGCACGACCAGAAGCCTACAGGCCCAACTCTCGTTGCCATCTCAACTCCTGTGGAAGACCTTCCATTCTTCTGCAAAGTATCAATAATGGACACCCGAGACGTTGCATTTGGGGTTCTGAAAAACTGTTCATAGTAGGAACCAGGAGAACCTGTTCCATGCTAGGAGCCACTTTGGTCTTGTGGTTAGAGTGTTGGGCTCTTATCCAGTAGTTTCCTGGTTTGATTCTGCCCTCCTCCACAAAGCCACGTGGATGGCCTTGGGCAAGTCACAGCTCTCTTCTGAGCTCTCACAGCCCCGTCTACCTCACAGGGTGTCTGTTGTGGGGAGAGGAACTGAAGGTTCCTCAGCTGTTTTGAGTCCCCTTGAAGGGTGAGAAAAGCAGAGTAGAAAAGCCAACTCTTCTTCTTCTTCTTCCTCCATGAAGCCACCTGGGTGGCCTTGGGCGAGTCACAGCTCTCTTCTGAGCTCTCACAGCCCCACCTACTTCATATGGGGTCTCTTGTGGGGAGGAGAACGGAAGCAGGTTCTCCTTCTTCTTCTAGGTTCTGACCTCACCACGCGCCAGAAGGTCAACAGTGACACCAGAAGAAGAGCATTGCACTTACTCATCGAACTGGGATGCTTTTTATATGAAGTTAGATGGACAGATTGTTTTAGGATGAAAGATCTGTGATGGACGTCCAGGTGGAAACCCTGGCAGCTGGACAAGGAGGGAACTGCCTTAGGCCCATGGAAAAACCTACTGGTGTTCAGCTAGGGTGCATTCCAGGGATGCTGTCATGTTTGTCCCCAGAAGAGAAACCCGTTGTCCCAAGTAGGGTCTTGGACAAGCCATCTCCAGTATGTTAAACGGGCCAAACTCTGTGGAAGCCAAGAGTGACGCTTGGTTAATGTGCGTGACCCACCTCACGTCTCTGGAGGGGACCCTTTGGACACAAACCGTGTTTTGGTGACTTTGTCTTATCCCGGTATGATCCCGAATCAGGGGCCCTTGCTACCTGCAACCCTTCAAGGTGACAGGATCAACCCGGGGCACGGTGGCACGTGCTTGTCTAACAAAATAACAAGAAAATATGTCGCACACCTGTGGGGAAACGGTGCACGCAAACTGTGAAATGTCTTGCTGTGTTTTTTGTTTGTTTGTTTGTTTGTTCATTTGTTTGTTTTGAGACCCAGGCTTTGTACAGGTGTCAGCTTCTTATTTAATGCATTGTAAAGGAATCAAAGGCCTGGGCTTCGTGAATTGGTCAAAAAAGGCCCCAGGGGCCTTATCCCTAAATCCAAAAGTGCACTGGAAAGGAACAGTTGTTATAAAGTGAAAACTGGGCTCAGTAGAATCAAACGGGTGCCCTTTGGCATCTAAAGGCCCTTTCTACATAGGTCCTTATTCTGGATTATATACCAAAACAGGCCTCTGCTATCCCAGGATGAGACCTGCCGTAGTCTGCTCAATTGCATGGAGTCAGCAGGCCTCTATTTCAGGATATAATCCAGAGTAAGGTCCAGTGTAGAAAAGTCCAGGGGTGAGATCCACAGTTGGACCACAGCCTGATCTAAGGGTTACCATGTAAGAAAGGAAAAGGTGCCACTCCGTGCGTCTCAGCACCTAATGACTATTTGGGATTTCCTGGTGGCCTCCCATCGAAGTACTAAATTGGTATTCATAGAGGCACACTGGGGAGTGGGGAGACATTTACACATTCTTGATTCAGGTCAGTTCAGTGGATTCCAGGCTCCTTTCTACACTTGGCCTTATTCTGGATTATATCTTGGAATAGAGGTCTGTTGTCCACATGCTAGGTCAGACTACGGCAAGCCACGGGCGGGGAATTCCGTAGTCGGTATTAGCAGGTAGACAGCGGATTCCTATTCTGGGATACAAACCGGAAGCAAGCGAAGTGCAGAAAGGGCCCGGCCAGGTTTGAAGGTGTTGAATGGCTCCTGGCAGTCCAGATTATTGGAATGTATTTAATTTATTGAATTTATGTAATAAAGTTATGGTCCGTGTGCGAAGATACCAAGTGGTTTTTGCTTGACTGAGGAGGAGAGGCTTTGGGGGGAATCGGTGCCATGTGCAAAGGGCTCTAGAAGAAGGAACAAGCCACTGGGCCATTGTGTAAAGGGGAAACAAGAAAGGATCTCTTTTTCTCCCTCCTCGTGCCCTGGCATTGACTGGTGGCAAAGCCAGAAAGCAAGTCTGGCTTTGCTTCTTTATCAAGTGGACGGGAATTCGCCTGTTTTCTTTGCAAGGTCTGGATGATCCCCAGCAGACACAAAGGGAGACAAACACCGCTGTGGACACTGGGACCTAAGGACATTACAATCCAGCAAAGAAAAGCCCGTACGGAATAAGGAATAGCCACAGGATTTTAGAATATATGCGGCAGAAGGGAGCCTGGAGGTCGTCTAGTCCAGCACTCGTAGTTTGCAATAGCTGAACATCTGGACAGGCGGACCTGCACTTTCAGGAGGCATTTACAGCCTAGGGGTGTTTCTCCGCTGGCAGAAAGTACCCATTTTAGCACCCATTAAGGACCCATTCGGCCGAGAGCCGGATGACCCCATTTCCACCACGGATCCCATTAGGGACACATCTGTTTCCACCACAGCTCGGGAAATCCGGATCATATGGGTCATTCAGGACCTATAATATGGGTCTCCTGTAGACCCCATTAAAGGGGTCTACAATGGGGTCTTCAGGCATCAAATCTGGATTATAGGGAGCCTGTTTCCACTAGGGGGGGGGGTTTCCACTGAGCTCTTTTAATCTGGATCTAAGAAGATCCAGATCTAGGGATCCTAGAATCCTACCACATTCCAAAGGGATCTATCCAAATGCATATTAACTTTCTTACATTCAATTCGATAGGAATAAAACGCAAACAAAAAACAAAAAAACCACCCTTCATGAACATCCCAAGACAAGAAGCCAAGAGCAGAAACGCCCCAGATGCAAAAGCTTAAAAACCAAACCAGTCTGGCCTAGAGGTTAGGGAGCCGGACTCTTATCTGGGAACACTGGGTTTGATTATGCACTCCTCCATGAAGCCAGCTGGGTGACCTTGGGTGAGTCACAGCTCTCTTCTGAGCTCTCACAGCCCCACCTACCTCACAGGGTGTCTGTGGTGGAGAGAACAGAAGGTTTGTCAGCCGCTTTGAGGCCCCTTAAATGGGTGAGAAAAGTGGGGTATAAAAGCCAACGCTTCTTCCTCTACCTCCATGAAGCCAGCTTGGTGACCATGGGTGAGTCACAGCTCTCTTCTGAGTTCTCAAAGCCTTGCCTACCTTACAGGGTGTCTGTGGTGGAGAGAAGAACAGAAGGTTTGTCAGCCGCTTTGAGGCCCCTTAAATGGGTGAGAAAGGCAGGGTATAAAAGCCAACTCCTCTTCCTCCATGAAGCCAGCTGGGTGACCATGGGTGAGTCACAGCTCTCTTCTGAGCTCTCACAGCCTCACCTACCTCACAGGGTTTCTGTTGTGGGAGGAAGAACAGAAGGTTTGTCAGCCACTTTGAGTCCCCTAAATGGGTGAGAGAAGCAGGGTAGAAAACCTAACTCTGCTGCTGCTGCTAGTGTACCTGTGAAGTTGCTTAAGGGGTTGGATTGTATGTGATTTTCTCAAGCGTTCCCTGCGGGATACATACTGGACGTATTCCTCAAGTTTAGGAAATGCAGTTCAGGTGGGGGCAAAATTGAGCCATACGGGGTTGTCCTTTGGCAGCAATGCTGGGGTGGCCGGAAGGGGCGACAGCAGCTGTGAAATCCCCATCAGAATTGAAACTAAAAGTGTGCTGCAGGCCAGACGTCCATTGGGTTGTGATATTGGCCTTCCAGTCACCTCCTATCCTTGTCTGAGCATCTACACGGGGACGTGTGGTCCACAGATGTCATACACTTGGAGCAGTGGTAAGAAGGTAAGAGGAGCCCTGCTGGATCCGGCCACAGCCCGTCTTGTCCAGCGTCCTGTCGCACACAGTGACCCACCAATTGCTTCTGGGCATCTCAAGCAGAAGACAAAGGCAAAACCTTCACCTGCTCTCCAGCAGCAGCCTGCACAAATGTATTTTTTGCATTTGAATTCGAGTCGAATTGAACGTTCGAACATTCGATCCGGATTTTCGAAAATCCGGTTCAGATCTGGATTTTCTGGGTCTGTACTTTCAAAGTCCGATTTGTATCCAAATATCCGAATGTCAGTAAGATTAGTATCCGACATAAGAATTTGTGCAAATCCGTATTCATCCTGCACGCATCCTGTTTTCATCTTGCATTATATGCACAAATAATTTTCATGCACATTCATATACGATAGATACAGGTCTCCTCATTCGAAAATCCATATCAGATTTTCAAAAATCTGAAATTCAATTGTGTAAATTCGGATTTTTGATAATCCGATTCGAATCTGAACATCGACATTCGATGGATTGGAATCAGATGTTCTAATTTTCAAATATCTGTGGACATCACTACCCCTCCAGCCCCTGCCAATGGCCCTGAGAGGCCCCCTGCCCCTTTCCCCAACCTAGGTATCCATTCTAGTAGCCATTGATACACCTGGCATCCATGAACGTATCAAATCCTTTCTTAAAGCTATCTGGGCTTTTGACTTTTACTATCTGGGCTGCTTGGTCTAGTGGTTAGGGAGCTGGACTCTTATCTAGGAATACTGGCTTGGATTCCACACTCCTCCACAAAGCCAGCTGGGTGACCTTGAGCTAGTCACAGCTTTCTTCTCAGCTCTCAGAGCCCCACCTACCTCACTGGGTGTCTGTTGTGGGAGGAAGAACAGAAGGTTTGTCAGCCACTTTGAGTCCCCTTAAATGGGTGGGAGAAGCGGGGTAGAAAAGCCAACTCTTTTCTGTCTCCTTTTCCTTTTGGCATATAATGACCTTCTGGGCGAAGAAATCCTTCTTCTTATTTATTTATTTATTATTTACATTTCTATCCCGCCCCATACCCAAAGGTCTCTGGGCAGGTAACTCTCCAACCCATCAGCTTCATGGCTGTTTTGCATTGCCACTAAGAACCCAATCACGACCCATTAAGGACCCATTTGGCTCAGAGCAGGAAGACCCCATTTCCACTACAGACCCCATTAGAGCCACATTTGTTTCCACCAGTTCTAGGTAAATCCAGATCATGTGGGTCCTTCAGGCCCTATAATCTGGATTTCATGTAGACCCCATTAAAGGGGTCTACAATGGGGTCTTCAGCCATCAAATCCAGATTATACAGAGCCTGTTTCCATCATAACTGGGCAATGGGGTCTACAGGAGGCTCCAAACTTTGAAGCCTGTGCACATTCCCCAAAGTCCCTCTGAAGTTGCCTCCGAAGCGGACCCCGTGCGAGAGCAACGCCTTGGTCAAAGGCTCCAGAGATTCTCCAAAGCTGCTCCAGCCGCTCTCCGAAGTGGCACCAGCCTGTGGAGACCCGTCTGATCACAGCAGCGGCCGGCAATCAACCTGGCAACGGGGCGGTGCCCGCACAGACAACGCACTCCTTGCCCACCCTGTGCAGCGAGTCGGAAGCCGTCGCACCACCGGATGCTGCAGGTAAGCCTTTGGCAAACTGTGCTCCACGCCTAATCAGCAATCGGTGCGCCTCTAGTTGAGGGCAGGCACGCTTCTTGGCTGTCGCCACCTAGTGGGCGTGCGTGTGCTCGTCACCAGGGCTGCACTAATTATTCACTAGGAGCCTAAGTGCAAATTGGCCTAGGGCCTGAGCCTCCACGCTCTGCCACAGTCTACCGGCGTATTCTGCCTACCCTCCTTCTTTGTGGCTTCTACTCCCGAGGCCTCTGGGAAGCTGAGAACTGGGCTTCTCCATCCATCCAGCAGCGCCCTCACATTTTCTGGGTAAAGGGGCGCACGGGTGCAACCCAGAAAATCCCACCACACTGGAGCCGAGAAACTCCCCTTGAATCTTGGCAGAATTAACTGCACCCCGATCCCTTTGTGTGTGTGCTGTGAGAGACAGAGAGGGTGTGAGGGTGTGTGTGAGAGAGCGTGCGTGAGAATGTGTGCGCAAGAGTGTGTGTGAAAGAGTGTGTGGGTGTAAGAGTGCAAGTGCATGACTGTGTGTGTGTGTGAGAGAGAGAATGTGTGTAAGAATGTGCGTAAGAGTGTGTGTGAGAATGTGTGTGAGAGATGTGTGAGTGTAAGAGTGCGAGTGCATGAGTGTGTGTGAGTGTGTGCATCAGTGTGTGAGTGTATGTGTAAGAATGTGTCTAAGAGTGAGTGTGTAACAGTGTGTGTATGAGACAGTGTGTGAGATAATGTGTGCGTAAGTGTGTGAGTGTGAAAGAGAGTGTGGGTGTAAGGGTGTGAAAATGTGTGTGAGAGATGTGTGAGTGCAAGTGTGTAAGAGTGTGTGAGTGTGTGTGTGTGAGTGAGTGAGAGGCTCCCAAGCCCTGGAAGAAGCCACAAGATTCCTTCCCAAGCGGGAAGAGGAAACCATGTGCGTTTGCCATTAATTCTTTCTTTCTTTCTTTCTCTCGCTCTCTTTCCAAAGAAACTTGCCGCAGGAGCAGCGACTCCCCGCGGACCCCCCCTTTGCCCCCCCCCCCGCCACTCGCCTAATTTTTCGCTTTCGGAGACCCGCCTCCCCCCTCCCCCCCCCCAGGGCAAAGTTGATGTGAATCCTTTTTTCTGGCCCCGGGGAAAGGGGGAGCGAGAAGGGGGCGAAAAGGAAGAGTGGAGCCCCCCCCCCACCCCCCGCCACGGAGCGCCGACCGGATGCGCTTTGCAACTGTTGCGCGCGGACGGCCCTGCTGGCACCGGGAGCGAATCCGGATCCGGCGCCCCGCTCTGCGTCTGGAGGCGAGGATGGCGAGGGGAGGGGAGGCGCGCGGGCGAGGGGGGCCCCGAGGAGGAGGGGGAGGAGGAGGGGGAGGAGAGAGAGAGGCGGACGCCCCCTCCCCGAAGGATTCCGGTGCGAGGAACCGGGTTCGCGCCCCTTTGGCTCCGGAAAGGCGCGGGGGCCGTTTCCTCTGACTCGCGCGCTGGATTCCGGGGCCTGAGAAGCGTCGCTTTTCTCCGCATCGATCGCGCGTTTCCAGCTCGGGACCGTTTTCGTTCGCCCGCACCGGATCGTCGTCTGCGCGCTGCTGCTGCTGCTCCGACGAACGTGGATCGGACCGGATCGGAACCGCCTCCGCCGCCTCCACGCGCCCCAAGCCAGCGAGGCTCCTTCCTCGTCCGTGCGCACTGCGAGGGGACCGAAGACCGGCGACACTCCGGATCCGATCCGATCCCGATCCCGATCCCGCTGCTGCCCTTTTACTCGGCATTGTTGCAGGAATCCGGATCGCCTCCGCCGCCTCCACGCGCCTCAAAGCAGCAAGACGTCTGCACTGGCGAGGAGACCAAGGACCGGCGACACTCCGGGTCCGATCCGATCCGATCGGGCTGCTGCTGCTACGATCCCTCTAACACCCCTCCCCCCCGCCGCCGTCCTCGCTTCGCCAGTGCTTTGGACTAACTTTTTGGGAACTTCGGGGGAACTTTGCTGCTCCTTCCCTCCCTGCTTCCACCCCCCCTCCTCCTCCTCTGCCCGCCCCCACCCCGGAAACACGGATGGCCGGAGGAGGGAGGGGCGGCGCGGCCGCCGCCGGGACGATCTAGGCGGGGTGGGGGGTGGGAGAGGGAAGCCGCTGCCCGGCGCTCCTGCTGGTGCCTGAAACAATGGCCGAGGGGGGGCCGGCGGAGGGGAGCGGAGGGGCCCCCTGCCGGAGCGTCTCCTTCAAGCGCCTGGAGCGGTGGATCGGGCCCGAGGGGGGCGGGGGAGGCGCCCTGCCGCGGGGGGAGCCGCCGCCGCCGCCGGCCCCACCTCTGGATCGGCGGCAGCAGCAGCAGCAGCAGCGGTGCCCGTCCGACGGTGCCCCGTGCCAGCCGCCGCCTCCGAGCGCCGCCAGGGCGCAGCTGCAGCGGGAGGAGCCCGCCGTCGGGCGGCGCTCGCCCAGCCGCCGCGCCGCTTCCTTCAGCGGCTCCCGCTGCAACGTGGCCGCCGCCGCCGCCTCGGAAGGGCTCCGATCGCCGACCGGCTCCGCTGCCGTCGGGGCTGCTGCGGACGAGTCCCGGCGCGCCCTTCGGAGGAGCCTCTCGCCGTCGGTGCGGCAGCTCTCGCAGCGCTTCTGCGCGCCAGCCCGGGCAGCAGCGGGAGGCGGCGGCGGCGGCGGCACGGAGCCTCCCCGTCGCGGCGCCCATGAGCCCGGAGGGGAAGCGGCGCCGGCGCCCCCGCCGCGGGCCAGAGCGCTGAGCGAGGCCCCCAAAGGTGCCCCCGGCGGCGGCGGCGGCGGCGGCGTGGAGGCGTCGGTGGCGGTGGCGGCGGCGGCGCTCGACTGGCCCAGCGTCACCGAGATGCGCAAACTTTTCGGCGAGAGTTTCCGACGGCAGCAGCAGCAGTGGACGCCCGCTTCCCAAGGAGGCGGCGAGGTCCAGCAGCAGCAGCCCCACGGCGCGGGGTACTTGCGGGCCTGTGCGCCTAACTGCGACGACGCCAAGGCCAGGCAGCCGGGAGGGGTTGGGGCGTCCCCCGCATCAAGGACAACAGCTGGGCAAGCAAAGACGGACTGGGCCGGCGGGGTGGTCCGGATCCTGCCCGAGGGCTGCGGCGGTGGGACAACTGACGAGCGGACCTTCTGCTTCCCTGGCCCCGACGAGGAGCGCCGAGAGACGCCGCCCCCACCGCCCCCTCGCAGCTGCATCCCCTTTCGGGCACACCGGCTGGCCCCCAGAGCGGAGGCCGAGAGGCAGCAGCCCCCGCAGCAGCCACAGCGATGGGATAGTTTACATTCTTGGCATAGCGGAGGCTCTGGCGCTCGCAGGGCCCCTTTGGCGGCAGCGGCAGCAGCCCCCGGGCCTTCATCCTCCTCCTCCTCTGTTTCCACTCCGGTCACCCCGGCCGCCCCCCTGGGCTCCTGCAGCCATGGGGAGATCCCTGGCAGCGAGGAGGAGTTGCTGCTGGCACCCAGGCGGGCAGAGGTGTTGGGACAGCAGCCGGGCACCCCTGTCCCTTTCCTTCTGCCGGGCCTGGGCAGTGGCCGGCCCAGGTCCTTGGAGAGGTCCTCTGGCAGCGAGGACGAGAGCCATCTTCTCCTGATGCCCAGGGAGCCCCCCCTCCAGAAGAAGAGGAAGGAGCAACCTGGGCTTCCTGGCCAGATCTCAGCACCGGAGGGCCTAGAGGGCATGAACTGGTACCTCCAAGCCCAGGAAGACCTTTGCCAGTTCCTCTCCTTGCCCGGGGATGAAAGGACTACGCCGGTTGTGGAGGCCGAGGCGGGGTTGCTCAGTGACACGGTGGCGCTGGCTGCCCGCGGTGGCGCAGAGGGTCACAAGCCGTTTGGTCAGCGCCTGCCTGAGGGCAGCACGCTGCCCACCTCCGGGTCCCTGTCTTCAGCGTCCCCCCTCCCGCAGGTCTCCAGGGTCTCCAAAGTCAGCATCCCCCCCTTTGCGCAGAGCCCTTGCGGTTCCCGGAGCAGCAGCCGGTACTCAAGCGCCGAGACGCTGAAAGAGGAAGACGGCTTTGGGCTCCCCTGGGCAGGCCAAAACCTGAACGTTGGCCGGCCCCCCGCGGCGGTGTTCCGGTCTCCGAGCTTCGGCCAGAGCGACGGCCTCTCGAGGTTGCAGCCGCAGGTACGGCTCCGTCCCAAATTGCCTGTGGACATCGCCAGAGCCAGGCCGGAGGTGCCTTCTGCGGAGAGCTCACCGTGCTGCAGCGCCAGGGCTGTGGAGAAGCTGAAGAACAGGAAGTCCATGTCGAACCCTGACATCGCGACGGAGACCCTCACTCTTCTCAACTTCCTGAAGGCGGATCTCTCGGAGCTCAAAGCGAGGAAGAAGGGGAGCAGAACGGGGGATCCGGAGGAGGTAACATTCGGCACCGGCAATCATCTGGGCGCTGCCGGGCACCGGCTAGTGGGCAGAACTCACAGCGAGGCTCCGCTGCCTGACCGTTGGGCCCTGGGCCATCGCCCATCTCTGAAAGACCTCACGGCGACCCTCAGGCGAGCCAAATCTTTCACCTGTTCCGATAAACCGGCGCCCCGGAGGCTCTTCCTGCAGAACGCCATGAAGCAGAGTTCTTCCGAACTCTTCCTTAGCACCTTCAACGACTACGACGGTGACGCCTCCAATGGCGAAGGCGTCCGAGGTGGCGAGGACGGGCTGCCAGTGGTCATCCAAGATCAGTACATCCAGGAGGCCAGGCAAGTCTTTGAGAAGATCAGTAGGATCAGCTCCCAGCATGATTACAACTTTGCCGTGGTTCAGAAGGACACCAAAGACGGCCGGAACGGCCAAAAGACTTGGCGGGAGGGAACCTCAGAAGATGACCCAGGCCAGCATTTGCAGAAAGCTGATTCTGAAGGACGTTTCTCCTGCGGCGAGTCCTTAGAAGAACTCTCAGGTCCCGAATCTGCTATGGCCGATGAAGGAATTGTGACGGAACCTGAAACGAGTTCCACCTATAGCTATCTCAGCCCATCGGTTGTGTCATGGAGATCGGCAAACCAAAGAGGAAGTGATGCCGGTCCAGTGGCGGCAGCGGCGGCGGTGGCAAAAGGGACCCTTCTTCCAAACCATACGACCAAAGAAAACAATGAAAAGGCGGGGGCTTCTGAGGAGGCCCTCCCCGGCAAGATGGTGCCCCAAGGGTTCTTAGAAGCGCCGTCCACTCCAGGTGCCCTCCGACGCCGGAGGAAGTTCCCGTCCGTGGGCAACGGTGGGTCTGAGTCGAGTAATGGGAGCAATGGCGAATCCAATGGCGAAAGCTACCGGTCCTTGAGTGACCCCATGCCGCACCGGAGGTGCTCCATCCCTGAGGACTCCAAGAACTTCTCTGTGGACAGTAACCTCCTGGGCTCCCTGAATTCCAAGTCGGGCATCCCGGAGTCCTCCGCTGTGGCTCTCTCCGAGTGCGCGGGAAGCGCCGCCAGCGACCTGTCCGTCTGCAGCGACGGCGTCAAGGACTACAGCACGGTGATCCAGAACATCGTCAGCCAGCCCGGGGCCATGGACAAGGTGATGGACGAGAAGTGGAACGGCAAGACCGTCAAGAAGAAGTCCTTCAGCGACCCCAGCCGACGGGGCGAGCTGGCCAGCGCGGGCTTCGACGGCCCAGGAGAGCCCATCAGCGAGATGGACCAGAGCATCCCTCCGTCAAGCAGCGAGCCCATCCTGTCGGAGCAGAGGGAGCATAAGGGAGAGGACGCCGGCCAGCTGTACTCCCAGCCCGCACGTGTCCCGTCAAGCCCACCAGAGGATGGCGCGGCTGACGCAGCTCAGGACTATGGCTTTCATCCCAAGCTGGCAGAGGTCTTGTCCCCTCGGATCGCCCGCCGCAGCTCCAAGAAGCGCACCAACCGAGCGAGCTGCCAGGAGCCGAGGAACGACGACATGACGCCTTCCCCCGTGGTCCCCGCTGTGCTGAGCAGAGGGAGGCCGGCCTCCAAGCATGTTCGCCACACCAGCGAGCCTGCCACCTTCGTTCCTCTCTCAGATGCCAACCTGCCCGCCCTGCTAGCTCAGGATGCCTGCCTCGGCCCAGCGGACCTCTCCGAGCTGCCCACCAAAGCCTGCCCGGCTGCCCAGACACCATCCTTGGAGGATGTTACCAAACCATACATGTTGGCCCTGAATTCGTCAGGGGAGACGCCTTCCGCTGGCGTCGTGGATACCTCCAAGTCGTCCCCTGCCACGCCGACCTCCACGGAACCCAAGCTGCCCAGATGTCCCAAACACCACGAAGATCCCGGCGCCGGGGTCATCAGGAGCAAGCCCCAAGTGGTGAGTGCCTTTCCGCTATTCTGAGATACCCAGTGGGGTTACGGTAGCGCTCCGGAAAAGTGACACATCTCGGTTTTGTGACAGGGAATGAGCTGGTGCCGCTCAGGTTCTGGATTTTTACCTTTTCCAGAACGCTGGACTCGGTGCCATCGTGGTGGTGGTGGGCACAGAGTTGCCACCCATTTCAAGTATGGCTGAACACCGCACTTTAAATACAACAACAGCAGCATGCTTTTGAAGTTAATTGTGTATGAGTTAATCTGGGCCAAGAGATGGGTCACAGGACTAGCGGCCAGTTTGATGTTTGGTGTTAGATCTGGTCCTTCCTTGCAGATGCGGCTCAGGGAGACCTGGTCCAAGAAGCTGGGTTGGTGGGGGAGGTGCTGGTATTGGGGGCTGGATTTTGTTTCCTTCCTGTCATACATGTGAACCAAAGACTCTTGAGCGGAGGACTTCAGCTCCCACAAAGTGCGTGGTTCTCAGCTGCTTTGAAGTCAGGCGTTGGGTGAAGTGCAGGCGATAAATGCAGCTAAGGAGTGACCCACTGAATTGTATCCACAGCCTATCTGGCCCAGCGGCTTGGGCTAGATGGGCAGTGGGTCTACACTATGACCTCCTGTTACCAGAGGTCATCACAGGGCCACCAGGCTGAAGAGTTGCTCTAGTTTCCATAGATATAAGAACATAAGAAATGCCCCACTGGATCGGACCTGTGGCCCATCTAGTCCAGTAGCTGTTCTCCCAGCTGCCCATGGAAGCCCACCAGCAGGACATGAACCCCCAGCTTGCCCTGCTCATGGTCTTCCAGCAGATTCCCTTCAGAGGTGGACCATGGCCTCCTGTTCCCAGATGTAGCCACAGTGCCATCAAGGATAATAGCCGTTGATAGTCCTGAGTTCCATGAATATAAGAATGTAAGAACTGTCCCACTGGAGTGGGCCTGTGGCCCCATCTAGTCTAGCAGACTCTTCTCCCAGTGACCAGCAAGTTGCCCATGGAAGACCACCAGACACTAGCACACAGCTTCCTCTGCTCACCATATCCCAGTGGATGCCCTTTGGAGGAAGGTCACCTCTTTCTGCCATCAGAGCTAATGGCCACTTGGTCTTGATTTTCACGCACATAAGAACATAGGAAGTGCCCTTCTGGATCAGCCCTGTGGACCCTGAAGCTCAGCCTGTTCTCACCATGGCCAGCCATCTGCACCAGAAAGCCCACCAGCAGGACACAAGCACCAGGCTTGTTCTGCTCATGGTTTTCCAGCAGTTGGCCTTCAGAGGTGGACCGTGGCCTCCTATGACCATAGTTAGTCACTGGCTCAGTTTGCAGCCTCCTCGGGCTATCTTTAGGCCCAACAGCCCTTGACGGCCCCGATGCCCATGAATATAAGAGTATAAGGTATGTCCCACCGGGTCCAACCCATGGCTCATTTAGTCCAGCAGTCTGTTCTCACGATGGTGAACCAACTCTACCAGCAAGCCCACCGGCAGCGCTTAGACACGCAGCTGGCTCTGCGTTCAGCCTCCCAGCAGAGGCAGACCAATGCTGCGTTCACACTGACGTTTTAATCCACTTTCAGTCCACTTTCAGAGTGAGAGAACACATCAGCAAAGCGACCACCTCATTTTCTTTCCCCCTTATCTAGCAATTTTCTGAGTTGGGTAACGCTGGAAGAAAGTAGCACGGCCCTTTCCTGGTGTGTTCTCTTGGTCTGAACGTGGATTGAAGCTGGATTAAAACTTTGGTGTGAACGCAGCCCAGCTGCTGCTGCCCTCAGGCCTCGTATCCATCGACAGCCCCATTTTCCATGAATGGGTCCAAACCTTTTTTTAAATCTGCCCAAGCTGCTAACCAGCCCAGGCCTTGTGGGTGCAAATTTCAATGTTCAGCTGCGTGTTGTGATGATGATGGTGATGATAATTAACCTTTCCACCATTCCAGATTCATCTAGGGTCTAGAAAACCTTCTCCATAGCCATTCACTGGGTGGGGAAAGGGAGAACCAGAGTCAGTGGGTCTGGGTCAGAATTCCAAATGTCCCAGTGGGTCCTCAGAGGTGTCCAGTACCCCTCATTTTCTTTGGGGTCTCCAAAGAAAAGCATGTGGCCAGTTTGGTCTGGTGGTTAAGGAGCCAGACTCTTATCAGGGAGTACCGGGTTTGATTCTGCACTCCTCCATGAAGCCAGCTGGGCAACCTTGGGCTAGTCACAGCTCTGTTCTGAGCTCTCACAGCCCCACCTACCTCACAGGGTGTTGTGTTGTGGGGAGAAGAACAGAAGGTTTGTCAGCCGCTTTGAGTCCCCTTAAATGGGTGGGAAAAGCGGGGTGGAAAAGCCAACTCTTCTTCTTGCCTTGCCTTTCCCCTTCAGTGGTTTTGACCTTCCCTTCCACTCACATTCAAAAAAATCAAAAGATTTCATTAGCTGTGTATGTAACTTGCACTTCACCCAAAGAAAAATATTGATAAAAACAGATTATATATGGATTATATATATATGCTAAGTATACAGAAAGAATAAAAACAGGAAAAACAATCCCCAAAATGCCTTTTGATGGTGAAAATCTCCATTCAAGATGATGCTTGATGCGTCTCAGAAAAAGACAGCCTGTAATTAGTTGTGGTATAGAAAAGCAAAAGGATGTTCTGCCGCAACTGGGAGCCACCACTGAAAAGGCCGCGCCTCTCCTGTTGTTATGCTATCCACCGCAGAGGCGAGTGGCCCGTTCTTTACCTTTGAATGAGACTTCGGCCTTTTTCCCCTTGGTGTCTAGTGATTGTGTGCACCTGACTATACAGAAGGGACCTCTGGCTGTGAAGAAGGGCAGGGAGTAGATGTCTCTCTGTGTCATGAGCACTCGATGAATGTTGCCCGCTTTTCAGTCGCTTTCTTTGGGAGTATCACCGAAAGAGCAGATGTTCTGTGCTTCTTCCATGCGCGGCGCATTGGATGGGGTGGAGGGAGGGGTGGGAGACAGGCTGATCTTTGTATGATCTTTGATGTGAAACTAAGGGTGTGGACTTGACTTGCACAAAAGGCATCTGTCAGGTATGATTTGTGAAAGTTTGGAGCTGTCTTGTTTACCGGCCAGTCGGCTTAGCTAAATTAAGCAGCCCCAAATTAGATGTGTGCCGTGGCGGTGCAGAGGAAGCAGGCAGATGGGATACGAAGCCCTGGCTTCCAGGAGCAGAACCGGCCCAGGGGTGAGTAGAAAAACCTGTTCGTGGAGGGCGCCGGTTGGGAGTGGGTGTCCGGGTGCTCTGGGGCTGATCAGCCGCTCTGCAGGCCACGGCCGGAGGAGTTCGGAAGTGACCTTTTCTGAAATCTTAGAGGCCCAGAGATACTGAAGGATTGCATGCGCTCGTGTGAGTCTAAGGCCCCCCATGGCCTCGTTTGTGTTGGCCTCCGGGTACTGAGCAAAGGTGATGGCGTTTTTTGGCCCCACAGTGACGTCCGGCCCATTCTAGAGGCGGTTTTTGCACAGTGATAGAATCTGGGCTCTGAGCCCAGGGGTTGCACTGGTACTCCGGGCGAGATGGACACCAAACTGGGGGTTGTTTCTTGGTCCAGGGTGTCCACCAGAGGTCTTCCTGGAGAGCACATGGTCTCGGAAATCAGACCAGCTTCCTCTGCTTGCCAACGAAAACCTCGCAGGACCAGGTAGGCATGGAGAGCGTGGTGCCCGTCAGCCGCTTTGCCATTTGTTTGCAGTTATAGCACCGTAAGGAGCACTAAGGGCACATAAAGAGCTCCTGGGGGGCAGGATTGGGCACCTCCTGTGCCTGGGGGGCACTCCTATGGTGCAAAAGAGCCTCATTGTAGCACAAACTGTGCACTTTAAAGGCCCGTGCAGATCTTGCCATACAATGCTGTTCTGCTTTAAAAAATGCTCCCCCTCTCCTTGCATGTAGAAAACTAGGTGCTAAAGACATTAAGGGGGAAAGTGCTCCTGTATGTTCTTCTGTAACCCTCAACACATCACTTTCATGCATGTAGAGAACTAGGTGCTAAAGATGTTAAGGGGGAAAGTGCTCTTCTATGTTCTCCTGTAAACCTCCCCTTCTCTGCATGTAGAAAAGTAGGTGCTAAAGATGTTAAGGGGGAAAGTGCTCCTGTATGTTCTTGTGTACCCTCACACACACTTCTTATGTGCTTGTAGAAAAGTAGGTGCTAAAGATGTTAAAGGGGAAAGTGCTCCTCTATGTACCCCCACCTCTTCTCTGCATGTAGAAAACTAGGTGCTAAAGATGTTAAGGGGGAAAGTGCTCCTATATGTTCTTCTGTAAACCTCCCCTTCTCTGCATGTAGAAAAGTAGGTGCTAAAGATGTTAAGGGGGAAAGTGCTCCTGTATGTTCTTGTGTACCCTCACACACACTTCTTATGTGCTTGTAGAAAAGTAGGTGCTAAAGATGTTAAAGGGGAAAGTGCTCCTCTATGTACCCCCACCTCTTCTCTGCATGTAGAAAACTAGGTGCTAAAGATGTTAAGGGGGAAAGTGCTCCTATATGTTCTTCTGTAAACCTCCCCTTCTCTGCATGTAGAAAAGTAGGTGCTAAAGATGTTAAGGGGGAAAGTGCTCCTGTATGTTCTTGTGTACCCTCACACACACTTCTTATGTGCTTGTAGAAAAGTAGGTGCTAAAGATGTTAAAGGGGAAAGTGCTCCTCTATGTACCCCCACCTCTTCTCTGCATGTAGAAAACTAGGTGCTAAAGATGTTAAGGGGGAAAGTGCTCCTATATGTTCTTCTGTACCCTCACACACACCTCTTATGTGCATGTAGAAAACTAGATGCTGAAGATGTTACGGGGTAAAGTGCTTCTGTATGTTTTTCTCTACTGGACACACACACACACGCACACCTCCTCGCATGTAGAAAACTAGGTGCTAAGGGGAAAGTGCTCCTGTGTGTTATTCTCTACTGGAGACATCCCCCACCCACACAGACATACAAACTGGCCCATCATCATCTGGGAATAACTTCGTCAACTCGGCCACTCTGGGCGCATTCACCGGGCCCCAGTTCCTGCCCCTGAAATGCAAGAACCATGTGATACTGGGCTCAGCCGTGTGTGAAGTCTGCCAGCAGTACTTCTCTGGACTGGTGCATAAAACCTCCCTAAAGCGGCTAGCGGGAGCTGATTTTGTGCTGGATGGAAATGTTGTCTTATTGCACCATGTGGGGGTTCATATCGCTTTAATTTCCCATTTTATTATGGTTTTTCGTCCCTTTCCCCCTCCTTTTAAAAACTCATTGCTATTTCTGATGTTCTGCCCGTTGTCTCCGTAATCCAGCCGTTAAGCCAAGTGGTGATCTTTTTCACTCCCTGCCACAATTTTAATATCTTAACATTCCTCCGCGTGGGTCTCTCTTTGTGGGAAGGAGCGTGCGTGCCGTTGGGCGTCTGCTTTGTTTTGGGCAACGAAGCGGGCTTGTTCCTTTTCAGACTTTTCTGCACGCGACAATGCCGAGGAATTTGAAAATAAACGCTGATTTTCAACAAAAAATATTTCATGCCTCTCAAAGCGCAGAGCTTCTAGATACAAATTTCAGACGTAATGTATACGGGGAGAGCGGCAGGGCGAAGGGCTTGCGTGCGTGAGATTTTGCACGGAGAAGTATTTTTCAAAGGCGCTGATCATCAGCTTTCCTTTGCTGGAAAAACTCTAGGGCTCTAGATCTAGAACTCCCGGGTTCTAGATCTTCCCTTTTGGAGGGCAGATGTTCAGAGACATCTGGAGGGCCGTGCGGCGTTGAATGAAGGGCGCTCTAGGCTGTTCCTCTGTTTGTTTATTGTTTATATTTCTATCCCACCCTATACCCAAAGGTCTCAGTGTGTGTGTGAAACAACTGTTAAATCAGCAGATTACAATCACTATATATTAAAAATCATAATATACATTAATTAGAAGATTTAGCATATTAAAAACAATATCCTAAATATTAAAATAATAGTATCTACAGTGGGGTGGGGGGGAATATAATCACATTAGCCAAAGGCCAGGGGAAAGAGGTGTGCCTTCACCACCTACCTGAGTATATACATGGAAGGGGCATGATGCACCGCTAGGGGGAGACTACTCCATAACCTGGGGGCCATTACTGAAAAGGCCCTCTCCCAGGTGCCCACCTGCCTCACTACTGTGGGTGGTGGGACAACCAGGAGGGGCTCACCTCTGGATCTTAAGGCACGGGCAGGTCAGTATGGTTGAAGGTGTTCCTTTAGATATTTGGGCCCAAGTCATTTAGGGCCTTATAAGTCAGAGTCAATACCTTGAACTGGGCTCGGTAGTGAATTGGCAGCTAATGCAAACCTTTTAAAACCGGCTGATGTGTGCGTCTGGCTAGCTGTTCTGGTCAGCACTCCAGCGGCTGCAGTTTGTACCAGCTGCAACTTCCGGACAGCCTTCAAGGGCAGCCCCATGTCAAGTGCATTACAGTAGTCCAGTCTAGAGGTTACCAGAACATGGATAACTGTGGCCAAGTCGTCTCTGTCCAAAAAAGGTTTCAGTTGACTCACCAGCCATGTTCACCTTGCTGGCTCAGTCTTGCAGTACTGGGTGAGGCTGGCGTGTTCCCAGCTGCCGGATGGACCGCTCTTTCTGTCCCGAACATTAGCCTTTCACACTTGGAAGGCTGCCCTAGGGCATCATGGGCTCTGAGGACTGCAGAATCTACAGAGTTCTGGAGTTCTCTAGTGGCTACGGACTAAAATTCCTGGCTTCAGAGCCTTAGGGAGACCCATTTTGGTGCACAGTTTGGCGCGCTGCTGAAATGCGTCCCTGCGCTAAACCAGAATGGGAAGGCATATAGAAGAAGAAGAGTTGGCTTTTGTACCCCACTTTTCTCACCCATTTAAGGGGACTCAAAGTGGCTGACAGACCTTCTGTTCTTCTCTCCACAACAGAACACCCTGTGAGGTAGGTGGGACTGTGAGAGCTTAGACCTTAGCAGTGACTAGCCCAAGTTCACCCGGCTGGCTTTGTGGAGGAGGGCAAAATCAAACCTGGTATTCTCAGATAAGACTCTGGCTCCCTAATCACTACACCAAACTGGCCTTTGACTCACCTCCCTGTCCCATTCTATAGGCTCCTGGACTGCTGGTAGACCTGTTAAGTCTGCCAAAATCCTGGGCCATTCTGCGTCTGGCCTTATTCTGTTATATATTCCAGAATAGGAGCCTGCTATCTCCATGCTAGTAAAGACTAAGAGAGGCCCCAGGAGAGGCATTAGCTTGTGGCCAGCAGACCGCCATCCTGAGATATATTCCAAAAGCTATTTGCTGGGTTTCTAGAGCAGTTTGAAGTTTTGCCTTTGCCTTCAGCTTGAGAGGCCCGTGGGCAATTGGGGGGGGGCACTGTGTGGGACAGGATGCTGGACTTGATTGGCTGTGGTCTGGTCCAGCAGGGCTGCTCTTGGGTTCTTATTTGGAATAGATGCCTAGGTACTGCCTCCAGCTTGGAGAGGCAGGCAGGACTGGGCCTTTTTCCTCTATACTCCAGTGTGGACTAGAGTGACGCTGCTCCTGTTAGCACAGTGCGCCCACATTGGATCCAGCCTAGCCTAGTCTAGGGGTCTATTTTACTGATACACTGGCATAACAAGGTCAGCTAGACCAACCCTGGGAGGCCTGCAGAAGGGGGCACCCCTCCATGGTTTGATTTAGCGGAGGGACCTATTTTGGCGGCACACCAGATTGCACACCTGCCTGCCAGAGCCCTCATGCCAGCCTCCGAAGTCCACGTGAGCTTCATAGCGGTGGGAGACCTGACCAGCAACAGTCTGTTTAAGTACAGGTGGTCTTCGGCCGGGCCAGGAAGACCACTCCGACCTGAAAACACTCCAGTCACAGTGGTTGCAGCTGGATGGTTGCTTCTCTCCCACGCAAGTGCAGAAGGAGCTGAGGGTGCTCCCTGGGACTTCAAAGTTAGTCTGGGAAGGGGTGCATCATGTTCGTGCCTGCCCCGTTCCTGGTGTGGTTGGCCAAGAGTGTTTTCTGCAGTGCACAAAAGTGACAGATGTGTGGAAGCTGCCTCGGTGCCTCTATTTTGGAACATGCTACGTTTTCTGGAAGTTCATCTGCAGGGTTTTTTCCCAAGGGAAAGAACTCAGTGCCCAGGAGTCTGAGTGTCTCCCCCCCCCCTTGTCTTTTACTCCTTGTTCCTGTTACTTAGAACATAAGAACGTAAGAGGAGCCCTGCTGGATCAGGCCACAGCCCAACTAGTCCATAGGAACCTAAGAGGAGCCCTGCTGGATAAGGCCATAGCCCATCTGGTCCATAAGAACCTAAGAGGAGCCCTGCTGGATCAGGCCACAGCCCATCTAGTCCATAAGAAATTAAGAGGAGCCCCGCTGGATCAGGCCACAGCCCACCTAGTCCATAAGAACCTAAGAGGACCCCTGCTGGATCAGGCCACAGCCCTTCTAGTCCATAAGAACCTCAGAGGAGCCCCGCTGGATCAGGCCACAGCCCACCTAGTCCATAAGAACCTAAGAGGACCCCTGCTGGATCAGGCCACAGCCCTTCTAGTCCATAAGAACCTCAGAGGAGCCCTGCTGGATCAGGCCACTAGCCCATCTAGTCCATAAGAACCTCAGAGGAGCCTTGCGGGATAAGGCCACAGCCCATCTAGTCCATAAGAACCTGAGAGGAGCCCTGCTGGATCAGGCCACAGCCCATCTAGTCCATAAGACCCTAAGAGGAGCCCTGCTGGATCAGGCCACAGCCCTTCTAGTCCATAAGAACCTAAGAGGAGCCCTGCTGGATCAGGCCACAGCCCTTCTAGTCCATAAGAACCTCAGAGGAGCCCTGCTGGATCAGGCCACAGCCCATCTAGTCCATAAGAACCTCAGAGGAGCCCTGCTGGATCAGGCCACAGCCCATCTAGTCCATAAGAACCTCAGAGGAGCCCTGCTGGATCAGGCCACAGCCCATCTAGTCCATAAGAACCTAAGAGGAGCCCTGCTGGATCAGGCCTCAGCCCACCTAATCCAGCATCCTGTCCCACACAGTGGCCCACCAATTACCCATGGGCATCTCAAGCAGAGACAAGGGCAAACCTTCTTCTGCTCTCGAATCCCAGCAAATTGCCTTAGGAGCATCCTGCTTGTCCCCCTAGCCTGAAAGATGTACCTAGGCATCCATACTAGTAGCCACTGATACATCTGTCGTCCATGTCTAACCCTTCCTTAAAGCCATCTAAGCTGGTTGCTGTTACCACCTCTTCTGGCAGCACATTCCATAAAACAATGACCCTTTGGGTGAAGAAATCCTTCCCCTTGTCTGATCCAACTTGCCTACCCATCAGCTTCATAGATGCCCCCTGGTTCTAGTGTTGTCTGAAAGAGAAAATGAATTTTCTCCATCCACCTTTTCTATACCATGCATGATTTTATATACTTCAGTCAGGTCCCCTCTTAAACACCGTCTCTCCAGACTGAAGAGGCCTAGACGTTGCAGCCTGGTTTCGTAAGGGATTCTGGTTGCCCTTCTCTGCACCTCCTCTAGTTCCACAATATCCTTTTTGAGGTGTGGTGACCAGAATTGTACACAATATTCCAAATGCGGCCTCACCATAGATTTATAAAGAGGCAAAATGACACTTGCTGACTTGTTTTCTGTTCTCTTCCTAATTATTCCTAGCATTGAATTAGCTTATTTCGCTGCTGCTGCTGCTGCTGCTGCTGCACAAAACTTCTAGTTTCTGGTTAGAGAAGCTCTGATTTCTAACATTGCTATAGGGAGGACTGTCCTGCAAAGGATACCCTTTTTCCATGTGGCACCAAGGGGGTGGGGAACCGTCCGGGTTTTGTAGTCTGTTCTGTGTGCACAGCTCTCTACGATGTGAATACTCCTTTCACATATGTAACCACTTAATTCAAGCCAGCTGGGCTCACCTATCCTCCGGCCTGTAACATTCAGAGACGTTGTGATTTTGCAAAAAGAAGAAGAGCTGGCTTTTCTACCCCGCTTTTCTCACCTAATTAAGGGGACTCAAAGTGGCTGACAAAGCTTCTATTCTTCTCCCCACAACAGACACCCTTTGAGGTAGGTGAGGCTGGGAGAGCTCAGCAGAGAGCTGTGACTAGCCCAAGGTCACCCAGCTGGCTTCATGGGGGAGGGCGGAATCGAACCCAGTATTCCCAGATAAGAGTCCGGCTCCTTAACCACTAGACCAAACTGTCAAAAATAAATACTCCAATGACTTGGGGCACCATTTTTATTCACTAGACAAAAGTGATGTGAGCATCCATCCATCCATCCATCCATCCATCCATCCATCCATTCATTCATATCCTGCCCTTCACCAAATGGTCCCGGTGTGGGTGGGTTAAATAAGAATAAAACATAAATATTATAATTTAAAAATATAACCCCCTCCATCCCTCCCTAACAGGACAGCACCTTGAGCAAACAATTTAAATAGCAAAAGCCAGGGTGAAAAGACTCATTTTCACCAGGTGCCGAAAACTTTGCAGGGGAGGCTGTTACAGAGTCTAGGGGCCACCACAGAAAAGGCCCTCCTGCGTGTCCCTATGCTTCATATCTCTGCAAGAGAAGGAGCTACAAGAAGCGCCGTCTTTGTTTATTTCTTTTGTTTGTTGTGCGTTTTTATCCCTCCCTATACCCAAAGGTCTCAGGGCGAGTTACAACACTAAAAACCAGAGGCGATTTCTCACTAGTCAGTGTTCGGCTTGAATACTTACCTCCATTCAATCGCTGGGCACCGACCATCATGACTGTGGCGCATTCGGCGACTGTGTGCATCAGTGCCATTGCCATGAGATGCTGACACCCTGCACAGTTGTGTCAGGAGGTCAGCAGATTTCGTGCTCCGCAGCTAGTTGGTAATTGGGGAACATCTGGGCAGGTGTGTGTGTGTGTGTGTGTTTCTAGCATGTAAACGCCTCCTGCAAGGGCAGATGTGCTTTCCCAGATGTTGCCTATTTATCCATCTGTGGGCCGAAGTGCAAATGGGCCTCAAATGTAAAATGAACATACTAAAAACATATCAGCACCTGAAGGTGGGGAGGAAAAGCGGTTTCCTTATTTAGCCAAAGGCCAGGGCAAAGAAGGGTGTCTTTACTGCTCTCCTGGAAATGTGAAGGTGCCTGGTGCGTCTTGGGGAGGGGGAGGGGGTGAGATCATTCTGTAATACTGGAGGCCACTACTGAGAAGGCCCTGTCCCACTGCTTTTGCTACTGAGGGCAGGCAGGCTACTTGCAGCCATGGAACCTGTGTGAGCATAGATGTGGGTGGCAGGGCAGAGCCGGCACCACCTGCATGCGTAGCTCTGCTTCTGCTAGGCCAGCCCCTGGAGGCAGGAGGTGGTAGGCCGTGTGGATGTGCGTCCACTTATCCAGTCTTCACTACCGAAGACCTGATTGTGGACAACTTTTAACGGGTCCACATGGAATTTGGATTTAAGGGCCCAAAGGACCCATGAAATCTGGATTTCTCCTGCCTTCGTGGGGACAGGAACCTCTAGATGGGGTTCCATCTATAATGGGGACAGGGCTTTCCCTGTTGATACCAAACATAGGGTGTTTTTCGACTGACCTCCCTTAATCTGTATCTGAGATGATCTGGATTTAAGAAATGGGTTCTTCCCTTAATCTGGATCTAGTAGATCCAGATTAAGGGAAGTACCCAGTGCGTTTCCACAGGTGGTCTAGCACCCAATAGCAGTGGGTGCTAGCTTGCTTGCAGTGGAAACACCAGAGCACCCATGTGGTGAATCTGGATCTACCCACATAGGATCTACCCAAGTGTTTTGGGGGACAGGGGTTGCAATCTCCATAGACGCTCCGGAGATTCTTAGAAGATCCTCTGGAGCAGCTCCAGAGAATCTCCAGAGTGATCTGCTGCAAATTTCTAAAGATTCTCTGGAGCCTTTGTCAAAGGCATCGCTTTTGCATGGGGTCCTCTTTGGAGCCTGAGCTATTCTTCGAAGGCGACTTTGGAGGAACTTTGGAGCTGGTTTCAGAAAATGTGTACAGGCTTCGAAACTTTGAGTTTTGGGGCAACACCCCCCCCCCATGCCACCCATAGCCCCATTGCCTGATTGTGGTGGGAACAGGCTCTGTATAATCTGGATTTGATGCCTAAAGACCCCATTGTAGACCCCCTTAATGAGATCTACAGGGAATCTGGATTGTAGGTCCTGAAGGACCCATATGATCCGGATTTCCTTACAATAGGTGGAAACAAATGTGGCTCTAATGGGGTCTGTAGTGGAAATGGGGTCTTCCTGCTCTGAGCCTAATGGGTCCTTAATGGGTACTTAGTGCTAGTGGAAAAACACCCCATGAGGGCCTCCCTTGGAGATCTAAGTCACAGGCAGGTTGATATGGAAAAGGGCATTCCTTGTCTCAGGACCAGGAGGGAGGGCACATTGGTGGAATGTCTGCTTTTACATTGGGGGGGGGGCATCAAGTTCAGTCTTGGACATCTCCAGTTATGAAGATCTCATTAAAATAGAGGGAGACCTGAAAGTTGGGGTGGCCATGAAAGAGCCGTTGCCTGAAAAGCTGAGGGACGCCAGTTTAACCCCCCAGGGTCTCCCCAGAAAAACAAAATGGCGAAGAGCTTCTGTATCTGCTAAGAAAAACGCATGGGGATGCCCATGGAATGGCTGCCTGGAAAGCAGAGTCACAAATTTGATTCCTAGGAAAAGGTCATGGCAAACCACTTCTGTATTATTGCCTAAAAAGCTGCAAAAATTGCATCAACGTAGCGATTGTGATTCAGTGGGAAAGCAGCTGCCTAGAAAGCCTGGGGTTACAGGTTTGATTTCCAGCATCACCCCAGAAAACGGTCATGGGAAACCACTTCTGTATATTTGTCAAGAAAACTGCAAAATTGCATCCATGTAGCGATTGTGGCTCAGTGGTAGAACAGCTGACTAGAAAGCAGAGTGTTGTAAGCTTGATTCTCTGCATCCTCCCAGAAGAAGGCCATGGCGGACCACTTCTGTATCTTTGCCAAGGAGAAGGGATAGGTTTATTCATGGCGTGGCAGTAGCAGGTATTATCATAGGTTGCCTTAGTAAGTTTATTTTTAATTGTGTTTTTGTGTTGGTTTTATTGTAACCAGCTTAAATGCGCACACAACAACCCTGCAGTGTAGGCTAGCTTGCAAAGATACAGTGTAGCTTTCGCAAATGTGGGAAAGGAGGGGATTGAATCCCAGGACTCCGGAGTCTAATGCAACATTTGAACTGCTACTCTGTGTCAGCGGCGAACACACGGGGAGGCGTCCAAGCTATCTGGATGGCCATCCACGGGGGTGACTTGGCAGGACCACGCAGTGGGTTGGGCTAAGTGACCTCTTGAGATCCCATTCGGATCGCCTGGGATTTTACGGTTCATGTGCCGTGCCCGTTCCGGCCTTCATCTCCTGCCAGCCTGAGCCAGCGTGACTGGCTGTGGTGTGTTGCGCCAGCCGGCTGTCCAGAAATATTTGCGTCCCGAGGAATAATCACCGGTGTTCATAAGCCGGGCACGGGCGGGTTTTGGGCGTCCCGCTGGCCGTTCCCTCCCCTGAAGTGGTTTCTCGGCCCTACGATGAGGTCTGAAACCACAGGAGCGGCATGAGAGGAAACATCCAAGGCTGGGCTCTGGAAGGCTGCCGCTGCCGCCGCCGCTGCTTTTTATGCTTACAAAAGAACATGCTGTCCGACCCCACGCGGGCGGCTGCCAGGAGCCAAGCTGCAGGGGGTGTGGGCGTGGCGGGCATCCAGGCCGGAAAGGTCAGGAGAACGAAACAAAGGCGCTCCTAGACCAGAGGCGCAAGCCGGCTTTGCTCTCCGTCTGGCTTCCTCGGTTGGGGGAGAGCAAGAGATTTTGGGCCTCTCTTGGTCTAGTGGTTAGGAAGCCAGACTCTTATGTGAGAATGCCCGGTTTGATTCTGCCCTCCTCCACGAAGCCAGCTGGGTGACCTTGGACTAGTCACAGCGCTCTTTCTGAGCCCTCACAGCCCACCTACCTCACAGGGTGATCAGTTGTGGGGAGAAGAACAGAAGGATTGCCAGCTGCCTTGATTCCCCTTAAGGGTGAGAAAAGCAGGGTATAAAAGCCAAAGCCTTGTTTCTCCATGAAGCCAGCTGGGTGACCTTGGGCTAGTCACAGCTCTCTTCCACTGAGCTCTCTACCTGCCTCGCAGGGTGTCTGTAGTAGGGAGAAGAACAGAAGGTTTGTCAGTTGCTTTGAGTCTTCTTAAACAGGTGGGAAAAGCAGGGTAGAAAAGCCAACTCTTCTTCTTCTTGGCTGCAGAGGGGACAGTCTGGAAAGGGATGGACAGGTGTGCGTGTGTGTGTGGGGGGGTTTCTTCAGAAATGGATGGGGAGGAACCCAAAAATCTTCCCGGAGCTTGCTTGGGTGCGTTTAGAACACAGTGGGGAACGGTTTTCACCACCAGCTGATAGTGCCTATGGAAAACAGGCACAAGTTTGCACTCCCCTTTCCCGTGGACAGGAAAGGTGTGCAATGCACTAACCTTGGAGCACTAGTCACTAACAGCCCCCCCCCCCATGCAATCACTCACTCACTCACCTGTGTTCAGTCGCCAGACTGCTGCTCTTCTGGGCGCCACCATTTCAAGTGCGGCGCCCTCTGTGATGGCACATGCGTCAGCACTGTTGCTATGACAACACGGATGCTCTGCGCAGTCACAGCCCCGTCAGGGGGGTCGTCAGAACTGCCAGTGCTCTTGCGCGGCAGCTCCGATGACCCCCCCAAACTGGCAGAAGAGCAAGTGGTCGCCGGCTGGACACTTCAGGTAAGTTCCGGTTGTGCGGACGAAGGGTTGGTGAGCTTGTGGTGCACAATGCTCTGTGCCACAGGTAATTCACGACAGGTGAACGTCTGGGAAGGCAGGGGGCGCTTTTAGGCTGTAAGCAACTCGTGCAGGTACAAATGCATCTGCCCAGATGTTCACCTGTCGTGAACTATGGGCCGAAGTGTGAATTGGCCCCAATTTATCTCACCAGTGTGGTAGGGCGAAGCTACACTCATGGCAGGTCTTAGACCGCACCACCATGCGGAAGGGGCTTTTCAGTCCTGGGGCCCTCCTGTTCTACCCACTGGAATGGCATAGTGCAAGTCCTGTTTCTGTTTGGCACCTTCTGGCCCTTTCTGCACTCACTGGTGATCTGGTTTAAGGAGCCTCTTAATCCGGATCATGGGCCTCCTGATACATACATTAATGTGGATCAAGGAGAGACCATACCTACTAGTCTGGCTCCATTTGCAGTGGACAGACAAGAACCTAAGAGGAGCACTGTTGGATCAGGCCACAGCCCATCTAGTCCATAAGGACCCAAAAGGAGCCCTGCTGGATCAGGCCACAGCCCATCTAGTCCCTAAGAACCCAAAAGGAGCCCTGCTGGATCAGGCCACAGCCCATCTAGTCCCTAAGAACCTAAGAGGAGCCCTGCTGGATCAGGCCACAGCCCATCTGGTCCATAAGAACCTAAGAGGAGCCCTGCTGGATCAGGCCACAGCCCATCTAGTCCCTAAGAACCTAAGAGGAGCCCTGCTGGATCAGGCCACAGCCCATCTGGTCCATAAGAACCTAAGAGGAGCCCTGCTGGATCAGGCCACAGCCCATCTAGTCCCTAAGAACCCAAAAGGAGCCCTGCTGGATCAGGCCACAGCCCATCTAGTCCCTAAGAACCTAAGAGGAGCCCTGCTGGATCAGGCCACAGCCCATCTGGTCCATAAGAACCTAAGAGGAGCCCTGCTGGATCAGGCCACAGCCCTTCTAGTCCATAAGAACATAAGAGGAGCCCTGCTGGATCAGGCCACAGCCCATCTAGTCCATAAGACCCTAAGAGGAGCCCAGGTGGATCAGGCCACAGGCCACCTAGTCCATAAGAACCTAAGGGGAGCCCTGCTGGATTAGACCACAGCCCATCTAGTCCATAAGACCCTAAGAGGAGCCCTGCTGGATTAGACCATAGCCCATCTAGTCCATAAGAACCTAAGGGGAGCCCTGCTGGATTAGACCACAGCCCGTCTAGTCCCTAAGAACCTAAGAGGAGCCCTGCTGGATCAGGCCACAGTCCATCTAGTCCGGTGATGGCCAACCTATGACACGCGTGTCACAGGTGACACGCCAAGCCCTTTTGGGTGACACACATGGTCACCCTGGCACCTGGGCGTGTAGTGCTTGCTTGTTCTTGAATGTATGAAATACCAACTTTCAATCGAAGATTTAGCAACAAAAGTCACTAATGTAAAGAATTATTTGTTTTTGCTTTTAATAAAATACATATATCAAAAATAAAACTTTTTTACTAGAGCTACAAATATCACAAAATTATGGATATTTCTAGATGTGACACAGCACCCGAGTTAAGCTAGGTTTTCTTGCAAATTTTGACACACCGAACTCAAAAGGTTCGCCATCACTGATCTAGTCCATAAGAACCTAAGGGGAGCCCTGCTGGATTAGACCACAGCCCATCTAGTCCATAAGAACCTAAGAGGAGCCCTGCTGGATCAGGCCACAGCCCATCTAGTCCCTAAGAACCTAAGAGGAGCCCTGCTGGATCAGACCACAGCCCATCTAGTCCATAAGAACCTAAGAGGAGCCCTGCTGGATCAGGCCACAGCCCATCTAGTCCATAAGAACCTAAGAGGAGCCCTGCTGGATCAGGCCACAGCCCATCTAGTCCCTAAGAACCTAAGAGGAGCCCTGCTGGATCAGACCACAGCCCATCTAGTCCATAAGAACCTAAGAGGAGCCCTGCTGGATCAGACCACAGCCCATCTAGTCCATAAGAACCTAAGAGGAGCCCTGCTGGATCAGGCCACAGCCCATCTAGTCCATAAGAACCTAAGGGGAGCCCTGCTGGATCAGGCCACAGTCCATCTAGTCCATAAGAACCTAAGAGGAGCCCTGCTGGATCAGGCCACAGCCCATCTAGTCCATAAGAACCTAAGAGGAGCCCTGCTGGATCAGACCACAGCCCATCTGGTCCACCATCCAGCTGCACACAGCGATACAGGGGTCCGACTGTACACATTGGCCGTTGGCAGGTTTAAAAAAGAGAGACCAAAAGGAAACGAGAAGGAAAAGTTACATCTTCTGACTGTGCCACTGAAAGTCCATCTTTGGTGCCAGTGTGCTGTGATTCTGCACCTGCCCACAGTTTGGATGGTGTCAAACCGGAATTTCACAGACCTTCAGCAACCCGCCTGCAAACCCTGCTTGGTTTCTCTTGAGGGATCATGGCTGACTGTAGGACTGACTCTCCTGTGGGTTGCATCCCCATTCTCTCTCTCTCTCTCTCTTTGCAATGAAGTATTTCCTGCGCCTCTTAGATGGATTTCAGTAGCAGGATTTCCTGAATTGCTTTCTGCGTTGTTTTGTTTTCATTAATGACACCGCCGCTTGCTTCCCGTGCCGTGCAGTTAAGCAGCTCAGCCCAGGTTTTCCAGCAACGTTTCAGACTCTGCAGGGCTTTTGTACAGTGGAGATAAACTGGATGAGCCAGGATAGGTCCAGGAAGTCCTGCAAGCATGAAACAGAAAACGCCCACCCCAAAAAAGGTTTCTCTGTGGCTCATGAATCCAAAGAACTTGAGAAAATCTCCTTTGTGAGCCAGTTTGGTCTAGTGGTTAGGGAGCCAGACTCTTATCTGAGAATACTGGGTTCAGTTCCACCCTCCCCCAGGAAGCCAGCTGGGTGACCTTGGGCTAGTCACAGCTCTCTTCTGAGCTCTCACACGTCCACCTACCTCACAGGGTGTTCTGTTGTGGGGAGAAGAAGAGAAGGTTTGTCAGCCACTTTGAGTCCCCTTAAATGGGTGAGAAAAGCGGGATAGAAAATCCAACTCCTTCCTTCCTTCCTTCCTTCCTTCCTTCCTTCCTTCCTTCTGTAACAGCCTCCTCTTCACCAGAAGTTCACTAATTGTTCACTACTGGCCTAAGTGCAAATAGGTCTCATCTCTGCCTATTCCGTCAGTTTAGTCTAGTGGTTAGGGAGCTAGACTCTTATTTGGGAATACCGGGGTGGATTCCACATTTCTCCACAAAGCCAGCTGGGTGACCTTGGGGTAGTCACAGCTTCTTCTGAGCTCTCACAGCTGCACCCACTTCACAGGGTGTCTTTTTTTAGGGAGAAGAAGGTTTGTCAGCCACTCTGAGTCCCCTAAAATGGGTTAGAAAAGGAGGTAGAAAAGGCAATTCTTATCTTCGTCTTCTCCTCCTCCTCCTCCTCCTCCTCCTCCTCCTCCTCCTCCTCCTCCTCCTCCTCCTCCTCCTCCGGGTCCATGCACAGCACGCTGCTCCCACTGACTGCTGTTAAAATGTGCATAACTCTGAAAGCCCATCAGCAGACCAAGGCCTTGAACGACCATCATTTGGAGCATTATTGAATTGGTTTAAAAACAATCACCAGCTGCTCCCCTAAGGAATGCTGGGAACTGTAGTTTAACGAGGATGCAAAATGTTCCCTGGCAAAAAGACATATTTAACATGTTTTAAATGTGAAGTCACGTTTTAACAACCGCCTAAAATAGTACCATCTCGTAAAAAAAATAAAAAAAGTCTTACACAAGTGAAGTCATAGCATAACAGCCATATAAAAGGAAAAAAAACAGGTTTGGTACTTGCAGAAAAGGGTAAACAAAGTTTTCCGTTTTAAATTTGCATCATTCTATGCACATCTATAGAATAACAGCTGCCGCCAAAGTGCATCTTTCAAGACATGCCCAGGAAACACCTTTTCCGCCAGCAGGTCTTTTCATGGTCAAGATCTTCCTTTCCCTTTCAGATTTTATTATACCACAGTCAGACTCCTGTATCCACTGGGCTGGGAAATGTTCCTAAAAACGTGAATTATCACGAACAGGCCTTCCGGTTCTGGGGTCGTGCAACCGCTGAACCTATTTTGGCTTCCGGAGAGCATTGGAATAGGTGTGCGATGCTACCGTCCGCCTCCCATCTGCCTCCCATGCGCCCCCTGACATTTTGGGATCGGCTCCCGTGGCGTCATGTGCCTATTCCCACACTCTACAGATGCCAAAATAGGCCTTCCGGAGGCAGAAATAGGCCTTCCAGTTCTGGGTGCTTTTCCCTTGCGGCTCCCGTGGAGGGTGGGATGGGGCTGATCCAGTAACCATGGTTAACTGAAACCATGGCTACTGCATCAGTGGATACAGGGGTCCGGCTGTCCTGAGTTTACTATTTTAGCTGCTCAGTGGATACAGGGGTCCGACTGCTGATGGGAGTTTCTGGCCGGACTCACATCATGCCAGTCTGAAAGGATCTGCACTGGTTACCTATTCGCCACCGAGCCTAATTCAAGGTGATGACACTAGCATTTAAAGCCCTAAACGGCTTGGGCCCTGGGTATCTCAAGGAGCGCCTTTTCCCATATAGACCTGCCCAGGCACTGAGATCTCAAGGAGGGGGCCTTCTTGGAGTTCCTTCTCTTGCAGAGGTACAAGGCACAGGGAAATGCAAGAGGGCCTTTATTTTGGTGGCCCCTAAACTCTGAAACAGCCTCCCTCTTGAGGTTCGCCAGGCACCTATGCTGTATAATTTTTGTCACCTGGTGAAAACGTATCTTTTCACCCAGGCTTTTGCCATTTAAATAGCTTCCTCAGGGTGCTGACCTGTTAGGAAGGGAGTGAGGGAGAAGGTCATATTTCTAATTACATTAAATTATAATTAATGTAATTATATTATTGTTAAATATTAAATTTGATGTGTTTCATTCTTATTGTAACCTGTCAAGGCTCTGCTTGAACATACCCAATGGAGAGGAAGAGACCAATGTTGAGTATAGTTTCCCTCAAATATTCATCTGGAAGCTGCCTTGATAGAATTTTAACCAATTAGGTCTTTCCAAAGGTCCTGAGATGATGGAGAACAGGACATCATGACCCTCTTTGATGTGGCATCCTTTACAGGGTTTGGGGACTGCTGTAGGCCACATCTTCATGAAGTGTCAGAGATTACCAGTTTCACCTCCGCATACCATAGTCTTCCTCAGACTGGTGGCCTGTGGATTTTTGGAACTATAGCTCTTGTCCACTTCAGCTAGTTGGGCAGTTGTAGGCCCTAGTGGGGGAAAAGGTATAGAGAAACAAGTAGATTCCTCCTTGTGTCTAATCTAAATTGACCATAAGACCGTGTGGAAGCTGCCTTAGAGTCTAGTTTAAGGGCTCAACCCATGCTTTGTATGTAGAAAATCCCAGGTTCAACCCCTTCTTGGCTCCATGTTGTGGGATACCAGATCTTGAGAAAGATCCTGGCAGCTCTGGGCATCTTACAGTGGGTAGTCTAAGCAATCCTTTTCTACTGTTATGATGTTTCTTCTTATGTTCCTAATTCATGAAGGACAGGTGTATTAGTAGCTACTGGGACGGGTGACTAGGTATTGCCTCTAGGTTGGAGAGACAGGCAGGAGGCCACTGAAGGCCATTTGGAAGTTGCTGAGAGCCTTTGTCTTCTACTTGAGATGCCCAAAAGCAATTGATGGGCCATAGTGTGAGACAGGATTCTAGACTAGATCCAGCAGGGATCCTCTTACATTTGTATGTTCTTATGGGGATAGCGCTGGCCGTTTAAGTCACCTCTGAGGGCCACCTTCTGGGAGACGGAGTTAGGGCAGGTTGTCTACTTATCTCCTGCTTTTGAGCGTCCATCTGCAACTGGTTGGCCGCTCGGAGAGGAGGCTGCTGGACTAGATGGTCTGGCTCAGCAGGGCTCTTCTTAGGTTCCTATCCGGCAGTGCGCATGCTTTTCCGACAACCGCCGATGGACCCAGATGGACTCGCTTCTCCCTGGAGAACTTGGCTTTGCCCTTTTCCTTCTCAAAGCACCAAGATCTCCCTGCCAGTTGATGGGTCAGCTGGGCAGCGGATTTGAGAAACAGCCCTTACCTTGTCTGAACTCATGGGGAAAGGAAAAAAAGGCGGGTGCAATTTTTTTCCCTTTTAAGGGCAAAGTTTTCCTACAGGATCCTCAAATATCTCTCCTGCCTTTCGGCTCCTTTGTGCCACAGCCATAATATAACTGAAAACAGCATTTTAGTTCCTTTTTGATTTATTATACATTGCATCAGGGCACTCCGGGATGCTGGGATTTCAGAAGTTCTTAGACAGCATGCGGAGGACGGCGGGGTGGGAAACATTGGAACAGGATGGTGGGGTTATTTTGGCACCGGGCGTCTGGATCTGGATGTGACCTGGCGTGGCTCATTCCTTGAAAAACAAGCATGTTGCCTGAAGTAGGAGCGCCAGGAAAGGTTCTTGCTCTTTATCCCCCGAGGTGAAGTCTAGAAATGTAGTTTTTTTAGGGTGTCACGTACAGGAAGACCAGTAGCACTTGCAGAGTTCACGCAGCTGTTGGGTCCCAGCACCATGCATTTCACACTTGTTTTCTTTTTTCTTACCCCTGTTCTGTTGTCCTATCTTGGACACCATCCCTGTAGCACCTTAAGGTACACAAAGGGTTGGACATCCCCAGATGTGGATGCTCGGGGGTGGTGTGAGCACAGGTGCCTGTAGCCATAAGAACTATAAGAGGAGCCTTTCTGGATCAGGCCACAGCCCATCTAGTCCAGCATCCTGTCGCACACAGTGGCCCCCCAAATGCTCATGGGCATCTCAAGCAGAGACAAGGACAAACCTTCTCCTGCTCTCGAGTCCCAGCAGATGGCCTTAGAAGCGCCCCAGTTCCTCCCCCCCCCTCAGCCTGAAGGATGCACCTAGGCATTCGTTCTAGTAGCCATTGATACCTCTGTCATCCATAAATTTGTCTAACCCTACCTTGAAGCGATCTAGACTGGTAGCTGTCACCACCTCTTCTGGCAGCACATTCCATAAGCCGATGACCCTCTGTGTGAAGAAATACTTCCCCCTGTCAGACCTTACTCTCCTACCCATCAACTTCATAGAGTGCCCCCTGGTTCTAGTGTTGTGCGATAGAGAAAAGAAATTTTCTCTATCCACCCTTTCTATACCTTTCTATACTTTTCTTTAAGAGGAGCCTTTCTGGATCAGGCGAATCAGTGGCTACTGGAATGGATGGTCTCTCCTGAGATGATGGAGAACAGGACATCATGACCCTCTTTGATGTGGCATCCTTTACAGGGTTTGGGGACCGCTGTAGGCCACATCTTCATGAAGTGTCAGAGATGACCAGTTTCACCTCTGCATACCAATTGGAGAGACAGGCAGGAGGCCTCCCAGGGCTGTTTGCAGGGATTTGAGGTGAAGGTTTTGCCTTTGCCTTCTGTGAGATGCCCAGAAGCAGTTGGTGGGCCACTGTGTGAGACAGGATAGTGGACGAGATGAGCTGGGGCCTGATCCAGCGGGTGTCCTCTCATGTTCCTCTCACTCCTGATGTCCTCTTTAACTATTAACCTGCTGTTCCTGAAGTCTGAGCTGCCTTCTCACCTGAGTTTCTTCTCTGGGCACATGTACACTTTGGTGGCACAGTGATCTCAGTGACAGCCATGCGACAGTAGGGGTGTTCACGAATGCAATTTTTGGGATTTGACTTGAATGAACAATTAGTGAACTTCTGGGGAAGAGCATCCACACCTTGAGGAGGCTGTTACAGCTTCCAAGCACCCCCCTGCCTTCCCAGAAGTTCCCAAACCATGCACTAGTTGTGTAGCATGAAATTGTGCGTCCAGGCAGCGGCCATTTGCACCTCGTCCAATTCCCTAATTGTTGATTAGACGTGGAGCACAAAACCGTGTTCCACACCTTTACCAACGTTGACCAAAAACTTACCTGGAGCATCCGGGCAGCAACCATTTGCTCTTCCGGTGCTCTGGGGTTCTCTGAGGTGCCGCGCAAGCACGCTGGCATTTTGGACAACTATAGACGTGACTGTGACTCCACAGAGCACCCAGAAGAGGACTGGCCCCGGAATCATTCTCTGGTGAGTGACCTATTGCATTCTCTGGTGAGTGACCTATTTCCGTCCAGTGGAAGGGAAGTGCGGAAACGCCCCTGTCCAGGTGGATCATACTGATCGACCTACTTTAAGAAGTCTCCTGGTGGCCCAGGGGCTGCTAGAACAACCCAGGGAGGTATGGGGAAGGGTGCATGCCTCTGTGGGCCAGTTTGGCAGGGGGACCCATTTTGGGGGTGCACCAAATCATTCCAGTGAACAGCTTCCCCTAGGCCAGGGATTTTAGTTTTAGCTCCTTGCAATTGGTGTTGTTACATCAGACTCTGAAGCTCACATGCGCTTTGGAGCAGTGTGTGGAGGGGCCAGCGTGGATGGCCTTTTTCCAGACCAGGGGCCTTTTCACACTTTGGCAACTAGTCAAGAATTAGTGAACATCTGATGAAGAATACCTGCACTTTGAGGAGGCTGCTACAGCCTCCAAGAGTCCCCTACAACAGGGGTCCCCAACCACCAGTCTGCGGAGTGGTGCCGGGCTGTGTGTGTTTGGGGGTGGTGGGTTGCCGGTCCACAGCATTGCTGCAACAAGCTGGTCTGGCCTGCCCCCCCCCCCCCCGCCCTGCCATAAGGAAACCAGTCCCTGGTGCGAAAAAAGGTTGGGAACTCCTGCTGTACATCCCCAGAAATTCACTAATCATTGATGTAGGTGTAGAGCATGAAATCATGCTCCACACTTTTACCAACATTTACCAGAAACGTACCTGGAGCATCCAGTGGCGCGGCCATCCACACCTCTTCCAGTGCTCTGGTGTCGTCTGAGGCGCTGTGCAAGCCGGCTGGTACTTCCAGTGATCCTAGACACAACTGTGCGTGTGCAGAGCCTCAGCGTCGTTATGGCGACAGCGTCGGTGCACGCGCAGTCGCGGAGGGCGCCACAGCTAAAAATGGCAGTGCCCAGAAGAGGACCGGCCCTGGGATCGAATCAGGTAAGTATACTATCCCAGGTGGGGGGAACAGCCAGAATTAACTAGTGCTTCGAGTGCAAGCGTTAGTCGGTGATGGTTAATTGCGCTCCTTTCCCACCCAGCAGACAGGAAGTGAAAATCACCCCAGGTAGACTCTTCGCTTTTGCGCAAGTGTGGAAACAGTTCGTGCCAGCCTCCTTCTCGTCATACTAAGGCTGCTTCTCCTCCCAATTTTTTTTTTAGAGCCTTGTCTTTTGAACCAGTTATTCACAACTCAGGTTCCTACCCCTCATGTTCAATACTTTTCAGACAAATTTCCCCATTTCCCAGCCATTTTCCCTTTCATTTTTCATCCTACCACCACCACCCCTTTCTCTGTTGCTTGGTGCCCCCTTGATCCCACTGGATCGGTCCCCTGAGGCCAACTGGGAGGTTTTCCAGGATTAATTTGACTTCTCACAAAACGGCCTCTTGTTTCTCACAATTTTTATGATGAACGCCATCACCGGGAGCAGTGGCGTGGGGCGTGAGCATTCCGTGACTTCACGGAACCGACTCGGCTCGTTAGAAAGGTGAAACCCGAAGCTCTTGCAACACTAAATTAATTGGTCCCATAAAACATCATTTTGGCTTGTTCTCTGGCCTGGCCTGCCGTGTGGCACCAGATGGTTTCGTGGTGTGTGTGTGTGTGCGCACTTGTGGGTCCATTTGAGCAAGACACAATCTAGTTGGTGGTATTTGGGGCTTTCGGTTGGTCAGGGCTTTTTCTTAGCCACTTGCTTTTCCGGAAGCTCAGCTCAAGTCCCTGAGGCCTATTTGCACTACAGCTGGTAGTGCACGATTAGTGAACTTCTGGGGAAGAGCATCTGCACTTGGAGGAGGCTGCTGCTGCCTCCAACCACGCCTTGCCTTCCCAGAAGTTCACAAACCAACCTTAAACCTAAGCTTTCCTGGAGTGGCCGGGCAGCGGCCATTTGCACCTCTTCCGGTGCTCCGGGGCCGTCTGCGGTGCCGCGCAAGTGCGCTAGAACCTCAGGCGACTGTAGACAGGACTGTCACTGTGTGTGTGCATAGTGTCAGCGTGGTCACAGCATCGGTGCTGACACACATATAGTTGTGTGTGTGGGGGGGCACCGCAGCAGCCAAAATGGCGGCACCCTGAAGGGGACCGGCCCCACGACTGAATCAGGTAAGTATTCAATCGTGGCGAGGGGGAGAGACAGCTAAAGTTGACGAGCACTTCAAGTGCAAGCACTAGTCAATGTTGGTTAATTGCGCTCCTTTCCCGTCCAGCAGACGGGAAGGGAAGGGCGAAATCGCCCCTGGCTGATGCATGCATGTGTTGCTCAGTGGCTGGAAAATGCTCCCTCTGTCTTTGTGCAATGCAGCAGGAGGAGTAGGAGGAGCAGTGCAGAGAGGAAGCATAAATATATTCTTTCCTGTGTTTTGCTTACAGTTGCGATGGCCTTTCTGATGACCTTCCATCCTTCTCCCCTCTGTTCCCATATCCCACTGAGGCTGGAAATGTGTCTCGTAGCAACGGGCAGGCTTGCTTTACTTCAAGCCTGCCTCAGGTATCTTCCCTCTGCTTAGGCGCATATGCCATTCGCTTTTAACCTTCCCATCGGAGCGTTCCACGGTTCATGCAGATCGGGATTGACACCTTTCGAACCTGCGCTCATTTGCCCCACACTGGTTCAGTTTGGTTTGCAGCTCTCTGTTTGGGTTATTCTTTGGTGTTAGGAATACGGATGGGCATAGATGCTCCACACATTCAAAGTACAGTCAGATGGATTCTAACTCATACATTCGAATTTGAATCAAATGCTGGCTACACTTGAAGACTGACACTGGAACGCGAAGCAGATTCTTCTGTTACTGTCAGGCAGGGCTAGCTGCCTGCCATAATATTTGTACGTAAGACCCCTGCCACCTACGTGATTCTGTATATACATATATAGTAGCTGCCTGTTGTTTTGGAAGTGACAGTTGACTCCCCCCTCCCTGCTGGGGTCGCGTGATACATTTTGGCTCCAAGTTTAAACTGGGTTTTGAAAAATAGTTATTGTTCATTGGTTGAAGGGCAAACCCCGCCCAGCTATGAAACGTATAAATATGCTGGGCTTTCTGTTCCAAGTTGCTCCCAACAAGAAATGTCCTAACGCTGAGCTGAAATAAATCACTGTTCATCTTTTTAAAGAAAGAGTCTCGTGGTCTCTCTTTGCCAGCCTGACAGTTACATTCAATGGAAGCTTTGTTAAATTGGCGGCGACCCAGTCATATCTGCAGTGGATTCAAAGCAGATTCAGAGCGAATTCAAAGCGTGTTCAGAGTGGATTTGGAGGGGACTCATAGCACATTCATAGGGGGTACATAAGCGTGACTGGTGGCAGGGATCTGAATCAGATTCAAACAGCATTCCAAGAACATTCGTATCAAACTTGTATCCTACCACATTCAAAGGGTCTTTATTTGAATGAATGTGAACTTCCTTGCATTTGATTCTATTTGAATCAAACATACAAAAACATTTGTGCACATCCCTAGTTAAGAAGTATGTGCCATGGGAATGAAACCAAGTGAATTTTCCTGTTACACCAATCCGTTGTAAGAAATTTCACTTACAAAAGGTCCAGCAAGGTAGCTAGTAGCACTTGGAGACTAACAGGGGAAGAGTTAGTGGCTGTAGTGTCCTCCACAACTGTGTGTGCATCAATGCTATCACCTTGATGGCGCTGACGCTCTCTGCACATGCAGTCACATCTATGGTCGTCTGAGATGCCAGCACGCTTGCACGGCACCTCAGACGACCCCTGATTGTCAGGAGAGTGAATGGTTGCTGCCCGGAAGCTTCAGATAAGTTCTGGTAAACGTCGGTTAACGTGTGGAGCACATTTTCACGCTCCACACCTAATCAACAAGTAGTGAACTTCTGGTGAGGGCGGGCATGCTTGGAGGCAGCCTCCAACATAGAGTTGGAAGGGACCTCTAGGGTCATCCGGTCCAGCCCCCTGCTCAATGCAGGATTTCCTAAACCATCCCAGTCAGATGTAGGTCCAAGACCTCCAGCAAAGGAGAACCCATTAAGGGGCAACCTATTCCACTGACTGATCGCCCTCACTGCCAGGAAGTTTCTCCTAATATCTTCACTGACTCCCTTGACGTTTCATCCTGTTGTTTCTAGTCCTCCCATCTTGTGCACGTGAGAATAGGGACAATCCCTCTGCACCGTGACAGCCCTTCAGATGCACATGTGCAGATGCATTTCACCAGAGGTTCACTACGTCTTCACAAGAGGCCGTAGTGTGAATAGGCCAGTTCTATACTGGCCGGTATACCCAACCTGCAAACATACCAGCAGGCTCTCTAAGACCACAGTGGCATGTGCAAGGCAAGCTATTAGAGATATGGATCAGTGGGTCTGGAATACCTAGGGCCACTTATCTGGATTGTGGTAAGCCCTGGGCCGGGCCATGGCCATCTGCACTGAGAGCACTGTTTGGTCTGGTATACTGAACAGTGGGGAATCACGCAGAGCTTCTTTCCTTGGTTCCCTCCACCGAAAGTGACTTACAGTTTCCATTTTGTTGCCAGCCCAGCTACTTAAATTTTTTGCACCTATTTGAACATGAGATTCACGGCACACCCACCCTGCCATCTTTCATCTCCTATTAAAGATTTACCTCTTCACCCAGGCATGTTTTTTTCCACTCTTCCACGGTTTTTACTTTTGCTTTATATGAATTCCTTTTTAATCTGATTTTCTGTTTATCGGTCGGTTTGATCTTTGAAATTCCCCAGTAGGAAGCAGTATTAAAAGCACTGGCAATACTTTACGTACCTAAAGCGTACAAAGGAACCATTTCGGGCGGAAAGCGTTGCTTGGTTGTTTTAAGACGCGATGCGCCCAGGTCGCCCCAGCAAAACTGCATCATCAAAGAAACATCCGATCGTGCCTGGGAGTCGAAAGCAAAGAAAACACTTGCCACTGTTTTTCTTGTATAGAAAATAATTAACCCTTTCAAGATCACCTGCCGTTCACTGGTTGCATGGTTTAAACCAATCAAATATTGGAGAGGAGAATGGTAAAGAAAGGGTCCACACAGAATCAACGCAGAATCCTGAATTCTGTATCAGACGCTTGCCTCTTGACACGGATGATGATGAAGAAGAAGAGTTGGCTTTTCTACCCTGCTTTTCTCACCTATTTAAGGGGACTCAAAGCAGCTGACAAAGCTTCTGTTCTTCTCCCCACAACAGACGCCCTGTGAGGTGGATGGGGTTGTGAGAGCTCAGAGGAGAGCTGTCACTAGCCCAAGGTCACCCAGTTGGCTCTGTGGAGGATGAAGAAGAGTTGGCTTTTATATCCCGCTTTTCTCACCTATTTAAGGGGACTCAAAGTAGCTGACAAACCTTCTGTTCTTCTCCCCACAACAGACACCCTGTGAGGTAGGTGGGGTTGTGAGAGCTCAGAGGAGAGCTGTCACTAGCCCAAGGTCACCCAGTTGGCTCTGTGGAGGATGAAGAAGAGTTGGCTTTTATATCCCGCTTTTCTCACCTATTTAAGGGGACTCAAAGTAGCTGACAAACCTTCTGTTCATCTCCCCACAACAGACACCCTGTGAGGTAGGTGGGGTTGTGAGAGCTCAGAGGAGAGCTGTCACTAGCCCAAGGTCACCCAGTTGGCTCTGTGGAGGATGAAGAAGAGTTGGCTTTTATATCCCACTTTTCTCACCTATTTAAGGGGACTCAAAGTAGCTGACAAACCTTCTGTTCTTCTCCCCACAACAGACGCCCTGTGAGGTGGATGGGGTTGTGAGAGCTCAGAGGAGAGCTGTCACTAGCCCAAGGTCACCCAGTTGGCTCTGTGGAGGGTGAAGAAGAGATGGCTTTTATATCCCGCTTTTCTCACCTATTTAAGGGGACTCAAAGTAGCTGACAAACCTTCTGTTCTTCTCCCCACAACAGACACCCTGTGAGGTAGGTGGGGTTGTGAGAGCTCAGAGGAGAGCTGTCACTAGCCCAAGGTCACCCAGTTGGCTCTGTGGAGGGTGAACAAGAGATGGCTTTTATATCCCGCTTTTCTCACCTATTTAAGGGGACTCAAAGCAGCTGACAAACCTTATGTTCTACTCCCCACAGCTGACTCCCTGTGAAGTAGTTGGGGCTGTGATAGCTCAGAAATGATTGGAGCGTGAAGATGGAAGACAGAAATGGTTCCCTGCCAGTACGGGGTGTGTTCACACATGTGCTCTTAGCTGCCCCGTGGCAATTTAGAGACTTTAGGGACAAACAGAAAAGGTGAAAAAGCGCTTTACCTTGTCCCCCGCAACTATGTGTGTGTCAGCACCGATGCTATGATGACACTGACAATCTGCGCACGCCCAGAGTTGCGTCTGTGGTCGTCTGAGGTTCTAGCGCACTAGCGCACCGCAGACAACCCCAGAGCACCAGAAGAGGTGCGAATGGCCGCTGCCTGGCCACTCCAGGAAAGCTTAGGGTTAAGGCTGGTTTGTGAACTTCTGGGAAGGGAAGGCGTGGTTGGAGGCTGTAACAGCTCTGATAATGTGTCCCTTCCACAGATGTGAAAGAATCCTCCAGCGGTGTGTGTGTGTGTGTGTGTCACAGATGTTGGGTCAGAGGGGTGGAAGGCTGGAGGCCCCAAGTCGATCCCCGCCTGCTAAAGCCTTGGCCCCACGTGAGCCCTGAAAAAAAGCCTGTATTGGCCAATGAGAGGGAAACAGGGAAGGTGATGTTGCAGGAAGAGAAGCAATGTTGGAGAATTTAGGCATTTATCTTAAAAAGCGTGTGATGCAGGGCTTTTTCCTGTGTCCACAACTGAGGTGATCTCATGCGCTCCTGCGCTTAACTGAGTAATGTGCCGTCTAAAGCCGGTGCACTCTGGGTACAGGAGGACCACACGCGTATCTGGCCGGGATCCCAGTTGCCTTCGCGCCTGTGTCATGCGCGCCTCCTGACTGGCCAGGCCCGCGCCTGGCTTGAGGCGGCTCTCTGCGCAGGCACACGGCCCTGGCCAAAGTGCGGGCAGGCCACAGGCGCGAAGGCAACTGGGAGCTCGCTGCCAGAATCGGGCTGGCTGCTTAAGGTAAGGAGGGGTTCATGGTCGGTCGTCCCAGGGTGGGCTAGGGGGGTGCTAGGTGAAGCCCCCCTGGCTCCAGAGCAGCGATCCACCGCTTCTGGGCAAGGGGGAGCCCCGAAATCGGAGTCCCCCGGCTCGCTATGCTCAGCTCCGGAGAAGCCAATCATGGTGGGCTGGCGGAGGGCCTCCGTAGATCTGGATTGAGGTGGGTGCTGGGCTTCCACACAGCACCCACCTCAAATCCGGATCTAAATTCGTCCTTCCACCGCATGTGCGGATGGAAGGACTGGCAGTAGATCCGTATCTATTAGATACTTAACACTTATCTTCATTTCGGAGGTAAGTGCGGAAGCACCCATAGAGTCCAATGATCTAGTGGCGATTGGAAAGAGAAGGTGTGTGGGGAAAACCAGTCCAGCCATTTTTAAGGGGACCAAAAGCTCTCATGCAGATTTTTCATGAAAAGCAAGCTACTTTGCCAGAGAAAAGAACAGGAGAGGTTTAGGGTCTTCACTGGGATGAAAGATACCCCCATAGGAAGGGCACTGTGGGAGAACTACACTGATAATGTCTGGGTGCCACCCGTCCATTGTGAAGTGGTCTCCTCGTGGAACAATGTAGGGCAGAGGTCAGCCCACATGGTCAGCGTGTTCCTGGGACACTGTGCCTGCCTGGAGGCATGATGGCATGCAGAACCAGTGTTCCCAGACCCCTGGCTGGCATTGCGGGTGGCGTGTTCTGGCAATCCTACTGAAATGTGCAGTGAAAGATATGAATGGCCTTTGCGGAGGAAAAAACTTCCCCTCCCGTCTTTCCGGCCTCGTTATCCTTTTTAGTGGATTCATTTATATATACCGTCGGATCCCCGTATCCTCGAGGAATCAATCCCAGTGGGGAACTGCACTCAAATTTCCCATGATTCCTCGGAAATCCCACAAGATTTCATGGGAATCCTGTGAAATCTCGCTCAGTTTCCCATGATTCCTTTGAAATCCCGGGCAATTTTGCAGGAATTGTGGGAAGTCTCTTGTGTTTTCGTGCTGTATTTCTCACCGCCATTGGGCAAGGAATGATAGCAGAAGGGCAAGTAGTGGCCATCTAGCCCTAATCTTAAGGCACACCTGGGGAGCTGATAGTGCTCTTCTAATATGGGCAGATGGTGCAGAGAGTTGAAGCCTCGTCCGGTCAGGGAATGTAGCGCCATTATGGTGCAGCCATGGTGAGGTTGCCACACATTTCTTTGCACCTCCGAAAGAGAAGGAACTGTAAGAAGACCCTCTCCTTGAGATCTTAGAGCGTGGGCAGGTCTGTATGGGAGGTGCCTCACTAACTCCGCCCATGCTGATTGGCTGAAGGAACGACTGGACCCCACCCACCACAGCACAGTTCAGCCTCCTGTAGGCTGTTCCTTCCCTCACACTTGAGGAAGTGAACAGAAGGTTTGTCAGCTGCCCTGAGTCCACTTAAGGATGAGAAATGTGGAGTAGGAAAACCAACTCTCCTCCTCCTCCTCCACTTTGATCCAAATAAGCAGTGAGTGCAGAAAGGGCCCATGCCCGTTGTAGGAACCCCAGTGGCTTCCACCTCCAGAAATAAGTTCTCGTCTCTGGAAGAGATTTTTGTGGAGACATTTGGTGGAGAGAAATGGTGGAAGGCGGGGGAAAAACAGCATCCCTTTTCCGACTGCCGTTTACCTGTTCAAAGAAAGTGGCTTCCTTGCTTTGCTGTTTTTGTATGCGCTTGCGTGCAACGTTTAGTTAGACCCAGATCCTTTTCCTCCGTGGGGGCTGATCTCCTTTCTTCCCCCTTGCTTTGCCGGCTCACACAGCTAGGCCATAAGGCGTCGGCTTTGCCAAGTAGCCCTAAGGCTGGTACTTCCCGCTGTGTGGTCTCCGATCTGCGAGCCGAGCTGGAACCGAATGCATTTAATAATAACACCAGCAGGGCTCACAAGGCTGCTCCCTTTCCCGGCTCTGCCTGCCTTGGCACTCGCTGCCTTGTTTGTCCGGCCGCATTGCTTTGCCGCTGCTATTCTATATACAGATATAAACACGGATATTAAAAAAGGAGGGAGCCTTGCGTGCGGCAGGGAAAGAGCAGGAGCGGCTTTCATCATGCGTATGTCCAAGCCAAATGCCGGTCTGCTGTGTGTTGTGGTGTCCAGCAACTAGAAGGAGCCCCCAGACTGCACCCACCCACCCGCCTTTTGCTTTTCTTCTGGCAGAGATGAGGATTCTTCAGAAGCATGGCTAGGCCTCACCTCACACCCTGGGTGCTCCCTCCCAGGGTGTCTGGGCTGGGGGTGATGGCTGATTTCAGCCCCATTGGTCAAGGTTTCCCATTGGTTGGTTGCTATTTGGAACAAGATGGCTCACCCAACAAATTCACAGGGATTGAACACAAGAGGAGCCCTGCTGGATCAGGCCAAAGCCTATCTAGTCCATAAGAACCTAAGGGGAGCCCTCCTGGATCAGATCACAGCCCATCTAGTCCATAAGAACCTAAGAGGAGCCCTGCTGGATCGGGCCACAGCCCATCTAGTCCATAAGAACCTAAGAGGAGCCCTGCTGGATCAGACCACAGCCCATCTAGTCCATAAGAACCTAAGAGGAGCCCTGCTGGATCAGGCCACAGCCCATCCAGTCCATAAGAACCTAAGAGGAGCCCTGCTGGATCAGACCACAGCCCATCTAGTCCCTAAGACCCTAAGAGGAGCCCTGCTGGATCAGGCCACAGCCCATCTAGTCCATAAGAACCTCAGAGGAGCCCTGCTGGATCAGGCCACAGCCCATCTAGTCCATAAGACCCTAAGAGGAGCCCTGCTGGATCAGACCACAGCCCATCTAGTCCATAAGAACCTATGAGGAGCCCAGGTGGATCGGGCCACAGCCCATCTAGTCTAGCATCCTTTCCCACATAATGACCCACCAGTTGCCCAAGGGCATCTCAAGCAGAGACAAGGGCAAACCTTCTCCTGCTCTCCAATCCCAGCAAATGGCCTTAGAGGCCTCCTGCTTGTCCCTCCAGCCTGGAAGATGTCCTTAGGCATCCACTCTAGCAGCCATTGATAGACCTGTCACTCATGAATTCGTCCAACCTTTCCTTAAAGCCGTCTAGGCTGGTTGCTGTCACCACCTTTTCTGGCTGCCAGATCCATAGACCGATGACCCTCTGAGTGAGGGATGGATCCTGAGGCCTTTTCACACTTCAGCCTGATGGCTGAAGTGCTCTAAGGCTAGTGCTGGTGCAGGACAGCTTGACCGTTTGCTTTGACCGGTATTGGAATCATTCCCAACGTGTCCCTTACCTGCCAAGGTGCAAATGGCCAATCCATCTCCCCCACTGTATCAGCTTGAAAAGGCTGCCGTGGGAGGCAGATGCCCTACCCCGGGCTACCGCCATTGGGCCATATTGGCCCGCAGGCTGGCAGCCCATTTCAGGGGTGGGGCGAAACCGGGCCAAGGTTTTCATGGGGTTCTGCTGGTTGCTGCTGCCATGATCAGGCTGGTGGCAGCCAGCAATGGCCTCCTCAGTGCCCTGCCCCACTCAGGTGTGCGTGCCACCCTCCAGTTCCCTGCGACCGACATACCTGATCGGACTCGTGGTTCAAACTGCTGGTTGCGGGGGCTGCTGGAACCATCTGTGGTCAGCGTGGAGGTGGTCTGACATGGTGCACGCCTACACAGAGAGTGCCAGCCTGCTCCAGCAGGACCCGAAAGGGGCTGCCAGCCTGCGGGCCGATATGGCCCAGTGGGGGCAGCCTGGGGTGGGACTCTAGAGCTGACCGGCAGCGCGAATGCGAATCGTCTCCTTGCCGGACAACTCCAGACCAGCTGGGGACGGGTTGTGCCCTGTGTGGAGCATGATTTTGTCCTCCATACTCTGGCTGCAATTAGGGCAGAAACCTAAAGCCAAATAAAAAGGGTATTATCTCCAAAAAGTGTTTTCACTGAAAGGGCAAAAACTACCCCACTAGAGATATATTAAAAAACAAACAAACTAAAATGTAAGTATATAAAGAAATATCAGATTATAAACCAATAAACAAGTATGATATCAGTCTTCCTCAGTGGCCTATACACATACACTACAGTAATAAAATGTATTTTAAAAAAAGTAAAACAGCTCACAGTTGTGATTCTATGTGATTCAAAGGTAACAAATGCCCTTCTGCTGAAAACTGAGTCTCTTATATATCCAGCTGGGATAATAGAGGGTTGATCCTGCAGAGACTCATAGATAAGAAGAAACAAGGGCCGTGTCTTGACGGCAACCTTATGTCGGATTCAAAACGTTTTCGATCCTTGGAGTCCGCACGGCAGTTTGGCTTAACACACTTTCTCTGTGTTAAACCACCCCAAAGCGTGGTGAATCTCAATCCTGATTTCAACAGGTCTCACTACGTGTGCTTGAAACGTTTTACATGTTTTACTGTGGGGACCCTAACGTGTTAAGGGATGAGAATCCATGTTTAGGGTTTCCCTCCCCCAATAGCTTGCTTCCAAAGATAGTGATTTCATTGAAAAAATCCACCCTCAAAACAGCCACTATAAAAATCCAGTCCTTAAAGCTACACTGTAGCGATCTAGCCAGTTCACACCTTAATAACAATGTTGCAGTTTTGCGCAATTCTGGCTCTTTGAAAGTTCTGACCTTTAAAAAAGGGAAAGGAAAGGAAAGCCCTGGAGGTTCTGTTTTAAAGGCTGTGGCTGTGAAGGGGGTTTGAGTTGCTGCTGCTGCTGTGTGCCCTGGGAAATGGGGAGAGGAGGGGAAAGAATCGCTGGCTGCCGGTGCCTGTTTTTCATCCATCCAGGCAAGCAGCAGCCACCCACCCAGCCACCCAGCTAGGCTCCTTGAAGGGGTCCCTTATGGGTGGCACGTCCATGCCAGGAGGAAGAGGGCAGAGGAGCCCTGCAAAGCAGCTTTTAAAAAGTAGCCAATTGAGTCCCCCCCTTGAGTCACGTACGCCACGTACGATCCTCAGAATCTGGATCGAACGTGATTAAGTTAAAAGTAATGGGAACAGGCAAATTCGCATCCGGTTCTATTATTTCAGTTTAGGGAAAGCGAAATAAGCTTGCTGTGGGGATTCCCCCAAGGGCGGGTAAAAAGGTGTGGTATGACAAGCTGTAACTGAATTCAAACTAACCAATTTACATTTTCATTTAAACCAAATGGAGTTTTTGATTTTAATCGATGGATCCATAAGAACATAAGAACATAAGAACATAAGAGAAGCCTTGCTGGATCAGGCCACAGCCCATCTAGTCCAGCATCCTGTCGCACACAGTGGCCCACCAAATGCTCATGGGCATCTCAAGCAGAGACAAGGACAAACCTTCTCCTGCTCTCGAGTCCCAGCAGATGGCCCTAGAAGCGCCCCATTTCCTCCCCCCCCCCTCAGCCTGAAAGATGCACCTAGGCATTCGTTCTAGTAGCCATTGATACATCTGTCATCCATAAATTTGTCTAACCCTACCTTAAAGCCATCCAGACTGGTAGCTGTCACCACCTCTTCTGGCAGCACATTCCATAGGCCGATGACCCTCTGTGTGAAGAAATACTTCCCCCTGTCAGACCTTACGCTCCTACCCATCAGCTTCATAGAGTGCCCCCTGGTTCTAGTGTTGTGCGATAGAGAAAAGAAATTTTCTCTATCCACCTTTTCTATGCCGTGCATAATTTTATATACTTCAATCAGGTCCCCTCTCAAACGCCGTCTCTCCAGACTGAAGAGGCCTAGACGTTGCAGCCTGGTTTCGTAAGGGAGGTGTTCCAGACCCTTAATCATTCTGGTTGCCCTTCTCTGCACCTTCTCTAGTTCCACAATATCCTTTTTGAGGTGTGGTGACCAGAATTGTACACAGTATTCCAAATGTGGCCTCACTATAGATTTATAAAGGGGCAAAATGACACTTGCTGACTTATTTTCTATTCCCTTCCTAATTGTTCCCAGCATTGAATTTGCTTTTTTCGCTGCTGCCGCACACTGGGTTGACACCTTCATTGAACTGTCCACCAAAACCCCGAGATCCCTTTCCTGGCGTGTTGCAGAAAGCTCAGACCCCATCAGTTTATAGACGTAATTTGGATTCTTGGCCCCAATGTGCATTACTTTACACTTGTTAAGATTAAAGCACATTTGCCACTTGGTTGCCCACTCACCCAATGCTAAGAGATCCCTCTGGAGCTCTTGGCAATCTCTTTCAGATTTTACTACCCTAAATAATTTAGTATCATCAGCAAACTTTGCTATTTTACTATGTACCCCTTTTTCTAGATCATTGATGAATAAATTAAAAAGCATTTGTCCCAGTACTGAGCCTTGAGGGACCCCACTTTTTACTTCTTTCCACCCTGAGAAATTGCCGTTTACTACTACTCTCTGCTTTCTGCCCTTAAGCCAGTCACAAATCCAGGACAGAACCTGTCCTTTTATTCCATGGCTGGTGAGTGTACTCAGTAGCCTTTGATGTGGGACTTTGTCAAAAGCCTTCTGAAAGTCCAGATAGACAATGTCTACTGGTTCACCTTTATCCACGTGTTTATTGACACTCTCAAAGAATTCCAACAAATTTGTGAGGCATGATTTACCTTTGCAGAAGCCATGCTGGCTTTTGTTCAGCAATGCCTGCTGCTCCATATGCACACTAATTTTGTCTTTAATAATGGTTTCCATCACCTTACACGGAACTGACGTTAAGCTAACCGGTCTGTAGTATATATCCACTTAAGTATAGGCCACTGAGGAAGACTCAGTTGTCGAAACGCGTCTGGCCTTTTGGTTTTTACATTTTATAAATTTCTTGATAAATTTGCCTTCATTTTTTTATTATCACTTACATAAGTTTTTTCAGTGGGGTTATTGCACCCTTTGAGTAATTAGATATCATACTTGTTTATTGGTTTATAATCTGATATTTCTCTTATATACTTACATTTTAGTTTGTTTTTTTATATATATCTCTAGTGGGGTAGTTTTTACCCTTTCAGTGAATGCAATTAGGGCAGCCCTGAGACGGAGTGGGATCATTCCGGGCGGAACCACACGGCCCACAGGGCTGTCCTGACTCTGTCCAAAGGCCTAAGTGCGATTCGGCCTCTGCTCTGTCCCTGGACAAGTGTGCAGAAGACATTGGACCATTTCCTCCCTCAGACTAAGGGTGCATGAAGACATAGGGTAGCATTAATAGGAGAATTGTGGGATTATCTACCTGCCAGCTTGGAAGACTTTGGTTTGCCATATATAACACCTGGTACGGATCTTTCTCAGGTGCGCTGGAGATTGTCCTTGAACTGCGGCTCCCATCAGTCCCAGCCAGTCTATCCCACAGCAAAGATCGATGGGAGTTGTAGTTAAAAAAACCCCACCATTTGGAGTAATGCACTTGAGGATACTTGCATTGGCTTTTCGCCTTCTTCTGCAACAGACAGGGCATTTAATGGGACTTTGTGAGGTGTTTATGACCTCTTTCTCAGTGACAGCAAGTACATGGATGGGAGAGGGGTGGAGTTTGGCAAGAGTCGCCACAGAATTCTCCAAGCAGAGTCTGTTTTTGGCAAGATCTCCCTCTTGGAAATTTCAGCTCCTTTTGGTTTATTGGGCCACTGGGACTTCAGATGGAGATCTCTTTCCCACCATCTTCCTTTCTCTTTAGCGTTTCGAAAGCGGCCAGAAAGGAAGCAACAAACAGCTCTTCTGCGCATCGGCGTCCTCCCTTAGTCTGGTATGGATGTCACACGGGGTCATCTTGAATTTCACCTCCCTTCGTTTTCACTTGGTGGTATTTCATTGTTACGGCCGCAACGCTGTTGACTTTGCTTAATCCCAAATGAGGAATTCAAGTCAGTATTTACCAAATTTCTGACAGATTGTCTTTGGAGTCACTGCATTTCTTTCAGTTCACCAGTTTTAGGGTCTCTGCTGCGATTTCCCTCCTTTTTTCATTTTAATCTATAAGGTGAATAACATGGAGCTCCTAATGCCCAAATAGTAATAATGATCAAGGCCTTGTGAAGAAGAAGAAGAGTTGGCTTTTCTACCCCACTTTTCTCACCCATTTAAGGGGACTCAAAGCGGCTGACAAACCTTCTTCTCCCCACAGCAGACACCCTGTGAGGTGGGTGGGTCTGTGAGAGCTCAGCAGAGAGCTGTGACTAGCCCAAGGTCACCCAGCTGGCTTCATGGAGAAGGGCAGAATCAAACCCAGTATTCCTAGATAAGATACACCAGTCTCACAGGATGTCTGTTGTGGGGAGAAGAAGGTTTGTCAGCCACTTCAAAGAAAAAGAAGAAGTGTTGGCTTTTCTAGCCTGCTTTTCTCACCCATTTAAGGTGACTCAAAGTAGCTGACAAACCTTCTGTTCTTCTCCCCACAACAGACACCCTGTGAGATGGGTGGGGCTGTGAGAGCTCAGAAGAGAGCTGTAACTAGCCCAAGGTCACCCAGCTGGCTTCATGGAGGATTGTGGAATCAAACCTGGTATTTCCAGATAAGAGTCTGGCTCCCTAACCACTAGACCAAACTGGCTCATTAAATGCAAACAGGTCCAAACACTGGGAAAGGGCTTGTCTGGCAAGGCCATTCTTTCTTCCACAAAAATGACCTGCTTCCAATCAGAGTCATAAGCTGCAGGAAGGGAGAGAGGGAGGGTGAGTGAGTGAGTGAGTTATATTTTGGATATGTCTTAGTGCTTTGTGTTTTATCCTCCACTGTGACTCATCCTGGGACATTTGAGTGAAGGGAGGGATGACCTTTTAAGGTCTCACATTATCCTCTCCCCCCCCCCCCACGGACATCTAAGGACCCCCCTTCTACGTGGAGTTTAGCACTGAACTTGGATCACCTTTGTGGACAGGTGTCCATGATGTCTTTTGCTGGAGGTGGAGTTGTCCACAAAGGAGAAACATGATAAGGGTTCCAGATGCGCCTTCTCACACCTTTGGAGCTCCAGGGTGAGAGAGAAAGCAAATTCCATTCAACTTTGCACCCTGGACTGGAAGAGAAGCCCTGTAGATGGGCATTGGTCAGGGTGCGGCGTCATGATCCACACTGTGTCCTCGCCTCCTGGCTGGGCATCCGGGGCTTACCTCGTTCTTCCGTTTCACCCAGTTTCACTGTATTTAGTACCTGGGAAGAAGGTAACTGGATGCCCAGGTACTGCTTCCAGGGGTGTCTTTGCACTTCCTTTCCGTCTGCTGGATGGGAAAGGAGCGTGTTGATGCAATGTTAACTAGTGCTCACACTTCTGAGCGCTAGGTAACTGCAGTCCAAGCCTCTTCTGATTGGTCACTCATCTGTGTCTTAAATGACCCCAGAGCCCTGGAAGAAGAGCGAATGGTCACGGCCTAGATGCTTCAAGTAAGTTCTGGTCAACCACGGTAAAGGTGTGGAGCACAATTTTGTGTGGCACGCCTAATGGATGATTAGTGAACTTCTGGTGAAGGTGGGCACGCTTGGAGGCTGTAACAGCCTATTCCACGTGCGGATGCTCTTCACAAGAGGTTCACTAATTCTTCACTAGCGGCCGTAGTGCGAATAGGCCTCTGGTTGGAGAAAAGCAGGATGCCTCTAGTGGCCATTCACAAGGATTCAAGAGCAGGTGAAGGTCTTTCCTTGGTCTTCTGCTTGAGATGACCAGAAGCGATTAGTGGGCCACTGGGTAGGGCAAGATACTGGAGTAGATGGGCAGCAGCCAGATGCAGCAGAGTTCCTTCTATGTTCTTATCAAATTCATGGAAGACAGATGTATCAATGGCTACTAGAATGGATGCCTAAGGTACCACCTCCAGGCTGGACAGACAGGCAGAGTGCCCCTCTCAAGGCCATTTGCAGAGATTTCAGAGCTGGGGAAGGTTTTGACTTTGTCTTCTGCTCAAGGTGCCCAGAACAGGTGGGACACTCAGAGAGTGGTCATCTCAAGCTGGACTAGATGGACTGTGCCCTGACCCAGGAGATCTTCATATGCTACTTCTGCTGTTGTCTTTCTCGTCCTTCCAAACTTTCTGAACACGTTTTTCTGGAAAGAGTGAACGTAGAAGGCTCCAAGCCATCTGTAAGAGGCAACGGGTACCGGAAGAGGTGGTAACAGCAACCATCCTAGAGGGCTTTAAGGAAGGGTTAGACCAATTCATGGATGGCAGGTGTATCAATGGCTGCTAGAATGGATGCCTAAGTACGTCTTTCAGGTTGGGGGGACAAGCAGGAGGCCTCTAAGGCCATTTGCTGGGATTGGAGAGCAGGAGAAGGTTTGCCCTTGTCTCAGCTTGAGATGCCCATGGGCAACTGGTGGGCCACTGTGTGAGACAGGATGCTGAACTAGGTGGCCTGTGGCCTGATCCAGCAGGGCTCCTCTTAGGTTCATATGGACTAGATGGCCTGTGGCCTGATCCAGCAGGGCTCCTCTTAGGTTCTTATGGACCAGATGGCCTGTGGCCTGATCCAGCAGGCCTCCTCTTAGGTTCTTATGGACCAGATGGCCTGTGGCCTGATCCAGCAGGCCTCCTCTTAGGTTCTTATGGACCAGATGGCCTGTGGCCTGATCCAGCAGGCCTCCTCTTAGGTTCTTATGGACCAGATGGCCTGTGGCCTGATCCAGCAGGCCTCCTCTTAGGTTCTTATGGACAAGATGGGCTGTGGCCTGATCCAGCAGGGCTCCTCTTAGGTTCATATGGACTAGATGGCCTGTGGCCTGATCCAGCAGGGCTCCTCTTAGGTTCTTATGGACCAGATGGCCTGTGGCCTGATCCAGCACTGCTCCTCTTAGGTTCTTATGGACAAGATGGGCTCTGGCCTGATCCAGCAGGGCTCCTCTTAGATTCATATGGACTAGATGGGCTGTGGCCTGATCCAGCAGGGCTCCTCTTAGGTTCTTAGGTTCAACTTGGGGGTCTTTTTACCCAGGACAGCCAGATGTCATCCCTTAGAGAACCCTGTAGATGTTTAACCTTCCAAAGGAAAAGCAGATAAGTTTGCTGCCTTCAGAGTGTCACAGTAAAGTTGTGACCGGCTTTCTGTCATCCCAGAAACTTGCAGGATCTGCAGTCATCCTATTAAGTTACAACAACCTGATGGCACCCTTCTGCCTAGCTGTCCTCTGGCTTTATTAAAATTGCCTTTTCTTGAATTCCAAAGCCTGTACTTGGCTGTGCCCAACGTTTCACTTTCTAGAAGACCAATAATTCCTACATAACATGGGTTCTTCCCTCCTCCCCCCCCCCCCCACTCCAAGGTTTAATCTCGTTGGCTCTTTACTACTGCTTTGGATCAAGTCAAAGAAAGCGCATTTTGTTCCTTCCAGCACCTTCAGAGAAATGAAGTTGTTGTTAAGTTATGCGAGGAATTTGTTGCAGAGTCCATATTTAGCCGAGTTTGTTTTCAAGAAGATATCAAGGTAGTTGGAGTCCTTTGCTCTCTCTCACCGTGAAATCTGCCTGCTCTTAAACATCTCCCGTTTCTTTCGGGAAATCATTGTCCGTGCGCCTTTCCAGAGGGGAGAACCGTTGTTTTCAGGCCTCTCTTTAAATTTATATAGATGGCATATCAATTTATATCAGCCAGCCACAGTTTATGTATGTACTGCGTTTCCAAATATTGGCTAGGGCAGTAGACGAAGAAAGAAACATCAATCACTTTATGAACAGGGCAAAATATATCAATATAATAGTAATACCACTAATAAGGACATAAGAACCTAGCAGGAGCCCTGCTGGATTATGCCACAGCCCACCTAGTCCAGCATCTTGTCTCACACAGTGGCCCACCAATTGCCCATGGGCATCTCAAGCAGAGACAAGGGCAAACCTTCTCATAAGAACCTAAGAGGAGCCCTGCTGGATCAGGCCACAGCCCACCTAGTCCAGCATCTTGTCTCACACAGTGGCCCACCAATTGCCCATGGGCATCTCAAGCAGAGACAAGGGCAAACCTTCTCATAAGAACCTAAGAGGAGCCCTGCTGGATCAGGCCACAGCCCACCTAGTCCAACATCCTATCTCACACAATGGCCCACAAACTGGCCATGGGCATCTCGAGTAGAGACAAGGACAAACCTTCCCCTGCTCCTGTATCCCAGCAAATGGCCCTTAGAGGCCTCCTCCCTGTCTCTCCAACCTGCATGGTAGTACCTGGGCATCCGTTCTAGTAGCCATTGATAGACCTGCCCTCCATCAATCAAGAGGAGCCCTCCTGGATCAGGCCATAACCCATCTAGCCCAGCATCCTGCATCACTCAGTGGCCACCAGTTGCTTCGGGACATCTTAAGGAGAAGACAAAGGCAAACCTTCACCTGTTCTCGGATCCCTGCAGATGGGCTTAAAGGTATCCTGCCTGCCTCTCCGGCCTGGAGGAAGTACTTAGCCATCCATCCTAATGGGCATGTGTATGCTCCTAACCAGAGCTGCACCAATTGCTGACCAGAGGCCTGAGTGCAAATTGGCCTAAGGGTAAAACCTTCACCTGCTCTCGAAGCTCTGCAAATGGTCTTTAGAGGCATCCTGTCATTGATACACCTATTCTCCATAAAATTACCTAGTCCTTCCTTAAAGCCATCTAGGCTGGTTGCTGTCATCACCTCTTCTTGTAGTAAATTCCATAAAACAATGACCCTCTGGGTGAAGAAATGCTTCCCCTTGTCTGATCTGACTCTCCTGCCCATCAGCTTCATAGATGCCCCCTGGTTCTAGTGTTGTGGGATAGAGAAAACTAATGTTCTCTCTCCACCTTTTCTATACCGTGCATAATTTTATATACTTCCATCAGGTCCCCTCTTAAATGCCGTCTCTCCAGACTGAAGAGGCCTAAATGTTGCAGCCTGATTTCGTAAGGGATTTTGTTCCAGCCCCTTAATCATCCTGGTTGCCCTTCTCTGCACCTTCTCTAGTTCCACAAGATCCTTTTTGAGGTGTGGTGACCAGAATTGTACACAATATTCCAAATGTGGCCTCACCATAGATTTATAAAGAGGCAAAATGACACTTGCTGACTTGTTTTCTATTCCCTTCCTAATTATTCCCAGCATTGGTTTGCCTTTTTCATGGCTGCTGCGCACTGGGCTGACACCTTCATTGAACTGTCCTCCAAACTGGGCTCTTGCTGAATTGTCCTCTTATTTCTACTTCTTGGGCTGAATGGGGAGATTGTCAGGCTGGGTGGAATAATGTCCAGGATTCAGTGCATTAGTGAGCAAAACCCCCAGGTGTTCTCAAAGAACCGGCTCATCTGGTTTGGCTTCCCTCCCTTCTCCCCTCACGCCCAACTCCTGTGCTGAAAACATGTTTTGGGCCCACCTGCCAGACTGGGCCGGTTCATGACTCCTCAGGTATGCTTGGCCCATAGGCAGGCTCCTTAGCCCTATTTCCACTTAGGCCCTGGGATAAAAGTAGGCCAGCCCTGGGACAGGCAACACAAAAGATCTATCAAGAAGAGAAACCAAGGTCCTTCTAATATTAAATAACCAATAAAATGCCCTGATTTCAAAAAAGGAATATACAACCTTATTATAAAGAATAGTTGTAAATTTACTAATAAAAATAATATATCTTATGAAAGCTAAAACAATATACAAAAGGTTTGCTCTTATCTCTGCTTGCGACGCCTATGGGCCACTGGTGGGCCACTGTGTGAGACAGGATGCTGGACTAGATGGGCTGTGGCCTGATCCAGCAGCGCTCCTCTGAGGTTCTTATGGACCAGATGGGCTGTGGCCAGATCCAGCAGGGCTCCTCTTAGGTTCTTATGGACCAGATGGGCTGTGGCCAGATCCAGCACGGCTCCTCTTAGGTTGTTATGGACCAGATGGGCTGTGGCCTGATCCGGCAGGGCTCCTCTTAGGTTCTTATGGACCAGATGGGCTGTGGCCTGATCCAGCAGGGCTCCTCTGAGGTTCTTATGGACCAGATGGGCTGTGGCCAGATCCAGCAGGGCTCCTCTTAGGTTCTTATGGACCAGATGGGCTGTGGCCAGATCCAGCACGGCTCCTCTTAGGTTCTTATGGACCAGATGGGCTGTGGCCTGATCCGGCAGGGCTCCTCTTAGATTGTTATGGACCAGAAGGGCTGTGGCCTGGTCCAGCAGGGCTCCTCTTAGGTTCTTACATTCTTATGAGTCTCAGGGCTGTAGCGTGGGTTGATCTGGATCGATGCCATGAGTGTCGATGCTCCTGACCTCACCCACCCCTTCCCATGGTCGGGATTAGTGGGTCCGGCAGTTCCAGACGAGCGAAGGCAACGGCTGACCTCCCTCTGAGGTGCACCAGTTTGCAGTCTTTCCTTGGTGGCCAAGCACAGCCCTGGCAAATTTGACTTCAGATGCACTCCACCCTGCACGTGGCATAGGGAACAGCCTCCATTCGCATCCTCTTGTCCCGGCACCCCTGGTGTCCTTATTGGGCAGCGTGAGAACAGAATGCTGGATTAGGAAGCGACTTCCTGTGTTTTCTGTTCTCTGCTTGGAACTGAGGAGAGCAGGATCTATAGTCCGCAGGATCCAGGGTGGTGGAGGTGGTGGTGGACAGGGGTGAGGAAGGTGCAAGCCAGGAGAAGAAGGAATCAAGCTACCAAGGACTGGGGCTCAGAAGAAAACCCCAAGTTAAATTAGGAGAGAAACCTGTTAATTTCTTTTAAGCTTCAACAAAATCTGCCGAAAGCAGTGTCCTTCGCGATTTCAACTGCGCAGCTCTGATCAACGTCAAAAATATATGTGCTGTCCGAAAGATTGCAAGTTGCTTCAGAATTGGTCTTCTCCCAGGCCCCTTCCACTCTGGGATTTATGTGGGCCAGTTTGGCCTAGTGGTTAGGGAGCCGGACGCTTATCTGGGAATACCAGGTTCGATTCTGCCCTCCTCCCTGGAGCCAGCTGGGTGACCTTGGGCTAGTCACAGCTCTCTTCTGAGCTCTCACAGCCCCACCTACCTCTCAGTGGGGAGAAGAACAAAAGGTTTGTCAGCCACTTTGAGGCCCCTTAAATGGGTGAGAAAAGTGGGATAGAAAAACCAACTCTTCTTCTTCTTTTATTATCTTTTTATTTTGCTGTCATCACTAATTTTCTTTCTTTGACCTGCCCACTTGTAGGTCAATCAAACCAGCAGTTACTTTCCCTTCTTCTTGCAGATAATTGATGAAGGGCCCCCAGTCTTTTTCATATTTATCTATTGTCCTGGTTTTTAAAAGGGTTGTTAATTTATCCATCTCTGCTAATTCAGTCAGCTTAATTAGCCAGCTCTCCACAGAAGAGATTCCATCTTCTTTCCATTTTTGTGCATATGGTATTCTTGCTGCTGTTACCATATAGAGAATCAAAGGGTTCACGGTGTCTGTATTTTCATCTGTTATTCTTAATAAAAACATCTCTGGTCTGAATGGTACATTATTTATTAAAGATATTTCTGGTAAAAGTTTGTATTTGTATCCCATTTCTTTTGCTTTTTTACAAGTCCACCACATATGATACAATGTTCCTTCACTAGTTTTACACTTCCACCACTTACTAGACCAGTGATGGCCAACCTATGACACGTGTGTCACAGGTGACACGCCAAGTCCTTTTGGGTGACACTCATGGTCACCCTGGCACCTGGGCGTGTAAGTGCTTGTTGTTCCTGAAGTGTACGAAATACCATCTTTCAATTGAAGATTTAGCAGACGAAATTCAGCAACAAAAGTCACTAATGTAAAGAACTGTTTTTGTTTTTAATAAAATACATATATCAAAAATATAACTGTTTTACTAGAGCTCCAAATATCACAAAATTATGGATATTTCTAGACGTGACACAGCACCTGAGTTAAGCTAGGTTTTCTTGCGAATTTTGGCACACCGAGCTCAAAAGGTTCACCATCAATCTATCCACATCTTGGTATATCTTTGCTAATTTATGTGGTGTGCATGGACCCTTAATTTGGATTAAGGGGTGTGTGAAGTCCACATTCTGGGCTTTCAGTCTGCACTTCAGTATGGATCAAGGATCACTTCCTCTGCATTAGACAGAGCTTAATCTGGATCTCCAGTGGTATCATTTTATTGGCACTAGGGGCGGGCATGAATGCAGTTATCAGAATCCGATCCGATTTGAATAGAATATCCAAAGATTCAAATCGGATTCATACCATTTTCATCTCCTACGTATCCGTACAAAAGCGTAGGGATACAAATAAGATGTGTACGGATACGTACGTAATACGTACGTATCTAAAAACATACGAATTTGCCAAATAATTCGTACGAATGGTTTGAAAGATTCAAAATTCATTCATTAAAAAACGAATGTATAAATATCTGATTTGAATTCAAATGTCCGAATTCAAACAGATTCAGTTGGATTTTAAATGTTTGGAGTATTCATGCACATCCCTAGGACCAGGACTTTGTTCCGGAGCACCAGAGGTGTAGAAAAGGCACGCCCCCATGTCCCAGGACTACCATTGGAACCTTTCAGCCGTGTGCCACAATGCATTGCTGAAAACCAACCCTCTGAGACCCAGAGGCTGCCATAGCGTGGGTGGCTGAAGATCTGCTCCATCACTGCGGAGTCTGGATTAGTGGGCCGCGCTATTATGGATCCAGCAGGGCTCCTCTGAGGTTCTTATGGACTAGATGGGCTGTGGCCTGATCCAGCAGGGCTCCTCTTAGGTTCTGATGGACTAGATGGGCTGTGGCCTGATCCAGCAGGGCTCCTCTGAGGTTCTTATGGACTAGATGGGCTGTGGCCTGATCCAGCAGGGCTCCTCTGAGGTTCTTATGGACCGGATGGGATGTGGCCTGATCCAGCAGGGCTCCTCTTAGGTTCTTATGGACCAGATAGGCTGTGGCCTGATCCAGCAGGGCTCCTCTTAGGTTCTTATGGACTAGATGGGCCGTGGCCCAATCCAGCAGGGCTCCTCTTAGGTTCTTATGGACCAGATGGGCTGTGGCCTGGTCCAGCAGGGCTCCTCTGAGGTTCTTATGGACTAGATGGGCTGTGGCCTGATCCAGCAGGGCTCCTCTTAGGTTCTTATGGACCAGATGGGCTGTGGCCTGATCCAGCAGGGCTCCTCTGAGGTTCTTATGGACTAGATGGGCTATGGCCTGATCCAGCAGGGCTCCTCTTAGGTTCTTATGGACTAGATGGGCTGTGGCCTGATCCAGCAGGGCTCCTCTTAGGTTCTGATGGACTAGATGGGCTGTGGCCTGATCCAGCAGGGCTCCTCTTAGGTTCTTATGGACCAGATGGGCTGTGGCCTGATCCAGCAGGGCTCCTCTTAGGTTCTTAGGGACTAGATGGGCTGTGGCCTGGTCCAGCAGGCTTCCTCTGAGGTTCTTAGGGACTAGATGGGCTGTGGCCTGATCCAGCAGGGCTCCTCTTAGGTTCTTATGGACTAGATGGGCTGTGGCCTGATCCAGCAGGGCTCCTCTTAGGTTCTTAGGGACTAGATGGGCTGTGGCCTGGTCCAGCAGGGCTCCTCTTAGGTTCTTAGGGACTAGATGGGCTGTGGCCTGGTCCAGCAGGCTTCCTCTGAGGTTCTTAGGGACTAGATGGGCTGTGGCCTGATCCAGCAGGGCTCCTCTTAGGTTCCTATGGACTAGATGGGCTGTGGCCTGATCCAGCAGAGCTCCTCTTAGGTTCCTATGGACTAGATGGGCTGTGGCCTGATCTAGCAGGGCTCCTCTGAGGTTCTTATGAACCAGATGGGCTGCGGCCTGATCCAGCAGGGCTCCTCTGAGGTTCTTATGGACAAGATGGACTGTGGCCTGATCCAGCAGGGCTCCTCTGAGGTTCTTATGGAACAGATGGGCTGTGGCCCGATCCAGCAGGGCTCCTCTGAGGTTCTTATGGACCAGATGGGCTGTGGCCTGATCCAGCAGGGCTCCTCTTAGCTTCTTATGAACCAGATGGGCTGTAGCCTGATCCAGCAGAGCTCCTCTTAGGTTCCTATGGACTAGATGGGCTGTGGCCTGATCCAGCAGGGCTCCTCTTAGGTTCTGATGGACTAGATGGGCTGTGGCCTGATCTAGCAGGGCTCCTCTGAGGTTCTTATGAACCAGATGGGCTGCGGCCTGATCCAGCAGGGCTCCTCTGAGGTTCTTATGGACAAGATGGACTGTGGCCTGATCCAGCAGGGCTCCTCTGAGGTTCTTATGGAACAGATGGGCTGTGGCCCGATCCAGCAGGGCTCCTCTGAGGTTCTTATGGACCAGATGGGCTGTGGCCTGATCCAGCAGGGCTCCTCTTAGCTTCTTATGAACCAGATGGGCTGTGGCCTGATCCAGCAGAGCTCCTCTTAGGTTCTTATGGACTAGATGGGCTGTGGCCTGATGCAGCAGGGCTCCTCTTAGATTGTTATGGACTAGATGGACTGTGGCCTGATCCAGCAGGCCTCTTCTCAGGTTCTTATGGACTAGATGGGCTGTGGCCTGATCCGGCAGGGCTCCTCTTAGATTGTTATGGACTAGATGGACTGTGGCCTGATCCAGCAGGCCTCCTCTCAGGTTCTTATGGACTAGATGGGCTGTGGCCTGATCCGGCAGGGCTCCTCTTAGATTGTTATGGACTAGATGGACTGTGGCCTGATCCAGCAGGCCTCCTCTCAGGTTCTTATGGACTAGATGGGCTGTGGCCTGATCCGGCAGGGCTCCTCTTAGATTGTTATGGACTAGATGGACTGTGGCCTGATCCAGCAGGCCTCCTCTTAGGTTAATAGGTCCTCAATGGCCATAACATAACATGGAGTCACGCTGACCAAGTGACATCTTCCTGATGGCGCTTTGCACAATTTCCTCTTGATTTTTCTACGGTCATCAGAAAGGGTCGGAAGAATCCCCCACTGACCCTGTACCCCCCAGAGCCGTCTCTCTGTGGTCATTTCAGCTCTGGCCCGTCACGTCAGTGCTGCTGATGTCCAGTTCTTTTGGTGTTTTTGCTTAAATGGGGGTGGGTGGGAGATGCCCTGCCCTTCCCCCTCTGTTCTTCCATATAAAGCCCTGGAGTTCGTTCCCATGGGGTCTGTTTCCCGGGCTCTCTGGGTTGCCATGGTGAAAAATGATCCAGGCAGATTCAAAGGCTGCAGCTACAGTAAATGAGGCTGGGAGCTCTGTGCCTCTATAAATAGAGCCCTGTTGCTTTTTTGTCTTTGGGAAACTGCAAACTGACCAGTGCAGGAACAAGCAATCGGGGTTAAAGAAACAAACCAAAAACAGAAAGGAAGAGAGAAAAAGTGTTTTCGTAGCTTAGGGAAAGAAAGGCAGACATTCTCTCTTCCCCCCCGAACCCCCCCAAAAAACGAAACTTCGCTCTCTTTTACCTGGAATGGCCTTCCTTTATGTACCATGCAATGCAAAAAAGCCTCAAACCCTGTGGAATTCACTGGAACTTGATGTTGTGGTTGCAGTTGTTTTTGCTGCCTCGGTCCTGGCCTTTTGCTTGTGGCCAAAGTTTGGCTTGCAAGTGTATCTGCAAGCTGGCCGTATTTATTGTGAACGGAATCATCGCTGGATTTCTGCTGACTGAGCCGGCGTCCACCCAGGCGGCCGGGCATCTCTGGGCACCACTGGGTGCTGCATTTAGATGCACCCATCCCTACAGGCAGGCGGTAGAGCAAAGTGCCTGGAAAGGAGAGGTTTGATCCCCAGCCTTTCCCTGGAAGAAGGCAATGGCAAACCGCTTCTGTGTCATTGCCAAGAAAACTGCTTAGAAGTGCCCATGGAGTCTGGGAGGGGCACCCAAGACACCCTGTGAGGTAGGTGGGGCTGTGAGAGCTCAGAAGAGAGCTGGGACTAGCCCAAGATCACCCAGCTGGCTTTATGGGGGGAGGGCAGAATCGAAGCCAGTATTCCCAGCTATGAGTCCGGCTCCCTAACCACTAGACCAAACTGTCTCACATCCGGCAATGAAGCGTCCGGTGGTGCTACCATTCGCTCTTGCTGGTGCTCTGGGGTCATTTGTAGTGGTGCGCAAGTGCGCCGGCACCTCAGACAACTGTACGCGGGACCGCAGCTGCGCGTGCGCAGAGCATCGGCGTCGCCAAGGCAACGGCGCCGATGGACACACGGTTACGGAGGGCGCCGCAGCCAAAATGGCGGCACCCAGCAGAGGACCGGACCCGGATCAAATAAGATGAGGGAGCTGTCCACCCAGCTATCCCTCGGCCGGCAGGGGAGGGGGGTGTTGGCTGGAGTCGGGATGCCGCCCGCGGCCGTAGGCCCCAGGTTGGGAATTGCTGGCATGGAAGTGCGCGTAGGGGAGCGTTCTTGGCCCTTCATATTCATGGAGCCGAGCTAGCATCTTCGACCGGTGGGAGAGGGTGTTACAAGGAGTTCTCCAAACCCCCGCAAAGCCTGACATTCACGGGCGTGGGAGGGGGACGCTCCAAGTGCCTGCCGAAAGCGGCCGCCGCCTCGTCCCGAGAGCGTCTTTTCACCAAATATGGAAGGTTTTTTTTGCCTTTAGTCACATACAGGCCCCTACCCAAGAGTGCTGATTTCCAAGCGCTTAGGTCACACGGAAACAACCCGTCCGCCCCGGCTTCCAGCCGCTCCCCTCCACGGCGTGCGCACCACACGCCAGTTTCCCTCTGTGCAACTGTCAAGGGTGGAGGTGCGTTTGTTTGGAGGGGGGGGCGTTGAAGGTAAGAGGCCTTCCACACTGGAAGGGTTGCAAGGAGTTGGCGCGGAGGAGAGCGATAGAAAGAGAAAGGGCATTTTCCCAAGCGTAAACTGGCTGGCCTTCCTTCCTGAACATGAGCTCCGGAGCGGTGGCAGCCCCTGGCCTGCTTTTTCTGAAAAACCAGTGCAAAAAAGGCGTCCCTGCTATCAGCTGTAGATGGACATCGGCGCCTCGTGGCTGCACGAAACAGTCTGGAGACAAAACGATCTAAGCAAAACCCAAAAGTTTTGGGATAGTCCAGGGCAAAATGAGCATAAGGCGAAATTTACACTTGCTGGCCTGGTGTGGTGACTGTCTGCGCTACAAGCGCTAAACCAGCTTTGTACCTGGCCAGCAGCGCTTGCGAGGTGGGAACGGGCAGCCCACACACAAACTAACATGAATCAAAAGCTTGCCTGGCGCATCGAGCTGGGACCATCTACATTATTCCCAGTACAGTGGGGCCACGTGAGGTGCCACGAAGGGCGCTGGTACCTCAGATGACCCCTGACATGACTGCGCATGCACAGAGTGTCACCATCGCCACTGCAATGGTGATGGCGTCGTTGTGCAAGGTACTAGAACCACAATGGCAGTGGCCTGTGGAGGATTGGAGGTGTGACCGGACAGAGGTTGTGTTAGGGCTTGGATGTCGTGTAGTGCAAACACTAGTATACGTTAGTCTATCATGCACTTTTCCCATCTAACGGATGTGCAAGCAAGTGCAGAAACGCCCCTGGATCCCTCTAGGGAGGGGTTATCACACTTTGTAGCCCTGGTCTAGTGGTTAGGGAGCCAGACTTTTTTCTGGGAATACTGGGTTTGACTCCACCCTCCTCCACGAAGCCAGCTGGGTGGCCTTGGGCTAGTCACAGCTCTCTTCTGAGCTCTCACAGCCCCACCCACCTCACAGGGTGATCTACTGTGGGGAGAAGAACAGTAGGTTTGTCAGCCGCTTTGAGTCCCCTTAAATGGGTGAGAAAAGCAGGATTGAAAAGCCAACTCTTCTTCTCTCAGAGACCCAAGTACCTCGCAGGGTGTCTGTTGAGAGGAGAAGAACAGAAGGATTGCCAGCTGCCTTGAGGCCCTTTAAGGGTGAGTAAAGTAGGGCATAAAAGCCAAATCTTCTTCGTGTTCTCCTTCTCCGTCCTCTGTGTTTTTCTACCTGAAAGGAACTGAGTGACCTTGGGCTAGTCCCAGCTCTCTTTCTGAGCTCTCATAGCCCCACCCACCTCACAGGGTGTCTGTCATGGGGAGAAGAACAGAAGGTTTGCCAGCTGCTTTGAGCCCTCTTAAATGGGTGAGAAAAGTGGGGTAGAAAAGCCAACTCTTCATTGACATCGTCTTCTCTTTTCTCCACTAGGCCTTACTGCAATCGTATGCCAGATATATAATCCGGAATAAGGCCCAGTGGAGAAAAGCCCTTCTGCTCCATGATTCAGTCCCTGACCCCTGAAACTTAAAAGACTCTCAGGTGGCAGCGGTAGTAACCATCCCCACCCGGAGCCACTGTGGGGCAGGGCTCAGGACGTCAGCCGTGGTGGACTGGGCTGACCCTTGGTCTGACTCAGCAAGGAGATGTTTTCTGCGTTGACCGCTGCTTCAGGCTGAGGAAAATAGGTCCACTTGTGTGTGAAGGGAACAAAGAGGTCTTAGTGGGATGTTCCCCTACCAAAGCAAGCAAAACCCGCTCTGTAAGCTTGGCTGGGTGTTAAACAAGCCCCTAGAGCGTGGAGTGACCTTCCCCTCAGAGGCCGGGAGCAGAAGACAGGACTTTCTTCTCTGAGGTCATCTTGGGATCCTTCTATTGCTCTTTAGGGTGGACGCCAAAGGATTCTAAAAAGATCCGTTTTTTGGCCATCCGTTTTTCTGAGGATCTGTCCCAAATAGATCACACAAGTGTCCCTCCCTGACATCCACGGGCACGCCCCCCCCCCCGCCACCATTGGCCAAAAATTGGCCGAACAGGTGACGGGGGCCACGGTAATCACTCCCCTTGCCCGGCCGGGGTTCCCATCGTGCAGGCGCGCCGACTATAGTAGATGGTAGACGAGAACCACAGGGCCCGTCTACCAGGGGCACGCGCACCTGCGCAATCGCATCCCCGGCCGGACAAGGTGAGTGAAGGCCTCGTGTGTGTGTGTGTGGGGGGGAATCGGGGAGACAGCCAGATCAGCTTCCTCTTGCCCCTTTTTAGGGTGGGGGGTTTCCGGTCTGCCGCTGTCGATGGTCCAGCGGATGTGGGACCCCTTGGTAGACTGGACCACATGGGTCCAGTTTACGGCCATCCCACCTCCCCTGGCCCACTGCGGCAGATTGCAAGCCTCTGCGGGGTCGAGCCTCCTCAATTGAGGCGGCTCAGCCTCACAGAGGTACCCCGGCACCCCCACCCTGGGGCCCAGGGACGCGCCTGCGTGCACACAACACCTACCTCCTCACTGTCCTGGGTCGGAATGAGCCGGGACAGCCGGGAGCACGCACCATGTGCACGTGGCGCAGCGCAGCTTCTGATTGGGCAGACTGTCCTCAATCTAGAGCAGGCATGTCAAAGATACGGCCTGCGGGCCAGATGCGGCCCGCGGGGTGTTTTAATACGGCCCGCGGCCGCCCGCCGCCGCCACGGCCCACGCCTGCCGCTGCCACCGCCGCCGTCCTCCTTGGGCGTGAAGGAGGCGAGGCGAGGCGACGCGAGGCGAGCGAGCGCGCGGCGGGACCCTCCATTGCCCGGGCGCCGCCATGGACAGCCAGCCCCTCCCTAGCCACGCCCCGGCCATGCCCCCAGCCTTCCTCTGTGCCCTAGCCATGCCCCCCGCCACTCCCCAGCCCCTCCTCTGTGCCCCGGTCACGCCCCCGGTCACGCCCCCGGTCACACCCCCTGGCCCTCACAGTATTATTTTTTTTAATCCGGCCCTCGGCCGGATTGAGTTTGACACCTCTGATCTAGAGTAGCCAGGAGAAGAGACAACATGCAAAGGGTGCAGCCCAAAGTTTGGTAGTAGCTACTGTAATGATTACCTTTCCCAAGATCCTTAACCAGAAGCTGCTGTGACTAAGCATCATGGGAGATTTCATACGAAATTGGGGTCGAACAAGAGGGATATTTGAAGATGCCTGATGCTGAGCTTGGTTGGTAGTCTAGTTAAGGTGAGATATTGAGAGCGACAGAGACTGCATCTTCCTATGTTAACGTGGACCACCTGCACCAGGTATATAGGAAAAGGAATCCTGCACAATTAAGGCCGGTTTCCCACTGGGCAATTTAATCTGAATTTGAACCAGGGTTTTTTTTAATCAGCAGCAGAGTGTGGGGGTTTTTGCATTCCCACTGTTAGCTTATAATGCATACTCACAGGGGAGAAGCCCCCTCCCATCTCTCCTCCCCTCAGGCGAACCCCTCCCCATGCAGTCAGAAATTGGGCACCGCCATACCCTAACTTCATTGGGGCAGGCAATTTAAACCCCACCCCCTATATAAGTCTGGTCCCAATTCAGATCATGGAGCAGCAGTTTTTGTTCACCTCTTCTCCCCCCCTCCCCCACTGTAGTACAGCTTCTAATGTTAACAAGGCAGTAGAAGATTAAAGATCACTTTCTCTTCTGGTGTTTTGTGCTAGATCAGTGGATCAGAGCAGCATGAAATTGCAGGAGGGAGGGAGGGAGGGAAGCAGGCTTTTACACAAGAGCCAACACAGGGCAGTGGCCTCCAGTCACATTTGCCTCCCCTCTTTGTAAAATCAGACACTTTCGTCTGATCTCTTTGTTGCATTGTGTTCTGATCTCTTGTTGCAAGTGTTCTGATCTTTTTTTTAGTTACATTGTGATCTGATCTCTTTCATTCTTCACCTCCTCCCCACCACACCCTTTCAACCAAGCCCAATCCCCTTAGCATGTAATGGCAGAGCCTGGGGGAAAGGAGATGAAATCACGGCTTATCATCGGATTAGAGGAAACTGAGAATACCCCTGAAGCCTGGTTCCCTCCCCTCCAAAAAAAAAATCCCCACTTGCGTTCCCATTGCTAAATAGTGAGGATTATTTCTAAATCCAGGAGCAAAACCTCTTTTGATTCGAATATAGATAATCTGCATTTTCGGACCTTTAATCCTCAGAAACTGCAGATTCTTTTAAAACTTTGGGAACGGTGAGCACTCAAAACGATTTCAAAGATTTTCAAATCTTGAATGGAAACACACCCTAAGAGTATCCCTGGTTGGCCATTTGTCAGTATTGCTATGGGGGAGAGCATTTGTCGTTTGGGGCTGGGGTGCTGATTTGTCAGCGCTCTTGAGTTGACTTCTCCATTTGCAGATGTTGCATTACCTAACTAGGTAAAACCTTCAGCGCAAAGGCTCAGTTGTAGTTAGTGATGGCTTAAAAAGCTGCCTGTCCTATGCTCCCTGCATTTCATTGGCTGACCTGTGTTCTTTGTCCTTATTTCCCCTGGCGCTTGGCCTTTGCACGGTTGCTGTACTAAGCTTTCTTGCTTACTGACCAGCTGAATACTATCTTCTCCGCGTGAGTGTTGGTTAATGATTGTCAGATTAGGTGTTGTATGAGAGGGTACAGAATTAATCTCATTGTTTGGTTTCTGGTTAATCTCTTTGATTTATGGCATTTTGAGAAAAATGAGATTATCTAGTGGTATAAGCACCATTTGGGGGCGGGGAACCTCTTCTGGTAGTGGACTAACATTTAATTCCACTTTTAGTGAACTCTCAGGCTGGCTTCAGAATTGCTCCATGTGTTTTTTTCGTTGCTAACAAAAGTAAGGATCTGTGCCAACAAGTCAGAGCTGAGTCTGGTGACTGCTTGGCCATGTGTACAGGTGTGTATGGGCACATACGAATGTTGTCGACATGCATGTCTTCAAATACGAATTGAAAATTCGTACGAATAGATTCAAATGTATTTGAATCGAAACGAGTGCCAAAAATTGCCTCTGTGCATAGCCCTACTGAGACTTTCTGCATAAAGAAAATAGCAGCTTATTTTACTGAGCAAGTTGTATGTTTTTTGCAATCTTCTCTTTCTTTTTTAACTCTGTTCTCCACCCTCTTGACTGTTTCCAGGGAAAAACGGGCTATAGGCGACCTATTTATATTTCCATTTGACACCCGGTTCTGCTTACAGACGACCCAGGGCGGCAGTACAGCGCGTGAAAAATCAGTTCTGCCCGAGAACTTAAATAAAACAGAGCATGCAAAGAGGAAAGAGCCATAAAGAACAAAACTCCCCTGTTTCAGATTCATCTCCGAAAGCCTTGGATGTGAAACAGTTTATTCAATAACTCCTTAAAACGGCCCCTTATCAGTTAATATCTGTTGTCAAGGGAGGCAGAATTCCATTGGGGCACTGGGTTGGTTTGGATGACCTCCAAGTCCCCTGCCAGCTCATATATTTATGATTCCATGATTGCTCTTGGCCCTGTTACAGGTCTTTATTCGTCACATTTCGTTTCAAGGAGGGAGCGGAAAGGAAGATCCTAGCATGTGGGGTTGGCAGAAGGCGTTGCTCCTACTTTGCTCTTACTTGTATCCCTGACTCTTCTACCAGGAGGATTTAGTCAAAATAATCTCACCTAATAAGATTGTCTGCTTCACCTTGGTGAACACAAGAGACTTTAAAATCACAATGAGAACAACAAGTTGCAATTTGAATTCTGGGATTTATTTATTTATTTATTTATTTATTTATTTATTTATTTATTTATTTCTAACCCACCCTATACCCGAAGGTCTCAGGGAAGGTAATGACACTTAAAATCAGACATATATTAAAACAACAATAGCATATATTAAAACAGTAATAGTGTCTGTAAAGTGGGAAGAGACAGTATATTCCCATTAACCAAAGGTCAGGGGAAAGAGGTTCGTCTTCACTGTCTTCCTAAACAAAGGCCTGACGCTACTCAAGGGAGAGACTGTTCCATAGTCTGGGGGCCATGACTGAGAAGGCCCTCTCCTGGGTGCCCACCCCGTTTACTACTGTGGGTGGTGGGACAACCAGGAGGGCCTCCCTTCCAGATCTTAAGGCACGGGCATGTTGATATGGGAGAAGGCTGGGATGCTTCTGTAGTAGAGGTGGTATTTTAGGGGTCTGTTCACACTTACCTGACTAGATGAAGTTGAAGAGTAGCAGGATCCATTTACACTTCAAGAGCTGGTGTTCTCCCGAACCAGACTTCCAGTGCTTGAAGTGTGGATGGCCAGGCTCAGGCAGGCTAGGTCATGATGGCAACAGCTGCAGCAGCATTCAGAGCAGGCTTGAATGTTGTCATCGTGGTCAGGACACACAGAAAAGGCTTCATTTTAGTTGTCCACACAGATAGTTAAGACCAAGGTAGGCTTGGTGAGACCTGGGATGGTGGTCGTGTGAAGACAGGTCAGTGGAACCTCTCTGGTAAGTGTGGACAATGTCCTTAGTGCACCATCAACACCAATTTAATTTAAAGGGATGTGTAAGAATCAAGTTTCACTCATGGATACCAATATATCCTTATCCATCCATCCATCCATCCATCCATCCATCCATCCATTTACATTTCTATCCCGCCCCATACCTGAAGGTCTCTGGGCGGGTAACAGCCGTTAAAACAACAGATTAAAAACAGGATATACATTAAAATCACTTTAAAAAATTAAAATCATACACACACACACACCGACAACAACAAATAGAAACAGTATATACTGAAACAGTAAGGGTGCGTCTACATGAGGAAAATACTCTGAATTTATTCATGAAATTTATATCTCCCCCCTTCACCCAAATGTCTCAGGGCGGGTCACAATAAGACAGAATAAAACACATAAAATATTTAAACATTTAAAAATGTAAGCCTCCTACCCTGGCACGACAGTACCCTGAGGGAGCTATTTAAGCATTAAAAGCCTGGGTGAAAAGATACGTTTTCGTGCTCATCCCTACTTTAGAGACACAGTTACACTGTTTTAATACATACTGCTGTTTTAATATATGTCTGATTTTAAATGTTCTTACCCGCCCTGAGACCTTCAAGTATAGGGGTGTTTTTCCACCACGCTCCTTTAATCTGGATCTAAGGAGTGGATACTTTCCTTAATCTGGATCTAGTAGATCCAGATGAAGGGAAGTACCCAATGTGTTTCCATGGGTGGTCTAGCACCCAACAGCAATGGGTGCTAGACTGCCTTCTGTGAAAACACTGGAGCACCCATGTGGCAAATCTGGATTGGCCCACAAGGGGTCTGCCTGTCACCCCAGGTGTTTTGGGGGACAGGGGGTGCAATCTCCAAAGCTACCTTTGGAGATTAGCAAAGGCTCTGAAGTCCCTCTGAAGTCATTCCAAAGTTACCTTCGGAGATTAGCAAAGGCTCCGAAGTCCCTCCGAAGTCATTCCGAAGTTACCATTGGAGATTAGCAAAGGCTCCGAAGTCATTCTGAAGTTGCCTTCAGAGATTAGCAAAGGCTCCGAAGTCCCTCTGAAGTCATTCTGAAGTTGCCTTCAGAGATTAGCAAAGGCTCCGAAGTCCCTCCGAAGTCATTCCGAAGTTGCCTTCAGAAATTAGCAAAGGCTCCGAAGTCCCTCCGAAGTCATTCTGAAGTTGCCTTCAGAGATTAGCAAAGGCTCCGAAGTCCCTCTGAAGTCATTCCGAAGTTGCTTTTGGAGATTAGCAAAGGCTCCGAAGTCCCTCCGAAGTCATTCTGAAGTTGCCTTCAGAGATTAGCAAAGGCTCCGAAGTCCCTCTGAAGTCATTCCGAAGTTGCTTTTGAAGATTAGCAAAGGCTCCGAAGTCCCTCCGAAGTCATTCTGAAGTTGCCTTCAGAGATTAGCAAAGGCTCCGAAGTCCCTCTGAAGTCATTCCGAAGTTGCTTTTGAAGATTAGCAAAGGCTCCGAAGTCCCTCCGAAGTCATTCCGAAGTTGCCTTCGGAGATTAGCAAAGGCTCCGAAGTCCCTCCAAAGTCATTCCGAAGTTACCTTTGGAGATTAGCAAAGGCTCCGAAGTCCCTCCGAAGTCATTCTGAAGTTGCCTTCAGAGATTAGCAAAGGCTCCGAAGTCCCTCTGAAGTCATTCCAAAGTTGCTTTTGGAGATTAGCAAAGGCTCCGAAGTCCCTCCGAAGTCATTTCGAAGTTGCCTTTGGAGATTAGCAAAGGCTCCGAAGTCCTTCCGAAGTCATTCCGAAGTTACCTTTGGAGATTAGCACAGGCTCTGCAGAAAAAATACTTCAGAGCCTTTGCTAATCACCAAAGGCAACTTCAGAATGACTTCGGAGGGACTTCAGTGTTTTGATTTTGGGGCACCCCCCATGGGTGCCCCTTTCCCTGAGCCTCCTCTAGACCCCATTGCCCAATCGCAGTGGAAACAGGCTCCCTATAATCCAGATTTTATGGCTGAAGACCCGATTGTAGATCCCTTTAATGGAGTCTACATGAAATCTGGATTATAGGTCCTGAAAGACCCATATGATCTGGTTTTCCCTCACTATGGTGGAAACAGGTATGCCCCTAATGGGGTCCATAGTGGGAATGAGGTCATCCAGCTCTCAGCCAAATGGGTCCTTAATGGGTGCTAAAATGGGTACTCACTGCCAGTGGAAAAACATCCTAGGGTGGGATAGAAACATACATACATACATACATACATACATACATACATACATACATACATACATACATACATACATACATACATACATACATACATACATACATACATACATACATACATACACTGTCTGGGTGGGGCCTTAGATACAAATTTTCTTGCATATTTTCTCTAAAACTGGCCCAGTGGTGGCAAATCAGAAAGAAGAGGGGGCCTGATTGAAGTATATAAAATTATGCACGGTATAGAAAAGGTGGATAGAGAAAATTATTTTCTTTGTCACACAACTCTAGAACCAGGGGGCATCTATGAAGCTGATGGGTAGGAGAGTTGGATCCAACAAGGGGAAGGATTCCTTCACCCAGAGGTTCATCGGCTTATGGAATGTGCTGCCGGAAGAGGTGGTGACAGCTACCCGTCTAGATGGCTTTAAGGAAGGGTTGGACAAATTTATGGATGACAGACGTATCAATGGCTACTAGAACGAATGCCTAGGTGCATCCTTCAGGCTGAGGGGGGAGGAACTGGGGCGCTTCTAAGGCCATCTGCTGGGATTCGAGAGCAGGGAAAGTTTTGTCCTTGTCTCTGTTTGAGATGCCCGTGAGCATTTGGGGAGCCACTGTGTGCGACAGGATGCTGGACTAGATGGTCTGTGGCCTGATCCAGCAAGGCTTCTCTTATGTTCTTATGTTCTAAGCCACTGGCAAGAGCATGCAGGCAGATGGATACATCCTGACTAGCAGTGTGTATGAATGCAATTTTCGACATTTGATTCGAAACGAATATTTGAACGTCCGAATTCGTACGAATAGAGAAAAAATGAATCTATTTGTGTGAATATTCAATTTGTATTTAATGATACAAATGTCAGCAACATTCGTGTGTGTCTGTACGGATCCCGTTTGTATCCCGTATCCATGCCTATGTATCCGTACACATACGGAAATCTGAATAATTCATAGAAATGATTCAAAATATTCAAATTCCTTTCAGTGTTAAAAAACCAAATGTGTAGACATTCGATTCAAATTTGAGCTAATTTAGTCGAATTTTGAATGTTTCAGATATTTTTGCGCCTCCCTAATCCTGACCCTTTTCAGGTCTGAAGCCCCTTTTGTCGCCTTCCGGGTCCTTTCCCCAGCGCCGGACACCCTACAGTCCTCCTCGTCCGTCCGTTCCACGCTTCCCATTTCCAGCAAAGCATTCCAAACTCAGGAAGTGAAGAAGCTCCGTCGCTACTTAGGAGCCTGGGAAAAAGAGCATGGATGAGTTGAAGCAAACATCTCCTGCCGGAGGGCTGAGGATAAACACTGGCATATTCTTAGTAACCCACGGGGAGCTGAATCAGAGGTCTGATTTATGCTCGCGTTCCCTTTCAAGAGGTTACGCCTCCGAGAGCAGCCTGGACTTTTCCTTACCCGTGGGAGAACGCAAAGCGTAGCGTGCAGGCAGGCAGGAGCGCAAAGACAGCGCTGGGAGCCAAGCTTCTGTGGGTGGAGCACCACTTCCAGTGGTCCTCCCGTGGCCAGGGTGGAGTTTCCAAGTTCCAACTGGGAGGAGAATATCCTGGGGACAGAAGGGTTAAGCCTCCGCCGTTCCTTTCTCCTGCCCACTCTGTCTGGGTTTCTTTGCCTTGCATATTTAACCCCAGAATTCCAGCAGGGAAGTAGAAGGGAGAGCGTGCAGAGAAATTGCGGTAATTTCATTTTTCACCCTTTCAGAATCCTGGGTTGGCTCCTTAGGGTGCAATGGATACTAGAATGGATGCCCAGGTACCACCTCCAGGGTGGAGGGACAGTCAGGATGCCTCTAAAGGCCATCTGCAGGGAGTCGAGAGCAGGTGAAGTATCGAATTGAATGGAAGAAAATTTGTATTTGTTCAAATAGATCTCCTTCGGATGTGGTAGGGTTCTATTTAATACGAATGTATTCGTAAGAATTTGTACAGGTATCCGATATGAACGCATATGTACCCGATACGTATCTCATAACATATCCACTCTGTATTTCCCAGATGTCTGAGATTGTGGAGAAGAGTGCTGAGGACACAGGGGGTCTCTGGGGGTCCCAGGGCCTCCCTGCACTTCCTGTCCCGCCTGGGGACGGGAATAGCGCACTCCCACTGGTGTGCACGAACATTCACAGTTGCAATTGCTAGCACCCACCATCCCTCCCACACACACACACACTTCCACAGATGTGCCAGAGATCTGAGGCCTTTTCACACTACGTCCGGAACGGCTGTAGAGCATGTGGGCTAAGTCACTTCGGGAGGCTTTCAGCATTCACACGCAGGCAGCAAGGAACGCATTTACACGCGTTCCTACCTACCTATGTGCGGATGCTGAAAGCATTCTGAAGTGACTTAGCCGGGAAAGGCCGGCCAGGGGCGGGGATATGGCCTGCAAGGCTGCTTCCCATTGGGTGCGAGCACCCAAGGGGCAGGCAGCGCTGTCAGGCTGCTTGCCCTGCTTCATGCCGGCTGTACGGGGCTCGATCGATCCCTGTGCAGCTGGCACAAAGCTACCCGGGCACCCAATGCAGGGCCCAGGGCAAGCTCCCTATGGGGCAGGACCCCTTCGGAGATCGGAGCGCGTGGCTCCAGTCTCCGAAGGCTTCCCACCCCGACTGCACCCCTCTGCGGGTTGTAGGTGCCCGGATCTTGGTGCCTACGCTACGCAGATGATCCACCCACCCACCCACCCACCCCGGACATTAGGGACGCTGCACGCGCGCATGCGCAGGGAACCTACCTTCCTGGCGTCCAGGCTTGCAATGAGCGAGAGACACCGGGAGCACCGGGAGCGCTGCGGCTCCTGACTGAACGGCCGGGGATGCTTCATACACGTGGGAACGGATGTACATCTGGAACGCGTGGAAGACATCCCGGAACGGGCTGGGACGGAAACCCGGCTGTGGCAATGCGAATGCCGCATTTCGGGCTGCCTTCCGTGTGCGGAAAGGCCTCTTGATGCGTGCCCAGGCCCCTGCCATCTTCGTCTCAGTGGTTGGTGTGACCGTGCACGCATCAGCGCTGTCACTGGGGCAATGGCGATGCACCCCATCCCTGGTCACCTGACATGCTAGCCTGCTTGCGTCGCACCTCAGATGATCCCTGGCACTGGAAGCAGCGCAGATGTTCTCCCCGCTGGGTGGGACAGGCAGGCTCGCGGAGGCGTGGTGCCCAGTTTTGTGCACCAACGCTGGTGGACACTAGGGTAGCTTCCGGGATAGCAGGAGACATTTCCGGTGTGGAAATGCCTCCTGAAGGTGCAGATGGGCTTCCTGAGAAGCTGCCTCACCATGCACTAGCAGTCCAAGTGCGAATCGGCCTACGGTCTGTTCACAACCCTTTCTTGTTTTAGAAACAAAACACCAAGAGGGGGAACCAAAGTTTTGGGTCGGTTCCTCCCCTCCACAGGACAGGCGCTAGGAGATCCAGGTAACCGCCTGGCAGGATTAGACCATGGATGACACAGCGGGGAATCTGTCTGCAGGGCCTTGGCAGTGCGGCGGATGAAAATGAAAGGGTGGAAACTAGGAGGCGGAAGTGCGCCGGTAATCCGATTCCAGAAGTCGTTGCCGAAGGCAGCAGCTGCAGAAGAGGAGAGAGTCGAGAGACCGCAGGGGGGAGGAACACGGTTCCAAAGCTCCGTGTGCCAGCAGAACCAGATGCAGTGCAGCTGTGCCGTTCAGAAAACCTCTGGGCCCTCAGCATGGCGAGAAAGGTGTGCCTGCCTTGGGACGCATGTGTCCGTCTGTCTGCCCATGCGTTCAGCCATGCATTCTTCATGGCACATATGTTCTGCAAGCCGTTCTGATTTGCATCTCCAGATCCAAAGCGCAGACAGCAACGTCTAGGCCTCTTCAGTCTGGAGAGACGTCGTTTAAGAGGCGACCTGATTGAAGGATATAGAATCATGCATGGTATAGAAAAGGTGGATAGAGAACATTTATTTTCTCTATCACACAAACACTAGAACCAGGGGGCATCTATGAAGCTGATGGGCAGGAGAGTCGGATCAGAAAAGAAGAAGAGAAGGAGGAGGAGGAAGAGGAGAGTTGGCTTTTCTACCCTGCTTTTCTCACCCATTTAAGGGGACTTCAAGCTGCTGACAAACCTTCTGTTGTTCTCCGCATAACAGACACCCTGTGAGGTGGGTGGGGCTGTGAGAGCTCCGAAGAGAGCTGTGACTAGCCCAAGGTCACCCGGCCAGCTTCATGGGGAAGGGCAGAATTGAACCTGGTATTTCCAGATAAGAGTCTGGCTCCCTAACCACTAGACCAAACTGGCTCACTGAAGGTTTTGCCCTTGTCTTCTGCTTGGCATGGCCAGAAGAATGGTGGGCCACGGTATGAGACAGGATGCTAGACTAGATGGGCTGTGGCTTGATCCAGTGGGCTCCTCTTAGGTTCTTAGGTTCTTATGAGAAGGTTTGTCCTTGTTTCTGCTTGCGATGCCCATGGGCAACTGGAGGGCCACTGTGTGAGACAAGATGCTGGACTAGATGGGCTTTGGCCTGATCCAGTGGGCTCCTCTTAGGTTCTTAGGTTCTTATGAGAAGGTTTGTCCTTGTTTCTGCTTGAGATGCCCATGGAGGGCCACTGTGTGAGACAAGATGCTGGACTAGATGGGCTTTGTCCTGATCCAGCAGAGCTCCTCTTAGGTCCTTAGACTAGCCAGCGTAGTTGGCATGCTGTTGTGGTCTTGCAGATGGCTGCACCCAGAATGGGGGCTCCGGACACCCTTACTGATTTCCTAAACTAGCCCATGTAGAATCTTCCTTTGTCAAAGAGTTTCCCAGGCTCTGTGTGCCCACACTGTTGAAAGCACAGATATGTTGCAGTTACCAAAAGAGGACAGTTTGCTGAGAACTTGAAAGAGCTGTACAGATTGTTGCAGGAAATAAAGATTCCTCTCCAGGCTCTGTCGAGCATCGTCGTGCGTGCTCTTAAGCCTCCATTTTGCGCTGATTTATTCCCACCAGGGAAAAGGTGACGCTCGCCGCAGAAGAGATTAACTGCTCGCAGGGTTTATTTTGCTTCCCGCCTGCTCTCTGTTTATGGCCCGCTTCCTTTCCCTTTGTTCCCTAGGGCTGACTTATTTAAAGCATGCCATGAATTCATATCCCGCTCTATCCCCTTCTTGGCTTTGCCGTGGCCTACGAAATCAGTGGCTGTCCCAAGGCTCCGAGGGTTTGGTGACGAGGAAAAAGGGCCTCTCTCTCCCATCGCCCCTTTGGCAAAGGGTGGAAACCGCTTTAAAAAGCATTGCACTTTCCTATTGCAGAAGAGCTACTCCAAGGTCACCCTGGCCTGTTCCTGATGACATGAGTGTTTCTCAGAAGATACACTTGGAATTAAATCTGGCCTTAATTGGGAAGATCTGTTTACCCATTCCTCACTGGGCTCTGTGCGGATGTACATGAATATTTTTTAACATTTGTTATTTGGACGCATTCGGATAAATTCGGACATTCGGACATGAAAGGAATGTTGCATATATTTTTTAAAATATATGTTTTATTTTCTATAAGTAAGTGAACAGATATTAAACAACAATCACTACACAAACCATACAAATCATAAAGTGCAAACAAAATACAATACTTATCTAAGTGTCTCTATTTGTACATAACATTTGTACAACTACAAATGTTTTGGACACTCATACAAAGAGTTTGGGCATTCGTTAAACTGGGGAGGTGGGAAAGCAGCTGCCACATCTGCAACGGATCCAGAGTGCATTCAAGATGGATTGAAAGTGGATTAAAAGTGCATTCAGGTCAGATTTGACACTTTCAGACCAAATTTGTTATGGGATACATATGGGATACATATGGGATACTTATGCATTGGTGTCAGATACATATCTGATACATATCCGATACATTTTCATTCACATTGGATATTCATACAAATTTGTACAAATAGATTCGTATCGGACAGAATCCTTCCACGTTCAAAGGGGATCTATTTATACGAATACGAATACGATTTGTTACAATGTCGAATGTCAAAAAACCCATTGGTGCACATTTGTGAACCAGTTTGGTCTTGTGGTTAGGGAGCCGAACTCTTATCTGGGAATACCGGGTTCAATTCCACCCTCCCCAATGAAGCCAGCTGGGTGACCTTGGGCTAGTCACAGCTCTCTTCTGAGCTCTCACAGCCCCACCTACCTCACAGGGTGTTCTGTTGTAGGGAGAAGAACAGCAGCTTTGTCAGCTGCTTTGAGTCCCCTTAAATGGGTGAGAAAAGCCAGGTAGAAAAGCCAACTCTTCTTCTTCTTCTTCATTAGCGAAAAAAGCTAATTCAATGCTGGGAATAATTAGGAAGGGAATAGAAAATAAGTCAGCAAGTGTCATTTTGCTCCTTTATAAATCTATGGTGAGCCCACATTTGGAATATTATGTACAGTTCTGGTCACCACACCTCAAAAAGGATATTGTGGAACTAGAGAAGGTGCAGAGAAGGGCAACCAGAATGATTAAGGGTCTGGAACACCTCCCTTACGAAACCAGGCTGCAACGTCTAGGCCTCTTCAGTCTGGAGAGACGGCGTTTGAGAGGGGACCTGATTGAAGTATATAAAATTATGCATGGTATAGAAAAGGTGGATAGAGAAAATTTCTTTTCTCTATCACACAACACTAGAACCAGGGGGCATCTATGAAGCTGATGGGTAGGAGAGTAAGGTCTGACAGGGGGAAGTATTTCTTCACCCAGAGGGTCATCGGCTTATGGAATTTGCTGCCGGAAGAGGTGGTGACAGCTACCAGTCTAGATGGCTTTAAGGTAGGGTTAGACAAATTTATGGACGACAGATGTATCAATGGCTACTAGAATGCATCTTTCAGGCTGGGGGGGGGGGACCGGGGCCCTTCTCAGGCCATTTGCTGGGATTCTAGAGCAGGAATAGGTTTGTCTTTGTCCCTGCTTGAGATGCCCATGGGCAAGTGGTGGGCCACTGTGTGGGACAGGATGCTGGACTAGATGGGCTGTGGCCTGATCCAGCCGGGCGTCTCTTATGTTCATTTGTGCTGTGCAGTGTTTAGATGTGTTTCATCTTTGGAAGGAGCTTCTAAGATGAATGGCTGAGGATAGCCATGGACTGTGATTCTCCATCTTTTCCCCATGACCTCAAGGGTTAGAATTGCCTTCAAAAGAAAGAAAGCCGAGTGCCACACATTTCTGTCCCTGACGCAGCGCTGTTCAACATTTTTATAACTGATCTGGATAAGGGAGTCAAAGGGATGCTGATCAGATTCCTAGGTGATCAAATTTGCAGTTCATTAATTGTTGATTACCAGCTCAAGTGTGAATAGGCCTCTAATTTGAGTCCACACTCCTCCACAAAGCCAGCTGTGTGACCTTGGATGAGCCACAGGTCGTTTTCTAAGCTCTCACAGCCCCACCTACCTCACAGGGTGTCTGTTGTGGGGAGAAGAACAGAAGGTGCGCCAGCCGCTTTGAGTCCCCTTAAATAGGTGAGAAAAGTGGGGTAGAAAAGCCAACTCTTCTTCTTCCTCCATGAAGCCAGCTGGGTGACCTTGGGCTAGTGACAGCTCTCCTCTGAGCTCTCACAGCCCCACCTGCCTGACAGGGTGTCTCTGGTGGGGAGAAGAACAGAAGGTTTGTCAGCCACCTTGAGTCCTATTAAGGGTGAGAGGAGCAGGGTAGAAAAGCCAACTACTCCTCCCCTTCTAATGCAGATGTGCAGACGAAGGGAACACGGGCTCACTTCTCATTCCGCCACAATACGGATTTCCAATGCCTTGTCGGAACATGCCCAAAGAGGCAGCATGTAGGAAGGATAACATATTAATCCTCCTTTTGCTCCCTGAAGCTCAGAGGCTCCAAGGGGGGGGGGGGCTGTTCTTTTCCTTTTTGACAAACTGCGCTTGTAAAAGAGTTAATTAAAAATGCTTTTGCTTCCTTAGGAGGAAATGGGGGTTAAACTGCTAGATAATCTCTCCCTGTTTGGGTTTCTTAGGACTAATTTGCTGAGTGCTAGGCGTCTCTCTGGGTGAAAAGCTGACAAAAGCAAAAGGTCAGAGTTGCTTCGGAACACCATGCGGATGCTGGACCCGGTGGCGTGAGGAGTCTCTTGTGCCTGACCTCCTTTCTATGCGCTTTCCGGAAAGGGGGAAGCATGTGAAAGCAGCTTGAGAGGGTTTGTGGGACCTAGGAAAATAGTGGACTGAAGTAGACGTCCCCATTGGGCCCCCTACCATCTGAAGAAGTAGATGTACCCATTGGGCCCCCTACCATCTGAAGAAGAAGATGTGCCCCTTGGGCCCCCTAGCATCTGATGAAATAGACGTGCCCCTTGGGCCCCCTAGCATCTGAAGAAGAAGATGTGCCCCTTGGGCCCCCTAGCATCTGATGAAGTAGACGTGCCCATTGGGCTCCCTAGCATTTGAAGAAGCGGACGTGCCCATTAGGCCCCCTAGCATCTGAAGAAGTAGATGTGCACCTTGGGCCCCCTAGCATCTGAAGAAGTAGAGGTGCCCACTGGGCCCCCTAGCATCTGAAGAAGTAGAGGTGCCCTTTGCCCCCCCCCCTAGCATCTGAAGAAGTAGAGGTGCCCCTTGGGCCCCCTAGCATCTGAAGAAGTAGACATGCCCATTGTGCCCCCTAGCATCTGAAGAAGTAGACGTGCCCCTTGGGCCCCCTAGCATCTGAAGAAGTAGACGTGCCCCTTGGGCCCCCTAGCATCTGAAGAAGTAGACGTGCCCCTTGGGCCCCCTAGCTTCTGAAGAAGTAGACATACCCATTGGGCTCCCTAGCATCTGAAGAAGCGGATGTGCCCATTGGGCCCCCTACCATCTGAAGAAGTGGACGTGCCCATTGGGCCCCCTACCATCTGAAGAAGTGGACGTGCCCATTGGGGCCCCTAGCATCTGAAGAAGTAGATGTACCCATTGGGCCTCCTAGCATCTACGGGTGTTTCTGCACTTACGTTCCTGCTCCGTCTGGTCTTTTAGAGGCGTCTTACCTGTCTCTCCAACCTGGAGGCAGTACCTGGATGACCATTTTAGTAGCCATTGGTACACCTGTCCTCCATGGATCAAGAGACGTTCTGCTGGCTGAGGCATCCTGTTTCATACAGTGGCCCACCAATGGCTTCTGAGCATCTCAATCAGAAGACAAAGGCAAAATCTTTGCATACTCTAATGCTCCTTGCAGAAGGCCTTTGGAGATATCCTGCCTGTCTCTCCAACCTGTCATCTATTCTAGTAGCCATTGAAACACCTGTCCTCCATGAATTTGCCTATAAGAACAAAAGAGGAGACCTACGTCTAGTCCAGCATCCCATCTCACCCAGTGGTCCACCAATGGCTTCTGGGCACCTCAAGCAGAAGACAAGGGCAAAACCTTCACTTGCTCTTAAGTCCCTGTAAATGGCCTTTGGAGGCCTCCTGCCTGTCTCTCCAATCTGGAGGTGGCACCTGGCCATCCATTCCGATAGCCAATGAAACACCTGTCCTCTGCTCAGAGTTCTCCAAATGTTTTGGAGTTTCCATCAGCCTGCACAAGCATTGCAATTCCTGAGGGAGGAGGAAATTTCTCACAAGGTTCATGAATGGTTGGTACGGCAGATGCTGAAATGCAGATGTGCCACTGGCGAGAGAAAATGCATCCTGTTTCCATCCTCAGCAGATGCGCATAGACGCATATGGGTATCCATGAGACGCGTATGTACCCATACAGATACGAATATCCGAATTATTTGTACAGTTCTTTGTTTTCGTTCCAATCCTGAAATCCAGATGTCCGGATATTTGATTCATATACGAATGTCTGAATTTCTCCGAATTTCTATGCATAATGAATATTTTGAATCTTTGTGCACATCCCTATTCGTGACCTCTCTTAGTACAAAGGATAAGCTACTTTAACTTGCATCTAAAAAGTTATTTAGTTCATTCATTCAGTCAGTTTATTTGTATACCGCTTTTCTAATAAATTACTCAAAGCGGTTTACAGCAACCATGAAAAATACAATACAAAGTAATATATCATATATTAAATAATACTTTATAAAATTATATATAAACAAATAATACACTATGAAATGACACAAAACATTGGGGGAGGGAAAAAAGAGACCACAATGCCAGGTCCTTCTCCTTTCCCCTCTTCAAGCTGAGTACTGCTGGAGTTGTTATTATGCTACCTCTTCACTCCATCTTGCCAGTTCTTAAACCATAAGAGGCTTGGGACACATTCAGGCTACATTTAGAATAAAATCGAGGAAGAGCAGCAACATATAGACTCAGTTGCAGGCTAGCAGTGGTGCCCTTTCTCCTCTGCTCAACTTTATGCCTTGCATGGCAGGGCAGCAGGAGACATATGCCAACATGGGCTGGCATTGATGGTTCTAGTCCTCTGCTCAGCTTTATACTTTGTAGGGCAGGGCAGCAATGATGCTTCCAGTCCTCTGCTGGGCTTTATATCTTGCAGGGCGGGGCAGGGTTGAAACAGCTTGTGAGCTGGACCTGGATAAAGCCAGGAGGGGGTGTAAAAAAGTTCCCCCCCAAAATCACACAGGTGCTTTGAATTGACCCTTGGTGGTGGATGCCAGCTGCCCACAGGAAAATTCTTTATTTGGTAATTTCCCCTCCTTTCTTTGTAATTAGTATTTTATTGCATTTTGAATCAAAGTGGCTTTGTTTACGCAATGGTCTGCTCAGATATTTCAACCGTGAAACGCCAGTGCGGATGAACAGGCCCCCAAGTGGAGCCCTTGCAAAATAATCTCCTACAGAGGAACATCTTCCTTTGTTGCAGTGATTTATCTCTGTAAATAATAAATGGTGTTTTTTTTTTCATTCAGCCACAGATTATGGCCAGAAGATCTTAGGCCCAGAGCATGCAGCCCAAAGTGAAAACATCTGGAGAATAATATTAAAAAAAGGGGGTGGGAGGGAAACAGCAGAAGATGAGTTCTGCGGCCGCCTGGCGCTTTGGATCTTAGACCCTTTCTGCACTGGGTCTTATTCCGTGGGCCCTTTCTGCGCTTACCTTGGTTTGATCCGGATTAGTGGATCCGGAGTAACCAGTCCCATGTGTCGATCTGGCTCATACCTCTCTGTGGCAATGAAGTGAAATTCACTACCGAGCCCAATTCAAGGTTTTGACTTTGATTTATAAGGCCCTAAATGACTTGGGCCCCAAATATCTAAAGGAACGCCTTCTCCCATATCGACCTGCCCGTGCCTTAAGATCAAGCGGTGAGGCCCTCCTGGTTGTCCCACCACCCTCAGTAGTGAAACAGGCGGGGACCCAGGAGAGAGCCTTCTCTGTGATGGCCCCCAGATTATGGAATAGTCTCCCCCTCAAGGTGCATCATGCCCCTTCCTTATATATATTTAGGAAGGCGGTGAAGACGCACCTCTTTGCCCTGGCCTTTGGCTGAGCTGATTATATTTCCCCTTCAGGACAGACACTATCATTTTAGACATAATGTGTATTGTTTTAGAGCTGTTGAATTTTTAAAGTCTTTTAATGTATATTCTGTTTTAATCTGTTGTTTTTAAGGTTGTTACCCACCCAGAGACCTTCGGGTATGGGGCGGGATAGAAATGTAAATAAATAAATAAATAAATAAATGTGAGCTTTGCAGCCGCCACACACAGAAACATGTTCAACACACCTGGCATGATTCCTGTAGTTCTGGAATCAAGGAAGTGTTCCATTTGTGACCCATTTTAGTGAGTCCACAAGAGATCCAGATTAGGGCCCCCTTAATCCAGATCTGGCTCTGTCTTGGGCGGATGGAGCAAGACTAATGAGGAGGGGGACAAAGCCTCCTTTGGTCTAGTGAGCCAGCCTGGTCTAGTGGCTAGGGAGCCGGACTCTTATCTGGGAATACTGGGTTTGATTCCACCCTCCCTTATGAAGCCAGCTGGGTGACCTTGGGCTAGTCACAGCTCTCTTCTGAGCTCTCACAGCCCCACCCACCTCACAGGGTGTTCTGTTGTGGGGAGAAGAACAGAAGGTTTGTCAGCCACTTTACGTCCCCTTAAATGGGTGAGAAAAGTGGAATAGAAAAGCCAACTCTTTCTTCTTCTTCTTCCTTGATCTCCATCAACAGGCAGATGGGAGCCTTGTGATCTGGATTAAGAATCTCCTTGATCTGGATCTAAAATGAGTGCAGACAGAGGCTGGGTGGAAAGTCAAGAGACCTAGAAGGTGAAATACCGGGATTTTCCTAGAGGGTAAATGTTCCCTTCTGGATTATTCAGCTTTGGCCTTATGTACAGCATGCAGTGGAAGGAGATGAAACCATGGCCAACTTCTCCAGGGTTTCCAAGGACCATGCTAGATGTGTCCCACAAATGCACCTGTACCTCTACCTTGGATCCCTTGATGCAGGCTTGGGGCCTTTCTCAACTATGAAGCTACTAAGCAGGTGACTTTGGACCGGCAAGGGGAAGTAGTTTTTCATCCAGCAGATCATTGGTCTATGGGATTTGTGGGCCGCATGGAGGCATTCAGAGAAGACGGCTGAAAAGTCCTTGCTATGCAGCATGAGCTTTGCACCCACCAAGGGTGGGAGGTTGTCTGTAGTACGGCATTGTCTGTGCAGGTGGGACAGATCCAGCCCTGTGCCTCCCCAAAATTCTGATCAGTAGATCCAGGAAGAGCCATAACTTCTTCTTCACGCTCTGCTGTCAGAACAGCATCATCTGTGTAAGCTACAGTTGTTGCTATTTCTCCTGTTGGTTCATCTTGGCTTGCCTGGCACTTTACGTGACATACTCTTCATATAAGTATTTCTTCACCAGAGGGTCATCAGCCTATGGAATTTGCTGCTAGGAGAGGTGGTGACAGCAACCAGCCTAGATGGCTTTAAGGAGGTGTTAGATAAATTCTTGGATGACAAATGTATCAGTGGCTATTAGAATGGATGCCTAAGTCCATCTTTCGGGCCATGGGGACACGCAGGAGGCCTCAAAGGCCATTTGCTGGAATTCGAGAGCAGGAGAAGGTTTGCCCTTGTCTCTGCTTGAGATGCCCATGGGTCATTGGTGGGCTACTGTGTGCGACGGGATGCTGGACTAGACAGGCTGTGGCCTGATCCAGCAGGGCTCCTCTTAGGTTATTATGGGCTAGATGGGCTGTGGCCTGATCCAGCAGGGTTCCCCTTAGGTTCTTATGGACTAGATGGGCTGTGGCCTGATCCCGCAGGGCTCCCCTTAGGTTCTTATGGACTAGATGGGCTGTGGCCTGATCCAGCAGGGCTTCTCTTAGGTTCTTATGGACTAGATGGGCTGTGGCCTGATCCAGCAGGGCTCCTCTTAGGTTATTATGGGCTAGATGGGCTACGGCCTGATCCAGCAGGGCTCCTCTTATGTTCCTTTTGAGGTCCTAAATGCCCCTGTCTGATTTTCCTGTTTAAAAAATGTCCCCCAAGCCTCCTACTGGACAAGGCCTTTTAATAAAGGGCTGCAGAAACAACCCATTGGCGATCGGCGTGAACCAAGAGCTTGGTCCAGCTTTCTTAAAAATCCTGATTTCAAAACCCAAGCCCACAAGGAAGCCCAGAGTGCCAGGACCCTCTCTGTCAACCTATAATTTTCAGATTCAAAGTTAGCCATTTTTGGCCATCCGAACAGCTGACTGTAGTTAATGCACCAATTATGGCTTTTTGTGTATGCCTGTATGTCGGCCATATAGGATTAACATGTATTATCTACCTTGTAGAACTGCACTACCGTCACGCATCCTGGGACCTTCAGGTGCCGGATCGGATATAAATGCTAAAATAAATAATTGAATGAATGAATATTGAACGGCTCACAATGCCTGCCATTTGCATGTTATTTGCATAAGGGAAGGGAACGCCAAGCCACAAAACACTGGCGTCCTGATTTTCCATTGTTGCTATAATTGCACTTAAATAGATGTTGCTGGGAAAAGAAAAAATAAATAAATAAAACAGCAGAACCAGCTTGACCTCCGGGCGTGCAGAGATCTTAAATCTTCTTCCAGCTGGGTGCCCGAAAATCTGATGCTGGCGCCTGGCTGCAAGGGTCAAAGATATAGAGGCCTCTTTTTCAAATGCGGCTGCCCCTCAACATTCGCTGGGGACCTTTTTGCCCAATTTGGTATGAAAGCAGGCACTTGGGAATGGCGCTTTTTGACCCGTCCCATGCCGAATCATATGTTCTCTGCCTCCTGTCTACTTCAAAAAAGAAGCCCTGCTGAAGTTTTCTGCCTTTTTCTTCTAGCTGAGATGCCCAGAAGCAACTGGAGGGCCACTGTATGAGAAAGGATCTAGTCCAGCATCCTTTCTCATACAGTGGCCCTCCAATTGCCTTTGGGCATCCCAACTAGAAGACAAAGGCAAAAACTTCATTTGCTCTTGCAAATGTCCTTGGGCGGCATCCTGACAGTCTCTCCAGCCTAGAGGAAGAACTTAGGCATCCATTCTAGTAGCCGTTGATACATCTCCATGAATTAAGAGCAGCCCCGCTGGATCGCTGGATCAGGCCACAGCCCACCTAGTCCAGCATCCTGTCCCACACAGTGGCCCAGCAACTGCCCATGGGCAACTCAAGCGGAAGGTGAAGGCAACGCCTTCTCCTGCTCTCAAATCCCAGCAAATGGCCTTAGAGGCATCCTGCTTGTCCCCACAGCCTGAAAGATGCACTTAGGCATCCATTCTAGCAGCCACTGATACCTCAGTCATCCATAAATTTATCTAACTCTTCCTTAAAACCATCTAGGTTGGTTGCCATCACCAGCTCTTCTGACAGCAAATTCCATAAACCGATGACCCTCTGGGTGGAGAAATACTTCCCCTTGTCTGATCCGACTCTCCTACCCATCAGCTTCATAGATGCCCCCTGGTTCTAGGGTTACGTGATAGAGAAAAGAAATTTTCTCTATCCACCTTTTTTATACCATGCATAATTTTATATACTTCAGTCAGGTCCCCCCTTAAACACCACCTTTCCATGCTGCAGAGGCCCAGATGTTGCTGTCTGATTTGGTAAGGCAGGAGAGCATATAACTGGAAAAAGTGAAGAAAAAGGTGACCAGAATGATTAAGGGTCTGGAACACCTCCCTTACAAAACTAGGCTGCAACGTCTAGGCCTCTTCAGCCTGGAGAGACAACATTTAAGAGGGGACCTGATTGAAGTGTATAAAATTATGCATGGTATAGAAAAGGTGGAGAGAGAACATTTCTTTTCTCTGTCACACAACACTAGAACCAGGGGGCATCTATGAAGCTGATGGGCAGAGTTTTGTCAGTCAGTTAGTTACATTTATATCCTGCCCGACACCCAGATATCTCTGGGCAGGTAACAACATCTAAAATCAAACATCATGAAAACAACAACAGTATGTATTAAAACAGCAGCATCTGCAAGTGGGAAGGCAAAGTGTCTCCCCATTTAACTAAAGGCCAGGGCAGAGAGGTGCATTTTCACTGCCTTCCTAAATGTGTACAGTGAAAGTGAGACTATTCCACAGCCTAGGGGCCACCACTGAGAAGGCCCTCTCCTGGGTGCCCGCCCCTTTTGCTGCTGAAGGTGGTGGAACAACCCGTAGGGCCTCCGCTTAAGGTATGAGTTTTGTAGCCATATCTCCACATCTCTGAGGCCCAGAAAGCAGCCCTTGGCTAGTCCTGAGCATGGGAGGCCATGCCTTCTCCATGCCTGGTTTCACCGATCTGGGTCTCTTTGATTGGGATCACACACACCACAACCAGGAGGGCAAGAGCAGACAAGGGGAAGTATTTCTTCACCCGAAGGGTCATTGGTCTATGGAACTGGCTGCCAGAAGAAGTGGTGAGAGCAACCAGACTGGATAGCTTTAAGAAAGGGTTAGACATATTAGTGGGGGACAGGTGTATCAATGGCTACTGATGGGTCCTAATTACTTCCTGTAGGTTGGAGAGGCAGTGAGATGTCTCTAAAGACCACCTGCAGGGATTCAAGACCAGGTGAAGGTTTTGCCTTTGTCTTCTGCTTGAGATGTCCATAAGTAATTGATGGCCACTGTGTGAGACAGGATGCTGGACTAGATGGGCTGTGAACTGACCCAGCAGGGCTTTCTTAGGTTCTTTGCTGATGTCACCAGGTCCCCATTAAGAACCTAATTTATGTTTATGAGTCTAATAAACAATAAGGAAATACAACCCAGTGGAGAATGCATGAACACGCGAAGAGCTTTCCTGTTAGAATCTGAGCATGGCTGTGAACCAAATGGCCCCTTGTGGGCCATATAGGGGCTGTAGCTCAGTGGTAATTCAAGCAGCCGGTTCAATCCCCCATATCTCCTCCAAAGTAATGGCAAACCACTGCTGTATCCCTGCCAAGAAAACTGCATAGTTGCCCGTGGAGGTGCCTGTGCAGTTAACCAGGAGTCGGCCATGACTCAGTGCTACCCAACATTATGGGCGGTATCTCTGCAGGTGATCTAAGGTGTCCCCTACTGACCCAGGAGAAGGTCATCCAAAGATCTGCGCACACCCAGCCTATGTATTTACATGTACCTGCTCCCGATTGCCACAGGCATTGACTTAACTGGAAAGGTGTGGTATATGGCTGTTGCTGCTGCCCCTGAGCTACCTGTTCTGCTTCCTCTTTGTGGAGGGAGGTGCCTTACTGCCCTGTTTCCCAGCCAGTGTCCAGGGGGATTTCCTGTCCGGCACTGAAACCTTACGGATCGAGAGCAGTTCTGCAGCAGCAAGGGTTTCACAGAGGCAAACAGATGCTGTGCTTGTTTGCCAAGCCTCTCAGAAGAGAAGCCCTGCTGGATCAGGCCACAGCCCATCTAGTCCAGCATCCTTTCTAACACAGCGTCCTTCCTGGTCTAGTGGTTAGGGAGCTGGACTCTTACCTGGGAATACCGGGTTCAATTCTGCCCTCCCCCCGAAGCCAGCTGGGTGACCTTGGGCTAGCCACAGCTCTCTTCTAAGTTCTCATAGCCCCACCAACCTCACAGGGTGTTCCGTTGTGGGGAGACGATCAGAAGGTTTGTCAGCTGCTTTGAGTCCCCTTAAACGGGTGCAAAAGGCGGGGTAGAAAAGCCAACTCTTCTTCTTCTTCTTCTTCTGACATACCTGCTTCTGGGCATCTCAAGCAGAAGACAAAGGCAAACTCTTTGCCTCTGTCAAATCCCAGTAAATGGCCTTTGGCGCATCCTGCCCTGTCTCCCCAGCGTGGAGGATGTATCGGGGTATCTGGTCTAGTAGCCGTTGATACACCTGCCCTCCATCAGTTAAGAGGAGCCCTGCTGGGTCAGGCCACAGCCCATCTAGTCCAGCATCTCAGACAATGGCCCACCAATTGCTTCTGGGCATCTCAAGCAGAAGATGAAGGCGAAACCTTCACCTGCTCTCGACTCCCTGCAAATGGCCTTTAGAGGTATCCTGCCTGCCTCTCCTGCCTGGAGGAAGTACCTAGGCATCCATTCTAGTACCCAAGGTTGTGAGTTGTTTTGGCACCTGGTCGCATCCTGCCTTCCTCTCCCAGTGGGGATACAGCCATAGTCTCAAGTCTCTAGCTTGACCCCAGAGGCCCTGTCTGGATCAGCTCAGGAAGCCAACCAGGTAGGAAGGTGATGAAGAAGAAGAAGAAGAGTTGGCTTGTCTACCCCACTTTTCTCACCCATTTAAGGGGGCTCAAAGCAGCTGACAAAGCTTCTGTTCTTTTCCCCACAACAGAACACCCCTGAGGTAGGTGGGGCTGTGAGAGCTTAGAAGAGAGCTGTGACTAGCCCAAGGTCACCCAGCTGGCTTCACGGGGGAGGGCGGAATTGAACCTGGTACTCCCAGATTAGAGTCTGGCTCTCTAATCACTAGATCAAACTGGCTCACAGTTTTTCAGGCCTGAGTCCCAGACAACCTCACCTGGTAGCAAGGGATCTCCTTAGGGTCCTACCTGTGCCACCATGTTTTGCAATCCAGGCCTTTCCCTGTGCTTCTTTGTGGTAAATAGCATTCCGTCCTTCTTAGTCATTCCTTTATTTTGCACTTTCTCTCTCACCCTCTCTCCCTCGCCAACGCCTGTGATGCCCTGGATAGGTGCCAATACGAGGCTGCCTTTAGCCCTTACAAGTCTCTGATTGTTCCCCCTAATTTGCAAAAAAAACAAAAAAAACACCCAAACACCCCACCCCACCTCTTATGAAATTGCAACGAGCCCTGAATGGAAGTGAAGTTGAAGTTGCCATCGGAAATGGGAAACCAGGAATTCAGCTTCCGTCCTGCTAGTCCTGAACGGCCGGGACGCTTGCCTTTGGTTGTGGGTGAAAGGCACTCGTAAACTCTGCCTTGCCGCCGCAGTAAAGCTACCCACAAAAGCAGCTAATAATAATGTGCTTCATGCATCGCTCCCACAAAAGGGGAGAGCTGTAAATGCGAACATTGTAGGTTCGGGAAGCTGGAAATCATTCTCTTTATCAAGTAAAATCCAGGCCGGCCAACAGAACCAACTTTTTTAGCCATTTGTGTTAACTAGTAGCCACAACCGCACAGTGGTGAACTGCAAAAAGGGCACGGTTATATAAGCAGACTAGGGCCTTTTGTGGGCCAGGTTGGTCTAGTGGTTAGGGAGCTGGACTCTTTATCTGGGAATACTGGGTTTGATTCAACACTCCTCTATGAAGCCAACTGGGTGACCTTGGGCTAGTCACAGCTCTCTTCTGAGCTCTCACAGCCCCACCTAATTCACAGGGTGTTCTTTTGTGGGGAGAAGAACAGAAGGTTTGTCAGCTACTTTGAGTCACCTTAAATGGGTGAGAAAAGCAGGGTAGAAAAGCCAACACTTCTTTTTCTTTGAAGGTTTGTTAGCTGCTTTGAGTCCCCTAAATGAGTGAGAAGTGGAGTATAAGGAGCAACTCCTCTTCCTCTCCACGAAGTCATCTGGCTGATCTTGGGCTAGTCACAGCTCTCTTCTGAGCTCTCACAGTCCCACCTACCTCACAGGATGTCTGTTGTGGGGAGAAGAACAGAAGGTTTGTCAGCCGCTTTGAGTCCCCTTAAGGGTGAGAAAAGCGGGGTAGAAAAGCCAACTCTTCTTTCTCCATGAAGCCAGCTGGATGACCTTGGGCTAGTCACAGCTCTCTTCTGAGCTCTCACAGCCCCTCCTACCTCACAGGGTGTCTATTGTGGACAGAAGATCAGAAGGTTTGTCAGCCGCTTTGAGTCCCTTAAATGAGTGGGGATAATGAGGTAGAAAAGCCAACTCTTCTTCTTCTGGCTTCTTCTTAATCCTATCCAGTGACTCACAACTGAAGAAAAATAGCATTTTATATGCTGGTCTTTCTTATCCTCTTCTTTCTCCAGAGCACAAATCAAGGGGAAATATTTGTAACATTTGGCTACTTTATCCATGCTGAGCTATTTTTAATCGCCCTTAAAATATGGGGAATGGGGGTTATTTATAGAAAGCTTCTTTTCCAAACACCTTTTTATAAGGCATCTTTCGCAATGTGGGCTATTTAAAATAATAATAATAATAACAATAAAACAAGAGTTCACTTTTGCGTCCAGACAGATTTATAGGACCGCACATTCTTGGCTGTTTATATGTTTATCCACTTCCCTTCTTCCACATTTATAGACGGCCAGACGCTCATAGGCCAACTGTTTTCTGCCATTCTTTAAAAAAATCCTGGAATGCCTTCTATACACAGCTGCCCACCTTCTCAGAAAGGTCAAGATAATCCAGATTGTTTTGGGGGGAGGAGGAAGATGGAGCAAAAATTTGCTAAGGGAAAAAATTGGAGGTGCGGAGGCAACGGGAAGGCGGAGACGAGGCTGGAGGGTACGGGAAAGAACGCCGTGTGCCTCTTTCTGGACTGCCAAAAAGTTGGGAAATCACATTGCAACAGAGCATCCACCAGCAGGAAAGAGAAATGTGCTGTCCTCTGGGGCAGGTGGCGAACATGTTTACGTATATTCCAGGAGCGCATTTCTTCACCAGATCGCTGCAGGCCACAAGCATGCGTCTATGTGTGCAAAAGGTGTTTCCTTCAGGAGATCAGTGTGGACTTAGGCCTCTGGTCAGCCATCAGGACGGCTCCGGTGAAGAGCATACACACATCCACTAGGCCGCCACAGCCTAGAAGTGTGGACACCCTCACCAGAGGTGTACTAATCGCTGATTAGATGTGAAGCATTAATCATGCTCCACACCTATACCAACCGTTACCCCAGACTTACCCCAAGTGTCTGACGACACGACCATTCGCTCTTTGTCCACCTTGCTGCATGCGGTGGGCGCGGCCGGTGCTGATTGGTTGCCGGCATCTTGTGCAGGCGCAATGTGGCCACGATGGGGTAGGTTCCCCTGGGCCGGCACCAACACAGCAGGCTGGCCAGAGACCGATCCATTGTGGGCGGCGGGGCATACGCCAGCAAACGCCGCCGGGATCAGTCGCGTCCCTCTGCATTGGCCAGATGGTGCATCGTGGACTGTGCAATATGGTTGTGCCATTGAGGAGGTGTGGACCCAGCTACTGTGGTGGTGTGGGCTGGTCCACGGAGGACCGTTCACATTTCCGGCAGGTGGGAACATCCCTCAATGGCCAGAAATGCGAGTGGTCCTCCTGCGCTTGGCAGGTACCGCTCCTAGATCGCGGCAGCCTATGAAGGTAAGCGCAAAAAGGCCTAAGCCAGGAATGAGGTTTCAATGTGCCAGTGGCGCTCAGCTCCATTTTCTCACAGCATCTGAAATCAGCAGCGGCCATGAGCACCCAGTATTCCCACATAAGAGTTCAGCTCCCTAAATACTAAACCACAAGAAGCATGCTCACCCTTACTGGAGGTAGGTGCTCTAATTGTTGGCTAAGTGTGAAGCACAGTTTCGTGCCCCGCACCTTTACCTACCTTTTCCCCAGGCTTACCTGCAGAGTCTGGAGGTGTAACCATTTGCACATTTTCTGACTCTCTGCGTGCAGCGGACAAAGAGCGCCTTGCCAGTGCTGATCGGTTGCCAGTGCCTTGCACAAGAGCGGCTGCCATTGGGCAGGTCCCCACGGGCCAGCGGCACAGTGGCCGTCTGGCTGGGGACCACGGGGCGTTGGGGCACACTGCCCCAGCATGTCACCGGGATCGACCCCGCCCCTCTGAGTCAGCCTGCTGGTGCATCATGGAACGTGTGGCTCAGCTGGTGGCGGCTGATGGAGGCAGCAAGGACTTCTGGCACTCAAGGCGGTGGTGTGGTCTGTACCAGCCATAGCTCATGGCGCACTAATGACATAAGTGCAGAAAGGCCTCTGGCCTACACTCCGTCTTGTGCAGACAGAGCATGCTACGAGTGGGAGGCTCTCTCTGGTCCGCTGTCAGGTGCAGACGGAAGAAGCCCAGAAGAGAACCATAGGTGGCATTCAGATCAGTGGAATAAAATCTGCTGTTAAAAGAAAATACGCAGCTGTCCGGATCGGAGCAGCCTCCCCGCAGCTTCCTCAGAAAAATCTGCAATCTTTCCATGGCGCGCAGTGAGGCGTGCGTCACATAAGAACATAAGAGAAGCCTTGCTGGATCAGGCCACAGCCCATCTAGTCCAGCATCCTGTCACACACAGTGGCCCACCAAATGCTCACGGGCATCTCAAGCAGAGACAAGGGCAAACCTTCTCCTGCTCTCGAGTCCCAGCAGATGGCCTTAGAAGTGCCCCAGTTCCTTCCCCCCCCCCAGCCTGAAGGATGCACCTAGGCATTTGTTCTACTAGCCATTGATACATCTCTCACCCATAAATTTGTCTAACCCTTCCTTAAAGCCATCCAGACAGGTAGCTGTCACCACCTCTTCCGGCAGCACATTCCATAAACCGATGACCCTCTGGGTGAAGAAATACTTCTCCCGTCAGACCTGACTCTCCTACCCATCAGCTTCATAGATGTCCCCTGGTTCTAGGGTTGTGCGATAGAGAAAAGACATTTTCTCTATCCACCTTGTCTATACCGTGCATAATTTTATATTCGTGCGTCACGTGGGAGGGGGCAGCCAATGGGAGCTGAGCTGCAGGCTCAGCTCTCGTTTGCCGTTCTCGCCATCCTGTCCAAATTGGCGGGAACATTCAAATTGACCTGAAACGGTGGAGCACCTGCCCATCGTTCTGCTGTAGGTAAAATCAAAGTAGTGGCAGAATCATGCGCCGCCACTACACAGTATCGGGCTTCAGGTGTGACGCCCACACCCCAACTGCGCATCGGAATGTGCAGTATTCCCAAATCCGGACAGACCCATAGTCTTGACGTACCAGGAAGTGCAAAGAGGCCCTGAAAATCCTGTTTTTCGCTACTTGGCTTCTAATGGCTCCTTTTCCACTTACTGACAGGCGAATCGGAGGTCTTCCAACAAGAGCCGAGTCCCTGACGGGGAAAAATGTGCTCCAGACCCCTCCGGTCCTTGCATTCCTTTTTATTTTGAAAGATGAGATCTTATCCACCTGGCGGTATTAGCGAGCCGCTGTGCTACCTGTGTTTCGGGGCTGGAATGCAATAAATTAAGCCAGACACATCTGTGATGGATTCCAGGCCCAGAAGAGTTTTGTCTTCCCATTAGCCGAGGCGGCTTCCTTGACGTTTCTGGCCCCTCTTTTCTCCCAGTGCCTGCTTGCTTGTTGAGAATTTGGAGGACTGTCCTGAGAAACCATACCGTTCACTTTTGGTTTTGAAACACAAGGGAGAGTTTGAGGTCCAGGAGTCTTTGGACATAGAAAAGGCCTGCATTCAGGATCCATGGCCCGCCAGTCATGGGTGGCGCATGATTAACGAACTTCTGGTGAAGAACATCGTGCCTTGCCTCACCAGAAGTTCACTAATTGTTGATTAGGTGTGGCACATGAAATCATGCTCCACACCTTAACCAAGTTTTACTAGGAACTTACCTGGAGGGTCCAGTGGCATGACCATCCGCACCTCTTCCGGTGCTCTTCTGAGGTGCTGCCCAAGTGTGTTGGCACCTCAGATGACCATAGACACGACTGTGTATGTGCAGAGCATCAGCGTCTTGTGGCTGTGGCGCTGACGCATGCACAGTCGTGGAGGGCACCACAACCAAAATGGCAGCGCCCAGAGGACTGGCCCTGTCATCAAATCAGATAAGTATTCAATTGTGTGTGTGGGGGGGGGGGGGAGGAACGGCCAGATTTGACTAGTGTTCCGAGTTCTAGCAGACCGGAAGGGAAGTGCAAAAATGTCCCATGTTGCAGTCTTGAAGGTCACATTTTTTCTATTTATTTGCATTTTTATCCCGCCCTATACCCGAAGATCTCCGGGTGAGAAACAACATTTAAAATAAAACTTATTAAAACAGTAACAGTATCTATTAAAACAACAGCGTCTGCAAGTGGGAAGCAAGAGTGCGTCCCCACTTAACCGAAGGCCAGGGCAAAGAGATGCATTTTCACTGCCTTCTTAAATGTGTGTAATGAAGGTGATTGACACACCTCAAGGGGGAGCCTGTTCCATAGCCTAGGGGCCATCACCGAGAAGGCCCTCTCCTGGGTGCCCACCCCTTTTGCTGCTGAGGGTGGTGGGACTATGAGCTCCGTGGCCATGTTTCCACACCTCTGAGGGCCAGGAACAAAAGTCCCTAGCTTTGAGGCTTCTGGGAAGCATATTTTGGCATGGCCCTGTGGTCCGCCACTGAAATACATCCCTTGGTAGTCCCGAACATGGGAGGCCATGCTTTCTCCATGCCTCCATGCTTTGGATCTGGGCAGCCACTGATCCTGCTGGTAGATTTTACCTTTATTTTATCTTTGAATATATTGTGATTCACCCTGGGACCTTCTGATGAAGGGTGGGATATAAATGCTGAAGTAAATAAATAAAATATGCACACCAAAAATGCACAGGAGCATGCTTTTCAACTACCAGTGGTTTATTTTACCTTATTTATATTCTGCCCTCCCCAAAGAGCCAAGGGTCACACCCTATGAAGTGTCATAGAAATTTAATAAATAATAACAGCTTTGAAAATAATTGCCTTTGTGCAAGATATGGCAAACTGAAATCAAATATTTTCTCTACCAATAAAACCCCCCTCCTTGAATGTTTATACCCAAGAGCCTGGCTGTATTTTATGCCCAGAAAGAGACCCGTCGGCTCAATCCAAAAAAGTAGATTTGCCTTCTTGGCACTTGAAATATCAAGAATTTCTCTGGTGTTTATAATCCAACAGGGCTCTTTTTAGGGACATTTTGTTCCATTTTAATTGTTTTTCTCCCAAAGATGACTACAAGTACGGCATTCTTGTACAATCTGTGAAGCTCCCAGAAACGAAATAGGAATACTTCTGCAAAGGGTTTTGTGTGCCAAAAGAAAAACAAAAAAACGTATTGGAGCTACAGTGAGATTATTGAGTGCTGAAGATCATATACCTTCTGAGCCTTCATGTGTGAAAGCAAAGATATTCTTCTGCCCCCTTTGCATCCTTTTTTCTGACATCAGAAATCACAGAACATAAAAACCCAGCTGGGTTGAATTAGTGGGTGTTCTGGGACTCCTTTTTGCACTTGGCTGGGGGAGAAAGAACCTAAGAGGAGCCCTGCTGGATCAGACCACAGCCCATCTTGTCCATAAGAACTTCAGAGAAGCCCTGCTGGATCAGGCCACAGCCCATCTAGATCATAAGAACCTAAGAGGAGCCCTGCTGGATCAGGCCACTGCCCATCTAGTCCATAAGAATCTAAGAGGAGCCCTGCTGGATCAGGCCACTGCCCATCTAGTCCATAAGAATCTAAGAGGAGCCCTGCTGGAGCAGGCCACTGCCCATCTAGTCCATAAGAACCTAAGAGGAGTCCTGCTGGATCAGCCACAGCTCATCTAGCCCATAATAACCTAAGGGGAGCCCTGCTGGATCAGGCCACTGCCCATCTAGTCCATAAGAATCTAAGAGGAGTCCTGCTGGATCAGGCCACTGTCCATCTAGTCCATAAGAACCTAAGAGGAGCCCTGCTGGATCAGGCCACAGCCCATCTAGCCCATAATAACCTAAGGGGATCCCTGCTGGATCAGGCCACAGCCCATCTAGCCCATAATAACCTAAGGGGAGCCCTGCTGGACCAGGCCACAGCCCATCTAGTCCAGCATCTCATCTCACACAGTGGTCCACCAATTGCTTATGAGCATCCCAAGTAGAAGACAAAGGCAAAACAGCCACCTGCTCTCATCTCATTCCAAATGGCCTTAGGAGGCATCCTGCCTGTCTCCGCAGCCTGGGGTCATTACCTAGGCATCCATTATAGTAGCCATTGATATACCTGCCCTTCATATAAGAACATAAAAGGAGCCCTGCTGGATCAAGCCACAGTCCATCTAGTCCGGGGTCCTGTCTCATACAGTGGCCCATCAAGCAGAAGACAAGGGCCAACCTTCTCCAGCTCTCGAATCCCAGCAAATGGCCTTAGAGGAATCCTGCTTGTCCCCCCAGCCTGAAAGATGAACTTAGGCATCCATTCTAGTAGCCATTGATACATCTGTCATCCATAAACTTGTCCAAACCTTCCTTAAAGCCATCTAGGCTGGTTGCTGTCTCCTCCTCTTCTGGCAGCAAATTCTATAGACAGATGACCCTCTGGGTGAAGGAATCCTTCCTCTTGTCTGATCTGATTTTCCCACCCATCAGCTTCATAGATTGGTGGGCCACGGTATGAGACAGGATGCTGGACTAGATGGGCTGTGGCCTGATCCAGCAGGGCTCCTCTTAGGTTCTTGTGTTCTTATGCCGCTTGGTTCTAGTATCATGTGATAAAGTTTTTTTAAATCTATCCACATTTTTTATACTGTGCATGATTTTATATGCTTCAGTCCAGGCCTGCAGCTCACCAGGAATTATCACAGCCCCCCCTCCCCCCCCCCCCGAGTGATCCAGCTGTGGATGACTGAGAAGCCGTCCACAGGTAGTCCAGTAGCGCCCTATTTTAGCACAGCGGAACCTTACCTCTTCCAGGTGCCGTGTTTTGAGTGGGCGTGGGCTGCATGACTACAGTTGCTCTGTCATCAACAGCACATCAAGACCACCATGGTAACATGCAGCCTCACATCGAGTGCCGGCTTGGACTTAGCCATGGGAACTCTGCCCATCCATTGGGACTGCATGCACTGCTGGACAGCTACGAGGACCGTCCAGTGTGCGCGGTGTGAGTTTGGACACCACCACATTTCAGCCTGACTAGCCTGGTATGTTGAGGCCGTTTGCTGGGATTCGAGAGCAGGAGAAGGTTTGTCCTTGTCTCTGCTTGAGATGCCCATGAGCATTTGGTGGGCCACCATGTGCGACGGGATGCTGGACTAGATGGGCTGTGGCCCGATCCAGCAGGGCTCCTCTTAGGTTCTTATGTTATTATTATACCATATCAGCCTGGTAAGTGTGAATCTGGCCAAAAGTCCAACAGTCTGTTCTCACAGTATCCAGGGAAATGCATGTCACAGGTCCTTTCTGCACTGGGCCTTACTCAGAATTGTATGTCCCAGAATAGGACTCAAAGGCTTATTCACACTACAGCTGGTAGTGCATGATTAGTGGACTTCTGGGGAAAAGCATCTGCACTTGGAGGAGGTTGCTACAGCCTCCAAGCGTGCTTGCCCTGCCCAGAAGTTCCTTAATTGTTGATTAGATGTGGTGCTGTCACGTCACAGGCCAGTCAGGCAACAAGCAAACACTTGCGCAGCTACTCAGTCCCAAGGGTTCCAGGCGTACTCGTGGTCAGTTCCGGTCCGGGGTCTAGGAGTCCAGAAGCCAGCAAGGGTCAGGCAGTCAAAGGGTCAGCAGGTCACAAGGAGTCCAGGATTTCAAGCTCAGGCAACACGAGGCTGCTAAGACGTCTGCAGCAACTTGAGGCAAGCTGAGCTTGTTCTTAAATAGAGGAGTCAGAGCCACGCCCACGGTGCAGCTGGGCTAATCGCTCTGATCTCCATCTCACCTGCTTCTGCTGCCTAAGCAAGCGATGAGAGAGCCTTTGATTAGGCTCACTGCTAGTGGATTCATCACCAGAGCTGTCTGGCTGCTCACCTGGACCTGGCCTTAGCACTTCCATGCCTGCAATGCCCTGCTGTGGCTGCTCCTCAGCCTGTGGTCACATTGCAGGCATAACCTCCTCTTCTGATGAGGCCGAACAGAGCATGACAGGTGCACAATTAGATGCGGTCAACCAACGTTGACCAAAACCTGGAGCATCCGAGCAGTGGCCATTCGCACCTTTTCCGTCCTGGCACCGCAAATGACTGTCGACAGAACCGCACTTGCGCAGAACATCAGCGTCACCATGGCGACAGCACTTGACACGTGTGCAGTTGTGGGTGGCGCCACAACCAAAATGGCGGCGCCTAGAAGAGGACCGGCCCCCAGAGCGGTCACTGGTGAGTGAGTGATTGCGCGGGGCTTAGATGGTTAGTTGGTTAACGTTCAGTCATCACGCTCCTTTCCCGGAACGAAAGGGCAAAAACGCCCGTTGTCCCCATTCTAATGCAGATTGTGGTATCAAAAGCAAAAGGGGATGCATTGGAGAGATCATTACCTGCTAGATTGTGGAAGGGAACGCATGGCCCCCAATAAAGAGAGTGATAGGGCGATTTTTCACTTCTGCCGGTGCATTTTGCTGTACTGAAACTCAGCCTTGCTTCTTCCTGGCTGGCGTTTTTAAAACTCGTCTCCTGCAATTACAAGCCTGTCCACGAGGGGTCCTTGCGACACTTGAGCTGCTGCCGCTGCACAGAACATGGGAAGCTGTTTGAAGCGCTTTCTAGCAACTTCCTTGAAATCGTGGCTGTTTTTCCTCACTAACTACTAGTGAGGACTACATGGGGCTGCCCTTGAAGACAGTTCGGAAGCTGCTGGACTGCTGGTGGGACCAGCTGGCTGGACGCACGTCACGCCAGCCTTAAAGGAGTTGCATTGGCTGCCAGTTCGCTACCGAGCCGAATTCAAGGGGTTGACTTTGACTTATAAGGCCCTAAATGACTTGAGCCCCAAGTATCTAAAGAAACACTTTCTTCCATATCGACCTGCCCGTGCCCTAAGATCTGGGGGGAGGCCCTCCAGGTTGCACCTCAGCAGTGAAAGGGGTGGGCACCTGGGAGAGGGCCTTCTCAGTGATGGCCCCTAGGTTATGGAATAGTCTCCCCCTCAAGGTGGGTGGGTGGGTGGATGGATGGATGGATGGATGGATGGATGGATGGATGGATGGATGGATGGATGGATGGATGGATGGATGGATGGATGGATGGATAGATAGATAGATAGATAGATAGATAGATAGATAGATAGATTCCCAATTAAAAGGTCTTTGCACTGAGAGATTTGGTTGCTGGGGCCCCCCAGGGCCATAGCCACTATTTCATTGCTTTTTGTCCCCTCCACCCCCCGCCCCCCCTTTAGCTTTGCAGAGTGGAATATCGTTCAGCTTCATTTTGCCTTCCTTCAGTTACCATCTATCCTTACAGATGACTGTTAGTCATGCCAGGAGGCGGGTTTGGGGGCTGGCGGTTCAGCAGAGTACAGATTTGTTGGATTAAATAAATAAGGAAATAAACAAAATCTCCCGGTTCTCATAGCCTGATTCAGACTTTATTAATTGCTGACACTATTTTGGCTTTTCTGTTTGTTTGCTTCCTATGGCAACGAATGGCATGACTTAATAACGAATCCTCTCTTGCTTACCACTTGCCTTGTTTGCAGAGGTTGATCTTTGGGTCTGAGGGTTTTAAAATGAAATTTAGGGTCTTTCGTTTCGCATGGGGCGAGTCGTGCAGAATTGGACCGCTGTGTGTTCCTCAGCCACGCCTTCTTGCCGGGAGTAATCCTAAACCATAGGCCGATTTGCACGTAGGCCTCTAGTCAGTAATTAGTACAGCTCTGGTAAAAAGGATTTGCGTGCCCACCGGGCGGCTGCAGCCTCTTGGAGTGGCTGCCCTCACCAGAGGTGTAACGATTGCTCGTTAGGTCTGAGCATGGAATTGTGCTCTGCATCAACGTTGGCATTTACCCAGACTTACCTGGAGCATCTGGCAGTGTGACCGTTCGCTCTTTGTCCGTGGGTGGGGGATGCCTTGTCTGCACACGCGCGGCCACATTGCCAACCAGCGTTGATTCGCAGCGTCCGGTGCATGCGCGCCCGCGTTGCCAGCTCTGATTGGTTGCCGCTGTCATGCGCCGGCGCGATGAGGCAGCAGCCAGGCAGGTCCCCACGGGCTGGCGCCAAAGTAGCAGGCTGGCTGGGGACGGATCCACAGGAGGCAATGGGCGACATGCCCCCAAACGCTGCCAGGATTGGGTCCTGCCCCTCTGCGTCGGCCTGCCAGCGCGTGACGGATCGTGTGACACGGCTGGCAGTGGCCAATCAGGGCAGCGAGGAGGCGGGACCCTGGCTTTCACCATGGCAGTGCAGCCCGGCCCATGGAGGAGCTTATGCATTTCTCACTGGTGGGGATGTCCCTCCCCTTCCAGAAACGCAAATGGTCCTCCTGGACCTGGAGCCTATGAAGGTAAGCGCAGAAAGGCCTCTGGTGGTCCAAACCATGGTCCTGATGATGATGAGTCTGGAATTAAAGGTGCCTCCAGACAGGATTAACGCTGTGAAGGGATGGACAGGACTATCAGTCAATCGCAGTAACAGCGCTATACAGGCCTGGCCCTTGTATCTGCTGATCTGCTAACCACGGAGCCACTCACCTGCACTTGACTGGGTCAGCCTTTCCGGCCCCCACTGGCACAGTCGCGCCCTCCTTGGAGGCCAGCCCCATCGGGCATTGTCATGTCTCAGGAGGCTGAGGGCAGTGAGGCAAACACAGCGCTCGCTTACGGCAGTCCGTTGGGGGCTCAAGAGTAGTCAGCGTCAGGTCAGTCCAAAGTCAGGGTTCCAGAAGTTCGGCAAAAGTCACAGCAAGAGTCAGGCCAGTCCAAGTCGGGGTTCCAGGAGTACGGCAGAGTCACAGCAGGATCCAAGAGTCAGGATTATGGGCCAAGGTGTGGACTCGAGTTGCCCAAGTTTTTGTCTGCAACGCCAGCCCAGTTAAGCAGGGGAGGCGGCACCACGCCCTTGCCGGCACAGCTGCGCCAGACCCTGCAATCTGCACCTTACCTGCTTCTGCTGTCGAAGCAGCAGAGGGCAGGGGTGCTCTTGGGGCTGACTATCTGAGCTCTCTGTGTGCTCCCCCCAAACTGGCCCCTGACCCTCAATGTCCACGCTGCTGCCCAGACCGTTGTGCCCTTGGAACGGCACTCTGCTCCCCCGAGGAGACTGGACTGGCAGGACAGGGCACGACCGGCGTCGCAGGAAATCTCACGTGATTTCCCTGGGAATCACGGAAAATCTGCTGTGATTCCCCACGGTTTCCAGGATTTCTTATCACCGTGGTAGTTCTTAGATCCTACCTCCCAGGGATACGGGGGCAGGCCTGCATTTCTGTATTCCAGAATAAAACATGGATATCCAGGAATAGCCACGCTTTATTCTGGAACAGCCAAATACAGTTGAATCTGGATGCTGCCGCGCATTGCGAGCTTCCTGTGTCTTGTGGTTCTCTTGCGCTCAGCCTGGCTGGACTCGACTTGCCCGTGTTTTATTTATGAAGGTACCAACTGAGAAATTATTATATCGGTACCGCAACAAGCTCCCAGCAGGCCTTGCTGCTTCCATGGCAACCCGAGGGCAGCGGCTCTCCCGTCCCTCCAAAGCTGCAGAGAACAGCAAGGATCCTCTTTTCCGCTTCTCTGCAGCTCCAAAGGCCATTTGCACGCCGCTGGTTTTCTGTCGGTATGAGGAAAATTACATTGGAATCAGTGTCACGGAGTTCTTTTCCATCCACCCTTTGCTTCCACCTACTGGTGCAAGAATTCAAGCTAAGATGCCTTTCGGTTGGTGCAGTAGAAGGAGGGGCCTTGGGCTAGTCACGGCTCTCTTCTGAGCTCTCATAGCCCCTCCTACCTCACAGGGTGTCTTTTGTGGGTGAGAAGAACAGAAGGTTTGTCAGCCACTTTGAGTCCCCTTAAATGGGTGAGAAAAGTGGGGTAGAAAAGCTACCTTCTTCTTCCTCTATGAAGCCAGCTGGGTGACCTTGGGCTAGTCACAGCTCTCTTCTGAGCTCTCACAGCCCACCCTACCTCATAGGGTGTCTGTTGTGGGGAGAAGAACAGAAGGTTTGTCAGCCACTTTGAGTCCCCTTAAATAGGTGAGAAAAGTGGGGTAGAAAAGCCACCTTCTTCCTCCTCCTCCATGAAGCCAGCTGGGTGACCTTGGGCTAGTCACGGCTCTCTTCTGAGCTCTCACAGCCCCACCTACCTAACAGGGTGCCTGTTGTGGGGAGAAGAACTGAAGGTTTGTCAGCCACTTTGAGTCCCCTTAAATGGGTGAGAAAAGTAGGGCAGAAAAGCCAACCCTTCTTCTTCTTCCTAAATGAGTATGGTGAAGGGGCCAGACGTACCTCAAGGGGGAGACGGTTCCATAGCCCAGTGTCCTTCTCTGTGGCTTCTTCTGCTACTCTCAGCTGCTCCTGGGAAGGAAATTGACTAGCTGTGAAAGCCACTGAGTTGCCATAGGAACCAGCACGCCTCTAATTGGGGTTAATTAGTTCAGCAGCAGGCTAACGCAGGGAGGGTGAGCACATACAGAGTGAGACCTTCTGCAAACCAAATGGCCATCTTTTTATTGATTATTATTTATATTTCTGTCCTGCCCTATACCCCGAGGTCTCAGGTTGGGTAACAACATTTAAAATCAGACATATATTAAAACAATAATGTTGTCTATAATGTGGGAAGAGACAGTATATTCCATAGCCTGGGGGCCATCACTGAGAAGGCCCTGAGAAGGCTTCTGATCTATCTATCTATCTATCTATCTATCTATCTATCTATCTATCTATCTATCTATCTATCTATCTATCTATCTATCTATCCATACATCCATACATCCATACATCCATACATCCATACATCATCTGTTCGTCCGTCCATCCATCATCTGTCGGTCTGTCTGTCTGTCATTTGCATTTCTATCCTGAAGGTCACAGGTCAGGTAACAGCATTTAAAGTCAGACATATATTTGAAAATGTAACGGTGTCTGTAAAGTGGGAAGAGACAGTATATTCCCATTTAGGAGGGCCATTGCCCTCTGAAACATATCCAATGAAGGGGTCTAACATACCTCAAGGGGGAGACTATTCCATAGCCTGGGGGCCCCCACTGAGAAGGCCTTGAGAAGGCTTGTGATCTTTCTGTCTCTCTGTCTATAATCTGTTTCCTGCCCTTCACCAAATGGTCCCAGGGTGGGTTACAGTAAGAATTCTTCTCATGTGATTTGCGGTCCCAGAGCAGTGTCGTAGGTAGGTTGCCCCTGCCCAAGGCCTTCCAGGAAAGGGTGAATGATTCTTTGCAATTGAGAACTGAGCAGGGATTTAAATATTTAAAAAAAAAAAATGAGCAGAGGAGCTATCTGTGCCCCTTCCTGTGCAAGGCAAATAATTATAGTTATCTTTAAAAGAAGAGCATGGATCGACCAGGTTATAGGGGTACCTGAAATGATTTAGGCAGGTACCTAAGGAATGTTCAGCCTGCAGAAGAGAAGACTGAGAGGAGATATGATCAGGTCTTCAAGTTTCTGAAGGGCCATCACAGTGCAGAGTGATCGTCCCTATTCTCACTTGCACAAGATGGGAGGACTAGAAACAACAGGATGGAACTTCAAGGGAGTCAATGCAGATGAGATATTAGGAGAAATTTCCTGACAGTGAGGGCGATCAGTCAGTGGAATAGGTTGCCATGGGAGGTGGTGGGTTCTCCTTGGCTGGAGGTCTTCAAGCAGAGGCTGGACCTACATCTGTCTGGGATGGTTTAGGAAATCCTGCATTGAGCAGGGGCTTGGACTGGATGACCCTGGAGGTCCCTTCCAACTCTATGATCCTGTGATTCTAGGCAAGCTCCTCCTTGTTCCATTTGGGTGCTGTGAGGGTGGCACGGCTGTCTTCTCTCCGGATTGTCTGGTGCCCTCAACGATCCTGTAGGGTTCACCTTGTACATACATGTTTTTTAAAAGAAGCTGCACTGTGACTTGGGCCCCAAATATCTTAAGATCCAGAGGGGAAGCCCTCCTGGTTGTCCCACCACCTTCATTGGTGAAAGGAGTGGGCACCCGGGTGAGGGCCTTCTCAGTGGTGGCCCCTAGGCCATGGAATAGTCTCCCCCTGGAGGTGCATCAGGAACCTTCACTGTACCTGTTTAAGAAGGCAGTGAAGACCTTTTGCCCTTTCCTTTAGTTAAATGGGGATACGCTTTCTCTTCTCACTTCCAGACACTCTTAACATATACTGCCATTGTTCTAATATATATTTATTTCTGATTTAAAATATTTCTACCCACCCTGAGACCTTCGGGTATAGGTTAGGATAAAAATGCAAATAAGTAGGGATATATAAAACCCTAAACGGCTTGGGCCCTGGGTATTAACTAGCTCCTTCTCCCATATAGACCTGCCCAGACACTGAGATCTCAAGGAGAGGCCCTTCTTGGAGTTCCTTCCCTTCATAGGTACGAGGCATAGGGACTTGCAGGAGGGCCTTTTCTGTGGTGGCCCCTAGACTCTGGAACAGCCTCCCTCTTGACGCTAGCCAGGTGCCTTCATTGCATAGTTTTCAGCACCTGGTGAAATATCTTTTTACTCAGGCTTTTGCTTCTCAAACAGCTTCCTCAGGGTACGATCCTGTTAAGGAGGGAGGAAGGGAGGGGTTATATTTTTAATTTTGTTTTAATATTTGATATGTTTTAATTTCATTGTAACCAACCCTGGGACCATTTGGTGAAGGGCGGGATGTAAATTTTCTAAATAAATAAACGAAATAAAATGTGCACACAATTTTTTTTAATTGCAAATGCAAGAAAATCTGTATTCGTTCGAATAGATCCCCTTCAAAAGTAGTGGGATTCGAATTCAATCCCCTACGAATCCCCTACGAAGCTTCATAGGAATATATTGAAACTTTCCCTTTGAATTAGAATGTCAGTCTTTGTTTATTTATTTTATTTATTTATTTGTATTTCTATCCCGCCCTATACCCGAAGGTCTCAGGGCGGGTTACAATATTATATGAATCTTAGACAGGTCCCTGCCCTCAGGCTTACAATCTAAAGAGACAAGAAACAAAAGGGAAAAGGTGTGGGAGGGTACTGGGAACAGCCAAAAGCAAGCACTCGAGGTCTTCAGTTGCAATTCTTCTCTTTGTTTCTTTTTGGAATTTTCCTATTCTCTTTACTTGGAATTATCTCTTCACTGATGGCACACTGGATGATGGTAGAGATGGTCAGCCGGCATCTACTCAGCCCCACCCTGCTCGGCCTCAGGACCAGATGATTTCTCAACTGCTGGATCAGCTGCCATAGTCTCTTTGCCACCTTGTGATGGGAGCAGTGGGAGGAGGGAGGGGCACTGCTGGGGCAAGATGGCAGAGCCCAGCCTGCTGCCTCTTCTCCACTCCTCTCCGCCAACGTTCTATTCGAATACAAATGTCTGAATTTGGCCAAATTCGTACAAATTTTGAATGTTACGAATATTCGTGGCCCACAATTTTTCATACAGTTGTTTCCCATTGATTTGCAAACACACCCAGATGCAAAGATTGTAATGCAGCTGGCAGATGTTGGCAAACATTGGGTGCGCCGTAAGAAGGGGCTGGTAGCATGTCAAGCAGAGATGAAGGCAAACTTCTCGCCTAGAGGCAGTCTGATATAGTGGTTAAGGAACCGGACTCTTATCTGGGAATACCGGGTTCAATTCTGCCCTCCCCCATGAAGCCAGCTGGGTGACCTTGGGCTAGCCACAGCTCTCTTCTGAGCTCTCACAGCCCCACCCACCTAACAGGGTGTTCTGTTGTGGGGAGAAGAACAGAAGCTTTGTCAGCCGCTTTGAGTCGTCTTAAATGGGTGAGAAAAGCAGGATAGGAAAGCCAACTCTTCTCCTTCTTCATTTCAAGTCCTTGGAGAATTAAGATTTATAATAATGGGCTGATAACAATCTACTGCATGAATATTTACACAGCTCTTATCCCAAATCCCTTTGGAGACAATTAGAGACCTCAACTCAACAGTTTCTGTCATCTCAGAAGTGCAGGATTCCGCAGGCATGGAGATTCTCTGTCTAAATGGTCCTTCCTCCTCAGCCAGAAGGCAGCTTTCATGTCAGAATGCAGCGTCCCTTGCTATCTAATGAATTTTATTATTCTCAGCCACTGGAATTTAAAAACAGGATAGAATTATCAGCTCTGAGAAGGTATTTTTCGGCTGGGGGGGCACAACCAAATCTTCTGTAGTAAATGCAGGTCAGTGATGGCCCCCAGATTATGGAACAGTCTTCTCCCTGCAGTGTGTAAGGCACTTTCTCTTCACAAGTGAACAGTTTTTGCTCCCCATATCCAGATATATGCGGACAGATGCATACAGGATGCGTATAATTGGATACGTATCTAATAGTCGACCAAGGGCCAACGAATGTATTCCTATCAAATCGAATGTCCGGACATTTGTTTTTCATTATTCAGACAAATTTGAATTTTTGAATACAGTGGTACCTTGACATACGAGTTTAATTCGTTCCGTAACCTTGCTCTTATGTCAAATCGCTTGTATCTCAAAGCAATTTTCCCATTAATCCATTCCAGCTCCCAAAACACCACCTCAGTTGTTTTTGTTATGTACTGTACTGTATTTACATACTCGTATCTCAAATCTTGCTCTCATCTCAAAGCAAAATATCACTCGCTCGGCGGCTTGTATCTCAAAACACTTGTATGTCAGGGCACTTGTATGTCGAGGTACCACTGTATTTGATTCATTTGTGCAAACCCCTGTTCTTGTTTCATTATGTTCCTTTTACATTTGGCTTTTAATGTTGTAACACCACCCTGAGACCTTTGGGTATAGAATGGGATTTAAAAAAATGCAGATAAATAAATGAATTGAACTCCTTTCTTAAGATTTTCTTCCACACCGACCTGCCCGTATCCTAAGATCTGGAGGGGAGGCCCTCCTGGTTGTACCGCCACTCATAGAAGCAGAAGGGGTGGGCTCCTGGGATAGGGCCTTTTCAGTGGTGGCTCCCAGACTGTGGAGTAGTCTCCCTCCTGAGGTCAGGCACCTTCACTCTGTGAGTTTAGATGAGCTGTGAGGACACACCTCTTTACCCTGGCCGTTGGCTAAGTCAAGGAACAGCTTTTTCCTCCTCACATTCAGACACTGCCGTGGTGTTAATGGGTGTTTTTCCACAGTCACTAGAAGTACCCATTAAGTACCCTTTAATGGGTACAAAAATGCCATTACGTATCCATTAATGGGCACTTAATGGGTACTTTTAGTGACAGTGGAAAACACCCAATATATTTAACATGTTACTGGTCTTAATGTGTCCAAATTCATCTGATTTCATACGAATATCAAATGAAACAAATATTCATGCACATCCCTAGTTGAAATGTCTGGACGTTCAAATGTCCAGATGTTTCTTTCAGCGTGAAAATTTGTGAATTCTAACATTCACTCGAATTTTCAAAGGGGAATATGTGTATGCACGTCCCTCGTTGCAGCTTGTGAAGCAAACCCCTCTTTGTGGCAGAAGGAAGGCGTTGCACTGAGCCCCCTGGGCAAGGCAGGTGCTTGTATTCACGTGACCTACATGACCTGAGTACCTGAGGCTGAAACTCTGGATGGTGAAAGGAAGAGGCCGCTATAAAAGCAGATTCTGATCCGCAGGCCAGGTCTACATTATCTTGAGTTCTTCAGTTCCCTTTCCTGTTGTGAATTTTGAGGAGGAGAGACCAGGGGCCTATTCGCACTACGGCCTCTCGTGAATGGTTAGTGAACCTCTGGTGAAAAGCGTCCGCACATGGAGTAGGCTGTTACAGCCTCCCCAGAAGTCCACTAATTGTTCGGAGCACGAAATCGTGCCCCACACCTTAACCAACGTTACCCAAAAGCTTACCTCAAGCGGCTGAGGCAGCGACGATTCACTCTTCCGCACTCCGGGATCGTGTGAGCTGCTGCGCAAGCGCGCCGGCACCTCAGACAGCCATACATGTGGCGGCGCTGACGCACACGCAGTCGGGGAGGGTGCTCCAGCCAAAATGGCGGCACCCAGAGAAGGACTGGGCCCCTGGTCGAATAAGGTAAGTATTCAGTCGTGGAGGAAGGGAACAGCCAAAGTTGACTAGCGCTCCAAGTGTGAACGCTAGTCACCGTTGGTTAATCGCGCTCCTTTCCCGTCCGGCAGATGGGAAGTGCAAAAATGCCCTTTGCCATCAGCTGGCTAGACCTAGACAGGTCCAAAAATCATGCACTCTCCTGGGACCTTATAGATCCATCCTCTTGTTTGCATTGGCACCAGCACCTCCCACGGCATTTCCTTTTGCAGCTGCGTTCTTTCCCTCCCTCTCTCTCTCTTCCTCCCTCCTCTCTTTTCCCAGTCCTTTCTTTTCTCTCCCTCTCTGACAGCGATTGCTTTTGCCTGCTAGATGCTTCATCATAACAGCAGCAGCAGAAATGCAAAGAGGCAGCTACACCTGCTAAGGGAATAGGAGGGAGGGGGGGTATAGATGAAGAAAGCATCGCAGAAAGGTCTGTGAGCGGCGGTGTTGGGAAGCAGCAGAACCAAAGGGAAGGAGGGAGGAGGGAAGGAAGGAAGGAAGGAAGGAAGGAAGGAGGGGTGATCTGTTCACACACCCCTCTAAAAATCCCCTTCCCTCTTTATTGAGTCTCTACAAAAGAAATACCATTTGATTTTCGACTGGAAATACAAAAGGGGTGTGTGTGTGTCTGTGTGTGTGTGTGTGTGCTGTTGTCGGACAGACAACCCCCCTCCCAGGAACGTATGCTGCAGATGGTGAGGACCCTTGCCCAGTTCACCATTGCACTGGAAGACATGCGAGAACTCGGGGACCCCACCGATGTGACCTTGAGCACCCCTTCTTCCATCGGCGAGGAGACGCAGGAGAAAAACGGCAACCGGAGCAGCCCGACCAGGAATGGCAGTGCCGAGGTGATGAGGAAAGGGGGCGGGGCAGCGGGAGAACAGAGGCATGCAAGAGACGGGCTGTGAGCCTTGCTCTGTTGGGGGTGGTGGTGAAATGGTAAAGTGCGTGTTTCGGACTGAGCGCCCCCACGGCGTGGAAGTGTTCCGGGAATTTTCTGCCTGGGGGCATCTGCCTGCCTGCCTGCTTGCTTGCTTCTGTGATGTGCCCACTCCCCACCCCACCTGCCATGCATGGACATGTGTTGGATGCTATCCATGTGCAGGGAAGACAGAGCAATTGAAGGAAATGTCTGGGGGAGGGGTTTCAACATTTTCATGTGTGCCAGTTTGGTCTAGTGGTTAGGGAGCCAGACTCTTCTCTGGGAATACCGGGTTGACTCCATTCTCCTCCATGAAGCCAGCTGGGTAACCTTGGGCTAGTCACAGCTCTCTTCACAAGGTGTTCTGTTGTGGGGAGAAGAACAGAAGGTTTGTTGGCCACGTTGAATGCCCTTAAATGGGGGGTGGGGGAAGCGGGGTAGGAAAGCCAGCTCTTCTTCTTCAGGAGACTCCCCTGGCAGATCAAGAAAGCAGCAGGTTTTTTGAGGTTCCCATCTGTGATTCCCACCAGAGATGGACAGATAGTGTTGTTTGTTGTGCACCATCCTGGAACTGAGACTGGGTGCTGGTGGTGGTGGTGGTTGCAGTATTGTGATAAGGAACGAAAAGGTATCCATTAGCTCGGTTGCTGGAGATTCCTCTCTGGTGGACAGAAGGCAGTGCGTTAATAATCCTGTTTCTGTTGGGCATGGTGCGGCATGTGATTTCCAGGCAGAAGGTGTCATCCATTGATTCCAGCTTCCAAGGACTCACCTGTTGTTCCGACTTCAGATACATCTGGCTTTGATATAGGACTAGGCTGCCTTAAAACCTCAGGGTATTGGCATGGCAAAATCAGTTTGTATGGGGAAGGAAAAGATTCCGCTGGCTAACTCGGGAACCGTGTTCCTCCCCGGTCTAGATTTAAGAGTCAACACAAGAAAGCCAGTATTTTATTCTGAGGGGGGGGGGGGGGAAATAACTTCTGATCTAACCACCACCCTGTGGTACCTCTCCCATGCAGTGAACGATGATCTACGTTGCACCAACGTTTTTATGCTGTCTGCTGGGAATTTGAATTCCTAGCAGGTTTTGGATTTTGTACCTGAAGGAATTTCTTCGAAGGGCTTCGCTTCTCCCAGCTGAATCAATTCTTAAGTGTTTTGGAAGGAAAGCAAGAAGGGAAAGGAAGGAAGGAGGGATCATTTTAGTTTGCCTGCAGAAGCCTTGTCTGCGGCTACGTGGCTGGAGCATTTTCACTGGGGCAGTCTCCACATGGGTATGGGAATGTGAGCCAAAGCATTTGCCTCAGCCCAGGGAGGGGTGGCAGACCGACCATTTGGCCTAAATGTGCCAGGCCATGTAGACATGGTGGCTGAGGAATGAAAGCTCCCTGACCTCACAGGCCCCGGTGACACTTTTACTGTATTTTCTGGCGTATAAGCCTACTTTTTAACCCAGGGAAATCTTCTCAAAAGTCGGGGGTCGTCTTATACACCGGGTGTCATCTTCTTATACAGCTAATATATCCCAAACTCTATATTTTAACAGGAAAGTTGGGGTCGTCTTATACGGCCAGTCGTCTTATACGCAGGAAAATACGGTAGTTTAAGACGACTTCAGGTCATCCTCTGGTCGCGTTACTCACAGTATTTTTATTCACTTCATTTTCCAAGCCAGCTTATTCCTGTTAGATCGTCTTATCTGGAATCCTCTTTTCCAGAGGACTCAGCCCACCCTGACATCCCAGGCCGTCTTCACTTCCTCAGTGTGAGCGGGGGGACGGGCTAAAGGGGGCTGAACTGTGCTGTGGTGGGTGGGTGGGTCCAGTCTTTCTTTTCGGCCAACGTGCATGCGCGGAGTTCGTGAGGCACCTCCCCCTCTCTCCTCAGTTTATGTGTATGGTTCCTCTATCTGGCGTTTTTCTGCAAATTTATCATTATTATTATTTAAAAATCAATTGCACGGAGAAGAAAAGCACATAAAAAAGGAAGAGGGTGTGGAGGCGGGGAGCAGGCTTTAAAAAGAACCATAAATACACACCTTCACCTCCCTTGAGTGACAGAATGGCATCCAATCAGAATGGAGGTAGATTTCATGCAGTAAAAGGGGTGGAGAGCCAAGGGTTCCGTGGAGGAGGCTCAGGTCGATCACAGAGGAAGGTGTGAGCAACGAGGCCCAGAATGAGGACGGCCTGAGGACAGCCTATGTGTGAACAGAACTGGTACGACCTCAGTTTGAATTAGGAACCAGGACTTTGTGTCTCATATAGGTGTGACCAGGGCCAAAGGGTCCATCTGGGGACTTCTGCACGCAGCACTGAAAAGGCCTTTAAAGTTGCCCATGTTGGAATCATTACGTAACAGTCCCAGACAAGTAAGCTGTGTGAGGATAACCACCAACTCCCTTTCGGATACCTCCTTGCCCTCATTTACCAAATTCTGATCTCCTAATATTCTTTCCAACAGTGTCTCCTTGGAGGGGTCTGATCTAAGTGGAAAGCGCATCATTCGTCTGTCCATAGGTGGATGTCACATCCAGCATGATCAGTGCTAGCACAGAAGGTCTCGATGCTTACCTGACATCTTGCATTTAGGTGTGATGCAATGCGGCCCATAGACAGACGAATAATGGGAGGCAGTTGTGGTTTTGAAGCAGTGAACATAAGAACTTAAGAGGATCCCTGCTGGATCAGGCCACAGCCCATCTAGTTCAGCATCCTCCCTCACCCAGTGGCCCACCAGTTGCTCATGGGCATCTCAAGCAGAGACAAGGGCAGTACTTCTCTTGCTCTCGAATCCCAGCAAATGGCCTTAGAAGCATCCTGCTTTCCACCCCAGCTTGAAAGATGCACCTAGGCATTCATTCTAGTAGCCATTGATACATCTGTCCTCCATGAATTTATCTAACCCTTCCTTAAAGCCATCTAGGCTGGTAGCTGTTACCACCTCTTCTGACAGCAGGGGGGTCCTTGTGCCTTTTACAGAGGGCTCCTCTGTTCCAGAATAGACTGCCTGTGCCCTATAGAGCCCAGGCATGTCAGATGAGACCCTTGCCAATCCATGCCCCTCTAAGTGATTCGTTTCCTGGAACTGCAGTTCAGTGCAAGCCTGCCTAGCGTCCGTGCCAACGATGCTTTATCACAAGGTGGCTCAACTTCCAGTCCTCCAGATCTAGGGATGTACGTGAATATTCATAATAATATTCAAAGTTCATACAGATTTGGCCAAATTTGGGCACTCTGATTTGAATCGAATGTTCGCAAGCACATTTGAAGACTGACGTCTGAATTTGAATCAAATGTTTTGATTCATTCATAGGAAGCTTTGTATGGGATTCATATGGGATTCATATGCATTTGTATAGGATTCACATGGGATTGAACATACGTACCAGATTTGAATCCTACCTAGGGGTAAGCACAAATGCGTTTTTGGCATTCAATTTGTAACTAATCGAGTATTTGAAAATCTGTATTCGTACAAATAGATCATATTCAAATGTGGTAAAATTATATTTTATTCAAATCTATCTGTACAAATAGGGTGCTTCCGCACTTACCATTTTAAATCCGGATCTATTACACCCAGATTTACTAAAACCGGTTTAGAATAGATGCAGATCTACTAAATCCGGGTTAGAATAGATCCGGATCTACTAACCCCGGTTTAAGGTAGATCCGTATTTACTAAATCCAGTTTAAAGTAGATGCGTATCTAGTAGATACGGATCTAGCAACACCCCTTCCGTCCGCACATGTGTGGGAAGGATGGACTGTGAGGAACAGATTCTGCCTTCACTGTGCGGATGAAGTAGCACAGATTTCAAGATGGCTGCCCCAGGAGCCACGTGATTGGAGCCTTCACCCGTCAGTCACCGCTCCTTTCCTGCTGTGCGTGGACCAATCAGCAACGTGTCTAAGATCCAGTGCCTGCCTGGCGCCAAAAGCTGGCTTTCTGTGCATGGAATCGCTACATTCAGCCTTGCTGTCCCTCTGCCGCCGTAGCTGGGCACCTGTCTGATGCAAAGCCCATATGAGAGGGACTTCGTGGCTGGACTGTGCTTCTCCTGCCTCACTCAACATGGCGGCTTCCTGTCCTGCCCCATGTGGTCTCCCTCCCATCCGTGTGCGGATGCGTCCTCCATTAATGCGGATTTAGAGCACAAGTACCCATTAAGAACACCTTCAATGTGGTCTTCTGTTAAACCCCATTAAGCACACATTAGAGATGTATATGTGTGGACGTGCCTCACCAGAAGTGTGCTAAACAGGTCCGGCTGTGTGGATGCAGGTTTCCCAATGTGTGTTTAATGGGTGTTGCTGTGCGGACGCGCCTCGCCAGAAGTGTGCTAAATAGGTACGTGTGTGCAGACGCAGGTTTCCCAATGTGTGCTTAATGGGTGTTGCTGTGCGGATGCGCCTTGCCGGAAGTGTGCTAAATAGGTACGTGTGTGCGGACGCGGGTTTCCCAATGTGTGCTTAATGGGTGTTGCTGTGCAGACGCGCCTCACCAGAAGTGTGCTAAATAGGTACGTGTGTGCAGACGCAGGTTTCCCAATGTGTGCTTAATGGGTGTTGCTGTGCAGATGCGCCTTGCCAGAAGTGTGCTAAATAGGTACGTGTGTGCGGACGCGGGTTTCCCAATGTGTGTTTAATGGGTGTTGCTGTGTGGACGCGCCTTGCCGGAAGTGTGCTAAATAGGTACGTGTGTGCGGACGCGGGTTTCCCAATGTGTGATTAATGGGTGTTAAGAGGCCTATGCGGAAGCACGCATATTCTATACATATCGGATACAAATGAGTACGTATCTGATACAAATGAATACGTATCTGATACATTAAATACATATCTGATACGAATGAATACGTATACGATACATATCTGTAACATATCTGCACTCTGAAACAATCAGATCCGAGCATGTCAAATGCAACATCAAATCCGAGCATGTCAAATGCAATCTGGATCCATTGCGGATGTGACCGGCGCTCCGTTTTTCCACACCCCTGGTCTAACGAGTATCCAAACTATTTGCACGAATGTCCAGAAACATTAGTATTTGTACAAATGTTAGTATACGAATATTGTAGCATTCAGTTCATGTACGACTATCCAAATTTGTGCGAATAACGAATGTTATGAATATTCATGGACCTCCCTAATCCTATCACATTCGAAGATCTATTCGAATGAATACGAATTTTCTTGCATTTGATTCAATACAAATTGAATTTTACAAAACTCATTCGTGCCCATCCCTATCCACATCTGCCTGGTCCTACAATTCCCAGAATTCCATGCAGTTGAGCCAGCACTGGAATGCTGCAAGTTGAGCATTGTTGCTTTTTCAGATGAATGCATCAGGCGAAGGGATCCTGCTCTGCTTTCAGCATGTAACTAGTTAGTGGGTGTTGCTGCTAGGGCAACTGACGTGGCAAATGATCTCTCTTTTGTCCCCTCCAAATGAGAGATTAATAAATCCTTCTAAGAATAGACAGTCACATCTTTGCAAATTAGCAGACAAGAGAAGAAATCAGCATTTTCGCCAAGCAGTCTGGATTGGGTAAATCTCTGCTATCCTTCTGCGTTTTCTTTCTTAGTCACCGGTCCGCTGTCTTTAAAAGCACCAAGTCCCAAGGCAGGTAGTTAAAAATTGAAAAGATTTTGGGTAAGAGCAAAGCAAACAGGCAATTAAATACCATTAGAAACAGCTGATTTGCAATGATAAAAATGAAAATGTAGGGCCTGTGCAAAACCAGAGGACTGTTTGCACTACAGCCCGTAGCGCATGATTAAGGAACCTCTGGGGAAGATCATCTGTACTTTGAGGAGGCTGTTACAGCCACCAGGCATCTCCTGCCTTCCCAGAAGCTCTCTAAACATGCAGTACCTGTGGGGCACGAAATCCACACCTTTACCGACCTTAACCAAAAGATTACCTGGAGCATCTGGGGCAGTGGCCATTCACACCTCTTCTGGTGCTCTGTGGTGGTCTGAGGTGCCGCGCAAGCATGCTGGCACCTCAGATCACCGTAGATGCAACTGTGCATGTGCAGAGTATCAGCATTATCATGCCGATGGTGCTGGTACAAGCACAGCCGTGCAGGGCTCCAGAGCCAAATTGGCAGCGCTCAGAAGAGGACCAGCCCTGAATCAAGGTGAGTATTTTATTGCAAGGGAGGGGGGAACGGCTACAGTCCACTAGTGCTCCAAGTGGGAGCGCTAGTCAGCATTGGTTCATTGCGCTCCTTTCCCGCCCAGCGGATGAGAAGTGCAGAAACGCCCCAGCACTGGGTAAAACAGGAGGTGCACTGAAATGTCATCCCTGCCTCTGCCTTTAGGGGGAGCCCCACCTCAGTTTTAGGGCAACTGCGGAGGGATCAGAGGGTTGATCTGCAGCGTTTGCCAAAGGGAAGGTCATGTCAAGAGAATGCCATAGATGCGTCATACAGAAGGGGCCACAGTCTAGGCTGCATCCGGAGAGCAAGAGGAAGCATGAGATCTGAGGACCCTACGATTGCCTCATGCTGCTCCCTGGCAGACGTGAAGAGCCACTTCCCAGCTAATCCAACATCCTGTCCCCATAGTGGCCCATCACTATTCCACCATCCATTGGTACACCTGTCCTCCATGAATTTGTCCAAGCCTTCCTTGAAGCCATCTAGGCTGGTACCTGTTACCGGCTCTTCTGGCACCCAAGTCCATAGACCAATGACCCTCTGGGTGAAGATGCACAAATGTTTGGTTGGTTGGTTTTTGCATCCAGTTAGTATCAAATTGAATGCAAGAAAATTTGTATTTGTTCGCATCGATCCCCTTCAAACGTGGTACGATGCTATTCAATACGAATGTATTTGTACAAATTCATACGAATTCTGTAACGTATCTACTCTGAAAGCATCAAGTCTGCCCTAAATCCACTTTCAAACCGCGTCAAATGCACACCAGATCTGTTGTAGATGTAACTGGCACAGCCTCTTTCCCACCTCCCTGTTTCGCGAATGTTCCGAAGCTTCATACGAATGTTCCAAAACATTCGTATTCGTACAAATATCAGTGCACGAATGTTGTAAGATTCGATTCGTATACAAAAGTTCAAATTTAGACGAATTCAGACTAATAACGAATGTTATGAAGATTCGTGTACATCTCTGTTCCCCTTGTCTGATCTGACTGTCCTACCCATCAGCTTCCTAGATGCCCCCTGGTTCTAGTGTCGTGTGATAGAGAAAAGATTTCTCTCTCTTTCCATCTACTAGGCTGGACATTTGTCTTCTGCTTGAGATGCCCAGAAGCGATTGGTGGGTCGCCATGTGAGACAGGATGCCAGATTACATGGGTTGAGGCCTGACCCACTAGGGCTTCAATTAATTCACAGCGGACAGGTGTAGCAATGGGTACTAGAATGGATGCCCAGGTACCACCTCCAGATTGAAGAGACAGGCATGATGCCTCTCAAGGCCATTTACAGGGAGCTGAGAGTAGGTGAAGATTTTACTCTTTGTCTTCTGCTTGAGATGCCCGTTAGCAATGGGTGGACCACTTGGGACAGGATGCTGGAATAGATGGGCTGTGGCCTGATCCAGCAGGGCTCCTCTTAGGTTCTTATGCCTTTGTCTCTGCTTGAGATGCCCATGGGCCATTGGTGGGCCACTGTGTGGGACAGGATGCTGGACTAGATGGGTTCTTATGCCTGTGTCTCCACTTGAGATGCCCCTGGGCTATTGGTGGGCCACTGTGTGGGACAGGATGCTGGACTAGATGGGTTCTTATGCCTGTGTCTCCACTTGAGATGCCCCTGGGCTGTTGGTGGGCCACTGTGTGGGACAGGATGCTGGACTAGATGGGTTCTTATGCCTGTGTCTCCACTTGAGATGCCCCTGGGCTATTGGTGGGCCACTGTGTGGGACAGGATGCTGGACTAGATGGGCTGTGACCTGATCCAGCACGGCTCCTCTTAGGTTCTTATGCCTTTGTCTCTGCTTGAGATGCCCATGGGCCACTGTGTGGGACAGGTTGCTGGACTGGATGGGCTGTGGCCTGATCTAGCAGGGCTCCTCTTACTTCCTTATGTCTTTGTCTCTGCTTGAGATGCTCATGGGCAGTTGGTGGGCCACTGGGTGGGACAGAATGCTGGACTAGATGGGCTATGGCCTGATCTAGCAGGGCTCCTCTTGTGTTCTAACCACCATCGTAAGCACCCATTCAGTGTTCTTGGGACATACAAAAGTGGTTTTCATTTATTTTCATTTTTATCCTTCCCCTGTGCCCGAAAGTCTCTGAATGTGTGGGGAGAAGCTGTTTTCTCAACCAGAGGCCATGTTATTCATGTTTTTGCCATTATACTGTCTACAGACTTAATGGTCCAGGATTGAATCTTGTGTTTTCTAGGCATTTGCTTTTCTACTGAGCTACAGGCAGTCGTGATTATTCATAAACAAATCCATGAAAGATTCATATTTACTCATCTGCCTGCCCACTTATGGAGTCATCCTGTAGAGAGAAAGGAAATAGTGATACATATATGGCCAGATCCCTGAAATGTTTAGCTGAAGATCAGCAAGGTAGTTAGTAGCACTTGGAGACTAACAGGAGAAGGGTTGGTGGCATGCAAAATCATGCATGGTGTAGAAAGGGTGTATACAGAAATAAAGTATTTTCTCTGTTGCATAGCTGTAGAGCTAGGGGACACTCTGTGGAGCTGATGGGCAGGAGAGTCAGACCAGACAAGGGGAAGGATTTCTTCACCCAGAAGGTCATTGCTCCATGGAATTTGATGCCAAAAGAAGTGGTGACAGCAACTAGCCTAGATAACTTTAAGGAAGATTTACAACTGTTATTCATGAGTTTATCTATCAGTGACGTCTAGAATGGATACCTAGGTACTGCCTCCAGGTTGGAGAGACAGGCAGGATACCTCTCAAGGCCACTGACAGAGATTTGAGAGCATGTGAAGGTTTTGCCCATTTCTATGCTTGAGATGCCCATGAGCAATTGGTGGGCCACTGTGCGAGACAGGATGCTGGACTAGATGGGCTGTGGCCTGATCCAGCAGGGCTCCTCTTAGGTTCTTATGAGAAGGTTTGCCCTTGTCTCTGCTCAAGATGCTCATGGGCAATTGGTGGGCCACTGTGTGAGGCAGGATGCTGGTCTAGATGGGCTGTGGCCTGATCCAGCAGGGCTCCTCTTAGGTTCTTATGAGAAGGTTTGCCCTTGTCTCTGCTCAAGATGCCCATGGGCAGTTGGTGGGCCACTGTGTGAGACAGGATGCTGGACTAGATGGGCTGTGGCCTGATCCAGAGGGCTTCTCTTATGTTCTTAAGGTTTGCCCTTGTCTCTGCTTGAGATGCCCATGGGCAATTGGTGGGCCACTGTGTGAGGCAGGATGCTGGACTAGATGGGCTGTGGCTTCATCCAGCAGGGCTCCCTCTTAGGTTCTGTGTTCTTATGGTCAGCTTCCACAGTGACCAAAGCGGCAATAGACAAATCAACAGTGATGATTTAAAAGCAAAATCTTATTTGGCCTTTTTCATGATAAATCTATACCGCTGTTTCCCTGGGTAGCGTGATTTTTTCAGGAATTTTTGAGGATGCTCAAAATATAAGCCCTGTATAAGTGTTATATAAGACATCCCCTGAAAATATGCCGTAACACATCTTTTGGAGTAAAAATTAATAGAAGACCCTGTCTTGTTTTCGGGGAAACATGGTATCGGCAAGAGTGTCCTTTAAAAAAAAAAATCAATTACTCTTTGAAAGAGTGATTCTGTTTGGTGGCACGTAGTCTTTACTGCTCCTGGAAAAGAGCATGAAATGCACTCCCTGCTGTTTCATTAAATGGGATTGAAGGTGGGCAGAAGCTAATTTTTACAAATCAACTGTCATGTTGCCCTCACCCACCGAGAACTGTTGCAGCCCTTTAGTGTGGGGAGAAATGCTTACAGCACTCCGCAATTTTGCAGGGAGCGTATTTATTTATTTACTTATTTATTATATTTCTATCCTGCCCTATATTGAGAGGTGTCAAGCGGAAATCACAACAAAATCGCTATAAATAGAGATAAAATAAAAGAGTTGAAACACTGACTGTGTCCACATGGGGAGTGAAAACTGTTCTCTCACTGAATGTGCACAGTGAGGGTGCCTGACGCACCTCTGAGGGAGACTGTCCCACAGCCTGGGGCTATCAAAAGAAGGCCATGACATGTGTCCCCATGTCCTTGACTGTGGAATGGGATGGAACAGCCAAGAAGGCCTCCCTGGCAGATCTTATGGTGAGGGCAAATCAACATGGGAGTTGTCCCTTTAGACCAGAAGTTCCCAAACTTTTTTTTTTCTCGTAGACCACTTTCAAAATTTTACTGATTTCGGTGGACCCCCTGCTGCTGCATTTCTATCATATTCCCAAAACTCATCAAAAAATGTGAAGATTAGATCTAATGATGGAAATTTGCATTGTGGCTGAGTTCCAACCCTAAATTCGGAGTGGTAAAAATAAAAAGAAAAATAGTATATTTTCTTGTGTTCTATTTATTAAAATAATATGATTACAGACTTAATGGAATTAAAATTAAACATTAATAATGTAATAATTTTCAGGTATTCGATTTGAACTGAATCCTGAAAATTGCGTTCATCCACACCCCTACTCTGGGATCGTTTAGGAAATCCTGCATTGAGCGGAGGTTGGACTCAATGGCCCTAGAGGTCCCTTCTAACTCTAGGATTCTGTGATTCTAAATGTGATCTAAATAAGCCCATCTAGTCCAGCATCCTGCCTCCAAGCATCAGAAGCTTTCAAAAAGAATTGGACCAGTTCAGGATGGAGCCGTCTAGGGATCTTTCTATGCTAGGCTTTATCCTGGATTATATCCCCAGAGTAGGATCCTGCAATCTGCCGTCACCCAGGCCCTGCCATAGTCTGCGCCGGTCTGGGGATGGCACATCCCTATTCCAGGATATAATCCAGACTGATAAATGTCAGCTTCTGTTGTATGCAGCTAGTTTCCACCAGAGAACATTGCTAGAGTTCTTACGCTGTTCACACTTACCTCCTGTACCACGTACGAAATAAGAGACTGGCTCCAAGATCAAAGGAGAGAAGACCTTTGAATTGACCTGTTTATACAACCTTTTTCGCTGCATCGATTTAGCAGAATTGAAAGAAAGAATGAAAATTTCAGAAGGCGCCTTTCCTAGCACCTGCACAAAGCATTCGAAGTAGATGTTTTTGTCAAACTCTCGTTTAGAAGTTTCCTTTCATTAAAAAAAACCAGCAAACTGAATGCATCAGAGAAATAGCCATGTTAGTGTAATTTGAGGAGTCCAGCAGGGTAGTTAGTAGCACGTGGAGACTAACAGGAGAAGGGTTGGTGGCATGAACTTTTGTAGACACATCTAATTATTATTATAGTTTACAAAGTGCTGTTCATGTGCTGATCTGAAGAAGCAGATGTGCCCATTGGACCCCCTAGCATCTGAAGAAGCAGAGGAAGAAGGAGGATGAAGAAAAGGAAGAAGAGGGGAAGAAGAAAAAGAAAGAAAGAAAGAAAGAAAGAAAGAGAAGGAAGAAGAAAAAGGAGGAGAGGGGGAAGAAAGGGAGGAAAGAGGGGAAGAAGAAAAAGAGAAGGAAGAAGAAAAGGAAGAAAGTGGAGGGAGAGGAAGGAGACAAAGAAAAGGAAGAGGAGGAAGAAATAGTTAATCGCAACCGGCATTTGCTTCAGCAGCATTTGAGTTCCAGGAAACACAATTTCTCAGTTTAATTTCAGTTGCTCTTGGCCTCCCATTATGACAGAGCATCGCTCTAGGCTGTTTTCTAGGGATCCACGGTGCTGAGGCAGAGAAGCCTTCATTGTCACTGTTGGTGTGTGAAGACAACCTGTGTGCCTGCCTGGCCTTTGGCAGCCATCTTTAATCTTCTTTGCATTGGGGGTGGGGGGTCTACAGAATCTGCTGGTGCGGCCGCCCCCCCTCCTCCAAAATCACTGAATTCTTAGATACTGTTGTCCCTATAGAACACATTTTTGCCTTTAACAAATTGGGCAAAATAAAACTTGATTTTCTGTAGTTGGTAATTTAATGCAATCCATGAAACCTGTGATTTCGGCCATTTTTGCACATACTGGCCATTCAGATAAAGGAGGCTCTTATTGCAGATCACAGAACATGAGAACCTCAGAGGAACCCTGCTGGATCAGGCCACAACCCACCTGCTCCAGCATCCCGTCTCACACAGTGGCCCACCAATTGCCCATGGGCATCCCAAGCAGAAGACAAAAAGAAAACCTTCACCTGCAAAAGGCCTTGAGACATCCTGATTATCTCTCCAACCAGGAGGTGGTACTTGGGCATCTGTTCTTAGTATACCTGTGCTTCGTGAATTACAAGGAGCCCTGCTGGGTCAGGCCACAGACCCTCTGGTCCAGCATCCTGTCCCACACAGTGGCCCACCAATTGCTTTTATGGGATTCTCAAGCAGGAGACAAAGGCCAGACTTTCACCTATCTCAAATCCCAGCAAATGGCCTTTGGGGAGCATCTTGCCTGTCCCCCCAGCCTGAAATATATACTTAGGCATCCATTCTAGCAGCCATCAATACATCTGCCCTCCATGAATTTGTCTTTCTTAAAGCCATCTAGGTTGGTTGCCTTTACCACCTCTTCCAGCTGCAAATTCCATAAACCGACGACTCTCTGGGTGAAGAAATCCTTCCCCTTGGCTAATCTGACTCTTCTACCCATCAGGTTCATAGATGTCCCCTGGTTCTGGTGTTGTATGATAGAGAAAATAATTTTCTCTATCCACCTTCTCTAATGCCATGCATGACTTTATCTACTTCAGTCAGGTTCCCTCTGGTTGAAGAGGCTTTCCCCAGCTTCTGGTGACCATCCAGGAGACCTTGGATTCACTGAATCTTCCTCCTTTGCAGGCAGCTTTGCAACCTTTTGACATCTTGCAGAACCTGAGGTGTGGGGTAGCGCGTCACATGATGTTGAATTTTGGTCTTTCCAGCAAAACTGTTTGAGATTACCCAACCTATGTGTACCAGGAAAGTGTTGTGTGAACAATCATGGCGTCCTGGGTGATTTCGTAAGGAAAGCGTTCCATCCCCTTGATCATCCTGATTGCCATTTTCTGGTTGTATAGTATAGAAAAGGTGGATAGAGAAAATTTCTTTTCACTGTTAAGCAACACTAGAACGGGGGGGGGGGGGGAGCACACAGAGGGTCAATGGTCTATGGAATGTGCTGCCAGAAGAGGTGGCGACAGCAACCAGCCTATAAGGCTTTAAGGAAAGGTTAGACAAATTTATGGATGACCAATGTATCAATGGCTACTAGAATTGATGCCTAAGTACATCTTTCAAGCTGGGGAGAGAGGCAGGAATGCTTCTTAAGGCCATATGCTGGGATTCAAGAGCAGAACAAGGTTTGCCCTTGTCTCTGCTTGAGATGACCATGGGCAACTGGTGGGCCACTGTGTGAGACTGGATGCTGGACTAAATGGGTTGTGGCCTGATCCATCAGGGCTCCCCTTAGGTTCTTATGGACTAGTTGGGCTGTGGCCTGACCCAGCAGGGCTCCTCTTAGGTTCTTATGGACTAAATGGGCTGTGGCCTGATCCAGCATGGCTCTTCTTAGGTTCTTATGGACTAGATGGGCTGTGGCCTGATCCAGCAGAGCTCCTCTTAGGTTCTTACCGACTAGATAGGCTGTGGCTTGATCCAGCAGGGCTCCCCTTAGGTTCTTACGGACTAGATGGGCTGTGGCCTGATCCAGCAGGGCTCCCCTTAGGTTCTTATGGACTAGATGGGCTGTGGCCTGATCCAGCAGGGCTCCTCTTAGGTTCTTATGGACTAGATAGGCTGTGGCCTGATCCAGCAGGGCTCCCCTTAGGTTCTTATGGACCAGATGGGCTGTGGCCTGATCCAGCAGTGCTCCTCTTATGTTCTTATGGACCAGATGGGCTGTGGCCTGACCCAGCAGGGCTCCTCTTAGGTTCTTATGGACTAAATGGGCTGTGGCCTGATCCAGCATGGCTCTTCTTAGGTTCTTATGGACTAGATGGGCTGTGGCCTGATCCAGCAGGGCTCCTCTTAGGTTCTTACGGACTAGATAGGCTGTGGCTTGATCCAGCAGGGCTCCCCTTAGGTTCTTACGGATTAGATGGGCTGTGGCCTGATCCAGCAGGGCTCCCCTTAGGTTCTTATGGACTAGATGGGCTGTGGCCTGATCCAGCAGGGCTCCTCTTAGGTTCTTATGGACTAGATGGGCTGTGGCCTGATCCAGCAGGGCTCCTCTTAGGTTCTTATGGACTAGATAGGCTGTGGCCTGATCCAGCAGGGCTCCCCTTAGGTTCTTATGGACCAGATGGGCTGTGGCCTGATCCAGCATGGCTCCTCTTAGGTTCTTATGGACTAGATGGGCTGTGGCCTGATCCAGCGGGGCTCCTCTTAGGTTCTTATGGACTAGTTGGGCTGTGGCCTGATCCAGCAGGGCTCCCCTTAGGTTCTTATGGACTAGCTGGGCTGTGGCCTGATCCAGCAGGGCTCCCCTTAGGTTCTTATGGACCAGATGGGCTGTGGCCTGATCCAGCAGGGCTCCTCTACGGTTCTTAGGCTCTTACGTTCTGCCCATTTTCCAGTGCCACAGTGCACACTTTTTCAAAATTCTGATCACCTTCCAGGGCCAGCATCAACTGGGGGTCCCTCTAATCATCTGCGTTCCTTGGGTTTCTTTCTGTGGTCTCTGGGCTCCAGCAGTGTACATTTTTCTGTATGTCATATGTGTTTGGGTGTGAGATGGATTGCTGGAAACTAAAATCTCCTTCCCTTTGCTGCTTTTATCCCTCAAATCAGCAGCAGTGTTGCCTAAGGCAAGAGGTGTGCTTATCAGTGCCAACGGGTGCCACCCTGTGTGTCACTGTGCAGTGCTAGAACATTTCCCGGTGATTCTGTGGTCTAATTTGGAAGCCTAAAATCCTCCCAGGTTTTAAGCCACAAGACATAAAGGTTCGTAGGTTGTGATTCTCAAAGCCTGAACAGAAACCCTGCCTGTTTCTTTCTTTCCTAAAAGCCTTGGTCTCTTCCAGGCCTGCCCACCTGAAAGCTGCAGTCGACAGAAGGAGTGGGCATTTGGCTCGGATTCTGACCCTCCTCCCAGCATCTGTGGCCTTCTAGATGAGTGTTCGGCTCTTGCTGATAAATACAGTGGTACCTTGACATACGAGTTTAATTCGTTCCGTAACCTTGCTCTTATGTCAAATCGCTCGTATCTCAAAGCAATTTTCCCATTAATCCATTCCAGCTCCCAAAACACCACCTCAGTTGTTTTTGTTATGTACTGTACTGTATTTACATACTCGTATCTCAAATCTTGCTCTCATCTCAAAGCAAAATATCACTCGCTCAGCGGCTTGTATATCAAAACACTTGTATGTCAGGGCACTTGTATGTCGAGGTACCACTGTACTGGGTTTCCCGGCATGAACCATCAGGGGACCAACACCCCAAGATCATGGAATCTTGTTTATAAAGGGTCTAGAACAGCCACTAAGGATGTGCACAAATGGGGTGGTAGTGGTTTACATTCGATTTGTATCGAATCAAATGTAAGAAAAACCGTATTTGTTCAGATAGATCCACTTCGAATGTGGTAGGAGTCTATTCAGTACAAAGGTATCCATACGAATTCTGCTTTGGACGACAGTTTTGCACTACAACTGCTTTGGACTGCAGTTGGGGCCCCATATCTGCTGGTCCGGTAACCATGGTTTCACTTACCTGCGGTGACCAGACCAGCCACCCACCACCATCACCTGCTGGTGCTTTTAGGCCTGCCGGAGGCTACCTGGACACAGTCAGAAATAGTGTGAAATCATGCAAGATTTCCCATAATACTGGGAAATCTCACAGGATTTCCCAGGAATCCTGAGAAATCGAGTGTGATTTTTCCATTGTTTCAAATATCTCCGGTTTTCAGTAAACATGGTTAGACCTAGAACATACCCCCATGGATATGGGGTTGTCCAACTGTACAGTCTCCATTGGTTCTAATCAAGACAGCCATGGCTGAGGGGAACGTTTTGGATGGCACCTGCCTGGCACACGACGTTTGGCATGGACTTTAAGATCTGCAGGGTAGGCCCTCCTGGTTCCACCATCACAAGTCCTCCATCTAGGTAGAGTCCATAGAACTCTTGAGTAGAAGGTGGAAGAGAGAGGTCATGAGTAGGTGGAGAGAGAAAGGGTCTATGCACATCTGCCTTAAAGTACTGGCTCTGGCCACTCTTTGGGTGGTGTATATGCACGCCATGCCACCATCATCATCCCAAGCAACTGGGAGATCCGTCCAGCTGCCCCAGTCTTTCTCCAGGGGGATCTGGTGAGCTTCTGGACACACTGTCCTCCCAGGTGTGAGCGCTGCCGTTGGACAAGGTCGTACAGCTGCAGCTGAGCGGTCATGAACTGTAGGCTGATCACCATAGCAAAGTTTCTTCGCAGTCCAGACACTGCCATGGTTGTTGCTGTGGCGATTGGGCTGGGCTATCCACACTTCAAACGCTGGTGGTCCAGTTGGAGGGGACGTCAACACTTCAGCTGCTCCAGACCCACCGATCCAGATCATGGCCTTGACTGCAGAAAGGGCCGTAGATTCACATGATATAAGCCTGCCCCGCAGACATGGAGAAGGCAGGCCTCTCTCCTGGGGATGTGTGGAGTCAGGCCTGCTGATAGTCTTCCGTTCGGGCATCTTAGCACCATGAGAAATTAAGTGGCTGGGGTTTGCCCCAATCCCTGCCCTCCAGGCTGCTCTTAAGGACCCAGAAGCAGAACAGGGAGGGAAACATTACTCCTGAGCGTGCCCTAGAGTGACAGAACATTCCAGGAGCATATAGATCATCTCCAATTAAAATGGATTTAGCAAACATTGTCTATCCTCTGAAAGAGAAAAGACTAGAGACTTTCCTTCTCTGCTTTTGCACAGAAATAAGCTTTCATTGCATTGATTCCGTATTACTCACTAATTCAATTAAGAGCAAGCTGCTGATGATCTAATTGCAGGGATGAGCAGCATTCATTCCTGAACTGGGGAGCCGGCCAGCAACACTCGCGGCAGCAGGGGAGAAGGAACAGATCTGAGAGTCCTATAGCAGCGCCCTATAGTGGGTCTCTCTTGCCCATTAACAGTTTGCCCAGCTGTAGTCAGAGAATCCACAGGCCTTCAGTGTCCACAGCAAGTCCAATGCCATTGAGTCAGTCTTCATTTACTCTTGCGCCTTGTAAAAGTGATGGTTGGTCTTCCACCCACCTGAAACCCAGGCATCTTGTTGCTCATGGCTTGGTCTAGTGGTTAGGGAGCCGGACTCCTACCTGGGAATACCAGGTTTGTTTCCACACTCCTCCACGAAGCCAGCTGGGTGACCTTGGGCGAGTCACAGCTCTCTTCCGAGCTCTCACAGGGTGTCTTTTGCGGGGAGAAGAACAGAAGGTTTGTCAGCCACTTTGAGTCCCCTCTCTTCACAGCTCTCTTCTGAGCTCTCATGGCCCCACCTGCCTCACAGGTTGCCTGAAGAGGACCGACCCACAATTGAGTCAAGGTAAGTATTTGATTGTGTGTGTGTGGGGGGGGGGGGGACAGCTGACGTTGACTAGCGGTCCAAGTGCAAGCACTAGTCAAAGTTGGTTCATCACGCTCCTTTTCTGTCCAGTAGATGGGAAAGGAAGTATGAAATTGTGCCTTTATCTTCTGCTTGAAATGCCCAGAAGAAGAAAAAGAAGAGTTGGCTATTTTACCCCCTTTTCCCACCCATTTAAGGGGGCTCAAAGCGGCTGACAAACCTTCTGTTCTTCTCCCTAGAACAGAACACCTTGTGAGGTAGGTTGGTCTGTGAGAGCTCAGAGGAGAGCTGTGACTAGCCCAAGGTCACCCAGCTGGCTTCATGGGGGAGGGCGGAATTGAACCCGGTATTCCCAGATAAGACTCCAGCTCCTAAACCATTGGATCAAACTGGCTCACTTTGTGAAGTACTTGGTGCTCAACTGTGTGAGACAGGTGAGCTGTTGCCTGATCCAGCAGGGCCCCTCTTCTGTTTTAATGTTAGAGTGCTATACAGAGAAGATACCTCACAGATCCGGTTATCATTTCTAGCTCTAATGCATGCACAAAGCAATTCTTGCAGTCTCAAGTGTTTGTGTGTGCGGCGCATTGATATGTAAACTTCCACATTCCATGTCGCATGCACCGAGGAGAAGCAAATCGTAAAACATGAATAAACATTGGAAATTATGCAGATGTCCTTAGTATTTGCTGGTTTGAACATAATTCTTTTTGGTCCGTAAACGAATGCCAAAATGACAACAGTTGCATGGTGTGTGTGTGTGTGTGGAAGGAAAGGAAATGTAAGAATGGTAATAAAGAAGGAAGGAAGGACAGAAAGAAAGAAAGAAAGAAAGGAAGGAAAAGGAATGACTCATCTTAATGAATACTGATTAATTAATCATTTAAATGCACATATTTGCATATCAGGAAAACAGGAGCAGCTCTTTAAGAAAACAAAGTTAACACATGACGCATAGCAAGTGGTTTAATGCTGCAGATATGTTCCCCCACGCCTGAAGGGGGAAGTGTTTTTTTCACTCAGAGGATCATCGGTCCATGGAATTTGCTACCTGTAAAGATGGTGAGAGCAACTAGAATGGATGCCTGGGTACTTCCTCCAGGCAGGGGAATACTTGCCTTTTGTCTTCTGCTTCAGAGACCCAGAAGCAGTTGGTGAGAAGCTTTGTGAGACAGGATGCTGGACTAGATGGGCTGCACCCTGATCCAGCAGGGCTCCTCTCAGGTTCTTATGGACTAGATGGGCTGTGGCCTAATCCAGCAGGGCTCCTCTCAGGTTCTTATGGACTAGATGGGCTGTGGCCTGATCCAGCAGGGCTCCTCTTACGTTCTTTTAGGGATAGACGTGGGCCCTTCCCGCACTTGGCCTTATTCTGTAATATATCTCAGGACAGGGCTCTGTTATCTGCGTGCTAATGCAGATTAGGGCAGACCTTGCCCAAGGTCTGCTGTAGTTTGCCCTAGCAGGTAGACAGAAGCCCCCTATTCCAGGATATATTCCACAATAAGGCCAAGTACAGACAGGGCCACTGGGGGCAGGTGAATCAACAGCTACTAGAATGCATACAGAAGTGCTGCCTTCAGGTTGGAGAGACAGGTAAGGTGCCTCTCAAGGCTATTTTCAGGAGAGCAGGTGAAGGTTTTCCCTTTTTTTTCCTGCTTAAGGTACTCATAAGCAATTGGTGGAGGGTAGGATGCTGGACTAGATGGGCTGTGGCCCGATCTGGTAGGCCTCCTCTTATGTTCTTATAGAATAGACAGATTCATGGAGGACAGGTGTATCAGTGGCTACTAGACTGGATAACTCAGTTGACCCTCCAGGCTGGGGATGCTGACAGGAAACCTCTAAGGATGTTTGCTGGGATGTGAGAGCAGAGGCCTTTCTGCACTTACCTGATTAGACCGCTGTGAACTAGGGCTGCTAAACTTCAGGTAAGGGTGGGCCATTTTGGCTAGAATAGGCAGGGGACGTTCTGCGCGTGCTCACAGGACGGCCCCTCATTGGCCTCAACTGGCCATCTGTGCAGGCCCGGGTGCCCAGCCAATGAGGGGCCATCCCGCGAGCATGCGCAGAACATCCACGGCCTATTCTATGCCAGAATTGAGCCGGCAGCAGCAGGTAAGCGCCGTTCATGCGCGCGGACAACCCCTGGGTGGGGGTCCCACCACTTGCATGGGCCTGATCCTGGCCGATGCAGGTGGCAGGACCCCAGGGAAGGGACCCAACTGGCCTCCCCACCCCTGGCTGCAAGGCAGCCAATCGGGGGAGCCCAGGGGAGGGTCTTCAGCCTGAACATGTTGAGTACATTTCCCCATCCACACACAAGCAGGTAAAGGATGCGTTTGGAATGTGTCCTTTACCTGCCAGTGCAGATGTCATGAGGTGCCTTCGCCTTAGTGCGAAAACACCTCTGGTCTATCAGGGCTTCTCTTATGTTCTTGTGCTCTGATGTTCTTATTGTAAAGTTGAAAATAGTAGCAATGCTTAGTCAGTTTGTAACTCTGAAGGTTAGAAGAAGAAGATTAGGCCAATGTAATTTGCCCTGGCGTTTGGCAGGAGAGCAATGAGCGTCATGTGCCTGGTTACAGCTTCTTTGGGTCCAATTTAGGGAGCAGATAAAGCGTTTGAAACAGCCCCAGGTCTGGCCCTTTTGGGACCCCCAGAGGAGCAAAGCCCCACGAGCTGGCATTCTAGAGAGCATCCTTTTAGAACGAGGGTGACAATCCAACCTCATTTCTCGGTGCTTTATTCTTGGAGCCTGTTTGGCGGCCTCTTCATGTCACGGTTCTCCTCCGTTCTATTATGGATTGCCGCTCGCACGTGTTTGTGATTTTGCAACCAGTTATATTTGGTTCCTGCAGCGCGTTTCGGATAATAAAGAAGAGGGTGGAGGTGGGAGGAAAATGGAGAGGGAGAGGAAGGGAGCATCCAAGCTGCATTGTCTTTTAACAAGGAGTAAGAAGTAAACAGCCACCTGTTTCTCCAAGAATTTGCAGACGCTAAGAGCCGCTCGAGGTGGATTTATTTATTTTATTTATTTATTATTTACATTTCTATCCCGCCCCATACCCGAAGGTATAAATGGTTCCATGAAGGGAAGCTTGCGAGGTCCACAGATGTTTCGGAAGTTGATATTGGTGCAGAATGCAGAAGCTGGACTGCTGGCAGAAGTATCTGGCCAGACTCACATCACACCAGTCTGAAAGGATCCACACTGGTTACCTATTCACTACCGCAGCCAATTCAAGGTGGTGACACTATATAAAGCCCTAAATGGACTAGGCCCTGGGTATCTGAAGGAGCGCCTTCTCCCATGTAGACCTGTCCAGGCACTGAGATCTCAAGGAGAGGCCCTTCTTGGAGTTCCTTCTCTTGAAGAGCTACGAGGCACAGGGACATGCAAAAGGGCCTTTTCTGTGGTGGCCCCAAGACTCTGGAACAGCCTCCGTCTTGAGGTTCACCAGGCGCCTACACTGTACAGTTTTTGGCACATGGGGAAAACATATTTCACCCAGGCTTTTGCCGTTTAAGTAGCTTCCTCGGGGTGCTGTCCTGTTAGGGAGGGGAGGGGTTATATTTTTACATTGGGGGCCTTGAAGCATACAATTCCTCCTTCCACATCCTGTGCCTTCCTTAATTAAGCACAAGTGTTCTGGGTGAGGAAGATAAAATTCAGCGTTCAGCTCAGGAAATCATTTCCCTCCAAAATCTTTAAAGGTGACGTGAACAGTGCAAAGGAGCTTTTCCTTCTTATGAATCACTGGATCTGGAATAGGTTGGCCCACGGATCCCGGAGAAGGGAAGGCATGAGCAGGATCAGGCCTGCCTGTACCAATAGTGCTGATCCTGATCAGTACATGCCATGTCACCATGGTCTCAGAGCACATGTCCGCTCTGAGGGCTAGGAGCAAAGGTTCCTAGCCTGGGAGCCCCTGGGGAGGAAATTCTGGGGCATGCTTCGGTGGACTGCCAAAATTTCTCCCCCTTAATCTGGATTAAAAAGATCTGGATCTTTGGTATCTGGTACTCATGGACTCCAGTCCTTGAAGTCCCGGATTGCCATGGAGACCCCATGCGTCCACACAGGCCGTCTAGCAGCCAATGGCAACAATGGGTGCTAAACAGGGCAACCATGCGTACAGTGCAGCATGCGTCCTGAGGCCTCAAAGGGTGAACTCCCACTACAAGCTTAAAACTGTTTCGAAACTGTTTTGATCCTCACAGTCCCCATGGCAGGTTGGCTTAAATCGCCCCAAAGCGTTAAATTGCCCCAAAGCGTTGTAAATGTTAACACTCATTTCAACAGGTCTCACTCCGGTTTGTGCATTTGAAATGTTTTACATTTCTTACTGTGGGAACAGTACCGTTTTAAGGGATGAGAATGCATGTTTAGGATTTCCTTCCCTCAATAGCTTGCTTCCAAAGATAGTATTTCATTGTAAAAATCCACCCCTTACAGCAGCCGCTACACTGTAGCAATCCACTCACTTCACACCTGATAGCAATGTTGCAATTCTCTGCAATTCTGGAAGTTCTGACCTTTAGAAAGGGAAAGAAAGGAAAGCAGCTGCAGGTTCTGGGAGATGTGTGAATGTTTTTAAGGTTGCGGCAGTGAGCGGGCGAAGGGGGCTTGAGTTGCCGCTGCTGCTGTGTGCCCTGGGCAATGGGGAGAGGAGGGGAAAGAATCGCTGGCTGCCCGGTACTGTTTTTCCTCCATCCAGGCAAGCGGCAGCCACCCACCCAGCCACCCAGCTAGGCTCCCTGAAGGGGTCCCTTATGGGTAGCGCGTTCACGCCAGGAGGAAGAGGGCAGGATAGCCCTGAAAAATGGCTTTTAGAAAGTAGCCACTTGAGTCCCCCCTTGAGTCACGTACACCACGTACGATCCTCAGAATCCAGAATGAACGCAATTAAGTTGAAAGTAATGGGATCAGGCAAATTCATGTTTGCATCCGGTTCTATTATTTTCGTTTAGGGAAACCGTATTAAGCTTGTAATGGGTATGCGGCCAAATTAGGCCTGAGGAGGAAGTTCCACGCCAGTGGCATGGTGTGATTGGTCCCATATGTGTCACGCAGGGGTAACTTCAGCTAGGCCCATTCTTGAACTGTATCCAGCCGGAAGGCGTGTGGAAGCATGCTTTTGCGATCCGGTCTTCATGTGGGGAGACCAGATCGAAGATGCCATTAAAGGGGTCCTCTGGAAATCCGGATGTAAGGGCCCAAAGACCCCATTAGGAATGGAATCCAGAGGCACCCATGCGGACGACATGTCCTTCATAAGGTCCTCAAGGGGTCTCCCATGGTGCTTAATAGGGTCTTTGTAGCCCACACGGAAATGGCCATGGAGGCATGTTTCCACATGGCAAGCCTCCTTGTATGGGATTAGGGATGCAGGTCCACCTGGTAATCACAATTAATTGTGACTGTTGGTGATCCCAGGTAACACTGCACATAAAGCAGATGATGTGTTCCAGTGGATGACGTGATAGCATGTACACCCGGCGGCCTTTCTGCACGGTTGCTTAATCCAGATCAAGGGTCTGTGCAGAAAGGGCCATAGGTTGTAGTAGACCTAGTGCAGGTAGGAGCTCTTCAGTTTGTTCCCAGCACCTCCAGGTCCATGTACATAAACTGGCATTCTGGATGTGAACCTCTTGTGCGGCAGTTGGTTGCTTGTACAACCTCGCAAAGTATCTGCAGAGCTAGGGTTGGGATTTACAAGGGAAGGTTGTGCTTTGGGTTAAGACAGGTCCAAGGTACCTTGGACAGTTCCAAGCAAACTCTACTCGAGTGTACAGCGTTGCATTGAAAGAAAAGTCGCATCTACGCTTTCATCCATGCTTTGGTAACTTCCAGACTGGACTACTGTAATGAACTCTACAAGGGGCTGCCCCTGAAGACGGCTTGGAAGCTGCAGCTGGTGCAGAACACATCTGCTAGACTGCTGGCTGGGACAGCTGGCCAGACACACATCACACTGGTCTCAAAAGAGCTGCACTGGCTGCCAGTTCATTACCGAGCCCAATTTAAAGGCCCTAAATGACTTGGGCCCCAAAAAACACCTTCTTCCATACCAGCTTGCCCATGCCTTGTGATCTGTAGGGGAGGGACTTCTGGTTGTTCCACCACCCTAAGTAGCAAAGGGGGTGGGTACTCAGGATAAGGCCTTTTCAGTGGTGGCCCCTAGGCTATGGAATAGTCTGTCCCTTGAGGAAGGGAGTGCAGACACACCTCTTTGCCCTGGCCTTTGGCTAAATGGGGATACACTTTCTCTTCCTACTTTGAAACACTGTTTGGGCGTGTCTTCATGGAAGCCGGTTGCTTCACTAGTGATGCGATTAATACAAATCCACGTTGTAACTCACAATAAAGAGTCCCCATGAGGTTTGGGGCAACGGGGATTAAAATCATACTTTCCTGTCCCCATGGAAGCCACTTTTTGTGAGCCTGCATCTTCCCCCCCCCCCCATCCCCCCCTGCCCACTGGAGTGATGACAGGCTCCCTTCAGCTGTCATCCAGCTCCCTGCATTCACATAATGCAGCTGTTTTAGCACATAAGCAAACCAGTGATCTGCCCCTTTCTTTCACATTGGGGGGGGGGGAGATTCCTTCCCTTCCTTTCTCTCGATTTGTTCTTCTCTGGGTTTCCTCTTCTGTTCCCCCCCCCATAAGCTTCACTTGTGTGTGTGTGTTCCCCTCCCTTCACTTTCTCTTGGCTTCCGTTTCCTCTCTCCCCTGCTCCTTGTCAACTTCACTCAAGGGGGCAAGGGGCACAAATCCTGCCGACTTGTAGCCTGCAAGCATGCAGGGCAAATGACAGTCTCCTAATGTTATGCTTGTAAGCATCTCCATGCTCCCAGGAAAATCCGCCATTGCCCCCTAAATCGGATGTAGTGCTGTTTGAAAGGGGGGGGGGGGAGTTCTGCCGCAGATTTTCCTCCTTTGCGCCTGATGTAGCCTGGAGTAAAGCTGTGCATTGAGACGCTCCAAGGCAAAACAAGCTTAAATCCTTCGAGTATGGGGCGGGATAGAAGTGTAGATGGGTGGATGGGTGGATGGATGGATGGATGGATGGATGGATGTTGACTTAACACGACTTGAGAGAGTTGTTGCTTAATAAACTTCCGGGTGTGAGAGCAGGTTCCAGCCCAGTTTGCATTGGGAGCTGACTTCCAGAGGGATTCACATTGTGGGCTTGTCTCAGCACCGTTTCTCAAAAGCGGCTGTCTCTTTTTTTGCAGGATATGCGGAAACATGTCATCATGACCCTCCTAGACACGGAGCAGTCCTATGTAGAGTCGCTGCGAACTTTGATGCAGGTGAGCAGATAAATTACTGACTTATTTAAGACCTTCTTGCACCAGTTTCCTTTTAAAAAAAAAATTCAAAGCAGTTTGCAGAATATTAAAACCAAGGGTAAGACCTTGACATGGAAGGTCCATCTACTGGACCACTGGGAGACCTGTTTTGGTGATGACCCATTGACCACCACTGGAATGGGTTCCCCTGTAGCTCTGAAGCTAGGAACTTTCATTTTTGGCTGATGAACTGAAAGATGTCTAGGTCAGTGGTTCCAAGACTGTGGTGCTCCAGGTGTTCTTGAACAACTTCTAGTATTCTACTCCCAACTGGAAGTGGAATGCTGGGAGTGGTTGTCCAGGAACATCTGGGAGTAGATTACTAGAAGTTGCTGTTCAGGAGAACCTGAGGGACCATATTGAAGAAACACTGGTCTAGATGACAGATCTCTCTCTAAATTAACTCCATCTTTTAAGAATGTAAGAAAAGCCCTGCTGGATCAGGCCACAGCCTATCCAGGCCAGCACATGGTGGCCCATCAAATGCTCATGGGCATTTCAAGCAGAGACAAGGACAAACCTTCTCCTGCTCTTGAATCCCAGCAAATGGCCTTAGGAGCATCCTGTTTTCCCTCCCAGCCTGAAAGATGCACCTCGGCATTCATTCTAGTAGCCATTGATACATCTGTCGTCCATAAATTTGTCTAACCCTTCCTTAAAGCCGTCTAGACTAATAGCTGTTTACACCTCTTCCGGCACCAAATTCCATAAACCAATGACCTTCTGGGTGAAGAAACCCTTCCCCTTGTTTGGTCCGACTCTCCTACCCATCAGCTTCGTAGGTGCCCCTGGTTCTAGTGTTGTGTGATAGAGAAAAGAAATGTTCTCTATCCACCTTTTCTATACCTTGCATGATTTATATACTTCATTCAGGTCCCTCTTAAACACCGTCTCTCCAGACTGAAGATGCTGCAGCCTGGTTTTGTAAGGGATTTTGTTCCAGCCCCTTAATCATCCTGGTTGCCCTTTTCTGCACCTTTTCCAGTTCCACAATAACCTTTTTGAGGTGTGGTGACCAGAATTGTACACAATATTCCAAATGTGGCTTCACCATAGATTTATGACACTTGCTGGCTTGTTTTCTATTCCCTTCCTAATTATTCCCGGCATTGAATTAGTTTTTTTTCGCTGCTGCTGACACCTTCATTGAACTGTCCACCAGAACCCCGAGATCCCTTTCCTGGTGTGTTTTGAGTTACACTTTCAAGACAGGTCTCCGATATAACTTTCTCACAGGCTGCTTTGGTTCTCCCAAAGACCAAAAACTGGAGTCTTGAAGTACTCTTTCTCCAAGAAGCGTGGATATGTTCCAGAGCTATGAGGCAAAGTCTGCCATGGAACTTCTCAGCTACATGCCAGACGTGGTCTTTGCACACAGCTTTTACGTGATCCTGCTACATTCCCATGGCCGTGAATAAGTTTCCTTTTATCTTCCGACGTCTGGCTTGTATCTGCCAGAGCAATCTGTGTTGACCCTAATCTGACATCACTCACCACAGCCCCTAGGAGCAGTTTTTCCCAAATCCACTGGGGTTTTAATGCCCAAGCGTTGGGGTGGGAGAACATTTCCCATGAATCAAGGAGAATTTTTGGAGCGGCCGAATAGAAACATATTCTCCGTGTTGCACAATTTAAGTGTCTGTGACTTGTCAATTTTTAAAGAAATACGGGGAGAGAATACATTTCCAGATCTTGCCCTCAACGTATTCAGTCCGCTACACTCATCACACAAATCAAAATTATATGCTCTGATGTTGTTGTTTTTAAAATCAGTCTTCTGTAGAAATTGGTTTGGTTTTGGCAGCAACTTCAATTTCCTGCTCTGTTTTCTGGCATCCCTTTTAGTCTGTCTCAAGAAAATAAGTGGATTTAACCAAATTCCATATGTAATCATTTTGTTTGGTTGTTTATAATTTTAATTCGCCCTAGATCCAAAGGTCTCAGGACAGGTTAGAACAGTGATGGCGAACCCTTTGAGCTCGGTGTGTCAAAATTTGCAAGTAAACCTAGCTTAACTCGGGTGCTGTGTCACATCTAGAAATATCCATAATTTTGTGATATTTGTAGTTCTAGTAAAAAAGTTATATTTTTGATATATGTATTTTATTAAAAGCAAAAACAAATAATTCTTTACATTAGTGACTTTTGTTGCTGAATTTCATTTGCTAAATCTTCAGTTGAAAGTTGGTATTTCGTACACTTCAAGAACAAGCAAGCACTACACGCCCGAGTGCCAGGGTGACCAGGTGTGTCACCCAAAAGGGCTTGGCGTGTCACCTGTGACACGCGTGTCAGAGGTTGGCCATCACTGGGTTAGAATAAAACAGATAAAATAAATTAGCTAAAGCAATAACCGTGAATGCATAAGAGCAAAAGGTATGTCTTCAGCAGTCATCTAAATATATACCACGTGGCACAGATGGGCCTGAGGCATCTCAGACAGGAGATCGTTTAATTTTTTTAATTATTTATTTATTATTTATATATATATATCCCGTCCTATACCCGAAGGTCTCTGGCGGGTTACAACCTTAAAATCCACTATATCAAATAGATAATAAAACAATAACAGTCATCACAATGTCTAAAATCCAACATGTTAAAAAACAAACAATATCCATTAAAAGAGGGGTGTTTGCAGCAGAGGAAACATGGTTGAACATTTATCCAAAGGCCTGAGCAAAGAAGTGTGTCTTCACATTCTTCCTGAACGTGAACAGAGAAGGAGCCTGACGCACTTCAAGGGGGAGACTATTCCACACCCTGGGAGCCACTGCCGAGAAGGCCCTCTCCCGGGTGCCCACCAGCCTTGCTACTGAAGGTGGTGGTACAGCCAGGAGGGCCTCCCCTCCAGATCTTAAGGCATGGGAAGGTTGGTATGGAAGAAGGCGTTCCTTTAGATATTTGAGGCCCAAGTCATTTAGGGCCTTATAAGTCAGAGTTAACACCTTGAATTGGGCCCGGTAGTGAATTGGCAGCCAATGCAATTCTTTTAGAACTGGCATGATGTGTGTCCAGCTAGCTGTTCCAGTCAGCACTCTCATTTAGATATTCGGAACCTGACCGTGGCCATCCACACTTCAAGTGCTGGAAAAGCCCCGTACCAGACAGCAGCACATGAAGTGCAGATGTCCAGGGCAGAGCAGGCCAGATCACCATGGCAACATCAGCAACAGCCTCTCAAACATGCTCAGACATTGTTATGGCGATCTGGAGGCGATGCACAACAGCACAGCCACAGGCGTGCACCTGTGTCCACTCACCACGTCACACCCGGAAGATATTGTGGAGGCAGTGACCAGGAGCCAAGCCGGTTGCTCCTGTTATTCATTCGGACTGCTCAGGGGAACCTGTGGCATGTGGACAGGCCTATCTAGTGAACAGGCTCATGTACGCCGACTGCTATAGCAATGACCTTCAACACCTCACTCCTCATGCTTGAACCTTTTGTGAGCGGAGGCTGCATGTGTCTCTCTGGCAACCACATCTCCTTGCCACGTGCTTCAGGAGTCAAAAGCAGAATGGGAGGGATGATGCTGTTCCCGAACCAAAATGTCAGTCCCTCAGTCAAAAAACAAAAAGGAAACCCAAAACCTGACTTACAAAGGAAGTACAGAAGGCCTGGCGCATATTTTTCACCCGGAACAGCAGCTGCAGCCCATCAGGGAGGAAAAATGACATTTTCTGGCCTAGAAAGGCTTCGTTTAGAGGCAGAAAATCTGCTCTGTGTTCAGGATTCCCCATGTTCAATGCTCCAAATCTTCCATTGGACACTAGAGAGCCCTGGAGGGTTTGCCCCTTTCTGGGACCAGTTCTCACTGCTGCCTGTAGTGCATGATTAGGAACTTCTGGGGAAGAGCACACCTTGAGGAGGCTGCTACAGCCTCCAGTTGGCCCCTGCATTCCCAGAAGTTCCCGGATCACGTCCTACCTGTGGATCACGGAATCATGCTCAACCTTCCCCAACCACTACCTGTTGCGTCCAGCCGGGGAGCATTCGCACCTCAGTGGGATGAGGAGGTCAACAGGGCCACTGTGCAAGCGCACTGGCAGCTGCCCTCCTGCTGCGACTGCGACTGTGACTGCAGAGAGCATGCGCCACTGCAGGCATGTGCCACTGCAGAAGTTGTGGCAACTAAAATGGCGGCACCCTGAAGAGGATTGGCCCCACAATCAAATCTAGGTAAGTATTTGATTGCGGCGGGGGGATGGTTTATGTTGACCAGCGCTCCAAGTGCAAGCGCTAGTCAATGTTGCTTCATCACACCCCTTTCCCATCCAGCAGACAGGAAGGGACGTGCAAAATTGCCCCTATACTTACCTTTCATGCCTAATAAGGCACATCATAATCTGGATCCTGGGCTTTCCATCTGTACATTGCTGTATATCAAGTAGGCCCTGCGACCCACCTGGAGCAGGGGGAAGGTGCCCACCCACCCCCGCCCCTCCCAGCCCATGATCTGGCTGGGAGAAGGCGCCACTTTACTCTCGCTTCTGATTTGGAAGCGGAGTAAAAGCTTCTCCAGGGCAGATGGAGGGGGGAGGGGAGGGGGGGCTGCCTCCCTCCTGCTCGTGGTAGGCACCGGGGCCGGGAGGGATCCACCTCCCCCCACACGATAGTGACACCTACCTTGCCGGGCTGGGGTGGCACGCCAACCCTGGTAGATGGCAGGGGGGACCCACCGACTCATAGGTCCCCTTTGCTGTCTACCAGGCGCGATCGCCAGCCCGGCAAGGTAGGTAACTAGCGCGGCCCCGGTCAGCTGCGTGGCTGATTTTTGGACAATGCTGGCGGGGGGCGGCGTGCCTGTGGCTGTCAGGGAGGGAAGCATGTGCAAATGGCCGGGGACACTTTGTACGCGTGGGAACGGATGTAGAGCACTTTTAAGTCGAACGTGTGGAAAACACACCAGAATGGGCTGAGACGCAAACTCAGCCCCAGCAACGCGACTGCTGCGTTCCGGAATGTTTTCCACGCGTTCCAAAACCGTGTGTGCGAAAAGGCCTCTGGTCTCCTCTCAAATGCCATCTTTCCAGACTGACGAGCCTAAGTGTTGCAGTCTTATTTCGTAGGAACAAACCCCTCTCTCCTGCCTTCCTTGTTCCCTAATCTGATATTGTAACTACCCAATGTTCCCCTTACTTGTATTATTATTGCTGTGACATCATTCAAAGATGTCTCAGTTCCTTTCAAGACTCCAACCTTCTCAAAGCCACCTGCAGTAGCAAGAGCTGCGCCGTTTCAATGATCATGCCTTACAGACATAAAAAGCTGCTTGGTATAAATTGTAGCAGTTAAACTTTCATTTTGAACATTGCATGTGAATCTTATATTGCTCTTCTTCTTTGCCCACTTGATGCTTTCATTATTCCTTTCATTTCTTTTACCTTCTGTTGTTCCTATAATCGAGTTTTCTCGCCAAGATAATTTTGTGTGTTTGTGTGTTTGTTTGTTTCTGTGATTTGGCTCCAAATTGCAGCCCAGCAAACACCTCTTTCCCTCAGCCTCACAGCCAGGAGCATAGGTCCTTTCTGCACTTACCTGTAGTCCAGACAACGACCCTTTTCACACCTATCAACTGACTGCAATGCAGTCACATCTGCATTGCTGCAACTGTGAGAATTCCTCCACAGAGTCATCCAGCTGTGAACTGATACAAATCAGTCCACAACCTACCCCAGAAGTGGTTGGATCACTCCTGGGGGCTGGTTTTGCACCCTCTTCCAGTTGCGGTTCAGCGTAGCTGTGCAACTGTGGCTGCGCAATTGCGCACAACTGCTGGATTGTCATAGCAACAGCCAGGCTCTCACCAGCCTTTACCCCAGACTTACTGTGAGCATCCGGCGGTGCGACCATTCGCTCACTGCGTGTGGTGGGTGGGGAGCGCGTTGTCTGCACATGCATGACCATGTTGCCCGTCAGGAACAATGCCCAGGGTCTTGCGCACAAACGGCCATGTTGCTAACATCTTGCACAGGTGCAACGCGCCCATGACTGGGTAGGTCCCCACGGGCTGGCACCACAGTAGCAGGCTGGCCGGTGACCAATCCACAAGGGGCGGTGGGGCATGCACCCCCAAATGTCCCTGGGATTGGCCCCACCCCTCTGCATCGGCCTGGCAGCGCATCACATACAATGTGAAACGGCTGGTGATGCCTGATCAAGGCAATGAGGAGGCAGGACCCTGGCTTTCACGGTGGTGGACGCCGGTCCATGAAGGACCATTCGCGTTTCTGGCTGGTGGGAATGTCCCTCACCCACCAGAAATGCACAAACAAATACCTTTTTAAAAAAAGATGTGTTATATATATGCAAGGAACACTTTTGCTGTCTAGCTCTTTTTTCCCTTGGAATTTCTTAAATCTGTTGGAGATGTTCCCCATATGGAACAAATTGGCATTAAGAGCTTAGTGAGCTGAAACAGATTACTCCAGTAATGGGCTTAATAATATATTTAAATTTGTCATCTATTTTCGGAGCGAAAGGCAGGCTTGGATGGTCAGAATTAATTGCTTTCTTTAGTCAGAAGGGAGTGAGTACAAAACTGTGGGCTTAGCTTCACATACGGATGCCGCACCAAGAGCAAAGGATTCTGGGAATGGCTGCCATAGCTGTGAGAATCAGAGCACATTCAGGAAGGTAGCTGGAGATGTAAACTGATAGGGTTTGGGAAGATCAAGAAATGCTACCCAAGGTGATGAAATCATTAGAGGATATGTTTAGTGGAGGTTCTTTGCCAAACTTTAAATCATGTTGTTAATTATGTTATTTGGTTTTTAGACGAGTAACACCTCTGTGATCCAGAAGTACAGGGGGGCTGCTTTTCAGCACTGCACCATAGTGCGCTGCCAAAAACTACCCCTCCAAGACCCAGGGCTAGGAACCTTTGTTCCTAGTTGTCTGGGGTGGGGCAGCTGCGAAGTTAGCATGAGGTTCCCAGAGACAGGAACGCATGGGTCAGATCGGCACTGATGCCTTCTTCCATGTCGACCTGCCTGTGCCTTAAGATCGGGAGGGGAGGCCCTCCTGGTTGTCTCATCACCCTCAGTAGTAAAAGGGGTGGGCACCCGGGAGAGGGCCTTCTCCGTGATGGCCCCTAAGGCTATGGAATAGTCTCCCCCTTGAGGTGCATCAGGCCCCTTCACTGTATATGTTTAGGAAGACGGTGAAGACGTGCCTCTTTGCGCTGGCCTTTGGCTAAATGGAAATACACCGTCTCTTCCCATTTTACAGACACTGTTACTGTTTTAATATATACTGTTGCTTTAATATATGTCCGATTTTAAATATTGTTACCTGCCCTGAGACCTTTAGGTATAGGGCGGGATAGAACTACTACTACTACTACTACCACCACCACCACCACCACCACTACTACTACTACTACTACTGTAGTATGGATCAGTGGGGTCTGGTTATTCTGGATCAAATCAAGGTAAGTGCAGAAAAGTCTAGTTAGTGGCTGTAGCTCAGTGCTAGCGCTCACTGTCTGGAAATCAGAGGTAGTAGTAGTAGTAGTAGTAGTAGTAGTAGTAGTAGTAGTAGTAGTAGTATGGATCAGTGGGTCTGGTTATTCTGGGTCAAATCGAGGTAAGTGCAGAAAAGTCTAGGGAGTAGCTGTAGCTCAGTGCTAGAGCAAACTGCATGGAAATCAGAGGGCCGCTGGTTCAATCCCCAGCCCCTTCCCGAAAGTAGGCAATGGCCAACCAACTCTGTATCTCTGCCAGGAAAACTGCAGGGAGGTGCCCATGCAGTCAGCCAGGAGTCGGTCACATCTCAGTGATGCCCAACAGCAATGGATTGGTGTTTTAACTCTTTCCTGGTACTCCACAAAGTGGCCGCTGATAGCTTAAGCTGTAGAAGGTCGTAGATTTGTGGTTGTCGTCTTCTAGTTAAAGGGACCGGGTGGCAGCCATACTGTAAGACTCTCTCTGACTCTGTATAGAACTTCACACTACTGGGTAAACAGGTAAATGAACCTCAAGTAAGATACTAAGGGGACAGTAAAACATGACTTTTTCGGTCTTTTGGATATTGCCGTGATGTTCATCTTTAGAGCATTTGGCTTTCAGAAGAGTCAAAGGGGACTGGTGTCTTTCTAGATCTTGTTTCCTAGATATCTGCAGTTCTTTTGTGTGTGTTGTTAATGAGGCATTGGTCTTTTCCTGGCTGTAATCTGTTGATACTACAGCTGTCTAGGAAGATATGAGTGACCTTTGACTCTTCCTAAAGGCAAATCCTCTGAAGATCGATATTGCAGCAATATCCAAAAGCTTAGATTCTCAGAAGAAACCTGGAACACAGCATAACAGCCACCAAAGTGCTACAAATAAGACTGAAACCAGCCATGAAAGCCTACATGCAACTATGACTTTTTCAGTAGTTTACATTTAGCATGATTTCATTCTGCAACTTTTGACTCCCGTTTAGGCCATGTCCCCAAGCAACTTATTTGCCTCTCTATTGTCCCTCTATTCCAGTGGACTTTAAAAGTGCCGTTCAATTCCAGAATAAGCATCCCCATGAGGTTCAGTAAAACACACATTTTAAACGCACCTACCATCCCACGGAAGCGTGTTTTGTTTGCCTGCATCTTTTTCTCCCCACCCCCTCTCTGCTTGATAGGGTGCCAGCAGGAACAAGGAGGGACTGTGATCGGCGCAGCCGCAACCAGGGAGAAAACCCCCGACAAGTCCAAAAGAAAAATAGCCATATTTACAAGTTCTCTGTTTGTCTCCCCTGCCTGCAAAACCAACCAGAGCCATTTATCACTTTGGGATCCAGAGCTTGCTTCCAAAGATAGTGATTTCACTGTAAAAATCCACCCTGTACAGCAGCGGTTACACTGTAACAATCCACCCACTTCACACCTGATAACAATGTTGCAATTCTGGCTCTTTAAGAGTTCTGACCTTTAGAAAGGGAAAGGAAGGGAAGGTGCTGCAGTTCTGGGAGATGTATGAATGTTTAAGGCTGTGTGTACAGGTGGTGGCGGCAGCAGAGCCAGGGTGCTTTTTTCGGAGATCCTGGCCACCAATCCCCGCCCCTTTTGCCACGGAGCATCTCCATGCACAATGTTGCTAGGAATACCCGTGGTTTCCAAAAAAAGTGCGCTGGTAGTCTTGTTTAAAGGGCACTTTTTTCCCCGCGCATTTTCCTCCTTTTGTGCCATTGGAAGCTCGGAGAAAAGCCGTGCATGGAGACGCTCTGTGGCAAAAGAAGCTTTTTAACGAGCTTTTTATTGCTTGGGGACGCAGCCTTTATCATGCAGAACAGAGACAGTTGTGTTTTCGTGTTAATTCGTCTTTATTTACAGTCCACATAGCAGAATATGTCCTTATCAGAAGTGGATACAAGCTCACATTTTGTTTTTCAAATTGATCCTGATAACAGTATTCTGTACAAGTGGGAAAATTGGTTCCAAGGGGAAGTTGCTTCAGCAGATGCCTAATTTGTCCCCCAAAATCAAATGGAAGGCAACTTTTTTTGCACATGGCCTAATTTAATTTTCATCTCCTTCTCCTCTTTGCAGGGCTACATGAAACCCCTAAAGTTACCTGAAAATTCAATCCTTTGCGACCCGTCTCTGGTAGATGAGATCTTCGATCAGATCCCTGAGCTACTAGAACATCATGAAGGATTTCTGGAGCAGATCACCGAGTGCATGCAAAACTGGCACGAGAAGCAGAAAGTGGGAGATATATTGGTCCAGTCTGTAAGTTACAGCCATGCAGTTCCTCAGGGGGTCCATGGATTTAGGGACACAGGCTGACCGTCCTCTATGCCAACTGCATGAGCAGACAAGAGGCCTATTTGCACTTGGGCCTCTGGACGGAAGTAGGACAACCCTGGGACAGAGCTTTTGTTCTGTGGACTGGTTGGTTCCATCCAGAACCATCCCATCCCATCCAATTCCAGGGTTGCCCTACTTCTGTTCAGGGTGAGGAGCACGAAGTCGTGCTCCACACCCATCCCCAGCTGTCCCCAGAGCTGTTCGCCAGGAAGAACATTCTCACTCCCATCGAGACATCTCTGGAGCCCTGCCCCAGGCTGATCCAGCAGGGCTCCTCTTAGGTTCTTATGGACTAGATGGGCTGTGGCCTGATCCAGCTGGGCTCTTCTTATATTCTTATGGACTAGATGGGCTGTGGCCTGATCAAGCAGGGCTCCTCTTAGGTCAGTGGTTCTCAACCTTCCTAATGCTGCGACCCCTTAATGGAGTTCCTCATGTTGTGGAGACCCCCAGCCATGGGGACAAAGCAGCTTGGAGGTGGGAGGAAAGGGTGGCAGGAGACTCGTCGTGACCCCTCTGAAAGGGTAGTTCGACCCCTAAAGGGGTCCCAACCCCCAGGTTGAGAACCACTGTCTTAGGTTCTTATGGACTAGATGGGCTGTGGCCTGATCCAGCAGGGCTCCTCTGAGGTTCTTATGAACTAGATGGGCTGTGGCCTAATCCAACAGGCTCCTCTTAGGTTCTTATGGATGAGATGGGCTGTGGCCTGATCCAGCAGGGCTCCTCTGAGGTTCTTATGAACTAGATGGGCTGTGGCCTGATCCAACAGGGCTCCTCTTAGGTTCATATGGACTAGATATGCTGTGGCCTGACCCAGCAGGGCCCCTTTTAGATTCATATGGACTAGATGGGCTGTGGCTCCTCTAATTTTCTTGTGTTCTTATATCATCCTCCTTCATCCTTGGATTGTCCATAATTCCTACCATTGCGCCTTTCCTCCCTAACCTTTCTTCTACCTGTGGGCCTCTTCCAAATAGCCACTTCCAAATAACCCATATTTGAGATGAAGGCCTTTCCCGCACTTACATTAAGAACAGCCCAGCATGGGTGCTAGGTCTCTTCTGTGCCTCTCTCTTCCGCAACCTGAGACCTATTCACACTTAGGACTCTGGAATGCAGTCAGGACAGCTCTGGTGAAGAGCATTCGCACATTCCCTAGGCTGCTACAGCCCAGAAGCGTGCCCGCCCTCCTCAGAGCTGTCCTGATTGCGGATGAGGTGTGGAACACACCTATCCCCCGGACTTACCACAGGTGTCTGGCGGTGATAGTGGGGCTTTTCCAAGTGAGGAGGACGAAGCTTGAAACAAAAGCTTCTTCCTCCTCGTTTGGAAAATCTCCCGCGAATGCTGAGAGGAGAGAAGAAAGCTGGCAGGGGACGACCCAGGAACCTCCCCCAGGCAATGCCGTGGCGAGAGGGCGGCAAGGGGAGCGCGATCCATGGGTGCTGAGACACACTGCCAGGTCAGATCAATCTCCCTCCTCCCAGATTGACCACCTGCCAGCCTGCGCATCACAGAATGTGTGATGCGGGCGGCGACTGCCAATCGTGGTAGCCAGAGGGTGGGACTTCCTGTGTACAAGATGGCGGCACAGGCCAGTACCCTCCGGGTACAGCAGGGCCATTTGCATTTCTGGCCAGTGAGGGAACATCCCCAGCAGCCAGAAATGCATATGGTCCTCCTGTACCCGGAGTATACCGGGCTTAGTGCATGATGCACTAGAAACGCTAGTGCGGAAACGCCTCTGGTGAGGACTAGCATGCGTGTTACTAGTAGACTCTTGTCATTAGTCCAGGGCCTTCAGAACAGAACAGGAAGGAACAAATAAGGTTGCGTGCCTCCCTGTTCCAGTTTAACAGAGGGACCCATTTCAGTGGCGCACCAAATTGCACCGCCATAATGCGTCCTCCGAGACCGGGAACTTTAGTTCCTGGCCATTAGAGTTCTGGCATCAGACTCCAACACTTGTGCAGACTCCAGGACACTGTGGGGCCGTATTCCAGAACTGGTCATCCAAGAGCGTATGTTTTTTCCGGGTCAAGTGAACAATTCCAGCTAGTACACTGCACTGCATGAACCTGAAGATGTAACTCATAGCCCAGCTTATATTCTGTCCAGCAGCCCTTTTCGTCAAGAAGCTGGGAATTTGGCATATTGTTAACGGCGGCTTGTTCATATCCCATTTAGTTTAATTGGATGTCATGTGGTTTTGTTTTAGGAAAAGCGGGTACAAGGGAGACCGTTGCTCATGCATTCATATATTTTAGCACACTGGCTAATTTAACCACGTTTCTGAGATGTTTCAGTTGCGTTTATAATATTTGGCTTTTCAAATATGTCTCGCTCACATTTTGTTCTTCTTACATTGTGTCCTTAGCTTTTGCCCATCGCCTTGGCTTTTTTAAAGAAACAAAACAAAACAAACAAAAACATAATCAGTCTCCCATAATCTCCCATAAACCAAAATACCAGTTTGGTCTTGTGGTCAGAGTGCCAGTTTCTTATTGGAGAGAAGCGGGTTTGATGCCTCACTCCTCCATGGAGTCAGCTGGATGGCCTTGGGCTAGTCACAGCTCTCTTTCTGACCTCTAACAGCCCCATCCACCTCACAGGGTGTCTGCAATAGGGAGAAGAACAGTTTGTCAGCCGCCTTGAGCGAATATAAAAACCAACTGTTCTTCTTTGAGGCCAGCTGGGTGACCTTGGGCTAGTCACAATTCTCTCCTGAGCTCTGAAGTTTGTCAGCTGCTTTGAGTCCGCTTAAACGAGTGAGAAAAGTGGAGTAGAAAAGCCAAATGTTCTTCCTCCTTCTCCACAAAGCCAGCTGGGTGGCCTTGGGCCAGTCACAGCTCTCTTTCTAAGCTCTCACAGCCCCACCCACCTCATAGGGTGGGGCGAAGAACAGAAGTTTGTCAGCAGCTTTGAGACCCCTTAAAAAGGCTGAGAAAAGTGGGGTAGAAAAAACAACTCTTCTTTCTCCTCCTCCACTAAGCCATCTGGGTGGCCTTGGTCTAATCACAGCTCTCCTTCCGAGCTCTCACAGCCCCACCCACCTCATAGGGTGGGGCGAAGAACAGAAGCTTTGTCAGCAGCTCTGAGACCCCTTAAAAAGGCTGAGAAAAGCCAGGTATAAAGCCAACTCTCCCTCTTCATCATCAGCCATGAATTTAAACTAGTTTTCTCCTGCTTTTGTCGTATTTTGTGAACTGCTCCGGCATTGTTTTTCGTGGGAGGTGGGTACAGAAATCTTTTAAATGGATGAATAATAAGAGCAGGCGACGCCTCCCCCCAGCCCGGCTTTAACACAGGCCCAGGGGCGCGTGGGCTGGGAGCCATGCCAGACCTGCTCCGGCTGCTGCCAGCTGTAGCGGTTGCTGCGTGCCAGGCAGATCTGGCTCCGCGGCAGAGAGGGTGGTTTTGGTTTGGCTCCAAGAGCCGGGAGAGATGGCTGCGTTCCTGCACTTCCATAAATCCCCTTCAGTCGCTTGCAGATCTGCCGGCCTGCCCTTCTCCCTTGAAAGTACTTTTTCTTGGAAAAGATGCCAAGCAGCTGCCGTTTCTGGCGCGCCTCGAAAAACACCGGGGCCCAGGAGACAAACACGGAGCGTCGAGGGAAGGCGGGAGCTGTTGGTGAACGGACGGCGCTCAGTGTGCGAGTCACGTCCTTGTGGGAGGTGGGAGCTTGGCAGAAAATTATGTAATTCCTCCGAGTCAAACCTCTGCGTCCCTCCACGGGTCGCCCTGCACCCTGCCCTCTTTCCTGCAGCAGCTGCAGTGCCAGGCGGGCAAGGGGTGCTTTATGGGGGCACCGGGAGGAGGTGGAGAGGCAGCAGCTGGGTAAGATGCCGTTGTGCTCAGAAGGGGAGCGAAACGGCACAGATGAACCGTCGCTTCTTTGCATGCCGAACATCTCCATTTCAATCTTTGCTTGGGGTGCTCAAAGAGGCCTCCGTTCCCAGAGGCTGCTACGTAGGGAGGCTGTCGGAATCGCCCGCCAACCGCCCTCGAGGCTCAGTCTAGGCACGAGGTTCACACAGTAACACATCCCTGCCACAGAGCAGGTTGCTCTGTTTATTGAGCTAATAGCAGCAGACAAGGAACGGAGGCAAAACAGCGGGCTATCTGCACATGGCCTTTTTCTGGAGTATATCTCAGGATAGGGGTCTGTGGTCTCCATGCTAATGCAGACACTGTTAGCCCTCCCTTGGGGCCTAACGTAGCCTGCACTAGCATGTGGACTGCAAGGCCCTATTCCAGGATATATTCCAGAATAACGCCAAGTGCGAATAGGCCCCAGGACTAGATCTAGTAGCTGCAGGGATGTCTGGTTCCCATGGGCTTAGTGCCCAAGACCAAGGCCACGGTGATGTCAGAGTACAGTATAGGCAGCTAAGGTGGTCTCCGTGGAAATGCAGGATCCAGCAGGCAGGCCAGGAGAGAAGGCTGGGTTTGGAGAGGTGGATGCTGGACTAGATGAGTTGTGGCCTGATCCAAAAAGTCTCCTCTTATTTTCTTATCTAAAATGGATTCCCAAGCTTCTTCTGCCCAGTCAGAGAGACAGGCAGGGTGCCTCTCAAGGCTGTTTGCAGGGAGTCGAGAGCAGAGGCCTATTTGCACTTCAGCCCATAGCGCATGCTTAGATAACTTCTGGAGAAGAGCATCCACAGCACCTCAGTCGACCATATACACGGCTGCATGTGCACAGAGCGTCAGCATCGTCATGGAGGCACACATGGTCATGGAGGGCACTGCAGCCAAAATGGGGGTGCCCAGGATCAGTCACAGGTGAGGGACCGATCACCTGGGGCTTGGGCTGTAAGTGACTAGCGGTCCCAATTGCCAGCGTTGGGCAGTTGCGCTCCTTTCCTGTCCAGCAGATTGGGAGGGTAGTGTGAAACTGCCCCAGGTGAAGGCCTTGCCCCTGTCTTCTGCTTGAGGCGCCCAGAAGCAATTTGTGGGTCAGAGCCTGAATAGCCCACCAGCCACCCTCACGGCCCAGTCCAGGCAGGAGGTTCACACGTACACACATCTGCCATAAATCGGGTTCTTCTGTTTATTGGGCTAATAGCAGAAGACGAAGAAATGAAGGCAAGGAAGGACTATATCTAGGGATGTGTGGTTCCGACATGGACCTCCATCTCAAAGCCAAGGCCGTGGTGGTGTGATAGCACAGGCAGCTAAGGTGGTCTCCAAGGAAATTTTGGATCCAGCAGGCTGGCAAGAAGGGAAGGCCTGGTGTGAGTGGCAGTATGGTTGGGCAGTGGCTCTCACAGGCAGCTTCCAGATTAGGAGAATAAATCTGCAGCTATATAAAAATATGCTGTCCTTGACCCCGCTGCCAACAGAGGTCTGCAGCTTCCTCCTCGGCAGCTGCGAGACTTTTACGGCGCATGTGGTGAGGCGCACATCACATGGGAAGGAGCAGCCAGTGAGAGATGAGCTGGAGGCTCAGCTCTCGTTCGCTGTTCTCGCAGTCCTGTCCGGACTGGCTGTGAACGTTCGAATTTACCTTATACTGCGGCACAAGTGTTGATTGTTCTGCAGTAGGTACATTCGAAGTAGTGGCGGTATTGGGCATCAGGAGTGACGCCCACGCCTCAGCTGCATATTCCAATGCGCAACTTTCTTAAGTCCGGACACACCCACAGATGTGCTGAAATTTGCCTTCATGCCATTGGAGCCACTTCCAACGGGCTAGGCTTTGAATTCACTTTGAATCCTGCTGCCAACAGGGCTCCTGCTATGATCTTATAGGGCTGGATATATTCATGGTGAACAGGTGTAACAATGGCTGCCAGGTACGTCCTCCAGGCTGGGGAGATGGGCAGGATACATCTGGAGGTCATTTGCAGGGAGAAGAAGGTTTTGCCCTTGTCTTCTGCTTGAGGTGCCCAAAAGCAACTGAGGGCCACTGTGTGGGACAGGATGCTGGACTAGAAGGTCTGTGGCCTGATCCAGCAGGGCCTCTCTGAGACTGCATGGTACCCCGCCCTCCCTCACTGGCCTCAAAGCCTTTCAAACAAACTTGCGAAATTCCAACGTGGAGGCAAATCTCAATATCTCTGAAAAGCCGTGAGCCCGAAGGGAAAAGCAGAGTGCAAGGGGCTTTATTTTTAGTTACAAACAGCTTGTCATCTTCTTACCGTCAAGATTTCGTAATCCAAACAGAGAACTTTTCTGCTATTTGCATTAAAAGCAGCTTGAAAGAAAACAAGTGGGTTGCAATGCCTCCTTTAGATCTGGATCAGTGGATTCAGAATAGCAGGGCACACTGATCCGGATTGTATAGAGGCATCCAGCCCATTCCTCTCCGTGGCTTGCACAAGGTTTGCAGGTACCCTCCCAGTAGTCCCAGAACAGAAGCATGCTCTTTGCATGCCTCCCATGTTCCGGATCAATACCGTTGGTCCTCTGGTAGTACCAGTCAAGCAGTACTAACAGGAAATCGGATTAAGTGCGGATGGAGCAGGACCAACAGTCATTAACGTGCGGATGAGGAGCCCCAGGACCAGGACTTGAGGCCTGTTCGCACTATGGCCTCTAGTGCACGATTAGTGAACTTCTGGTGAAGAACATCTGCACGTGGAGTAGACTGTTACAGCCTCCAAGCGTGCCCTGCCTCACCAGAAGTGCACCAATGATTGATTAGGTGTGGAGCACGAAATTGTCCTCCACACCTTAACCAGCCTTACCCAAGAGCTTACCTCGAGCGTCTGGGGCAGCGGCCATTTGCTCTTCTTCCAGTCCTCCGGGTAGTCAGAGGTGCCGCACAACCGCACAACCGCGCTGGCACCTCTGATGATCATAGACACGACTGTGCGTGTGCAGAGTGTTAGCGTCATCAAGGTGATGGTGGCGTCCAGAGGAGGACTGGCCCCGGGTTCGAATAAGGTAAGTATTTGATTGCGAGGGGAGGGAACAGTTGACTTAAAGTTCACGTTGGTGGATTGTGCTCCTTTCCCATCCAGCGGACAGGAAGAGAAGTGTGGAAAGGCCTCTGCTCCCCTAGTAGGCTTGGTCATATACTGTCCTCTAGGAATCGCCCTAAGGGTGATACGCATCGTCTTTCTTAAAAACTCAAGATGATTTATAAAAGAGGAAGATTTAGAGGCAAAACACACAACAGCAGAAATCCAAAGCAAACCCATAAAAAACCAGCAAGGTATTAGCAGCACGGAGACTAACAAGAGAAGGGTTGGTGGCATGAGCTTTTGTAGACACATCTACTTCTTCAGATGCTGGGGGCCCAATGGGCACGTCTCCTTTTTCAGATGCTAGGGGGTGAATGGGCACGTCTACTTCTTCAGATGCTGGGGGCCCAATGGGCACGTCTGCTTCTTCAGATGCTAGGGGGCCCAATGGGCATGTCTACTTTTTCAGATGCTAAGGGGCCCAATGGGAACGTCTACTTTTTCAGATGCTAGGGGGCCCAATGGGCACATCAGCTTCTTCAGATGCTAGGGGTGTCAATGGGAAGGTCTACTTTTTCAGATGCTAGGGGGCCCAAGGGGCATGTCTACTTCTTCAGATGCTAAGGGGCCCAATGGGCACGTCTACTTCTTCAGATGCTAGGGGGACCAATGGGCACGTCTACTTCTTCAGATGCTAAGGGGCCCAATGGGCACGTCTACTTCTTCAGATGCTAGGGGGCCCAGTGGGCACGTCTACTTCTTTAGATGCTACTCCTACCTTGCTGGACATTTAGAATTAGACTAACACAGCTATTTCTCTGATATTGACCATAAAAAACCATCTCACTCTCTCTCTGTACTGTTGGTAGTCCAGGTGCATGAAGTCTTCTTTTTCTTTCCAGTTTTCCAAGGACATCCTGGTGAACATTTATTCGGCCTACATTGATAACTTCCTCAATGCCAAAGACGCCGTCAGAATCGCCAAGGAAGCCAAGCCAGCCTTCATGAAGTTTCTGGAGGTATCCTTCTCCCTTTCTTGAGCCGCAGCCTCAGGCCTTTGACCTTAATGTTTGTTTATTTTTAAAAATCAGGTCTCAGGATGGGTCACAACAAAAGACAATTAAACAGACGAACGCACTGAAGACAATAGCAGGGCCTGGAAGTGGGCAGGGTGAGCTGTTCCCTCAGCCAGAGGCCAGAGCAAGAGTGCCTTCGTCAACCTCCTGAATGTATAAATTCATTGTTTCACTAAAAAGTCCTTCCACATTTAAGGCTAAACTGATATTGTGTGAGGCCTAGACCACCCCTCCTTTTCTAGGGAGGCATGTGGAAGGGTTCACATCTCTGTGGGGTGATTTAGATGGGGGATCCATTTTGGTGGAACATTTCATTGTGGAGCACTTGAGAATCAACTGGCTTTAAGATGATTTTAAGGAAGGGTTAGACAAATTAATGGATGACGGATGTATCAGTGGCTACTAAAATGGATGCCCAAGTACATCTTCCAGGCCGTGGGGATAAGCAGGATGCTTCTAAGGCCATTTCTGGGATTTGAGGGCAGGAGAAGGTTTGCCCTTGCCTCTGCTTGAGATGTCCATGGGCAGTTGGTGGGCCACTGTGTGGGACAGGATGCTGGACTAGATGGTCTGTGGCCTCATCCAGCAGGGCTCCTCTTAGGTTCTTAGAGCCAGTTTGGTCTGTTGGTTAAGGAACTAGACTCTGATCTGGGAATACTGGGTTTGATTCCACCCTCCCCCAAGAAGCCAGCTGGGTGACCTTGGGCTGGTCACAGCTCTCTTCTGAGCTCTCACAGCCCCACCTACCTCACAGGGTGTCTGTTGTGAGGAGAAGAACAGAAAGCTTGTCAGCCGCTTTGAGTCCCCTTAAATGGGTGAGAAAAGCGGGTAGAAAAGCCAACTCTTCTCCTTCTGTACTTAATCCTGTGTTTCATGAACATGGCACCTCCAGGGGTAATTTCTCTTCCGCTTGTACTGACCCAGAGTCCTTTTTGCACTTACCTTGGTAGTGCATTGGGCACTAAGGCCCTTACAGTCTGGGTCCAGGAGGACCATATGCATTTCTGTCCAGGAGGGACACTCCTCAGCGGCCAGAAATGCGAATGGTCCTCATGTATCTGGAGTGTACCGGCCCACACCACCGCCTCATACGCTGGGAGGCCTGCCTCCTCACTGCCACAATTGGCCGCCACCGGCCACATTATCCATTCTATGATGGACTGGCTGGCAGGCAGATGCGGGGGGGGGGGGGTCCAACCCACCCGGCAGCGTGTTGGGGCGCATTGCCTTGCCGCTACCTGGATCTGTACCATGCCGCCCTCCCGCAGTGGTGGTGGCCAGCAGGGATCTGCCCTGTGCCCGTCGTTGTCACCCGCAATCCTTTGAGGAGGAGAGGCAGGTGACAGTTTGTTGCTGAGGATTAGGACAGAGGCGCACGAAAGCATTGGGGGTGATGATGACACGCATTGGGCAGGGGGTGGTGAGGCAGGCACCCCAACACGTCACTGGGTCACGTCAATCTTGCCCCTTGTATCCGGTTGCCAGCCAGTGTGTCATGATATGTGTGACGCGGCCGACAAAAACAATATTTTTCTTCGTGAAAATGAATGTGAAAGACCAGTTTTTTTGCTAAGTGATTTGACAATTAAAAAGACAAACAGATTTTCACTTCCACATTTGGCAAATGGCATGCAGTATATGCCCATGCTTTCACTTGGCTAGAGTACCAAATTACCCAACCACGCTGATGGGGACTAATTGACCTCTGACCTTTGACTTGCCTTGAGGCCTTGGACACTAATTGGACATTAGGCCTGGATGAACCTCCGTGCATTGTTGTCGTAAAACAGCAACAACTCCTTTGCATGTCATGAACTCAACTTTCGCTTGCATATACATTTATTTATTTATTTATTTATTTATTTATTTATTTATTTATTTATTTATTTATTTATTTATTTATTTATTTCACATCCCACCCTTCACCGGAAGATCTCAGGATGGATCACAGCATATGATTCTTAAAAAACACTCAAACTTATTTAAAACAGATCTCTTCCACTCTGGCAGGACCACATTCAGAGGAATTGTGGAGAAGTACATTTTAACCAGGTGCCAAAAAACATATAAAGTTGGTGCCTGGTGTATCTCCACTGGGAGGCTATTCCAAAGCCAGGGGGCTGCCACTGAAAAGGCCCTTTTGATGTTCTATTTCAGTTGCCTTCTTTTTTTCCCCCTTTTCTTTTAGCAAAACATGAGAGAGAACAAAGAAAAGCAGGCACTGTCCGACCTCATGATCAAGCCAGTGCAGCGAATCCCACGCTATGAGCTTCTGGTCAAGGTGAGCCAAACAGAAGTGGTCATTCTTGGTTGTTCGTACCAGAGCCTGATTTTGTGGAGTTCAGCAATTTGCTTCTCATCTGACTGAAGTGTATAAAATCATGCACAGTTTTGGAATGGTGGACAAGGACAAACTTTTTTCCCTATCACACAAAAGGAGAGCCAGGGGGCACTCTATGAAACTAATGGGCAGGAGAGTTAGGACATGAAAGGTACATCCCCATTATAAGCTTAATCCAGTTTCCCTAAACCGAAATGCGAATTTACCTGTTCCCATTACTTTCAGCTTAATCGCGTTCAATCCGGATTCTGAGGATCGTAGGTGGCGTACATGACTCAAGGGGGGACTCAAGTGGCTACTTTCTAAATGCTGCTTTTCGGGGCTGCCCTGCTCTCTTCCTCCTGGCGTGAATGCACCACCCATAATGGACCCCTTCACGGAGCCTAGCTGGGTGGCTGCCGCTTGCCTGGATGGAGGAAAAACGGCAGCGGGCAGCCAGCGATTCTGCCCATTGCCCAGGGCACGCAGCAGCAGCAGCAACTCAAGCCCCCCTTGCTTTAAACAGTCACACATCTCCCAGAACCTGCCCCTGCTTTCCTTTCCCCTTTAAAGGTCAGAACTCCAAAGAGCTAGAATTGAGCAAAATTGCAACATTGTTATCAGGTGCAAAGTGTAGATTGCTACAGTGTAGCGGCTGCTGTAAGGGGTGGATTTTTACACTGACATCACTGTCTTTGGAAGCAAGCTGTTGGGGGAGGGAAACCCTAAACATGGATTCTCATCCCTTAAAATGGTACGGTCCCCACAGTAAAAAATGTAACATGTATCAAGTGCACGATCCGGAGTGAGACGTGTTGAAATGAGGGTTAACATTTACAACGCTTTGGGGGGATTTAACACGCGGAAAGCGCGTTAAGCCAAACTGACGTGGGGTCTGCGAGGACTGAAACCGTATTAAATCCGAAATAAGCTTGCTGTGGGGATTCGCCTGAACATTGCTAGCCCATCTGTCCCATGTGCTACTTCCAGCCTGAATCTGTTACCTACAGACCTTGACAAGATTGCCTGCTTGAAAATCTGTTTAGTTCATGAGAAGTGTCTTTCTCCCGAGATGTCTTTATGTGCTCCAGCTATTACAAATTTGGAGCAGAATGGGAGCTTGCAGTTTCCAGAAAGTCTTCCTTTTACTCTGAGCCAAAGGTGCAAAGGACAGACAAAGGGAAGCCCTTTTTCACCCAGTGGGTTATCAATCTATGGAGTTTCCTAGCAGAAGAGCTGGTGACAGCAACCAGCCTAGATGGCTTTTTAAGATTAGTTTACATGCGGTCACTGACCATATGTGAGAAGATAAAGTGCATGAGGGAAAGGGGATGGCTTGAAGAAAGTGCTAGAGAAATTCATGGACGGCAGCTCTATAAATGGCGACTTGAATGGATGTCTAAATAAGGCCTTCAGATGAAAAGACAGCCATTTGCAGGGAGCTGAGGGCAGTGGCGATTTTGCACTTCCCTTCCCGTCTGCTGGACAGGAAAGGAGTACAGTGAACCAAGGTTGACTAGTGCTTTCCCCTCTACACAGTCAAATACTTGATTAGATTGTGGGCCCAGTCCTCTTCAGGGCGCCGCCATTTTGGTTGTGGCACCCTGCGTGAATGCGTGTGTGTCAGCGCCGTTGCCATGATGACGCTGACGCTCTCCTCAGTCGCAGTCACACCAGGAGGGCTGCCACGGTGCTTATGTGGCGGCACTGTTGACCTCCTTGTCCAGCAGAGGTGCGAATGCTCCCCAGCTGGACACAAAAGGTAAGTGATTGGGGAAGGTTGGGGAGGATGGGGAGCACGATTTCATGCTCCACAGGTAGTGCATGATTAGGGAACTTCTGGGAAAGCAGGGGGTCCCTGGAGGCTGTAACAGCTTCTTCAAGGTGTGGATGCTCTTCCCCAGAAGTTCCTTAATCATGCACTATAGGCTGTTGTGTGAATAGGCCCCAGGCCAGGTTGGAGTGGTTCCAGCAGCTGGATCACTCCAAGTACCTTCTATAGTCCCAGGATGAGGCTCCCACATTTGGAAGGTTGTTTCGTGACAGCCTCCACACTGGCTCCAAATATCGCATCATCTTCATAACCAGCCTCCAAGGGTTAGGGACTCAAGTTCCTAGCCTCAGAGCCCCTGAGGAGCCTATTTATTTGTGCAATTTTGTGCACCACCAAAATGGTTCCCCTTATTAAGCCAGCTCATGGAGGTATGCAACCATCAGCATATCACCTTCTGAGGAAGAAGAAAAAGAAGAAGAGTTGGCTTTTATACCTTGCTTTTCTCACCCTTTTAAGGGTGCTCATACAATCCTGACAAAGCTTTCTATTCTTCTCCCCACAACAGAATGCCCTGTGAGGTAGGTGGGGCTGTGAGAGCTCAGAGGAGAGCTGTGACTAGCCCAAGGTCACCCAGCTGGCTTCATGGAGGAGAGCGGAATCAAACCTGATATTCCCAGATCAGAGTCCAGCCCCTTAACCACTAGATCAAATTGGCTCAGTTAGAAAATGGTGATGGCCTTTTTAAAGAAGTCTCCCATGTCCCAGTTTAGGTAGCTACCGACATAACATTTTCCCGTGAGCAAAGTATGGGTTAGGAGTAACCTACGCTTTGATGGGCAGACTGTGTCACATTTGCGTTGCAGCATACGCTGACAGATGTACTGTGCCGCGAAATGGAACAATGGAAATAATAAATAAGCTAACGTTTCCTGGAAATTTTGGAGATTTTAAGAAACTCACAAGGGAGCTGCCAGGAGCCCTTGGAGCCCCACGCTTGGGTTTGACAGTTGCAACCATAATTTTACTAGCAGAATTCTGGGAATGAGAATAGCAGGGAACCATATGGGAACGGCTTCTTTGCGCAGTATAATCTAAGTTGTAAAAAGGACTGTTGCTGCTGTGAGATGTAATAACAGCAAGTGTCTGAGAGAGCTCAAAGAGACAGACAGTAAGCAAAGCAGTCTAGCTGTAACTGTTAGCCGGGCTCTGTTCAGACTGGGTGGGGTTGCGGGGTGGAATATAGTGCCATTATGGAGCAGTTGTGGTGGCATAGGAGAGCCGGATCAGACAAGGGGAAGGATTTCTTCACCCAGAGGGTCAGCAGTCCATGGAATTTGCTGCCAGAAGAGGTGGTGATGGCAACCAGTGCTGGTTATGTGCCCCCCAATATGTGTCCCCCATTATAACTATCCTATGCTTTTGGGATACCTCCTTTACCTCTTTCTCCAATTGTTGATCTCCTTCGGGAGTTAGGTTGGGAGGACAATAGCATGTCCCTATTGTTAGGCTTCCTTTTTGGCTTGGTATTCTTACCCACACTGCTTCTGTGGAAGAGTCAGACTCACCTGGACATTCCAGTTTGTAAGATTCTATCTCTTCCTTAATATACAAGGCTACATCACCTCCATGCCGCCCTTCCCTGTCTTTCCTGTACAGTCTGTAACCTGGGATGACTGTATCACTGGTCCACCACGTTTTCACTGGTCCACCAGGTTTCAGTTATGCCATTAATATCAATCCTATTTTCCATAACTAAGCCTTCTGGCTCCCCTATTTTAGCTCAAAGGCTTCTAGTGTTTGCATATATGCATTTATATTCACTCCTCTGGTCCAAATTCTGCCGTCAAGGAACATGTGAATCCTTATTCTGCCCCTTGCATCTCCACTTCACTCAGCATTATCTGCATATTTCCAGCCCTCCTCACTTGAGGGTGCGCTCTCCCGAACCGGAAGCTGCCCAGCTCCTGTCGGCTTTCCCCTAGGGATCAGTCTAAAAGCAACCTTTTTAATATTAATCACCAGCAATCTGGTTCCATCTTGGTTCAAGTGTAACCCGTCCCTCTTGTACAGGTTTGGCTTGTCCCATAATGTTCCCAAGTTCCTTACAAATCTAAACCCCTCCTCCCAACACCACTGCCTCATCCACTCATTGAGGCTCCTGAGCTCTGCCCGTCTGGTCCTGCACACGGAACAGGTATCACTTCTGAGAATGCAACCCTGGAGGTCCTGGACTTTAGTCTCCTACCTAACAGCCTAAATTTGGCTTCCAGGACACTGTGTCTCACCTTCCCAACATCATTGGTACCGACATGTACCATGACCACTGGCCCCTCCCCGGCACTGTGTACTAACTTACCTAGATGCCGTGTGATATCTGCAACCTTTGCAATCTTCTCAGCTCTCACAGGCCCACCTACCTCACAGGGTGTCTGTTGTGGGGAGAAGAACAGAAGCTTCATCAGCCGCTTTGAGTCCCCTTAAATGGGTGAGAAAAGCGGGGTAGAAAAGCCAATTCTTCTTCTTCTTCTTCTTCCTCCTCCTCCTCCATGAAGCCAGCTGGGTTACCTTGGGCTTCTGAGCTCTCACAGCCCCACCTACCTTACAGGGTGTGGGGAGAAGAACAGAAGCTTTGTCAGCCACTTTGAGTCCCTTTAAATGTGTGAGAAAAGTGGGATCGAAAAGCCAACTCTTCTTCTTCTTCTCCCAGTGATCCAGGAAGGATGAACTTTTGCAGTGGGTGAGCATCTGGAAGGCTGTTAGTGCTTCCCAAGTTCAGAGACTTACTTACAAATGCCAGAGCATCCTGACGTTTCCTTCTGGGCACCTTTAAATCTCAAGGAACGGCATCAGTCAGTGGTCTGCATTTGGCAGATTCCTGACTTGTGAAACAGGCCTTACTCAGCCCCAAATGGTTTTCTGTAAACTCACACAGGCCGGCCGGGAAGGCGAAAGGGAACGGCATTTCCAGGCCAGCCCGTGTTTGTTTAGCGAGAACAGTGAGGCTGTGAGCAGAGAAGGGAAGCAGGCGGGTGCCGGCAGGGCCAGTGATAGAAGCCAGAGCTGTTTTTGACAGGGGCCTCCGGTACAGTAGCCGGCACCGGGGGGGGGGGGGGGGGCGGGAGCTTCCTAATGGGCCTGGAAGAGAGGGGGGAAGACAGGCCTACCTAAGTTTACAAGATGCCCCCCCCCCAAGAAATATCTCCCTTTTTGGCTGCGCTACCACCCTGATAAATAATAGTGACTCAGTCCCCGGCTCGCTTACCCGGAATCCTCAGAAATGCCTCTCCACTCTGCCCCCTGATTGATGTTCACATCCCACCACACAGTTGGCACTAAATTACTGCCAATTACCCAGGAGGTCTGCTGTCCTGCTCTTACCGACGGCCCATTAACCAGCCAGCTTTATTTGCTTTTTTTTCATGATAAATAGCCCTGGAGCCGGTAGCAGGAAAGACACGGGCAGGTTTGTTTCCCAGCCCTGCCAGCGCTCCTTTTAGGTGCCAGCCTTGACAAAGAGGGTAGGGCTGAAGGGACTGTGGGTGGTCCTGGTGAAGGGCAGGCTGCCGTCACTGCACAGGAGGTGGATTGATGCGCAAAAATGCTGAAGGTCTCAGCTGCCGCCTGGTGGTGGTGGTAACGGTGCTGGAGTCTTGTCTCGGCTTGCTGGTGGACCTGGAAGGAGGCAGCAACGCCTTGTTCCATTCCTTTGGTTTGGTCTTCCCAAGCGTGGCATTGCTTTGCACTGCTATATTTTCATTCATCGGTATGCCCCAAACTTGGTCCAACCACATTGTGTGTGATTTCATAGAATCATAGAGTTGGGAGGGACCTCCAGGGTCATCCAGTCCAACCCCCTGCTCAATGCAGGATTCCCTAAACCATCCCAGACAGACGTAGGTCCAGCCTCTGCTCAAAGGCCTCAAGTGAAGGAGCACTCATGACCTCCCATGGCAACCTGTTCCACTGACTGATCGCCCTCACTGTCAGGAAGTTCTTCCTAATATCTAATCTGTATTGACTCCCTTGAAGTTTCATCTCGTTGTTTCTAGTCCTCCCATCTTGTGCACGTGAGAATAGGGACAATCCCTCTGCACTGTGATGGCCCTTCAGAGACTTGAAGACCCTGATCATATCTCCCCTCAGACTTCTCTTCTGTAGCCTAAATATTTCTAGATCCTTCAACCTTTCCTCGTAGGACATGGTTTCCAGATCACTTACCATTTTGGTAGCCCTCCTTTGGACCTAGTTTGTCCATGTGTTTTTAGAATTGGGGTTCCCAGAACTGGATACAGGATTCTAAATGAGGTCTGACCAAGGTAGAGTAAAGAGGAATAATTACTTCTCATGATCTAGTGGTTTTTTTTCTACAGTCGTCCCTCAATCCGGATCTAAGATGAACCGGATCTAAGGAATGAGTCCTTCAACTAATCCGGATCTAGTAGATCTGGATTAAGGGAAGTACCCAATGCATCCCCACGGGCGGTGCAGCACCTAATAGCAATGGGCGCTACCCTGCCCGCTGTGGAAACGCCGGAGCACCCATGTGGCGGATGTGGATCAACCCACGTGGGGCCCACCCATCACCCCAGTTTCTTTAGGGGACGAGGTGCAATCTCCGTAGACGCTCCGGAGATTCTTCAAAGATTCTCTGGAGCAGGTCCAGAGAATCTCCGGAGCTTTTTCATAAGCTCCAGAGACTCTCCAGAGCGATCTGCCACAAACTTCAAAGATTCTCCAGACAAAGGTCTGTAGGATTGGCATTGCTCTCATATGGGGTCCTCTTCAGAGCCTGTGCTTCGGAGCTTTGGGTTTTGGGGTACTCCCCCATGGGTTTGCCCCCCTGGACCCCACCCCCCCAAGACCCCATTGCCCAAATGCGGTGGAAACACGCTCCATACAATCCGGATTTGATGCCTGAAGACCCCATTATAGAACCCTTTAATGGGGCCTCCTGGAAATCTGGATTATAGATCCTGAAGGACCCATTCAATCTGGATTTCTCTAGAACTGGTGGAAACAAATGTGGCTCCTTATTCTGAATATCACACTCAGAAGATTGCAATTTTCAGGATTCAATTCAAATCGAATATCCAAAAATTCAAATCAGTTCAAAATCTTTAAAATTCTGATGTATTCATATTTTATTTGAATTGAATACATTCGAATCTATCTGTGTGAATTTTTGATTTGCAAATATGAATGTCAGCATTCATATGAGCCCATATGCATTCGTACACATCCTGTATGCATCCTGTTCTCATCCCATACGGATGCAAATGTGTACGAATGCGGGAAAGATGCATACCTGCATCTGTACACATACAAATGTCTGAATAATTCGCACAGATATTCAAAATGCGTTCAAATGTATAAATTCGAATTTATAGACATTGATTCAAATTTGAATGTCCAAAGTCGAATGAATTCAATCGAATTTCACGTGTTTCAAATATTCATGCAAATCCCAACTCACAAGCAATATTCTGTAGAAAGCCCCATATGGGATAATAACTTGTTCAACAGGCAGTGCTGCATTGGTGCTGTTTGTGTGTGAGATAGTAATGTGCAAATCTGGGCATTTTGATGGTGCAAAATAACCAGAAGTGTGCAATCACTCTCACCAGGCATGCATGACCCTCTTTTGGGGGCCTCGTTCATGCCTGGTGGCTATAGCAAAGATGGCGGCTCCATCCACAAGATAAGTTATAACGCTACTTTGGGAACTCTGTATCACACTTTAGGTTTTCTTGAAATAGGTTACAGTAGGATTTATGGGGGATGTTGCAGGGCTACAGTAGGGTTGCCATAGATGTCTGTGGCAATCCCCCATAGCCCTGACATAAGTGTGATATATATGCCCAGTCTGGAAAAGGACCAACTTGTGCTTCTCTTTGTCCCACCAGGACCTTCTCAAACACACACCAGAGGAGCATCCGGACCATCCATACCTGATGGAAGCCCAGAAGAACATCAAGCAGGTTGCCGAGAAGATCAACAAAGGCATGAAGAGTGCTGAGGAGGTGGAGAGGAACGCCCGGATAGTGCAGGAGATCGAATCCCACATAGAGGGAATGGAGGATGTAGGTTCTTCTTAAGTCTTCTAAGAGTGTGTTCCAAGTCCCAGTTTGTCTTACCCCGGGTTTGTTCATGAAATGTCACTTTGCCACACAGCTGCTAAGGCAAAATGGACCTTATGGAGCCTTCAAGCATCGTGGGATCAGCCTGAGCATGCAGGGACAATACATCTACATCTATATATCTTTCTCTGGTGGAAGATACGCACATTGCTGTGTCCTGGAAGGACTCGCTTGGCCATAAGCACTTATTAGAATGCTCAGTCCCCCTCCCCAGGTGTGGTGCCTCTAAAGGACATTTCCAGATGGTTGAAAGCAGGTGAAGGTTCTGCCTTTCCCTTCTACTTGAGATGCCCATGAGCAATTGGGAGGCCACCATGTGAGACAGGATGCTGGACTAGATGGGTTGTGGTTCAATCTAGCAAGGCTCCTCTTATGTTCTTATAGAGTTAGACAAATTCTCAGAGCTCCTGTGTATCAGTGGCTACTAGAATGGTTGCCTAGGTACCGCCTCCAGGTTGGTGAGGCAGACAGAATGCCACTAAAGAACATATCCAGGTGGCTGAGAGCAGGTTCTGAAGGTCCTGTCTTTGTCCTCTCCTTGAGATGCCCAGAAGCAATTAGGGGGGCACTCTGTGAGCCAGGATGCTGGGCTAGATGGGCTGAGGCCTGATCCAGCAGGGCTCCTCTTAGGTTCTTATATTCTTATGATACATCAAAGTGCATTGCCAAAATAAGTTCCCAGAGGCAAGGGACTTTAATTCTGAGCTCTGGGAGACCAGCTGCAAAAGCTCACACAAGCTTTGGGTTGGGGCAGGGGCAGGTGACACTAGTGGTCTAAGTCAGCTAGGTCCAAACCCTCTAGTGTGGCCCACAGGAAGGCCTGTCGTGTGGTTGGATTTGGATAACTGCTAGCGCAGTCCAGATCTTTTTGATTTGGGATTGTTTTACTTTACTAAGAATAGTGTGACGTAACATTTGTTGTTTCTGTCCTTCAAGACAGTTTGGCAACCTCTTTATTTTATTCACTTGCGTGTTTTGGTCTCCACAGCTCCAGGCACCATTGAGGAGGTTTTTGCGGCAAGAGATGGTGGTGGAGATGGTAAGAGCCCTTCTTTTTAATGCTTCTAAGTTTCCGATGACTGTCCTAAATTTGCTTACCTGTGAGTAGGCACCGCTGAGCCTATTGCGACTTATTTTGGAGTAGGAAGGATTAGGATCGCGCTGTGCGATGGATGCCTTAATGAGAAGGCAGTTGTTGCCTTTGGGGTGAATTTTAAAATAGACCTGATAGAATGGCTGAGAAGAGGAGAGTTTGGCAAGGACAGGAACAAGGTGGTCGAGATGTGCACAAATGGGGGTTTTGGCATTGAATTCATAGCAAATCAAACGTTAGAAAATTCATTTTTGTTCAAATAGGTCCCCTTTGAAAGTGGTGGGATTCTGTTTGATACAAAGGTATTCGTACAAATATCTGATGGGATGCTAGACTTGATGGGCTGTGGCCTGATCCTGCAGGGCTCCTTTGATGTTCTTATATATAGAATTGGCGCTTATTGAGGCTGGAGGCAGGCAGGATGCCTCTAAAGGCCGTTTGCAACCAGTCAATAAGGTTTTGCCTTCATCTTCTGGGGTTTTTTTCCACTAGAAGAAGAAGAGTTGGCTTTTCTACCCCGCTTTTCTCACCCATTTAAGGGGACTCAAAGCGGCTGACAAAGCTTTTCTATTCTTCCCCCACAACAGACACCCTGTGAGGTGGGTGGGGCTGTGAGAGCTTAGAAGAGAGCTGTGACTAGCCCAAGGTCACCCAGCTGGCTTCATGGGGGAGGGCAGAATCGAACCTGGTATTCCCAGATCAGAATCCGGCTCCCTAAACCACTAGACCAAACTGGCTCACTAGCAGTAAGTACCCATTAAGTACCCATTAGGGACCCTTTAAGGACCCATTAGCCGTAGAGCAGGAAGACCCCATTTCCACTGCATAACCCAATAGAACCCAATTTGTTCACACCTGTACAAGGGAAATCCAGATTAAATGGTTCCTTCAGGCATCAAATTCGGATTAGATGTGTTGCCCCCCCCCAAAAAAAATCAGGTGTGATGGACGACTCCCACTTGGGTACAGACATATGCTCCACATGGGTGCTCCGGTGTTCCCACTGTGAGCTTGCCTAGCACCCATTGATACTGGGTGCTACACTGCCCGTGGAGAAGCATCAGGTACTTCCTTAGATCTGGATCTTCTAAATCCGGATTAGTTCTGGATCATCTTAGATCCAGATTAAGGGAGGTAAGTGGAAAAGCCCCCCCTGCCTGAGATGCCCATAAGCAATTGCTGGCCCAGTGTGTGTGGCTGGATGCTGGACTAGATGGGCTGCGGCCTGGTCCAGCAGGACGAGGCTCCCCTCAGGTTCTTGTCGCTCCTCTGAGGCAACCTGCCTCCCCCTGCATTTCCCTCAGCAGAGGCGATGTTCGGCTGTACCACGTGCCCTGCAGAACATTTCGGGCGGCCTCCGGTGCGCCAAGGCGGAGATAACAATCGAAATTCCCTCAGCCAAGCGGGTGCCGCTGGGTGTTTCCATGGCAACCTCGGAGCAGGGGAGCCAAATAACTAGGCCCGCTTTCCCCACAAAGGCCCTTATCCTATTTCTATTCTTCCAGCTCACACGGGGTTTTAGCTCAGCTCCTGTCACTGCTATCTGCCTCCTCTTTCTTCGCCCACAACCTCCCACTTTGCTGTTTTCCAGGGACCAAATAGGCCAATAATGGCAGCGTTAAAGCAGCACGTGGCCAAGTCAGAAAAGTTCCCTGGTTCTAGCGGCCGGAGAGACGATAAATGGCCAATTAAATGGAGACTGCAATTCCAAAACAGGATTTCCAGCTTTTAAAGCGGGCAGGGCCTTTGCAAGCCCAATCCACGTCAGTTATTCAGAATTTTGCAGGATTAAGCATGTTCAGTTTATTTTTATACTTATCTTTCACTGGTCCTGAAATGAAGGTTTTTAAATCAACTTGCACGTCAGGGGAGCCCATGGTGGGGGACAGACATAATTGAAAAAATTGTGAAAAAATTGCAATCATGTAATTCCTTCCCACATGGAATCTCCTGCTGCTCACGTTTGCTGGGAGTAGCATTGCAGCATAGCCCTGAGTGCAAGAATGCTTATTTTGGGGTTTAGTTCATATCCAATTGAATGCAAGAAAGTTTGTATTCGTCCAAATAGGTCCCCCTTCAAATGTGGTAGGATTCGAACTCGATACAAATATTCGATATGAATTCTATTCGAATCCTTCCTAAGTATCCCATACGAATCCCCTATGTATCCGAAAGATATCCCTTATATATCTGAACGCATCAAATCCGCCCTGAATCTACTTTGAATCTGCTCTCAGTCCACTTCGAACTGCTCTCAGTCCACTTCGGCATCCGTTGCAAATGTGACTGGCATGGCCCCTTTCCTACCTACACAGGTTCACAAATGTTAAAAAGCTTCATATGGCTTGGAGGAGGCACCTATCCCATCTCTAATCCAAAATGCATTTTTTGGCCTTCAGTGTGGATTAGCAATAGACTGGGATAAGGTGGGCTACACTGTAAGACCTGTTGGAGCCACTTTTTAAGAACTCTGGGCCTTTTCGCACTTGGCCCTTGGGAACAACTGGGGATTCTCCGGCACAGAGCATTCGCACGCCACGGAGCCGCTTCCTTCTCAGAGAGGCTTCCAGAGTGCACGGGCGTCCCCATACCAGGCCAGCAAGTACAAACAGGTCATATTTGTCGTTTTGGGGTCTTTTCAGTTCATAACTGCACATGGAGATGTCTGCAGGTCTCTCCAACTGAAGTTCGCATATCCCTCAGGCCTTTCCCCCCTGAGTTTTCATAGCTTCCAGAGGTAAATAGCACGTGATGGTGACATTTTTAACCCCAGAAGTCAGCGCAACAAAATGAAATGTGGGTGGTTGATCTGAAACCTGTGCTGTTTTACCCCAGATTGACTAGTTTTCTTTCTTGTTGCAGAAAGCGGTGGGCGGCAAGAAGGATCGCTCCCTTTTCCTCTTCACAGACCTGCTAGTTTGCACTACTCTGAAACGCAAGTCGGGGTCTCTGAGGCGAAGCTCCATGAGTCTGTAAGTGAACAGCCTGAATACGCAATATAAGTTTTCATAAGGAGGACAAAGAGAAGTAGAGGAAGAGTTGGCATTTCTACCCCACTTTTCTCACCCATTTAAGGGCATTCAAAGCAACTGACAAGCCTTCTGTTCTTCTCCCCACCCTGTGAGGTGGGTGGGGCTGTGAGAGCTCAGAAGGAGAGCTGTGACTAGCCCAAGGTCATCCAGCTGGCTTTGTGGAGGAGGAAGAAGAAGAGTTGGCTTTTCTACCCTGCTTTTCTCACCCATTTAAGGCACTGTTTCCCAAACTTTTGACATATGTGTACCCCTTCTATAATTTTCGTAACACTGAGTACCCCTCATAATAAACATTAGGGATAAAAATTGTATTTTATAAAAATAATCAAAATCAGTGGAACTTACTAAATCACGATAACAGGCGCCCGGAACTAACTATGAAAGAAGTAAGTTGTCTCTGTAATGAAGTGCAGTATATTCACGCCGTGTCACGCCTCACAAGACCATTAGATAACACTGCAATTCTCTGGTGTTTAAACATCTCCGCGGCTCAACGTCAACTGTTAATGTTCCCGCAGTTTAAAAATGGCCGAACCCGAGCTGCGCAAAGGATGCGCAGAAGTTCCCGCCATAATGAGTTGCGGTATGATGTATGATGGCCCCAGTTCCTGTGTAAAAACTGCGATATGTGCCTATTTCTTTCCTTGTTCTGTGGGCGCAGCTAAGCACGGTGCAGTGGATATTCCCACGTGATCCCCACCAAACTCCGGTGCAGCGCGTACCCCCACCAAACTTTTCCCATACCCCTGGGGGTACGTGTACCACACTTTGGGAAACGCTGATTTAAGGGGACTCAAAGGAGCTGACAAACCTTCTGTTCCTCTCCCCACAGGAGACCCTGTGAGTGCTCAGTAAGATGGCTTTAAGGAAGGTTTAGAAAAATGTATCTATGGCAGGTGTATCAATGGCTACTAGAATGGATGCCTAAGTACATCTTTCATGCTGGGGAGACAGGTAGGATGCCTCTCAAGGCCATTTGCAGGAAGTTGAGAGCAGGAGAAGGTTTGCCCTTGTCTCTGCTTGAGATGCCCATGAGCCAGGATTCTGGACTAGATGGGCTGTGGCCTAATCCAGCTCCTCTTAAATTCTTAAGTTCTTTATAAAATATGCCATAGGTGACACCTAGTGGTCCCATCCAGTATTGCAAAAGAAAATGCCTCCATGTTTCATCTTCTTTCTAGATACACTGCCGCCAGCGTGATAGACACCGCCAGCAAGTATAAGTTGCTTTGGAAGATACCCCTGGAGGACGTGGACATTGTGAAAGGTGGGTTGCTATGACTTCGACAGTGGCGTTAGTATGCGGGCTGCACTGGAAACAAGTTAGTGGATTGCAAGGATCTTTGATCCTGGAGGCAACTTGAGGTCACACACACACACATCTCATGGAGTAGCACGGAATTCTGCATGGACCTTGCAGGATGTGGGTCAAAGACCCTGTCCCCAAAAGACTTATTAGCCCCTTTCGGCTTCCTCTGCTGTCACTCTGTTATAGCTGACTTTAAAAGTCCCCTCCACTTCCGGAATAAGCGTCCCCATGGTAGCCGCGATCTAAACAGACTTTCCGTCCCCAAGGAAGCCTGTTTCCTTTCCCCACATCTTCCCCCCCCGCCCCCTCTCTTGTTAAAAGGAAAAATAGCCAGATCTCCGTCTCCTGAAACGGCTTCCCACCCCTAGCAAAGGCAGATGATCGCTCATTCATTCACTTTCAGCACTTACTTTCACTCCGTTCTCTGTTAGAAAAGGCTTTCTGCCCTGGCAAAGTCAGCGGCTGCAGGCATCGGCAGCGCGATCCTTTGCTCATTCTCTTTTAAGGCTTTCACAGATCACTTGATAACAATGTTGCAATTCTGAGCAATTCTGGCTCTTTTTACAAAGGAAAGGAAGCGAACCTGCTGCATTTCTCAGATGTGTGAATGCTTTTTGGCTGTGTGTGCAGGCAAGCAATCCCCGCCCCTTTTGCCACGGAGCGTCCTCAAGGCAGATATAGTGAGCAAAACCCGCGAATCGCCGAAAGAGCGCTGGAACTCTTCTTTAAAGTGCACGTATTTTATCGCGGGTGTCTCCCTTTCCTAAGCTCCCCAAGCGCCTTGTAAAGCCTGGAATGGGGCCGCTCAGAGGCAAAAGAAGAGTTCCAGCAGACTTTCAATTGCATGGGGACAGGGCCAAATGGTCCTTCTAGAGATAAAGGACTCTGTGGCCCATGGTGGGGGGGAATACTTGCTGCAAAAACTGGGGCCCTCGGTTTATCTGAGGATAAGCCAAGGGCTAGGAAGCCTGTGATCTGATTCTCCTACTACAGATATTGAGTTTGCAAGACCTCGCCTAGAGCAAGATCCAAGGCCGGTCACCCACTTAGTCGAATACCCAGAAATCCAATTCTATTCGAATTTTTTAAATTCAAATTTAACAAGATTCACTTTGTATTTACCAAATTTGGATCTGTTCGTTCAAATTTTCTATTTGAATCACATATGCATCTTCCCCACGTCCATACACCTCCGTACATGTCCGTATGCATCCCGTAGTTATCCTGTATGCAACCCATTTTCGTCCCATATGGATCCGTACAAATGCGTACAGATGCAGGAAAGATGCAGATCTTCAAGTGTGCATTGTGTACAAACCCGTACACATGCTAACGTCCGAATAATTTGAACGAATAGATCCAGTGTTCATTCTACTCCAGTTCGAATGTCGAAAATTTGGCACTTTCAATCAGATTTTGAACACCTAAGAATATTCCGGAACATCCCTAGTTTTAGTATGTTTAATATGTTATTGGTTTTAATGTGTTCGTTTTAGATGTTGTAACCCGCCCTGAGACCCTTGGGTATAGGGCAGGATAAGAATGCAAATAAATAAATAAATAAATCTGTAATGAATCAAGTTGGCCCTTGTCCTTAGGAATTCTGGGTCCGGTTGTTATTCACAGTAGGCCAGTTCACACTTGGCCTCTTAGTAGACACTGGGGTAGCTTCTGGTAAGGAGCATCTGCAATTGCAGGAGACATTTCAAACCCAGAGCCAGTTTGGTCTAGTGGTTAGGGAGCCGGAGTCTTGCCTGGGAATACCGGGTTCGATTCCACCCTCCCCCATGAAGCTAGCTGGGTGACCTTGGGTGAGTCACAGATTTCTTCTGAGCTCTCACAGCCCCACCTGCCTCACAGGGTGTCTCTTGTGGGGAGAAGAACAGGAGCTTTGTCAGCCGCTTTGAGTCCCCTTAAAAATGGGTGAGAAAAGCGGGGTAGAAAAGCCAACTCTTCTTCTTCCTCCACAAAGCCAGCTGGCTGACCTTGGGCTAGTCACAGCATTCTTTCTCAGCTCTCACAGCTCCGCCCAACTCACAGGGCATCAGTTGTGGGGAGAAGAACAGAAGGTTTGTCAGCCGCTTTGAGTCCCCTTAAAAATGGGTGAGAAAAGCGGGGTAGAAAAGCCAACTCTTCTTCTTTTCCTGCCTTACCAGAAGCTACCCAGTGTCTACTAATGGTGGGGCATGAACTCTTGCCCCCCATATGTCCTAATTCCTACCTTTCACAGCCAGAGGAGCCGTGATTGGGGCTGTCTGAGGTGCCGTGCAAACACGCTGGCACCTCAGATGACCCCAAACACAATTGTGTGTGTGTGTGTGGAACGTCAACCTCGTTTTGCTGATAGCATATGCGCAGTCGTGCCAGGCTCCACACAGAAAATGTTGGCACCCGGACATTCGCTGCCCGTGCTCGGAGACATGCTCAGACCCAGATAAGTCTCCGAGCACGTGGGACTTGGTGTGGTTTGCACTAGCATTTGCAAGTGTGCCCACTAGTGCGCACTATTGGGGAATGCACTTTTCCCAACCCGGGTGGAGGAAGCTAAGTGCAGAAATGCCCAGGGACTGAGCTGAACATCCTTCCATGCAGTTTGTCATTAATATACAATAATAATTTTTTAAAATACTTCAAAATGTTGTAACTAATGCAAACACGTAACAGCTGAGATCTGTCTGTTTGCACTTTTCCTGCCTGTTACCGAAGCCAGGTAGCATATATAAGCACAAAGGAGTAGGGATGCGCATGAATGTTCTAAAAATTCAAAATTCAATCCAATTCGATTGAATGTGGACATTTGAATCCTAAAAGAATGTCTATGCATTCAAATTTAAGCATTTCAGCAAATTTTGAATGTTCCAAAACATTCGTTCAAATGATTCAAAACATACGGATCTCATAGATATCTGTACGAATCTCATACGTATCTGTACGCATTTGTGCTAATAGTACGGAACAAAAACGGGATGCATACAGGATAAAACAGGATGTGTATGAAACACGTAAGCCACATCCCCATTATAAGCTTAATCCAGTTCCCCTAAACCGAAATAATAGAACCGGATGCAAACGTGAATTTGCCTGATCCCATTACTTTCAACTCAATTGCGTTCGATCCAGATTCTGAGGATCCTACGTGGTGTACGTGACTCAAGGGGTGACTCAAGTGGCTACTTTTTAAAAGCCGCTTTTCGGGGCTGCCCTGCTCCCTTCCTCCTGGCGTGAATGCACCACCCATAAGGGGGCCTAACTGGGTGGCTGGGTGGCTGCCGCTTGCCTAGATGGAGGAAAAACAGCAGCGGGCAGCCAGCGATTCTTTCCCCTCCTCTCCCCATTGCCCAGGGCACACAGCAGCAGTGGCAGCCCAAGCCCCCTTGCTTTAAACATTCACACATCTCCCAGAACCTGCAGCTGCTTTCCTGTCCCTTTCTAAAGGTCAGAACTCCAGAGAGCTAGAATTGTGCAAAATTGCAACATTGTTATCAGGTGTGAAGTGGGTGGATTGCTACAGTGTAGCAGTTGCTGCAAAGGGTGGATTTTTACACTGAAATCACTGTCTTTGGAAGCAAGCTATTGGGGGAGGGAAACCCTAAACATGGATTCTCATCCCTTAAGATGGTACGGTCCCCACAGTAAAAAATGTAACATGTATCAAGCGCACGAACCTGAGTGAGACCTTTTGAAATGAGGGTTAACATTTGCAACGCTTTGGGGCGATTTAACACGCGGAAAGCGTGTTAAGCCAAACTCATGTGGGGACTGCGAGGATTGAAACCATATCGAAATCGAATTAAGCTTGTAAGGGGGATGCGGCCGTACAGATACATATAACACATGCGAATGTTGTCGACATTCGTATCACCAGATTCGAATCTAAGATTCAAACGAATAGATTCGAATGCATTCGATTCGAATTGGATTTTGTTGAATTTGAATTCTTAATGTTCGAATTGAATCGAATGTTTGGATATTCGATTTGACTCGCATTGGAATGGAAAAAAAAAATTTGTGCAAATCCCTACAAAGGAGAACACCTCACCTTGCCTCATCCCAGTTCACAGGCTTCATCTGAAGCTTATGTGGTACCATGGGAAATTAAAAGGAAGCCTACGAACTGGTGTGTAGCAGGGCAAGATATTGCTTTGCCAGCCACCCCTACCTCTTACCTGTCCGCACGATGTGTGTGTAATTCTCGTCTGGCACAGGGGCCTCTCAGTCCACCAACCGTGAGAGCATCCAGAAAGCCATCACACGCTTGGATGAAGACCTCAGCACCCTGGGACAAGTCAGCAAGCTTTCTGAGACCCTCAGCTTTCCCCACCAGGTGTGAAGAATCTCCATCAATGAGTTGTCGAACAATAAACAGTAAAACTTGCACTTCCTGATCCCATGTAAAGCCAGAAAAGGATGCAATTGCTGCCTTCCGCAAGACCGAAAAGACATTCTCGCTTGGATTGGCCAATTCAAGGTCAACCCGACCTGATACCTGTCTTAAGGTCAGACAAGGGGAAGGATTTCTCCACCCAGAGAAATCCGTCTATAGCAGTGGTTCTCAACCTTCCTAATGCCACGACCCCTTAATAGAGTTCCTCATGTTGTGGAGACCCCCAACCATGGGGGTAGAGCAGCTGGGAAGTGGGAGGGAAGGGCGGCGGGAGACTTGTCGCAACCCCACTGAAAGGGTAGTTCGGCCCCCAGAGGGGTCCCGACCCCCAGGTTGAGAACCACTGGTCTATAGAATCTGCTGCCAGAAGAGGTGGGAGACAGCAACCAGCCTAGACAGCTTCAAGGAAAGGTTAGACAAATTTATGGACAACAGATGTATCAGTGGCTACTAGAATGAATGCCTAGGTGCATCTTTCAGGCTGCGGGGAGGGGGGGGGACAAGCAGGAGGCCTCTAAGGACATTTTCTGGGTTTCAAGAGCAGGAGAAGGTTTGCCCTTGCCTCTGCTTGAAATGCCCATGGGCATTTGGTGGGCCACTCTGTGAGATAGGATGCTGGACTGGATGGGCTGTGGCCTGATCCAGCAGGGCTCCTCTGAGGTTCTTATGGGCTGGATGGGCTGTGGCCTGATCCAGCAGGGCTCCTCTTAGGTTCTTATGGACCAGATGGGCTGAGGCCTGATCCAGCAGGGCTCTTCTTAGGTTCCTACGGACTGGATGGGCTTTGGCCTGATCCAGCAGGGCTCCTTGTAGGTTCTTATGGACTAGATGGGCTGTGTTCTGATCCAGCAGGGCTCCTCGTAGATTCTTATGGACTAGATGAGCTATGGCCTGACCCAGCAGGGCCCCTCTTAGGTTCTTATGGAAAGTTCAAGTAGCTTCATATGGATGAAGGTGGCCCCTGCCATAACTTGGGCAGGAAACTTTGCTGCCTTGAGTTTGCATAGAGTATTTTCCATTTCCAATTTTATCTGAAACAAACAAGATTTGAAAAGAACTTATGATTGGGTGGAATGCCAGTAGCACAACAGCACTTAGTTATTGGTTTGTATTTAACTTGGTTTCCAAGAATAAATTCCTTTATATTGCAGATTAAAATGTTAATATGAGATGTAAGAACGATAGAATACTTTAAACATTTATGAAAGGCATTTTGCCTCAGTGGTATAATAATGAAGGTTGTAAAGTTAATTTCCCTGCCGAGAATTAGGAACATTCCGCTATTTTCCTGTTGCACCGCTTTTTTGTGCGATATATGTAAAGATACTGTGTAAATTTTATTGTTTTTATTTTTACCAAAGATTTCCCATACTTTGGAGCCTTTTTAGCAATAAACAACAAAACTGGACTCTTCAAAAAAATTAGATGCCTTGCTTGTCACTCTCAGAAGATTGATTGACAGTGCCCAGAATTTGTGGTACAGTCAGACCCCCGTATCCACTGATCTGGTAACCACCGTTTCAATTTTCTGCAGTGACTGGTTCAGCCCCACCCCTCATGGGCACCAATAGGCCTCGGACAGACAGGAAACGGCCCAATATGGTGTGCGATTTCCCATAATGCCTTTGAAATCCCACAAGATTTCACAGGAATTATGGGAAATGGAGTGCATCTTGAGCAAGATTTCCCATGATTTCACTGGAATTATGGGAAATTGAGTGCATTTCCCGGTGTTTCCTATTATCCTCTGTTTACATTATCTGCGCTGGGGTCTGGAACATATCCCCTGCTGATACAGGGGTCTGACTGTACTGCAGTAGACAGTTTTCCAAAACCTGGGATGGTATCTCATACTGTGTGTTAGGTTTCCAAGCCAGAGTTGTTCCCCCGCCCCTGGGCTAAATTATCTATCCTAAAAAATCTGGGTTTGGTGTTTTGTTTTTTTCAGGGTTTGCGCCTAAGGAAATTGCTAACAATTGCTAACTATAGACAACCAAACAATCAGTTTATCAGCTCAGCTGGGGTAGGAATTTACCCCAAAAATATGCATAAGGGTTAAGATGCATTGAGGACCAATGCAATATTAAAAAAGAAAAGATGTGTAGGAATGTTTTAAAGAAATAATATTAAATAAAAAATGTCAGAGAAATAGCCATATTAGTCTAATTCAAAAAGTCCATCAAGGTAGTTAGTAGCACTTGGAGAATGGTCAGTAGCATGAGCTTTTGTAGTTACGTCAACTTCTTCAGATGCTAGGGGGCCCAGTGGGCACATCTACTTCTTCAGAAGCTAGGGGGCCCAGTGGGCACAACTACTTCTTCAGATGCTAGGGGGCCCAATGGGCACCTCTACTTCTTCAGATGCTAGGGAGCCCAGTGGGCACGTCTACTTCTTCAGATGCTAGGGGGCCCAATGGGCACGTCTACTTCTTCAGATGCTAGGGGGCCCAATGGGCACGTCTACTTCTTCAGATGCTAGGGGGCCCAATGGGCACGGCTACTTCTTCAGGTGCTAGGGGGCCCAATGGACACGTCTACTTCTTCAGATGCTAGGGGGCCCAGTGGGCATGTCTACTTTAGGTGCTTGGGGGCCCAGTGGTCCCCTTGCATCTGAAGAAGTAGACGTGTCTACAAAACCTCATGCCACCAACCCTTCTCTTGTTAGTCTCCAAGTTCTACTAAATACCTTGCTGGAGTAAATGAGAAATGTTTGCTCATCGCCGAGGTCCAGGGCGTTTCACCTACTAAAGTTCTTGCATCTATCCTCAGAGTTTGGACGATGTCATCAAAGATCTCATGTCTGCCATTCACCGTGAGCTCACCGAGAAGCAGTCACTTTCCTTCAGCATGTCTTTCCCTCCCAACAAGATGGAACTGACCGTCACGAAGGCCGACGGCACGGAGTCCTACCTCTTCGAGTTTCCCAACCCAGATGCGCGACAGAGCTTTGAACAAGCCTTCGAGGACACCAAGAAGAAACTAGGTAGCGTGCTTTGACAATTAGATCTTTCTGAGATGAGTAATTAAAATTAGATTGTAACAGTTTCCACAGCTTTGAAAGGCAGTTTGGCCACTGGGGAAGGGGCTGCTCAAGTTTACTGGTTCAAACCAATTTTTTTAAAGAATCACTTCCCAGCGGTTCTCACTCCTCAGTGCAATAACCTCACTTCTCAGTGTGGGAATTTCAAAAAATAAACTTATTTGCCAGTATACAGAAGCAACATCCCCCCTTCAGACCAGAACATAAGAACCTAAGAGGAGCACTGCTGGATCAGGCCACAGCCCATCTAGTCCAGCATCCTGTTGCACACAGTGGCCCACCAATTGCCCATGGGCATCTCAAGCAGAGACACGGGCAAACCTTCTCCTACTCTCAACTCCCAGCAAATGGCCTTTGAGGCATCCTGCTTGTCCCCCAGCCTAGAATGATGTACTTAGGCATCCATTCTAGTAGGCATTGATACATCTGTCCTCCATGAATTTGTCCAGCCCGTCCTTAAAGGCTGTTTGATGTTACCACCTCTTCTGGCAGCCGATTCCATAGACTGATGACCCTTTGGATGAAGAAATCCTTTGCCTTGTTGGATCCAGCTCTCCTACCCATCAGCTTCATAGATGCCTCCTGGTTCTAGTGTTGTGTGATAAAGAAGTGTTCTCTATCCACCTTTTCTATACCATGCATAATTTTATTTACTTCAATCAGGTCCCCTCTTAAACGCCATCTCTCCAGGCTGAAGCAGCCTAAATATTGCAGCCTGGTTTCATAAGGGAGGTGTTCCAGCCCCTTAATCATTCCGGTTCCCCTTTTCTGCACCTTTTCCAGTTCCATGATATCCTTTCTGAGGTCTGTTGACCAAAATCAACACACCTTCCTGCATAGTTTTTCACCTGCAGCCTCTCTTGGTAGCTCCCACTGGTTTTTAATTCTGTTTTGATGACGCATTGTTGTGTGAGCTCCCCAAATAACCTCTGATCTAGTTTGGTTACAACCCAGAAACTATAATTAGCATTTGCAACACAATACAGTACTTTCCCTCACACACACCCTCTCCAAAATTGCTAACATTATTAAATAAGTTTTGTGTGTATTTTTATTTATTCCTTGTTGTGAGGCATCCAGAGAACTTCAGGTTATTGGGAGGCTGTAGAGGTTTAGTCAATAAATTAGTAATGTTCCTTACAAAAAAGGGAAATAAAGGCCTGAACGTAGAAAACTAGCATGTCAGGTAGCCTTTTTTTCCTGCAAACTAGCTTTCTACATGCTCATTTTTCAAGTGTTATTTTGCTTTGGGGGATTATTCTGTCATTTGAGCCTTGCACTGTTTTATTTGAGTTACAGGAGTTCAGATAAATGTTAAAGAGATTATTTGCAAATTCTCTTTTCTTGTTTTACATTAGTTTCCCCACTTCTGCAGGGGAGAGCGGTCCCAGCTGGAGCAGATCCACTGTCCTGGAAAAAGGACATCTGTACTTAGATATGCTCTTCTGGTTAACAGGGCCTGTTCCATCCCACCCTGTGCCTCTCTGAAGCTTACACAGCCATCAAAGCCTGATGCCAGGGCTCTGATGCCCAGGAACTGAAGTTCCTGGCCTTGGGGGCCTAGGGGGACCCATTTCAGTGGAACAATTTGGTGTGTTGCTCAAATGCAACCCCCTGCTAAATTGAACAGGAAGATGTGTGCCCTTCAGCACACCTGTCTTGGCTGATCTAGCTGTTCTGGAATGGTGGTAGATCTAGAAAAACAGGCCTACCAGGCTCTTGACATAGGCAGCCATTTTGGCTGCCAATACTGGGTCACCCTCCAGTGTGAACAGAGCATATTAGCAGGGGGTATGGCCTCTATAGATGGCACCAGACTGTGAAAGACGGAGGCCCAGAAGATGGCCAGGCCCCAGTAAATGCGAAAAACAGCCTTGACCTCCCTCTCAAATAGGGATATGCACAAATATTGGAAATATTCATTATTCATACAAATTTGGACATTCGTATATGAATCAAATGTCCGGACATTGGTTTGTTCATTATTCAGCTACAATTGGATTTTCAATTTACAATATTCAATTTGTTATAAATCGAATTTGAGAATTGCATTCATGCACACCCTTACTCTCAAAGGGTTCAGTCCAAGGAACATGGTGCTCTGATTCTGCTACTCTGTGGCAGGATCAGGCATAAACCATACCCAAGTGACCTCTGTTTTCAGAAACAAAACTGCAAAGTTTTGCTCTTTGTCAGATCAGCGTTTCTTTCTAGCATCTTTTCGAAACAGACCGTGGCCCTTTCTGCACTGAGCCTTATTCCAAATTATATCCCAGAATTATATCATTTTTAATCTGAGCAGCTTAGCCAGCTCTTAGGGCTGTTGATGATCATTTGCACTGAAATAGAACGGGGCTGAATTTTCCGATAACCGGAATTATGTTACAGTGTTTTTGTTCGTTTCCTCTAAGCAGCTTCGAGCAAAAATTTCCTGGATCCTGATTTCCTGAAGGCAATTCCTATCATGAAAACAAGGAGTGGGATGCAAGTAAGTGAAACTGTACAGTTCTAAGTTCCTTCCAATGCTTTTTCTCTTGATTAACGTTTCAAACACTTTGTGGCTGGGAACCCAGAGTGCATTCACAGTTCTTGTCAGAAAACTGCAGCCTATTCGCACTTTGGCCTGTAGTGCATGATTACAGAGCTTCTGGGCAGTGGCATTCACACATTGAGGAGGCTGTTATGGCCTCCAGGCGCCCCCTGCCTTCCCAGAAGTTCCCTAATCATGCACTAGGTGTGGAACATGAAATCATGCTCCATACCTTTATCAGCGTTAACCAAAAGCTTACATGGCATGTCCAAGCAGAGGCCATCTGCACCTCTTCCAGTGCTCCGGGGTTGTCTGAGGTGCCATGCAAGCTCAGACGGCCATAGATGTGACTGCACATGTGCAGAGCATCAGTGTCATCATGGCAATGGTGCTGATACCCGTGCAGTCTTGCAGGGTGGCACCACCAAAATGGCAGTGTCCAGAAGAGGCAAGTATTTGATTGTGGAGGGCTAACGGCTAAAGTTGACTAGTGCTCCAAGTGTTAGTGCTAGTCGACATTGGTTCATTACACTCCTTTCTCATCTTGCAGTTGGGAAGGGTAGTGCAAAAAACGCCCCTGCACTGTGGATGAAAGCTCGACTCTCCTACCCATCTCTTAAACACAGAGGGTGATTGTGTTCATTCCATCCATCTGAACGGTGACCCTTTCTGCACTTACCTACCATAAGTCTGGATCAGAGGAACAGCCCGGCACACTGGTCTGGACCACAGGAAGACATTGGCTGGCTCAGTGCCATCTTTACCGATGGTGGTGATCCAGATAAGCCAAGCTGCAAGCTTTGTGGCCATCCAGGGCTAGGAATCATAGTTCCTCACCTTGGGGCCCCTGGGTGGTGCTTTTTGACAGTGCACCAGGAATACCTCTGAAAGACATCCCCAGTGGTCCTAAACATGGTATCCATGCTGTCTGGTTAAGGACTGCACTGGTCTCGTGGCAGAACCAATTAAATGGATCTACCCGTGATCCAGATAAAGGGAAGCCTTAAGGCTTCCCTTAAATCTGGATCATGTTCTTTCTGAAAAGCAGCCTGTTGCCTGCGCTGGAGGGTATAAAATCCTGCATGGTGTAGAAAAGGTGGATAGAGGAAATTTCTTTTCTCTAACACACAACACTAGAACCAGGTGGCACCATGTGAAACTGATGAGCAGGAGAGTCAGATCAGAGGGCCATTGGTCTATGGAATTTGCTGCCAGAAGTGGCAACAGCTACCAGCCTAGATGGTTTCAGGGAAGGGTTGAACAAATTTATGGATGACATATTTATCAATGGCTGCTAGAATGGATGCCTAAGTACATCTTTTAGGCTGGGGGACAAGCAGGATGCCTCTAAGGCCATTTGCTGGGATTTGAGAACAGAAGGTTTGCCCTTGTCTCTGCTTGAGATCTCCATGGACACTTGGTGGCCCACTCTGTGTGACAGGACGCTGGACTAGATGGACTGTGGCCTGATCCAGCAGGGCTCCTCTTAGGTTCTTATAGACTAGATGGGCCGTGGCCTGATCCAGCAGGGCTCCTCTTAGGTTCTTATAGACTAGATGGGCCGTGGCCTGATCCAGCAGGGCTCCTCTTAGGTTCTTACAGACTAGATGGGCCGTGGCCTGATCCAGCAGGGCTCCTCTTAGGTTCTTATAGACTAGATGGGCCGTGGCCTGATCCAGCAGGGCTCCTCTTAGGTTCTTACAGACTAGATGGGCCGTGGCCTGATCCAGCAGGGCTCCTCTTAGGTTCTCATGTTCTTATGCAGTGGGAATGGTCTATTCTGGGCCAAGCCCTGCACCAGTTTCTAAGCTCACGGGAGGAGGCCTTTGAGTGTTCCTGTCCTTTGGAGAAGGGCCGTATGGATTTGTCATTCTCCGTTGCTTTGCCTCCCTTCCAGTTCTCCTGTGCCTCCCCCAGCCACAACAACCCAGAGAACACCTATGAGGTCTGGGTGTGTAACAGCGACGGCTACGTCGGACAGGTGTGCCTGCTCAGCGTCAGGAAGGAGCCCCTGGTGGAGGCCTGCATTGCCGTCTGCTCTGCCAGGATCCTCTGCGTCGCCTCAGTGCCAGGACTCAAGCGAGTGTACAGGTAATCCAGAATGGACCTTAAAAGCTCATCCAGCCCAGGCAGGAGATGGCTTCCCCCCTTAGCCTGAGTTCCCTGAAACCCGTGAATTGTGCACCTCTGTTCTCAACTTCTGGAATCCCAGAAGTAATGAGTACCCAACGCCCAATACAAAGGTGCGGCCTACCCTTCCCTCCCTTGACCGCTGTCTGTTTTCTTCTTGCCCAGGGAGCGTCCTGAGTCTCTAACCAGCCCGTCCTCAGAACCCGCCCAGACAACGCTGGAGGAGTCTGGACCACAGCCATGTTTGCACATCTCCATCTCTGGGTCTTCCCTGGAGCTCTCTGAGCCCGTGGACAGCGCCAACCGGGAACTGGTCCCCTTCGACAGTGACGACACGGACGACGAGTCTTCGCCGAGCCCGTCCAGTACCCTCCAAAGCCAAGCCAGCCATTCTACCATCTCGTCCAGTTTTGGAAGTGAGTTGGACCAGCTGGCCCATTTGGTTCCCCCGTGGAGGCTTCATGTCGTCAGGTTAAGGCAGTGGTGCTCCAGATGGTGCTGAACAGCAGCTTCCTCCGTGCTGACCTGCCCTGGTTGGTCAGCGGAGGTCCTCCTGGTTGTACCACCACCTCGGTTAAAGGGACCCGGGATAAGCCCTTCTCAGTGGTGCCCCCCCCCCAGATTACGGAATAATCTCCCCCATGAGTGTGTCACATTTTGGTTCCCTCTCAGAGGCTTAACATTGTGAGGTTAAGGCAGTGATGCTCCAGGTGTTCCTGAACAGCAACTTTGCCCATGTTTACCTGCCCCTGTCATACGATCTGCAGGGGAGGTCCTCCTGCTTGTAGCTAAAGGGACCCAGGACAGGGCCTTCTCAGCAGCGGCCCCCAGACCATGGAATAATCTCCCTCCAAGGTGTGTCAGGCTGCTTCACTTTATAAGTTCAGAAGATCTACCCTGGCCTTTAGGGAACCTTGCAGAGGTGAATCACAGACCAGGACCCTTTCTGTACTTGGCCTTATTCTGGAATTTATCTCAGGATAGGGGTCTGCTAGCCACATTAGCATGCAGATAGCAGGTCCCTATTCCGAGACATATTTCAGAATAAGGTCAAGTGCAGGAAGGCCCCAGATTTTGATCTGACCTGGAACAACAAATCTCTGTTGATTTCATGAGGGCAATACTCAAGGCCTCTAAGTCTTTAGGGAGTGGATTTCCATTTCATTCCAAATTTAAAACAAAACCTGTATAGAAAGGGTGCTTTGTTTCAAATTCAGACTTACCAAAATGCTCCGTTTTGAACCAAAACGTTCTGCACGTCTCTAATATATTTCTTATTTGCAGATGAGGAGATCCCAGGCTCTAAGGATGTGACCGCAGAGACAACCAGCTCAGAAGAGGAGCAGGATCCAGCAGGATTCCTTTCCATTGCCAGCACATTTGCCCCAAACAGTGAAAGCCCAATGGATGGCCAAGCTATGAGACGCTCCAGCCGAGGTTCATTCACCAGAGGAAGCCTGGAAGATCTACTGAGTCTGGATCCAGAGGCCTATCAGGGGTCCATGTGGCTGGGAACAGAGGATGGCTGGTAGGTGAACTGTGTCTTAAAATCCCAGTGTCCCATGGACTCTACTGATTCCACCACCCCCATGAAGCCGGCTGGGTGACCTTGGTCTAGTCACAGCTCCCTTCTGAGCTCTCACAGCCCCACCTACCTCACAGGATATTCTGTTGGGGGGAGAATACAAAGGTTGTCAGCTGCTTTGAGTCCCCTTAAATGGGCAAGAAAAGCAGAGTAGAAAAGCCAACTCTTCTTCTTCTGTTCAAAATGCCTTCTAGAAATTTTCATTCAAGTAAGCTGGATTTTCAACAGCTCGCTAGAATGGAGACGCTCACCACCTTTGCAATATGTCAAGCCAGACTATTATATACCTCTTCTGGTTTCAAGTTCTGCATTTCTCCTGGCACAAAGAGGGAATCAGAAAAATTAAATTGGTGAGAGGTAACCAGGGAGGATGCCCTTACATGTCTTAATAAACCAAGGGCCTATTTGTACTTACAAGCCTAGTGTGGTATAACAACACCATACTGGGCTGGCAAAGACCCAGTGTGGCAGCGACCGTTTGCACTTTGAGTGCTGAAGCAGCCTTGTACTGGGCCAGCAGCACTCAAAGTGCAGATGGGCAGGGCAGGCTAGATCGCCATGGCAACATCCAAGGCAAAATCCTGCACATTCTCTTGCAAGGATGAGTCCTAAGGTCTATTTGCATGTACCTTACTGAAGTAGTTGCAGACACTCTAGGGGGTGTCGCTTCACATGTTCTTCTAGAGCATCCACGAGGAAGAACAATTAGTTTTTCTACCCCACTTTTCTACCCCACTCAAAGTGGCTGACAAACCTTCTGTTCTTCTGCCCACAACAGAAAACCCTGTGAGGTAGGTGGGGCTGTGAGAGCTCAGAAAGGGAGCTGTGACTAGTCGAAGGTCACCCAGCTGGCTTTGTGGGGGAATGAGAAATCAAACTGGTGACTACGAGATATGAGTCCAGCACACTTACCACAAGACCAAACCAGTTTATCTCCAAGCTGCCCTGGTTTTCAATAGCTACCCTAACCCATCCACAACTTGATTGGAAACAGCTGGTGGAGCTTATGATCAGCAGCATTTGAACCCCTCACGTTGTCACAAGAGTTGCCTTGGCAATCTGGCCTGCCTGGGCCAGACCATCTGCACTTGAAGTGCTGGTGTTCCAGTTGGCGACCGCACCAGCACTTGAAGTGTGGACAGACATCTCCCTCCGCACTTGATCTTAACGTCAGTGGAGCAGTATTATTATACCATGCAGCTGAGGAAAGCACAAACAGGCCTCTACAGCAGGGTTTCCCAAACTGTGGGTCGGGACCCACCTCTAGGAAATTTAACTGTATTTGAAATAACTTTTTTGATGTAATTATTTAATTAAGTAATTAAAAAATTGTATTAAAACTTTGTTTGTTATTTGAAAAATCCTTTATTCATATTGGTAAGGGTTAAATTTCCTAGAGGTGGGTCCCGAGTTGGTAAACTTATATTAGATGGGTCGTAGCCCAGACAACTTTGGGAACCACTGCTCTACAGCGTGAAATATTGCGTCCGCATTGGAGTTACAGAAATAATTTCTCCAGCCAACTTCACAGCGTTTCCATAAAACATAGTAAGACCCAGGAAGTTACAGGGTGCAGTGAGTTTATCTTGTCCGCACCAGATCACCAGCCAGCGATCTGGTTATCACTCCTACTTCTTTTCTCTTTGGGTTGCAGCATCCATGTCTACCAGTCATCAGATAACATCCGCAACAGGAAGAACAGCATGAAGATGCAACATTCGGCTTCCGTGACCTGCATCTTGTAAGTGCTGAACGTCTTCTGAACTGCACTGCTTAGCAGGGAGGGTGGAATCCTGCACCCCAAAAAACCTCAGCTTGCAGTCATCAGCTGAGATGGCAGAGGCGGCCAAAGATTGTTTTCAGGGCTCAGGCAGTGGAGGCTTTAAGATCCCCTCCCCACACGTGGCAAATGGTACTGCCTCTCACGGGAAGCCCCCTGTGGCCTGAGATCCCTTTGGGTTGCACCACTGACATCCAGGGGTGTGCACAAGTGCATTTTTGACATTCGATTCGTAACAAATCAAAAGTTTGAAAATCCATATGTGTACAAATAGATCACATTCAAATGTGGTAAAGTTCTATTTGATACTAATCTATTTGTACATATTCACATGAATATTCTATATTCTATTAATACGTATCTGATACGAATGAATACGTATCCATAACATATTCACACTCTGAAAATGTCAAATCGGACCTGAATCCATTTTTAATCTGCTGTCGATCCATGAGGCCGTTCCCATTACAAGCTTAAAATGGTTTCAAAACAGTTTCGATCCTCACAGTCCCCACATCAGGTTGGGTTAACACGCTTTTTGCATGTTAAATCGCCTCAAAGCGTTGTAAATAAAACACTCATTTCAACAGGTCTCGCTCCGGTTCTTGCATTTTAAATGGTTTACATTTCTTACTGTGGGAACAGTACCGTTGTAGTGGGATAAGAATGCGTGTTTAGGGTTTCCCTCCCCCAATAGCACTGTAGGAACTCCCCGCCCTTTTCACGTCAAAAATTTTGCGGGAGGAGGAACCCCAAGAGAGAGGGAGTGGGCACCGTGACTGGCAAGGGGCGGGTGCCTTTCCTTGCGCGGGCACCTGTGAGGGAGGGGGTGTCAGCGGCGGGCAAGCACCAGAGCGGCGGAGGCAGCAGCAGGAGAGCGAGAGACCGTGTGGCAGCGGCGGTAGCTGACCATCGCTTGGTCCCCGTCGCCGCCAGAAGGAAGGAGGGAGAACGAGAGGCCACGTGGTGGCGGTGGTAGCTGACCATCGCTTGGTCCCCGTCGCCGCTGCCGCCAGAAGGAAGGAGGGAGAACAAGAGGCCACGTGGTGGCGGTGGTAGCTGACCCTTGCTTGGTACCGGAAGAAGGAAGGGAGGGAGGAAGAAGGGGGTTGTGCGCCACCCTCTTGCCTCGCCTCAGGATGGTCGCCTGGGGTGTGTGTGGAGATACCCTTTCCCAAATGAAGTTTTCAAGTGTTTTCAGAATCGGGATCGAACACGATTAAAGTTGAAAGTAATGGGATCAAGCAAATTCGTGTTTGCGTCCGGTTCTTTTATTTCGGTTTAGGAAAACCGTTTTAAACTTGTAATGGGAACGGGGTCCATGTCAAATGCAATGCGGATCCATTCCAGGTGTGACTGCCACTCCATTTTCCACATCCCCAATCTAACGAATGTCCGAACTATTCATATGAATGTCCAGAAACATTTGTATTCGTATGAATGTTAGTATACGATTATTGTAACATTCGATTCAAGTACAAATGTCCAAATTTGTACAAGTTTGTATGAATAAATTTGCACAAATAACGAGTGTTACAAATATTTGTGAACATCCCTACTGACATCACTGCATGGCCATGACCCAGCCCCAAGCTGCCGTACCTCCAACAGGCTCTGAAAAAGGCGGGTGGGGGGGGGGGTGTAACCAGGAGCAGGGAGCACTGAGTGAGCCTCTTGCGTGGTGATCAGTTTGATCTCATGAAAGGGCCACGTCTGCCTCAGGTGCCTTATAACAGCATCTTCTTCACCCAATATCTAATTTCTAGGCTTTTTAACATTTGCCTGTATACTTCTCCAGCACGGGGTCCACCTTGTGCATGCTAGAGCCGGCCACAGGGGGCCACAACCCCTGCTAGTCCCACTCCTTCTGCACTGAACTGAGCATGGCCTGAACTGTGTAGCCAGAACGGCCACCTAGACCAGATACGCGTACACCTTTTTTAAGGTGGTCAAGCAGCCCAAGAGACATGAGGAAGGGCGCATGCCTCTGTGGGCCGATTTAGCAGGGGACCCATTTTAGTGGTGCACAAAAGTGCGTTGTTGGAATGGTTCCCCCACACTCTCTGACGCTAGGAAATTTAGTTCCTAGCTGTTGGAGGCTTGACTCCAAGGATTGCGCCATCTTCAGAGCCAGCGTGGGCTCTGTCACAGAAGAACCATTCAGGCGCAAAAAGTTTGTTCCAGGACCAGGTCAGTAAGTGTGGAAACGCCCTCTGAGGCTTATTTTCAGGGAGTCAGGGTAGATGCCTCGACTGGAGAAGCTGACGCTTTGCTCAGGCGGAAGCAAATGCATCTTTCAAGAATCATCTGTCCCATGTTTAAGTTGTTATTGTCATTTGTTGCATTTCTGTCTCACACTGCAAAATCCATTGCTGTCCCTGCAGATATCTTGACAACCAGGTGTTTGTCTCGCTGGCCAATGGAGAGCTTGTTGTCTATCAGAGGGAACCAGGTAATGCGTCTCAATGAGTCGTTTCTTTTAAGGGACGGCCTATAGCCTAGGGGTCACCATGGAGAAGGCCCTCCCACAGGTTCCCACATCTTTAGTAAATGTTCTCCCAGTTGTCATCTATAAGATAGATATATAGGTGCCATTATACCTCTTCATCAGTCTATGGTGAGGCCACATTTCAAATGTTGTATACAGTTCTGAGGCCTTTTCGCACTATGGACTCTAGTGAACAATTAGTGAACATCTGGCGAAGAGCAGCCGCACATGGAGTATGTTACAGCCTCCAAGCATGTCCACCCTCCACACATTAACCAGTGGTAATCAGAGACTTACCTTACGTGTCTGAGGAGCAACCGTTTGCTCTTCTTCCGGGGTTCCTGAGTTGTTTGAGGTGCCGCGCAAGCGCATTGGCACCTCAGACAACCATAGATGCCACTGCAACTGCGCAGAGCGTCCGCGTCATCAAGGCGACGGCGCTGACACACATGGAGTCACAGAGGGTCCCGCAGCCAAAATGGCGGCGCCCAGAGGGGGACCAGGCTCCGGATCTAATAAGGCAAGTACCGTATTGGATTGCAGGGGAAGGGAACAGCCAAAGTAATAGTGCTCCAAGTCCAAGGGCTAGTCAATGTTGGTTCATCGCTCTCCTTTCCTGTCCAGCAGACGGGAAGGGAAGTGCGAAAACACCCCTGGTCGCCACACCTCAGAAAAGATATTGTGGGACTGAAAAAGATGCAGAAAGGGGTAACCAGATCAAGGGGCTGGAACACATCTAGGCCTTTTCAGCCTTGAAAGATGGTCTTTAAGAGGTGACCTGATTGAAGTATATCGAATCATGCACAGTGTGGAACAGTTGGATAGAGCGTTCTCTTTCTCTGTTGCACAAAACTGGAATCGAAGGGGCATTCTATGTAGCTGATAAGCAGGAAAGGTAGTAGGACTGACAAAGGGAAGTATTTTTTTCACATGGGATCATTGGTCTATGGAATTTATTATCAGACATGGTGGGGACAGGAGCCAGTCTGAATGGCTTTTAAAAAGGCAAATTTGTGGAGGACAGGTGTATCAGTAGCCACTAGAATGGATGCCTGGGTACCACCTCCAGGTTGAAAAGACAGACAGGAGGTCTCTTTTCAGGGAGTTGAGAGCAGGTGAAGATTACACCTTGAGATGCCTAGAAGGACGGGTAGGCCACTGTGTGGGACAGGATGCTGGACTAGAAGGGCTGTGGCTCCTCTTAGATTCTTATGGACTAGGTGGGCCATGGCCTGGTCCTCCAGGGCTTCTCTTATGTTCTCATGCTTGATGTTTCTGTACTTGGTACATGGGATCCCAGGTTTCTGTCACCTCGGGCCTATTCGGTCCTAGGCCTCTGGACCAGAGGTGTACCAGAGCTGTCCTATTTGCATCCCAGAGGCCTAAGTGTGAATAGGCCCCTCATTTCCACCCCACCATATCCTCTTCCCTGTCTAGATGAAGGCCTCAGGTGCTAAGGAGAAGCAAACAGACTTCTTTGTGTCTTCCATTCCTTGTAGGACACTTCTGGGACTCTCAGAACTCCAAATCTCTAGCTCTTGGCTCACCAGGCAGCCCTGTAACTAAGATGGTGGCTGTGGGCGGGAAGCTGTGGTGTGGATGCCAGAACCGGATCATCATCCTCAATCCGTCCTTGCTGCAGCAGGAGGTATGATGGGCTCTCATGAAAAGCAGAGGCCGTTCACATTTGCAGATGTCACCCGGGTGTATCAGAGAGTCTGAGCAGTGATTGGCAATGCAATGAGAATCACCTCTTGTGTGGACCAGCCTCAGCAGGTACATGGCTGTGATCTGGCTTCCTCTCCAGTGGTCCTCAGCTTTGGTCCCCAGAACAACTCCTTCGTATGCCTTGCCTTGGCTACAGGCACTGGGGTCTCTGGGATCATGTGGAGGTCCAAGGTTGAGACGTCTGTGCTAGTCTCCACTAGTTTTCCGCCCTCAATGTACAGTATTTTTGACTTCAGTGCCCAACAGCTACAGCTTCCTTTCTCTAGAACATCTGGAAACATCAGGCTGGAAAGGTCAGCCTAGCTGTAGCTGGTTTAAAGACTGCCTTGGGCAAATAGCATTGGACAGAAGAGGTGATGGTAACAATCACCCTGGCTAGCTTTAAGAAACAATTAGAAAAATCCATGGAGGACAGGTTCTATCAATGGCCACTAGAATGGATGCCTAGGGACCATCTCCAGGTTGGGGAGACAGGCAGGAGGCCTCTAAAGGACATTTGCTGGGGCTCAAGAGCAAGTGAAAGATTGGCCTTTGTCTTCTGCTTGAGATGCTCAGAAGCAATTGGTGGCCCACTGTGTGAGATGGGATGGTGGACTAGATGTGATGTGGCCTGATCCAGCAGGGCTCCTGTTACGTTCTTATGGCTTTAACCACCATCAGTCCAAACCAGCTCAGGGTTTATTTGGGGAAGAAATGCTGGATGAAAGAGCTTGGTTCCTGTCTGTGCTCCACCAGGATTCAGCCTGGTTTCTTGCGTCTCATCTGCAGCACACATTCCACGTCGGACCAGACAGCAATCGGAGTGTCACCTGCATGGTGAACTCCAGCGTCGGCGTCTGGGTCAGCCTGCAGGGCAGTGCCCAAGTGAGGCTTTACCATCCTGCCAGCTGCGATCAGTTGGCAGAAGTTGATGTCACCCCTCCGGTCCACAAGATGCTGGCAGGTAAGTCTGGGGGGTTCCATGAGGCTTGCAAAATGAGTAAGGGGAGTGTTTTAGAAAACTCCAGCTAAGTGAGTTTGGTTCTGATGCTCCCAACCAGAGTAATGGGTAAGAAGAGTGGGGTAGAGAAGCCAACTCTTCTTATTCTTCTATTCTGAAGAAGGCTGGGATACAAAAATTCTATCCTTGCCTTTCTATTTCACCTTGCAGTGGGGAAGAGTCATATTCTCCCAATAGACAAGCAAGGCCAGGACACTTTAGGTGTCTGGGTGGTCCCACTGGTGGCAGAAGCAAAGGAATTTAGTTCTATGAATTTTCGCGGCCTTGCTAGATTGATGCATGCCTATCACAGAGGCAGGAAGAGGAATGAGAACATGGGCTCTATTAAGAGGGCTGAATTAACAGCCCTGCAGCAGGTGACCCAATATTCTTAATATAGTTCTTGTTGTCATCTTGCTGGAGGAGATGACTCATTGGAATATGATGCCACATCACAAAATAAGTATCTTTGGTTCTTCTTGGCATCATCCTATGGGCTTCTCTGGATGAATAGTGGAAGGCAGAGTCTGCATGTGTGAAATGAGCAAAATATCTGGGGTTTCATGGGCTTCAGGGAGACGTGGCGATGTTTGCACAGGTTGCTGGTGGCCTCCAAGTCCCTTGCTGTGATGTTCAGAAAAAGATAATCCCAGCAGAACCCTGTGGCTAGAGTTAGATTAGTATCTGGATAACATTAACACGTGCTAGGAATGTGCACAAATAGTTGAATGCATTTAAAATGATCAAATTTGAATAGACCCAAAATTTGAAATTTGAATTGAATTTAAGGACATTCTATTCTAATTAAAATTAAAATAGAATTTGCACCCCTCCCGAACCCTCACCCAGCCCACGTTACCGGGAATGGCATTGGGACAGGCAAGGTTCTATCTCAGACCGTCCCCGGTCCCATGCATGGCCAAACAGCTTGCATGGGGATGCGGCCATAGAGTCTGTTTTTGTTCTTATTCCAAACATTCAGCGAGGCATCTCTCACATAATGATTTTTAAAAGCAGGGTTCACTTTGACCTTATCATACCGTAAGTAACTATGCCAACCATATCTCAGATCCTGTCCCCCAATTTGTAACCGTCTTTTATCTGCCGTCCAATTTAAAGCAACAAGCCATGTGATACATTTTCACACTTGGGATTCCCATTCCTTCTCTTTGTTTTGGATCTTGCCTCAGTTTAGACCTTAGCCTAGGTAATTTTCCTTACCAGATGAATTTAGTCAAGTCTTTCTGCCATTGATTAAAAACCTTTTCATTAACTGTTACTGGTAACGTTCGGAAAAATGGCGTCCTGTCCAGCTCCGCTGGTAGGCCTCAAGGTCTACCAGTGAGTTACTGGGGTTGGCCCAAAACAGAGGGCCACGTGTTGGAAGACTGCATCCCCACATTCTGGGTCATGGGGGACCATTTTAGTGGTGCGACAGAGAGCACTGCCAAAATGCCCCCCTACCCCCCAGGAACTCTGAAAGCCAGTTTTTGCTCCTGGTCTTCAGAGGCCCCAATGGCAACTTCAACCTGACTTCTCCTTTGGGGCTGGGACCGGAGGCGCTGCCCCACGGTAGAAGAGGGCTTGCGGCAGGACGAACTGTCCTCGGATAGGAGAGGTAAGTGTGAATACAGCATTAATCCAAGCACATGTTTTAACCGCTCTGTTTTCCCATGGGTCGCAGGCTCTGACGCCATCATCCGTCAGCACAAGGCCGCTTGCCTACGGATCACTGCCCTCCTGGCGTGCAAGGACCTGCTGTGGATAGGTACCAGTGCAGGTGTAGTCCTGACCCTCTCCATGGTGGCCTACACGTCCTCCTTGAAGACCTCGCCTCTGCCCGTTGGCCTTTCGCAGGGACACACCGGCCACGTGCGGTTCCTCACGTCCATCGAGCTCCCAGAAGGCTTTGATGTCCTTTTCCCTTTGCCCAGGGATCCAGGTGAGTTAGAGTGAGTTGGGCAGAGGTGCACACCTGAGGAATATGGAGGGCTTTTTGGTACTTCCTGTAAACAGGAGAAGAATGATAAGGCTCCTTTGTTTGTGGAAGACTGAGTCCAAACCCATAGAATCATAGAGTTGGAAGGGACCTCCAGGGTCATCAAATCCAACCCCTTCTCAGTGCAGGATTCCCTAAATCATCCCAGACAGATGTAGGTCCAGCTTCTGCTTGGAGACCTCCAGTGAAGGAGAACCCACCACCTCCCATGGCAACCTATTCCACTGACTGATCGCCCTCACTGTCAGGAAATTTCTCCTAATATCTCATCTGCATTGACTCCCTTGAAGTTCCATCCCGTTGTTTCCAGTCCTCCCATCTTGTGCAAGTGAGAATAGGGACGATCCCTCTGCACTGTGATGGCCCTTCAGATACTTGAAGACCACAGTCATGTCTCCTCTCAGTCTTCTCTTCTGTAGGTTAAACATTCCTAGATCCTTCAACCTTTCCTCATAGGACATGCTTTCCAGAGCACGCACCATTTTGGTAGCCCTCCTTTGGACTTTCTCTGGTTTGTCAATGTCCTTTTTAAATTGGGGTGCCCAGAATATTAGCCCACATCAATACAAGTGAAAAATGATGTGCTCTGCAGAAGTTAGGCTTATTTCTATCCTGCACGTCTTTAATCCATGCAGCCAAACCATAAATGGAATTGCTCTGATTTCTACTTAAGGTTTTATTTTATTTTTGCCCCCTTTGGGGATGGTGTTTTCCTAAGGGTGACAAAATGTACTAGATGGTCACATTTTTCAAACTGCACACAGGAAATACATATGCCCTTGGCTGGGGTAGAAAGTTACTTCAGCAATAATGGCGAGGGTTAAACTCTTCACTGAGTTTCCCGTCCAGATTCTTGTAACATCTGTCATGTCGGACGCCGTGGTTTTCATAGGCTTATTCAACAACTGGGGTTGCGTGTTTTCCACCGCACAATAGCCGAGTCAAGTTTCTGGCCAATAATACCAGTAATTATTGTATTTTTCATTTGTTTGTTTGTTTGTTTGCTTTCTGAACATGTTTTTCACCCTTGTGGCTACCACAGTTAACTTCAAACCACACCTTTGCTATGCTGTTATCCATGTATCTTTGCAAATCACACATAGTGTGCACGTTTGATTGCAACTGAATTTGGGTTAGCTTGGTACAAAAAGGAATATTCATTCATTCATTCATTCATTCATTCACTCCCTTCCTTCCTTCCTTCCTCCCTCCCTCCCTCCCTCCCTGGGCTAGTCCCAGCTCTTTTCTGAGCTCTCACAGCCCCTCCTACCTCACAGGGTGTTTGTTGTGAGGAGAAGAACGGAAAGTTTGTCAGCCGCTTCGGGTCCCTTTAAATGAACAAGACAAGCCAACTCTTCTTCTTCTCTCCTAGGTGCAGAAAAGTCCAATGACTTGGAGAAGCGAGACTCCACGAGGCACCGGTCTTCGAAGTCCAAGCTACTTGTGATTAGCGGTGGCGACGGGTACGAGGACTTCAGACTCGCCAACAGCAGCGAGACAGTTGGGCGGGACGACAGCACAAACCACCTCCTCCTCTGGAGGGTTTGATCAGCCTGAGGACGGAGAGGGGTGCCTCTAGGGAAGGAGGGGGGGAGGAAGAGAGGGAGGGAGGAAGAGAGAGAGAGAGAGAAATCCAGTTCTGTCCTTGTTGTTCACACATCTATGTGTACCGCTAGTAGCTGTGCCTCATCTCCCATCTTGAGTGTCTCGCCCGTGCGGCCATCTTCTGAATGGGCTGCGTGAGGAGCAAACATCTAGAGAGGGTTTGCCTTGAGGACTCGGCGGCGTCTCCTCCTCCATGCTGCACGGCTTGTGCTTGCTGCTGTGTTTGAATGTCAGGCCGTGCGCACGTGTGGACGTTCCGAGGAGGGGGGCGCATCCTGACGCACAGTCCCGCCAGAAGGTTCCAAGAGGGGAAGAGAGAGAGATCAGTATCGGGATCCGGACCTCCCTTAGGAAGGACCGAGGCCTGCTTGATAAAGAAAGCCCCAGCCGAACGGAAGGTTGTCTCCATTTGGCCCGCAGAGGCCTCGTGCTCCAACCACGGCTAGGCCGCCTTCCCAGTAAACTGTCCGTAACGATCGGTGGGTACCCCCTTCGTGGCCCGTGATGTCAAGAGACTCCGCTTAGCCTTACAGTTCCGTTCTGTCCGCTTCGCAGTCACCGAGCAAGCCTCCCTAGCCGTCTTCTTGAGAACCGGCAGCAGCCCGGAGTTAGCTGACGCACTGGCCCTCATCCCAAGGGCGCAGATAACGTCCGCCTGGGCTATGCGCGTGCGTGTCACTTTAAAAATATATCTATAAATAACTTTTTATTTATTGTTGACTGAAGTGAGGAGGTGTTCTGGAAGGGAGGCGCCTGCTCCCATGGTCTCTTGGCGGCTGTCAGGGGAGCGAAAGAGGGTTGGGGCGCTCAAGTTGCCGCAAGCAAAGGTGCCATTTTGTGGAAGCCGTAGGCCGGCACCTTCAGAACTTACCACCACACGTTAACCTTGGAACTGTGCACAGTGCCTAAGGTACATCCTGCTGCTCATGACAGCCACTGTCCGTGGTAGTGGCAAGACCAGGCAGGTGAGAGGCTGTGTGCCCGCAGTGGCTGAGGTGGAGACATTTTGTTCTCGCTGGGGTCTGTGGGGGACGGAGGTGGTGGAGACCAATGACTGGGATAGAATGTGAGGGGCTGAGCATAATTAATGGAGCAGAATTTCCCATGAATCCCGCACAGGCCTCTAAGCGGTCCCGAGGCCTTCATGCAGGGCTGAACGAGGCCTCCTGGTTGTCACGGCAACCAGGTCCCATGGTGGTGAGGACAGAGAGCGCACCAGAGCGGTTGGCGGATTACGTTAATCTCACAGTCATCTACTTTGTATGGTATTTATGTTTTGCTTCCTAAACTCTTGCCCATCTGGTGGGGGGGGGGGGGAGACGGAGGGAGTCTGTGGGCGAGACAGGTAGCGGCACTTAATTCTCACTTTCAGGTTCCGCCAAAGAGCAAGAAGAAAACAAGCAGGTAAAAGAACTGGTTGCTTTGGCCTGTGAGGGCAACATGTCTTACCGCAGAAGGAAACAAGAACTTAAAGGACGTAGGGATGTGCATGAATATAACATTCAGTATTCGGACAGATTCGGACGTTTGTTGATGAATCGAATGTTACAACATTCAGACATTCACATATCTATTTGTACGAATCTTTCAGAACATTCGTGAACCAGGGAGGTGGGAAAGCGGCTACACCAGTCACATCTGCAACAGATCCAGAGTGCATTTGACATGGATTGAGAGTGAATTCAAAGTGGATTCGGGGCAGATTTGACGCTTTCAGAGCGGATATGTTATGGGATACATATGCGATATGTATCCCATAGCATATCCGCTCTGAGAAAGCGTCAAATCCGCCCCGAATCCACTTTGAATCTGCTCTCAATCCATTCGTATCGTATTTTTGTATTCATTCCTATTTGTACGCATTTGTATCGGATACTTGTATTCATTCGTATTGGATATTTGTACAGATTTGTACAAATACATTCATATCGAGTAGAATCCTATCACATTTGCAGGGCATCTATTTGAATGATTACAATTTTTCCAACATTCAATTTGAAAAAACAAAACAAAACACCATTTGTGCACATCCCTAAAGGAAGGGCATCTTGAAGTTAGGTTGCCGCCACGGCTGTTGGAGGGCATTTTGGACGTGGGCGTGAGGGCAGAGAAGGCAGAGAAGGCAGCTGGCACGGGGGACCACCTAGCTGTCTCCTGTTGCTGAGACTTCTGCAAGAATCACTGCACTTGGTGGATCTTAGCCTGATCCAGCAGAGCATAACTGCTTTAACTGCCTGAGAAAGGGTGTGCAAAACCTGTCTCAAGTTTTCCCTTTGCTCCAGGGCCCGGTTTGCAACCCGGACTTCATCTAAGAAGGGTGTGGCCATTTCAAGTGCCCCATGAGGCATTCAAACCAGTGTTTTGCACGCTACTATTGCTTGATCCTGCGCATGTTTACGTGGAAGAAAATAACAGCGAATTTAAGGTTGTTGACCTCCATTTAAGCCTGGGATTGAATCCTTGCATTCTTGGTATAATAAGGATCCTGTAATTAAATCCATAATGCCATAAGATGTGGAGAGCTTGAGAGATCCCAAGACTAAGCACTCTAGATTTGTGTATTTAGGAGCAGGGCACCAGGCAGAGAACGTGCACTTCACCCAGGATGGGAGCCGCTCCATCCCTGAAATAGCAAGCCCAAGTGGGATAGAGGGGGATGAAGAGGTGAAACACTGTTCTGTGTGTCCAGTCATCTTGAATCTCAGCATCTCTGTGTTCATTCCTCTTCCATACTCAAGGAGGCAGCCACTGCTCTGGAACCAATAGTAAGGGCCTCAAAACTAGAGCCGGAGAAGTTTGTCCACATCTGGAATAGCATTTTTAAAAAAATTCTTATTTAACAAACAAGCTGAAGTTGCCGACAAGGTACGTTTTAACGTTTTATGCCACTTTAACCATCATCAGGAGGTTCTTTCTTTCTTTCTTTCTTTCTTTCTTTCTTTCTTTCTTTCTTTCTTTCTTTCTTTCTTTCTTTCTTTCTTTCTTTCTTTCTTTCTTTCTTTCTTTCTTTCTTTCTTTCTTTCTTTCTTTCTTTCTTTCTTTCTTTCTTTCTTTCTTTCTTTCTTTCTTTCTTTCTTTCTTTCTTTCTTTTTGTGGCGTACACAGGAACCACAAGAGTGCAATTGTGTGTTATTCAGCACACTTTGTATCCCATTTTTTCCAGGCCTTGCATGAGGTTAGCTGCTCACACAGGATACCCCTACATGTGAAAGGATATGATTGGAGACAAATTCTGGCAATGACTTTGCTAGTTTTTACCGCTTCAGAGCCAGCCTGTCTGGAACCGAGTTGATGTTCCGCCCATTAGTCATGTTTGTATTGTCAAGCTCAGGAGGTGCTTGGCCTTCGAGGTCAGATAGCTTGCAAACAAAGAGATCTAGCATGGGACATTTAGCGTGGGGAAAACAGAAAATGAACATAGGGTCGTTTTGTATCCCAATTGTTTGTTCCCTGGTGGCATACAATGTGCAGAGTTCAGTGCATGGATGTTCTACATCATGTGGAATTTCAGGACAAAGACTGATAATCAGTATCACTTGCCCTCTTTCAGGCACTGTTATCCGTGTCTTTTTAATGAACTGGATTTGAACTTGCTTATAAGACTTTTCCACACTTACCTGCTGAAGTGAACTAAGGCATTTGCTGGGCCACATCTTCTGCACTGGGATGCCACCATAGCAGTCCCAGAGTTGACCGAACCCTCCCTGGTGCGGTCCAGCAGTGGAGAAATTAATAGTAGTCCACAGGTTGACCAGCAGCATCTGGTTCACTCCAGAGACAGCATCTTTGCATCTCTTCTGGGTACTGCAAGATGTAGGGATTTGGGCCATGCAGTCATTGACACCTTCTGGGTCCCCCTATAAAGTCCAGACCTTCAACTGATGCCTTTTTGGACTTTGTAATGGCGATCGGGCAGGCAATTTGCATTAGATGTGCCACTGCTGGAACAGGCCAGAGGTGTGATTCATGTGAACACCCCCTACCAGCCTTGATCAGCCTAGACTTGTCTACTGTGACAAGTCTCAGCCAGTAAGTGCAAACCTTCCAGGCTGGGGGGACAGGCAGAAGGCCTCTAAGGCCATTTGCTGGGATTTGACAGCAGGTGAAGGTTTTGCCTTTGTCTTCTGCTTGAGATGCCCATAAGCAATTGGTGGGCCACTGTGTGGGACAGGGTGCTGGACTAGATGGGCTGTGGCCTGATCCAGCAGGGCTCCTCTTACATTCTAACCTGGCTGTGCAGTACTGATGTTACTGGAACCGTCCCTAAGGGAATAGGGTGGAAGCGAATAGAAATGGAAACAAATAAAATGGGATAGAAATATACATTACTATTTTAGATGAAAATTAAAATCAAAATTCAGATTTTGAAGCCCAACTGTAAAATCTTCATGCTCAGTTTTGCCATTTTGGCAGACTAGCTTTAATGCTAGTTTCTTACTTGGAAATTATTTCCAGGAACTGAGCAGAGAAACCACCCTCCCACCCCAATCCTTTAATTGCTTTTAAGCCCCAATTTTCAGATGAGTGTTTTAAAATGTCAAGAACAGAACCTTTGTTTAAGAAACGAGGTTTGCTGTTTCTAATTTCTGAATCATAAAGGGGTTCTTCACAATGGAACAACCACAGCTGAATGTGTTCCTCATGACCTTGGGGTGCTACCTCCAGGTTGGAGAGACAAGCAGGATGCCTCTAAGGCCATTTGCGGTGATTCAAGAGCAGGTAAAGGATTAGCCCCTGTCTTCTGCTTAAGGTGCCCAGAAGCAATTGGTGGGCCACTGTGTGAGACAGGAGGTTGGTCTAGATGGGCTGTGGACTGATCCACTAGAGCTTCCCTTAATTCATGGGGGACAGGTGTATCAATGGCTACTAGAATGGATGCCCAGGTACATCTTCCATGTTGAAGAGACAGGCAGGTGGCCTCCAAAGGCTATTTGCAGGGATTCAAGAGCAGGTGAAGGTTTTGCCCTTGTCTTCTGCTTGAGAAACCCAGAAGTAATTGGTGGGCCACCGTGGAAGACCGGAAGCTGGACTAAATGGGTTCTTGTAGGGTTAGACAAGTTCATGGAGGTCTGGTTTACCAATGGTTACTAGAATGGGTGTCAAGGTGTTGCCTTAAGTTTGGAGGGACAGGTAGGAGGCCTCTCAAGGCCATTTGGAGGCAGTTGAGAGCAGGTGAAGGTTTTCCCTTCGTCTTCTGCTTGAGATGCCCAGAAGCAGCTGGTGGGTCACTGTGTGAGATGGGATGTTGGAGTAGATCAGCTGAGTCTTCATCTGTCGGGTCTCCACTTATGCTCTTAACACCTGCTCATAAATGCAGGTCTCCAGTACTCACATAATTCAAAGCCTGGACATTGTATTATTAATTTTCTCAGCTGAATTCCAACTGAATGAATACCAGCATGTGGACATTGGCGTGTATGGAGCATCAGTCGGCAAAAAATAGCAGTTAATGCAGTGATGGTAACAATTTTTTGTCTTCTTCTTGTTGTGGGTGAAAGGTAAAGGCCTGAGCAAATTATTTTGGATTAGACAAGGCTGACGGCTAGCAAATATCTCTAGCGGGACACCCAGAGTTTGATTCCGTCTCTTTCCTAGGGGCTTTAATGAAGACTTAATGTAAATATTGGTATATATCACCGCCTCTGTACATAACGTCCTTGAGTATTTGATTGTCAATATGAATTTAATGGCATATTTTTATATACTTGTTTAAGTTTTCACAGGCACATGTGTGTGTGCCAAACAGCATCTAAGTTATAATAACTATGAAAAAGTTGTGTTGAAAAAAAAAATATCGAAATGGAAAAGAGGGAACAGCCAGAAAAGGTTCCTTGCCAAAACATTACCAGTTCCAGGTGGGATGTTATGATTATTATTCCTGAGGTTTTGTTTTATTTTAATTTCCTTTTCGTCACTGTGGGTTCGTCGTCATTAAAGGTCACTGGTGTCAGAACCCAACTGGGACGTCTAAGTTTCTTACTTTGCTTTGCTTGCTTTCTATCAACAGCTGTTCTGTGGTCAGAAATTCTTGATGTTCTTCAGACATGTCACAGGCCAAACGGTGGGCAGGGATATACCTTCCCAGATAGATAGACTGGAGCATCTTCAGAGAACCATATTAGGAATGAAAAAATGTTAAGAGGAGAGAGATAGCGAAAACAAGGAAGGTTCGGCCTGGAGAAGAGAAAATTTGAGGACCAAGGTGTGACACATAAGAGGATCGTGTCCAGTTCTGGTCAGAATGGCAACAAGAACTGGAAACCACTCCTCTTGCTGAATGCTGGTTCATGAACTTCCTTTGAAGACCAGGTGGCACCACCAGTGGTGCCTTATGGGCATCAAGGGAAGCTCACAAACTAGTTTTCAGCTAGCCATGTGGGCGTCAGAGGAAGCTCATGAACCAGTTTTGAGATTTCCACTACTAATTCATGTTGGCTGCCACTGCTCATGGCCTGTGCTGTAGCACTGCAGAGATGGGGCCTTTTTTCACTACAGCTTAGAACCCTTCTGAGACCCCATTAGGAACCTGATTAGTACCAATTGGGAAGGCCCTGTCCCCACCTGGACCTCATTGAAGGCCCCATCTGCAAGCCCTGTCCCCACAAGGACAGAAAAAATCCAGATTCAACAGGTCCTTCAGGCCCTTAAATCTGGATTTTCTGAGGACCCAATTAATGGTATCCACAGTGGGGTCTTCAGCTATTGCAATTGGGTGCTAGCAGGTCTATGGAGAAACATGGGATCTTCCTGGAGATCCGGATCTTCAAGATCCAGATCTCCAGGACGACCCCATCTCAAAGTTCCAGATCTAGAATGTCTAGAACTTTGAGTGCCCATGGAAAAAAGGGGGGCCGATGGGTTAAGTTACAATATGGTGAACAGCAGTTGAGCATCAAGCTGATGCGGGATATTTTTCCTTACAAGGAAGGTAGTTAGGCACTCAAGGTGATTGCCTAGAGAGATGGGTGCCTCTCGTTCACTGAGTGTATTCAGAGAAGCTGTTTGGGGTGCCTTGATTATGTATCCTACGTGGAGGAAACAATTTGACTCGGTGGCTTAAATGGAAGGCAGCTTCATCTGTTCTCCTAACTGAGGACTGCCTGGCCATATGGACATGTCCATGTAGATGCCAGGACCATTCCTACCATGACAGACCAGGACCAAAAACATCACCAGAATATGAAAGAACACCAAGTTCAACAACCAACCAAATGGTCCAGAAGGTTTCCTGTTTCACTTTTGTTGAGGTCCTGACAAAAAGCTGGGCTGACTCCATAAACCCGATCCTGGTATGAAGATTAGCCCAAATGAGACTTATCTGCCCAGGATTAAGCTATCTCCTGCGAATTCAGTCCAGGGACAAAATCTGGGCAACCACAGGGATAGAGAAAATTAAAGATAAAGAAACTCTTGAGTGAATCAAAGCAATTATGCATGAGTGACCCAACTGAAGGTGAGATTTTTTTAAAAAAAGTTAGTAGATGGTCATCTCTAGGAGCCCTGTCTCTTATAAAAACCTGCTATTAAGAACATGCGTGGCATCTCTCCTTGTAGTTCCATGATCCCTGTAGGTTTGAAAGGTAGAAAGGGGCTTTTTCTGTGGTGGCCCCCAGACTTAGGAATAATTTTCCTCCTGAGGTACACCAGACACTTACATCATCATATCAGGATTTTTTGTTGTTTGTTTTTATTTGAATAAAATACTATAAATATATAAACCAAGCAACAAATGCAAGCATAATTCAACACACAACAACAACTAAAAATTGAACAACAAATAAATATGGAGGAAATTGCAACTATAATACAAAAGGAACTCAGATAAACCAAGCCCAATTCAAGGTCTTGACTCTGACTTATAAGGCCCTAAATGACTTGGGCCCCAAATATCTAAAGGAACGCCTTCTCCCATATCAATCTGCCCGTGCCTTAAGATCAAGTGGTGAGGCCCTCCTGGTTGTCCCACCACCTCAGTAGTGAGGTTGGTGGGCACCCGGGAGAGAGCCTTTTCTGTGATGGCCCCCAGACTATGGAATAGCCTCCCCCTCGAGGTGCGTCATGCCCCTTCCTTATATATATTTAGGAGGGCGGTGAAGACGCACCTCTTTGCCCTGGCCTTTAGCTGAGCTGCTTATGGCCCCCAACCTCGCCCAGTACAGACACTGTCATTTTAAACATATTGTATATTGTTTTACACGTGTGTGAATTTTAATGTCTTTTAATGTATATTCTATTTTAATGTGTTATTACCCGCCCAGAGACCTTCGGGTATGGAGCAGGATAGAAATGTAAATAAATAAATAAATAATAAACATGCTCCATCAATCCAACCTAGTAGAAGAACCAATTTAACAAGTATATTCGGTTGCAAAAGTGCAATATCGTATGTTAACTATTTACTGACTGGTGGGGGTTTATTTTATTTATTTATTATTTGTATTTCTATCCTGCCTTATACCCCAAGGTCTTTAAAACATCAATTTGCAAATGAGTATATATGTTGTGACTGGAGTCCGGTTGTTTGGACGTAATTCTCTTACCAAGCACATCCAGATATCTTGAAACTGATAACAGCACCTTGGTCAAAGGAGTCAATCCGGATTAAATGTTGGAAAAAATTTCCTGGGAGTAATGGCGATCAGTCTGGAGAATAGCTTGCCATGGGAGGTGTTGAGGTCTTCATGCAGAGGCTGGATCTCCATCTGTCTGGGATGGTTTAGGGAATCCTGCATTGAGCATGGGGTTCGTCTGGGTGACCCTAAAGGCCCCTTCCAACTCAAAAATTATAGGATTCTGTTATTTGTTTGAGCTGATCAACCAGGTATTCTGCTGCAGCTGTGTCCCATGATGATTATACCAATACTTAAGTTTCAAATCCTCACGGATTTCCTTCCAGTTTCCAGCCAGGACCCACCGAGCTGGAACAAAAAGAAAGTATTTCTTTGATAATACTTCTTAAAACTGGGAACAGGTTCAGCAAACAAACCTCCAGTGTTCATCTCGCATCATATCAATTTTGGAACCTGACCAGAAGATATTTCTTCATGCTGACCTTCGATGCCTAATGGCCTCCTGCCCTGGGATGATGGAGCTCAGGGAGGTGCCTTCACCAGTGTGGCCGGCCATTTCAGTCTCTGTCGGAGTCGTCAACAAGCCAGACAGCTCTGCTCTGTTAATGTCACAGAAGCTGACCTGCTCCGGTCAACATGCGGCCGCAATGCACCCATCAGCCACCCTCAGGGCCTAATATAAGAAAGGAACTCACACAGATACATTCTGCTATGAAGGTTGGCTTTTCTTCCCTGCTTTTCTCACCCATTTAAGGGGACTCAAAGCGGCTGACAAACCTTCTGTCCTCCTCCCCACGACGGACACCCTGTGAGGTGGATGGGGCTGTGAGTGCTCAGAAAGAGAGCTGGGACTAGCCCAAGGTCACTCAGTTCCCTTCAAGTAGAAAAAGGATGAAGAAGGAGAACACGAAGAAGACTTGGCTTTTATGTCCTACTTTACTCACCCTTAAGGAGCCTCAAGGCAGCTGGCAATCCTTGTGTTCTTCTCTCAACAGACACCCTGTGAGGTACGTGGGTCTCTAAGAGAAGAAGAGTTGGCTTTTCTATCCTGCTTTTCTCACCCGTTTAAGGGGACTCAAAGCGGCTGACAAACCTGTTCTTCTCCCCACAATAGATCACCCTGTCAGGTGGGTGGGGCTGTGAGAGCTCAGAAGAGAGCTGTGACTAGCCCAAGGTCACCCAGCTGGCTTCATGGGGAAGAGCGGAATCAAACCCAGTATTGCCAGATAAGAATCCAGCTCTCTAACCACTAGACCAAACTGGCTCACAGATAAAGCAGGCTCTTCCATTTATTGAGCTAATAGCTGAAGACCAGGAGCGATTTCGGACTTTTCTCATCCACTCGACGGGAAAGCGTAATGAACCAACTTTGGTTAGCATGCACACTTGGAGCGCCAGTCAACTTTATCCATCCTCCCCCCCCCCCCCGCCCCAACCCCAGTGATCAAATACTTGCCTTGATTCAACTGTGGGGGCGCTGCCAATTTGGTTGCGGCGTCCTTTGTGATTGCACATGTATCAGTACCATCACCATGATGCTGCTGGCACTCGGCACCATCACAGTCATGTAAGGAGGGCACGGCTGTTGACCTCATCCTGCTGAGCTGCGAATGCTTCCTGGTTGGCCACAACAGGTGAGCGAATGGGGAAGGTTGCAGAAGATGTGGATCACAATTTCATGCTCCACAGGGGCTGCATGATTAGGGAACTTCAGGGAAGGCAGGGGGCACTTGGAGGCTGTAACAGCCGGACTATGAGACACTTTGGTCTTGTGGTTAGAGAGCCGGACTCTTATCTGGGAATACGGGGTTCGATTCCCCCCGCACTCCTCCACGAAGCCAGCTGGGTGACCTTGGGCTAGTCACTTCTCTTTCTGAGCTCTCACAGCCCCACCCACCTCACAGGGTGTCTGTGGTGGGGAGAACAGAAGGGTTGTCAGCTGCTTTGAGTCCCCTTAAATGGGTGAGAAAAGTGGGGTAGAAAAGCCAACACCTTTTCTGCCCACACAGTAGAAAGGACCACTGTTGAAGCTGACCTGAGTGGTTTTCGTGAAGCCAGATCTTCCTTGACAAAGAAACCCTGAGGAGGAAGGAAAGGGCACTCTGTGTAAACTCAGATGAATCTTATTCTTATACTCCCTGATGTTTAAGAGTGGGCCATGGGCAAACTGAGGGGTGGGTATGGATCGAGGGACCAAGGGAATCCAAAGCATAGATTCCTTCCCCATTTGGCCTGTGACTATTGTTGTTCTCCTATGAACCAATTTAGGGACAGGGTCATAACAAGCCCAACCCCACGTCCGTCCGTCCAGAGGGAAAAGGTTTGACTGATGATGCCCATCTGGCAGTTAAATGGCAGGTGGAAACTTGGCCGCAATTTTGCACAAGCCCTACTCAGATGGAGAGGTGAGAAAGTCATGCCTGGCGTCTGGCATCCATCAGAAAAACAGCCACAGGCACAATTAAAACGCTCCACCACCGCAAGGGGGGAAAAACAAGTTTGCCACCAGCACACAACACACAGGCGGCCAGCTTCTGGGGGAAAACATTGGCTGGAATCCCGGAGCAACCGCCACTGTGTGCAAATTGGCATGAGCAATCTTTATCGGTAACCCTGGCCAAGTCATTCAGCGAGATCTGCATTTTCTGTAACAGCTGTTCCTTTCTTGACAAACATTGGTTCTTTCAAAGCCTCTACTCATGGCTGAAGGTTTTAGGCTGGTGTGTGTGTGTGTGTGTGTGTGTGTGCGTGTGTTTCAGGCTATAGCCCTCCAGATATTTCAGAAAAGGTGGTGCACACCTCTGGAGTTTTGTTCAGACTCAAAACATAGGTCAGAAAGTATTGGGACATTCTGAGAGCCTTATCAGAGAACCTAAGAGGAGCCCTGCTGGATCAGGCTACAGCCCATCTAGTCCAGCAACCTGTCTCACACAGTGGCCTACCAATTGCCCATGGGCATCTTAAGCAGAGGCAAGGGCAAACCTTCTCATAAGAACCTAAGAATCAAAGAGGAGCCCTGCTGGATCAGGGCTATCCATCTAGTCCAGCATCCTGTTGCACACAGTGGCCCACCAATTGCCCATGGGCACCTCAAGCACAAGGCAAGGGCAAACCTTCTCATAAGAATCTAAGAACCAAAGAGGAGCCCTGCTGGATCAGGGCTATCCATCTAGTTCAGCATCCTGCCTGGTCCACCAATTGCCCATGGGCATCTCAAGCACAAGGCAAGGGCAAACCTTCTCATAAGAACATAAGAGGAGCCCTGCTGGATCAGGCCACAGCCCATCTAGTCCAGCATCGTGTCGCACACAGTGGCCTACCAATTGCCCATGGGCATCTCAAGCAGAGAGAAGGGCAAGCCTTCTCCTGCTCTCAAATCCCAGCAAATGGCCTTAATGTCATCCTGCCTGTCCACCAGCACCCCACCCCGGCCTAGAAGTTTTTATTAAGTCAAGTCTGTAGCTTATACTAATTTTTTTGCCCCATGAGTTCTGGGCGAGACATTCTGTTCCCAATGAAAGTAAAAGAACCATGGGTATAAATCTTGCAAACTCTGGCTTTAACTGCCTTTGCAATTACTTCCCTGGGCTTTCTTGATTCTGAGAAATAATAAAATTCTGCATGTGGGAAGAAATCCTCCAAAATGATAAAACTCATATGAGTAATTTTGCGACAACGGACAAGCTCAGGAGGAACCTGGAGCCAGAATTTAAGAGCCTCAGGACGTAAGTGCCTTTCCTTGATTGGATCTCTGGCTCATCTAGCCAGGCAACCTGTTTCCACACTGGCAACTAGTTGTATACATAAGCCTGCAAGCAGAGCATGAACACACACCTTAGGCCTATTCACACTACAGCCTGTAGTGCATGATTAGGGAACTTATGGCAAAGGGCATCTGCGCCTTGAGGAGCCTCCAGGCGCCTCCTGCCTGCCCAGACCTTCCCATATCATGGGGTGTTTTTCCACTGCAGCCCTTAGATCCGGATCTAAGAAGATCCGGATATAAGGAATGGGTACATTCCTTAATCCGGATCTAGTAGATCTGGATTAAGGGAAGCACCCAATGTGTTTCCATAGGAGGTGTAGCACCCATTAGCAATGGGTGCTTACACACCCATGTGGGGAATCCGGATCAACCCCCAAGGGGTCGGTCCGTTACCCCAGGTGTTCCGGGGGGCAGGGGGTGGGCAGTCTTCAAAGCCACTTCAAATTGACTTTGAAGTCATTTTGAAGTCTGTGCAAAATAGCTCCGGAGTGCCTTTGAAGTCTGTGCTGATCTTTGGAGTGAACTTTGAGATGACTTTGGAGTCACTTCAGAGTCACTTCGGAGTCACTTCGGAGTCACTCTGAAGTCACTCCGAAGTTCACTCTGAAGATCAGCACAGACTTCAAAGGCACTCCAGAGCTATTTTGTACAGACTTCGAAATGACTTCAAAATGACTTAAATGATTTCGAAGTGGCTTCGAAGTGACTTCGGAGCCTAGGTTTAGGGGGCCCCCAATGGGTGCATCCCCTCCCCCTAGCCTCCTTTGGACCCCATTGCCTGTTTCCAGTGGAAACAGGCTCCCTTTAATCCGGATTTTCTGGCAGAAGGCCCCACTGTAGAGCCCATTAACGGGGTCTACAGAAAATCCGGATTAAAGGGCAGAAAGTACCCATTTGATCTGGATTTCCCCCACAGCCGTGGAAACAATCAGGTCCCAAATGGGTGCCGTGGTGGAAATGGGGTCATCCGGCTCACACCCAAATGGGTCCTAAATGGGTGCAAAAATGGGTACTTTTTGACAGTGGAAAAACACCCATGCACTACCTGTGGATGATTGTGCCACTTCCTTCACTAGCAGGATTGCCGTCAGATCAGGAAAGTCAATTCAGACGAGGGGAAGGATTTCTTCACAAGAGGGTCACTGGCCTGTGGAACTGGCTGCCAGAAGAGGTGGAGACATCACGGAGGACAGATGTATCAATGGCTACTAGTATGGATACCTAAGTACATATTTCAGGCTGGGGGACAAGCAGGATGCCTCTAAGGCCGTTTGCTGGGATTGATGCTTAGCCATCAATGGAATAGGTTGCCACGGGAGGTGGTAAGCTCTCCTTCGCTGGAGATCTTCAGGCAGAGGTTGGACCTACACCTGTCTGGGATGGTTTAGGAAATCCTGCATTGAGCAGGGAGGTGGACTGGATGACCCTGGAGGTCCTTTCCAGCTCTATGATTCTACTTCCCCTGGCTGGTCCTCCTAACTCTCCTGCCCATCAGCTTCATGGAGTGACCCCTCTGGAGTGCTCCCCCGCTGAGAGTTGGGTGGATTTTATAAAAACTGAAGCAGGTGCCCAGTCCTATCATAAGGCCTTGCTTGCCAAAAAAGGGTTGCGGTGTGTTTTTAAAAACATCTCACTCCTTAAAGATGGGTTTGTTGAGTCCGTCAGAAGTGACTTAACACCACATACAAGAAATTGCCCTTGTGGGTGTGATAAAGAACGCTTTGGGGCTCAGCACCTTCCACCTGCCATTCAAGATGTTTTTGTTTGTCTTTCTGCCCGTGGCATAGAAGGTGTGGTTTGTGCCGTGTGCGGCTTGGGTGTTTGTTTATGCCTTGCTTTTTACTATATTGTGGGTTGTTTTGTTTTGCGGAGTTGGACCCAAAGGTTAGGTAATAGCTGGGTCCCAAACATGTTTGTGAGCTGAGCAGGTGGGGATCTCAAGAGGTTAGCAAGGTGGCATCTAAGCCCAACATCACCAAGGCTCCACAGTCTCTCCATCCACTCACCTGCAATTAATAGCCTTGGTAGACAGGGGAAGACAGCTCCATGTGGGCAGTGGTCCCCCCATCCCAGCACGTGAAGATGCAGAGCAGTTAAAACTCTGCTCTACATAAGAACAAAAGAGGAGCCCTGCTGGATCAGTCCACAGCCCATCTAGTCCAGCATCCTGTCCTACAGAGTGGCCCACTAATTGCTTCCGGGCATCTCAAGCAGAAGACAACGGCAAAACCTTCACCTGCCTTCAGAGGCATCCTGATCATCTGTCTAACCTGGAGGCTGTACCTAGGCATCAATTCTAATACCCATTAATACACCTGTCCTACACATTGGCCCACCAATGGCTTCTGGGCATCTCAAGAGAAGACAAAGGCAAAATCTTCACCTGCTCTCAAACCCTTTGGAGGCATCCTGACTGTCCCTCAAACCTATAGGCACTCCCTCACCATCCATTCTAGTAGCCAATGAGACGCCTCTCATCAGGCCACATCCCACCCTGTGCCACACCTCTGGGCATCTCAAGCAGAAGATGAGAGGTAAAAACCTCATCTGCTCTCAAATCCCAGCAGATAACCTTTGGAGGCATCCTGCCTGTGTCCCCTGCCTGGGTATCCATTCTAGGAGCCATTGATACACCTGTTATCCATGACTTTGTCGAACCCTTCCTTAAAGCCATCTAGACTGGTAGCTGTCGCCACCTCTTCTGGTTACAAATTCCGTAGACCAATGGCCCTCTGGAAGCTACCTATGCTAAAGGAGGCTGAGCCGTGCTGTGGTGGGTGGGTCCAGTCCAGAGGTGTCAAACTCAATTTTGCAGAGGGCCATATATTAAATTTAGAATGTGTAGGTGGGCCGGATTCAAATAAAAAAAATGTACTGAATTATTATAACATTTTATTTATTTAATTATATAGTATAGTATATTATATACTCAAAGCAGCTGACAAAGCTTGTGTTCTCTTTTGAGCTCTCACTGGTCCAACTACCACCCTGTGGGGAGAACAGAAGCTTTGTCAGCTGCCTTGAGTCACCTTTAATGGGTGAGAAAAGCAGGTATTAAAGCCAACACTTCTCTCTCTCTCTCTCTCTCTCCCTCTCTCCTGCCTGCCTGCCTGCCTGCTTCCTTCCTTCACGAAGGAAGCAGGGAGGGAGGGGAGGCAGGCAGGCTTCATTTCTTCTCCGATCGCGTGGAGATCGGAGAACTTAACTCGCAGCTGCTGCCTCCACCCCTTGCAAGCAACACCAGGCCGAGGGGGGCAGCGGCAGCAGCAGCAGCTTCAGCTCTCCGATCTGCACGGAAGGGATCTGCCCCTGCGATCGGAGAAGAACTGAAGCTGCCCGAGAAAGAGCAAATTTCTACAGGTGCCGGCGCTCGGCTCTGCTTCTCTCAGCAGCAGCAGCAGCAGCAGAGCAGAGACGGCGCCTGTAGAAGTTCGTGCTTTCTCGGCCGCTGCCTGCGCGCGGCACCGCCTCCTCCATGAAGCGAAGGTGAGGCCTGATATGCTCGGGCTTCGCCTCGGCTTCAAGGAGGAGGCGCCGCCGCACGCAGGCAGCGACCCAAGAAAGAGCGAATTTCTACAGGTGCCATCTCTGCTCTGCAGCTGCTGCTGCTGCTGAGAGAATTAATGTTGGTTCTCTCGGCAGCAGCAGCAGAGCCGAGCGCCGGCGCCTGTAGAAATTCGCTCTCTCTTTGGCGGCAGCATGCGCGCAGCGCCTCCTCCTCCTGTGCGATCGTGGGCCGTATCAAATCGGCCCGCGGGCTGCATCCGGCCCACGGGCCATATGTTTGACATGACTGGTCCAGTCTTTCCTTTCAGCCAATGCACAGGCGAGGAGTTCGTGAGGCACCTCCCCTTCTCTCCTCAGTTTATGTGTATGCCATTTCGTACCCATTAATGGGTACTTAATGGGTACTTTTAGTGACAGTGGAAAAACACCCAATGGCTACTTCTGGAGAGGAGCTGGGGTTTGAACTGGTAACTGAACCCTCTCCTACCCAGTCTGCTTGCATTACCAATGAGCCACAGCCACAGCATCAATTGCCTGCAGCATCAATTTTCACCTCCTGCAATCCCGCCTTCTGTACAACTGCTGCTGCTGCGCTATTTCTCCAGTCCAAGGGCAGAGAAATATGTTTAATTTTAAATATTGCTACCAGCCCTGAGAGACCTCCAGGTATATGGTGGGATAACAATGCAAATTATTATTACTATTATTATATATTAATATTATATAATTCATTTTATATTAATTTATTTTATTTTATATTATTATATAATTATTTTATATTAATAAATATTAAAATATAATATATTAATTTATTTTATGATATATTATTTTATATACTTCATTTTATATTATACTAATGAATAATATATAAAATATTAATCTATATTATATAATTTAATATAATTCATTTTATATTATATTTATATTATATTATTTTAATAAATATATATTTATATTATATTAATACACATTAATATATAATGCATATGATACATTATATTAATTTATTTTATATTATTTTATATAATTCATTTTATATTATACTAATGAATAGTATATAATATAATATTAATTTATTTTATATTTATATTATATCATATTAATATATATTAATATATAATATTAATAAATATTAATATATTATATATTCATTAATAATAATAATAATAATAATAATAATAATAATAATAATAATAATAATAATAACCGTCAATACCGCATCCCTCCAGAAGGTGGCGCTGCTGCTCAGCCTTCCAAGACAGCTCATTCGTTCCTCGCCTCCCCGGAAACCCACGAGGCGGTTCGGGTTTTCTCGGCTCGGCCCGGCCGCGGGAGCGTGGGCGTGGCTTGGAACGCGGAGCCCGCCTTTTTTGTGAATCACTCTGGTGGGCGCGGCCCATCCCATTGTGACGTGTCCGCGAGGGGGCGTGGCTCCGGGGTGATCTGTTACATCTGCCCGGCGGAGAGAAGACACCGGCTCATTCATTTCATTCATTCATAAAAGGCGGAGCCGCAGGACGGACGGAGGGAGGGAGCCGGCGTGTCTCTGATTGCTCTGGCTTCGGCGCCTTCTTGCTGCTGCTGCTGCTGCTTCTATCCCCGGCCGGCGGAGTTGGCAGCGCCAGGTCCCTCCCACCGGAGACAGCGGCGAGTCCAGCGCGACTATTCTCCCAGGTAAGGCGCCGCGCGGCTCCCTTTGTTCCTGGTCCAGTGATGCTCAATGCGGGGAAGCGGCGTGGCTAAAGGAGTGGGGGGCTTTCCCTTCTTCCTTCTGCGGGAGTTCGAGGCCCGATCCCCGGGCAGGTGCTGCTGAGAGGCTTCGATTTTGCTCTCCCTTTCCCTGTCGGCTCCCAGGTGCTCATCCATGGGCCGCCGACACCGCTGCCTGCCTGCCTTGTTCCCCCCAGCCGCTGGGCTTTTAATCCGAATCCTCCCCCCACCGCTCCCTACGTGGGACTCGTCTGGATTCATTGCTCGGCTCGGATGGGGCTGCCCTTGCCGGTCCTTGACGCGGCCACAGAGGCAGCCCTTGGGCCTCGGAAGGCATAGCCGGAGCGATGCCTTGGGGGGAGGGAAGCGTGGCCGCCGCTCCCTCCTTTCTCCTTTGGGGTCACCGAGGGGGTCCCCCTTGACCGAACCACCCAGAGACGTTGTTAGAGCGATGGGGGATGTCTGGCAGCAGGGCCTTCCCGGTGGTGGCCCGCGGACTGTGGAAGCGCCTCCCCTCTGAGTTGCGTCGGGCAGCTTCGTTGTACCTATTTAGACGGCTGGGTTTTATCGCGCCTTGGAGCGGCTGGCTTGGTTTCCACTTATGACCAGTGGCTTTTCTATCGAGGCGTGATTGTAGTCGGCTGAAGTCCTGGTTTTGACCTGCCTGCGTGGCTTTCACCTCTTGGGAGCCAGTTTGGTCTAGTGGTTAGGGAGCCGGACTCTTATCTGGGAATACTGGGTTTGATTCTGTGCTCCTCCATGAAGCTAGCTGGGTGACCTTGGGCTAGTCACAACTCTCTTTCTGAGCTCTCACAGCCCCAGCTACCTCACAGGGTGTTCTGTTGTGGGGAGATGAACAGAAGGTTTGTCAGCCGCTTTGAGCCCCCTTGAATGGGTGAGAAAAGCAGGGTAGAATAGGCAACTCTTCTTCTTATGACCCTACCTGAGACCTGTGTGTGTGTGTGTACCTTTCTCAGGGTGCTTTCCTGTTAGGGAGGGAGGGTGGGGGGTTATATTTTTTAAATTATAATATTTGATATTTTCTATCCTCATTGTAACCCTGGGACCATTTGGTGAAGGGCCAGAGACAGACAGACTTCCTTACAACCTGCCCAGTAGCTTAGCCTTCTCCAAATTGCTGTGGGTGTTGAGTTGGCTACCAATCGCACGGCCCTGGACCACTGGCACAACAGTTTGGTCTAGTGGTTAGGGAGTTGGACTCTTTTCTGGGAATACTGGGTTTGATTGTGCACTCCTCCACGAAGCTAGCTGGGTGACCTTGGGCTAGTCACGGCTCTCTTCTGAGCTCTCACGTCCCCACCCACCTCACAGGGTGTCTGTTGTGGGGAGAAGAACAGAAGCTTTGTCAGCCACTTTGAGGCCTCTTAAATGGGTGAGAAAATGGGGTAGAAAAGCCCACTCTTCTCTTTGCCCTCCAGAATTGCCTTCCTAAGTACATAAGAGGAACCCTGCTGGATGAGGCCGCAGCCCATCTAGTCCAGCATCCTGAGTCTCACACAGTGGCCCACCGGTTGCTTCTGGACATCCCAAGCAGAAGACAAAAGGCAAAACCTTCACCTGCCCTCGAATCCCTGGAAATGGTCTTCAGAGGCCTCCTGCCTGTCTCCCCTGCTTGGAGGTGGTACCTGGGCATCCATTCTAGTAGCCATTGATACACCATTCCCCCATGAATTAAGAGGAGCCTTGCTGGATCAGGCCACAGCCCATCTAGTCCAGCCTCCCGTCTCCCACAGTGGCCCACCAGTTGCCCATGGGCATCTCAAGCAGAGACAAGGGCAAAACTTCTCCTGTTCCCAGCAAATGGCCTTAGAGGCCTCCTGCTTGTCCCCCCAGCCTGAAAGATCTACCTAGGCATCCATTCTAGTAGCCACGGATACATCTGTCCTCCATGAATTGGTCTAACCCTTCCTTAAAGCCATCTAGGCTGGTTGCTGTCACCACCTCTTCTAGCAGCAAATTCCGTAGACCGATGACCCTCTGGGTGAATAAAAATAAATTCCTCTTTTGGCCCTACCTGTCCTGCCCATTAGCTTTGCATCTCCTTGCCTTTGTTTCCCCAGAGTTGTATTTTAAATTGGAGCCTCCTCTTTGGGCCATTTAGATGAGGGTTAGTGAATGAAGCCCATGAATGTATGTCCGGTCCCTTATAGCCTTCTTTAGTGCCGACCTGAGGAAATTGGTGTGTGTGTGTGTGTGCGTGTGTGTGTGTTGTTATTGCCGCCTTGCAGCTAGGACTACCACAACAATAACAACAACAACAGAAAGGCCACTGTTTGGAAGGAGGCCTGCAATTTTCTGTTCTTGCAAATTCAGCTGCTAGCTACACGCACATAGACGGGGCTTCCTGTGAGCTCATCTATTTTTCATTGCTTTGCATGCTGGTTTGCAACTCTCCTTTCTACGCTGACAGAGGAAAGCAAGTCCCTTTGCTTGCAGGACTTCCAAAGTCCGGGGTGCAATTCTGGGCACTCAGTACTTTGCAAGAGTATATCTGTGTTGAGCTGAAGGCTGCTCGAAGCGAAACGTGTAAAGAGGTTGTGGTCGTTAGGTGGTTCTCTCAACAAGTCTGGCCTCTTACGGCGTCGGAACCCATCCGTTAACCTGGAAACAGTGGTGGAAGGCGAGTGCTGGAGCGCAGGGGCCAGTTCTCACTTAGGTCTCTGGTCAGCCATTAGTACAGCTCTGGTGAAGCGCATACGCACACCCACTAGGCCGCTCCAGCCTAGAAGCATGCACACCTGATTAGGTGCGGAGCATGATTTCGTGTTCCACACTTTTGCCAACCTTTCCCACAGGCTTATCTGCAGTGTCCGGTGGCATGACCATTCGCATGTCTTCCAGCTCGCTGCACAGACGTGGCCGTGTTGTTGGTGCCAGACTGGAAGGGAAGTGTGAAATCGCTCCTGCTGTCTGCATGGTCTAGTGAGGCCTGCTGTAGTCTGCACTGGCATGCAGGTGGTAGATTCCTATTCTAAGATTTAATCCAGAATAAGACCCAGTGCAGAAAGGACTCCTGGCCCATATCCACAATTTTGTGTTCTGGGTTCTTTGTCAGTAGCACTGGGCTGTATCTGAAGCAAAAGACTCTGGTAGACACAGGTGGAGTCTAACCCACCCCCATCCCCAGGTGTTACACGGTGATATTTCCCATCATTCCTTGCTATTAGCCGGAATTCCCAGAGCACACGGGAAACAGAGTTCCACACCATGCAAGGAAGTAGATGGGAAACCTCTGATCTCCATCTGTAGCTGCTCTGAGCCCTTTCTGCACTTGGTCTTACTCTGGAACATATCCCAGAATAGGGACCTGCTATCTGCCTGCTGGAGAAGACTATAGAAAGCCCCCAAGCCTTAGTTTGCCTTAGCTTCTAGCCAGGAGACGGCTATCCTGAGATATCTTCCAGAATAAGGCCAAGTACAGAAAGAAGAAGAGTTGCCTTTTCTACCCTGCTTTTCTCACCCATTCAAGGGGACTCAAAGCGGCTGGCAAAGCTTCTGTTCTTCCACCCACAACAGACACCCTGTGAAGCAGATGGGGCTGTGAGAGCTCAGAGGGGAGCTGTGACTAGCCCAAGGTCTCCCAGCTGTCTTCATGGGGGAGGGCAGAATCGAACCCAGTATTCCCAGATAAGAGTCCGGCTCCTTATCCACTAGACCAAACCGGCTCACTAGACCAAACTGGACACGGTCTCTGTTTCACAGGTTAATATTTCTGGTAACAAAACCGGAAATAGCTGCTTTGAGTCTGAAGGTGCCCTGAAGTGTTTTAATGCCTACTGAAAAAATGCAGACGGTGGTGAGATAAGTGGGTTAGCCAGGTGTGAAGGAGAGTGGAAGGCCTCCTGGGTGTCTAGAAGTTGAGTCAAAGAGGGGACTTTTGCAAGAGGAGACGGCCAAGAAGCGCTGGGGAAAAGGGGACCGTTTGGACGGAGGAAGAATTCCTTGCCTTTCCGACACCTACTAGGGACCTGCATGAATATTTATAACGTTCGTTATTCGCACGAATTCGTACAAGAATCTAACGTTACGATCTTCGTATGCTAACATTCGCACGAATACAAATGTTTCCTGACGTTCGTACGAATAGCTCGGTGACGCGGAAGAGGGGAACAGCACGGGGACTGCCTGAAATGCAGGGGGTCACAGGATCAAGCCCCCTTTCCCCACCCCACCCTGCATTTCCCTGCAAAGCAAAAAGCGTGGGTGTTTTTCTTCCGCTTTAAATTGCATGTTGATATATTACATGTAATTAAATTAAATGCATGTTTTGTAGGTGAGTTGTTGTTCTATGTTGTTGGTTTTTTTGCATTTCTGCTTGTGGCTGTAGAAATTTAGTAAACAAAAATGACACAATTTGACGTTCTGTAAGAACAAACTAGATCTCTTGTTGCAAAGTACTAGAGGCCATGGCCATTCTTCACCTCCGTCATGGCTTCTGGTTGGATCAGGGGGAGCTGAGGAGAACACCCTAAAGCAAGGTTCCCTCCCCCCAAAGATCGCTTGCGTTCCCATTTGCTCAGTAAAGTGGAGTATTTCTAAATCCAGCAGTGAGACCTCTTTGGATCTGAATGTTTTAAGTATTTATTTGTATTATTTGTATTTCTATCCCTCACAATACCTGAAGGTCTCAGGGTGGGTAGCAACATTTAAAATCAACATATTAAAACAATAAAAGTATATACTAAAACAGCAGCTTCTGCAAGTGGGAAGGGAAAGTGTATCCCCATGTAGATGAAGGCCAAGGCAAAGTGGTATGTTATCACTGCCTTCCTAAATGTGTACAATGAAGGTGATAGACACATCTCAAAGGGGACCATTCCACAGCCTAGGGGCCATCACTGAGAAGGCCCTCTCCTGGGCGTCCACCCCCTTTGCTGCTGGTGGTGGTGGTGGTGTAACCAGGAGGGCCTCCCCTCCAGATCTTAAGGCACGGGAGGTTGATATAGGAGTAGATGTTCCTTCAGATAATCCACATTTTATGCCCTTTAATCCTCAGAAAGTGCGGATTATTTTAAAACTTTGGGAACATTTAGCGCTCACAATGGTCAGAAAGCCCATTATAATCTGTTTGGGAACACACCCTCTATCTGTTTCTCTACCCATGCCTTGTTTTCATACTCATTAAAAAAGAAAAAAAAGTTTGGGATATTTTAAATGAAGAGGCTGAGTTATGTAAATGTTTTAGTGAATGAATCTATTTGCCCCCCTTCTGCCATGTCCCAGCTGGGATCACTCCAACATCAGACTTTAACACCACTGCTAAAGGAGCAGAAAAAAACCACAGAAAGTATTTCTGACTTGCCTAAAAATAACATTAGTCAGACTTAAATTTGGGGTGTGGAAGAGTATGCAAAAGATCTCCTACTTTCAGGACGTCTTCATTGTGAGCAGTTGTTCCCTGTTGCCATTAATAAGCATCCTTGGCACTGAGGAAGGTTTCTTGGGGTCTGTGTGTCAAATCATCTATAAATATTTCAAATCTGGAGTGGGGGTTGCTTCACACACTGGAGGGTTCCCATAGATCAGAGAATCCCAGGTTTTAATTCCTGTGCTGGTGTAAGGAATTAGGAAGGCTGGTGTGTTTGCAAAGACTGATAAGAATGTCTGCAGATTTTGCAGCTTCAAAGGAATGATAGGTCTGTGCCGGCCAGCGTGAACTTTGCTTGAACTGTTCTTACTTTCCCTTTACTGTGCATGCCGGAAGAGAAATTTCATATGTACTTCTCCTCCTCGTTGTGAATAAATTAGGTGTAATTTAATTTCGGAGGGTGAGAAGAGGCATTATCGGGAAGACTGTAAACGTTTGGGCAGGATAAGGATAAAAGTCAGGCTGTGATGGGAGAGAATTTGAACTTGTCCTGATGTCTGGAAGGCATGTCTCCTGTATTGCAATACAGATAAAAGAAATTCCTTTGTCTCTAGCTTGTTTGTTTTCTCAAACCTACATGGATGGAGGAAAGCTGACAGGGCAGCAATTTTCTTAGGAGCTATGTCCTAATCCAGCAGAACCCCTGTCATGTCCTTATGGGGTTAGATCAAATGGATGCCCAGGTGCCACGTCCAGGTTGGAAAGACAGGCAGCATACCTCTAAAGGCAATTTGCAAAGGTTTGAGAGAAAACGAGGGCTTTGCCTTTGTCTTCTCCTTGAGAAGCCGAGAAGTGCTGTGGCCCAGTCTAGCAGTCTTATGTTCTTATCTTGTGGCCTGGAGTTCCAAAGAGAAATCTGACTTCTACCTTCCTTAGCATTTTAATTTTCAAGTGTTATAAGTCTAGTGGTTAGGGAGCCGGATTCTTATCTGGGAATACTGGGTTCGATTCCGCCCTCCCCCATGAAGCCAGCTGGGTGACCTTGGGCTAGTCTCAGCTCTCTTCTGAGCTCTCACAGCCCCACCTACCTCACAGGGTGTCTGTTGTGGGGAGAAGAACAGAAGGTTTGTCAGCCGCTTTGAGTCCCCTTAAATGGGTGAGAAAAGCAGGGTAGAAAAACCAACTCTTCTTCTTCTTCCCATCCACACTTCTCCATTCAGGGCAATCTGCATATCTTGTAGGCTTCTCAGAAAGTCCAGCTCGGTCCCAAAAATTCCAGGCACGGATAGGTTGGGTGCTTGGGGGCCTCCCAAATGATATGGATTAAATGGTGTCTAGCAGCGCAGGGAAACACCTGTTCTCTCTAGGTCCTACAGTCTGGCTGAGTCAGAGGCAAGGGTGGAATTAAAAAGACAGACAGTGTCAAAAGTTATGCCAAGAGGGGGAAATCCCGTGAAGTGGTTTGGAAGGAATTCTCAGTTCTGCAAACTTGTAAATTACAGGGCAGTCCAAGTCTCAAGTTGTCAGACACCTTGCCGAAGGCAGCAGTTTTGCAATTGGGCAAATCATGCAGAGAAGAAGGAATTTACTACCAGAAAGGCAACCAGCCGAGGTAGCTTTGAGAAAGGAGTAGAGAAAAATCCACGTAGGACAATACTATCAATGACTCTTAGAATGGATGCCTAGGTACCTCCTCTGGGTTTGAGAGACAGGCAGGATGCTTATGGAGGACAGGTGCATCAATGGATGCTCAGGTTGGAGAGACAGGAAGATTGCCTCTCCAGGCCATTTGCTTGGAGTGGAAGAGCAGGTGAAGGTTCTGTCTTTGTCTTCTGCTTGAGATGCCCATGGGCAATTGGTGGGCAACCGTGTGAGGCAAGGGGCTGGACTAGATGGGCTCTGGCCCAATCCAGCAGGGCTCCTCTTCACTTCTGGAGGACAGGTGTGTCAGTGGAGACCCAGGTTGGAGAGACAGGAAGGCTGTCTCTCAAGGCCATTTGCAGGGAGTCAGAAGCAGGTGGTTTTGCCCTTGTCTTCTACCTGAGATGCCCGTAAGCCATTAGTGGGCCACTGTCTGAGGCAGGATGCTGGCCTTGATGGGCCGTGGCCTGATCCAGCAAGGTTTCTCTTGCCTTCTTCTTATATAAATGGAAATCACAGAAACTGACTTTCTATTGGGATGAGTAGAGCAAAGTGAGATGGCAAGAAACTGGAGCCTTGCTGTTTGGATAGGACGTGGTGGCCAACCCCACAGTCCACCAAAAGGCTTCCTTTTTCCTCTTCCCTCCCTTCTCCCCTTTCCTTGCGTGCCATGTCTCTTTGAACGTAAGCTGAGGGCAGAGGCCTTTTCTTGCTTGGAGGCCGAAGGGTGAGATAACAATGCACTAAATAGATACGGAGGCTTATTGTCCTCTTCCTGGCAACCGATGTAGCCTTCTGCCATCCACCGTATGATAGTGACAGAGGAGGCTGTACCAGTGAGAGATGAGATAGGGCGAGGCAGCTGTCCAGGGACACGGGACCGGAGCCGGCCAGAGGAGAGCCATTACCCCTACTTGCTGAGACACGTGGAAATTTACCAGCGCAACCTGGACTCCAGATCTCTAGTTGGTAGCCCCGGAGATGCTTAGAAAGCCCAAATGGGCCCATCGCAACAGCCCACACCCTCACCTTGGAGCAGCTCTGGAGCTGGGCTCTGTATCCACCTGTGGCTTCCTTCATTAACTCTGAGCTTTGCAGCCGCTCAGCATTTCTGATCTGGAAGTAATAAGACCTCGTTAACTTTGCGCCCTGTTGGGTCAGGGGGAGCCAGGCTGCTCCCCTGCAACTTCAGAAATGCAAAGCCCTGGGGCGACGCCACACGCCCCTTCTGCTGGACGGGGAAGGAGAGCGATGAACCAGCATCGACCAGCACTTGCACTTGGAGCCCTAGTTAACTTTGGCCGTTCCCCCTCCCCAAGATCAAATACCCACCTTAGTCGATCGGGGGGTGGGGGTGGGGGTGGCGGTCCTCCTTTGGGGGCTGCCATTATGGCTGCGGCGCCCTCTGCATGTGTGTCAGCGCCGTCACCTTGATGACACTGATGCCCTGCGCACATGCAGTTGTCTCTATGGTCGTCTGAGTTGCCAGCATGCTGTGTGGCACCTCAGATGTGCCCAGGGCAGTGGAAGAAGGGCGAATGCTCCCATCATGGACACTTAAGGTAAGTCTGTAGTTAAGGTAAGTCTCCAGTTTCCCCATTCACACCTAGGCAGGTAAGGAATGAGTGTGCACGCATTCCTACCTGCCTACGTGCGAAAGGGGAATCCGTCCCGGCGTGGCCTAGCCCAAAAAGCCTAGGGCGGGGGGGGGGTCGAATTGGACCCAGGGGTGGGCAAGCTGGTTGCGTAGCTTCTCTGGGTTCCTGTGAGGTCTAGGGGACCGCAGGAACCCCCCTGGACACTCCCCCAAGCCCGTGCCTACACAAGGATGCACGCATATGAGAGGTACTTATGCTTGCTGGGTTCCGGGGAAGGTAAGCGACCAGCCTGCCCTATTGGGGCAGCCGGAGGCGGGGCCCGGAGCTGTCAGGGAGGGAGTGTGCAAATGCGCTCCCCCCTGACCAGCTGTGGGACAGCCAAGGATGGCTGTGAACGCCCTATGACGCGTGTAGAGCATGATTCCGTTCTCTACCCAGAATGCACGTGGCTATCCTACATGCATTCCATTTGCCCTCGTGCGAATAGGCCTGTGATTTCTTGCACTACACCTAATCAATGATTAGTGAACTTCTGGGAAGGCAGGGCACGCTTGGAGGCTACCCACATGTGGATACTCCTCACCAGAAGTTCACTAATCGTGCACTAGAGGAGGCCATCGTGTGAAGAGGCCTCTGGGGAAATCTTCTTTTTGGCCAGGGTAGGGGTGAGGAAGGGGTCCTCTAGGTGGCTTCACAAAAGGATTAGCTAAATTCAAGGGGGACAGAAGCAGCGGCGGCTACCAGAATGGGTGCCTGGCCATTCTGCGTTGGAGAGAGAGGTAGGATGCTCTGAAGAGGAGCCCCGCTGGATCAGGCCACAGCTCATCTAGTCCAGCATCCCATTTCACACAGTGGCCCACCAGTTGCCCATGGGCACCTCAAGGCAGAAGCTCCACCTGCTCTTGAATCCCAGCAAATGACCTCGGGGGGGGGGGGCCTCCTGCCTGCCTCCCCAACCTGGAGGGGGTACCTGGGCCTCCAGTCTAGTAGCTCGGGATCCCATTGAACCGGCTGCTGAAGGACTGGCCTTGACTTGGGAATGTCTCTTTGTCAAATGGCTTGAAATGTGCTTGAATGAAAATCGCTTTTGAACTGAACGCCTGTTTGTTCAGCTCAACAGCAAACCATTTAACTGAACAAGTGGTTGTTTGCGCTTGATTTCGAACTTGTTCAGCAACACAAATGTCCATTTTTTAATTCTCTCCCGTTGGAAAGATCCCTATTTAGGTGCAAAACCGCCGTGAACCCAAACTGTTCTAGTGAATCGTTTGTGTTCACGAGTGGAGAACTCGTTCACTTTGTTCAAATTTTCTGACATTTGAACTGCCATACGTTCAGTTCGGTGCGAACATCTCTGAATGTGAACTATTTTGCCATATTTTTGAATACTTTGCACCAAGAATTTGGCACATTTCTGCTAGAACGCAACATGTGAGCGCACACTCAGATAAGAAAGTGAGCACCACTGTTGGGAGTGAAGCACCCGTGATCCTCAATGGCTTACGGCCAAATGTTGTGGCAGAGCAAACCGGAAACCCTCCAGAAAGCTGAGGGTCGCTTGTTTGATCCCAAGCCTCTCCCTGGAAGTAGGCAATGGCAAACCACTTCTGTGTCACTGCCAAGAAAACTGCATGGAGGGTCCCAAGAAGTCTTGGGTGTGTCTGAATCTCAATGATAGAGCAAAGAGCCTAGAAAGCAGAGGGTCGGCAGTTCAACCCCAAGCCTTTCCCCAGAAGTAGGTAATGGCAAACCACCTCTCTATCATTGCCAAGAAACCTGCACAAAGATGCACATACGGACAAATCAACCCTGACTCAGTGGTAGCTGACAACAAATATTATGGGATCCTAGCAGGTACTTATGGAAGGTGAGGGCCACCCTAGCAAGTATCCTGTGTCCAAGATGTTTGTAGCTGTGTAAGTGTTGCAAAGAGAACTGCATTTATAGCCACACTCGCCGGCAAGTAGGATGGATGCAGCAATTCAAAGGGCATTATTTTCACCCATTTTAATTCCCTCTTATGCTCTCTTCCAATCTGAGTAATGCACAAAATCTCCCTGTATCACTTTACCCTCTGAGTTTATTTTCCTCCACTCTACAAAAATGGGCTTCCTGCAGAAAAAAGAGCTTTAGCTTTCCTCCTGTAGCAAGTCAGATATTGCCTCCCAGTTTCTCTGCAATGCAGCAGCAGCAGCAGATCCTGACCCTGTTTGGATAACGGGCAGCTTCTGCCTCAAACTTGATTCTGATCGCAATCTGAAGGAGGCCCTTTGGTTTCTTCTTTTGTTTGTCTCCAAAGAGTCAGTTTGGTCTAGTGGTTACGGTGACCTTGGGCTAGTCACAGCTGTCTTCTGAGCTCTCACAGCCTCACCTACCTCACAGGATGTTCTGTGGTGGGGAGAAGAACAGAAGGCTTGTCAGCCACTTTGAGTCTCCTTGAATGGGTGAGAAAAGCGGGATAGAAAAGCCAACTCTTCTTCTTCTTCCACCAAGAAGCCAGCTGGGTGACCTTGGGCTAGTCACAGCTTGCTTCTGAGCTCTCACAGCCCCGCCTACCTCACAGGATGTTCTGTCGTGGGGAGAAGAACAGAAGGTTTGTCAGCCGCTTTGAGTCCCCTTAAATGGGTGAGAAACGCAGGGCAGAAAATCCAACTCTTCTTCTAAAGTGGCTGTTGCATGTGGTGTAAGGAGCTCTTCATGGCTCGGCTGCTTAGCATGGCCTTCCTGGTTTTTGAGGTTTTGGACCCAGAGCAGGGAGAGGCAGCAGGCTATAAATCTCTACGAAAATGAGACGGTGGCTTTTCATTTTCCAGAGGAATAGCCGAGCTGAAGTTCTGCAGCGAGCCGTGCAGCACTTTTATGATTAATCTGTGTTCCCTGCTGTAAGCCTTGGCAGAGGATGTGATTTTGGTTATTGCTGAACTGTAGGCGACTCCTGGCCACGGTGCAGTTTTCTTGGCAGAGATACAGCAGTGGTTTGCCATGCCCACATCTGGGGATCGAACCGGCGACCCTCTGTTTTCCAGGCTGCTTGCATTACCATTGAAGAAAGTGACTTCTGTGTTCCAGTATACCACACAGGGCTCCTTCTTTAGCTGGACACTTGGACGTGGCATCGGAAGTCGGGGCAGGTAGAGCCATCCACAACGCAGACAGGCCTAGAACAGCCTATTCCAGATGGAGGCCGTTTGCCTTAGCACGGAATAGTATCATCAGGGCCGGAAACAGCCTTTCTACCCTAGGCAGGGCCTTCTTGGCGTCTGCCCCTCGTTGCAAATCATGAAAGCGACCATGCAGATGACCTCTTTTCCAGGGCAGCCAAAGCTTCCCTTTTCTTCTTGCAAGCCAGGCGGATGTTTTCTCTCCCCGCTTCCTGCTGCCCTCTGCCCGTCTCGACTCTTTCAATTATATGTCGTTTTTACCTCCTCCTTAGACGGGGAAATTGCACTCTTCCCAAATTATGGGATGCATCCGTCTGCTCCTTGTTACTTTGGCCCCCGCATGGGTGAGACTCATTTCCTCCTGGGGGAAATGCTCGCTAATTAATAGCTTAAGCTCAACCAGCTGCATTTCCTGGGCTTCAGTTGCCTTTGGTGTCTTCCAGCGGACACCCTGGGTTTGGATCAGAACTGGACGTGCGCACAAATGGGGTTTGGGGTATTCAATCCATCACGAATCGAAGGTTAGAAAATCTGCGTTCGTTCAAATAGATCCCCTTCGAATGTGGCAGGATTCCATTCGATACAAATGTTTTTGTGCGTATCTGTTATGTATCCAACCTGCACGCATAGGTATCCAATATGTATCTGACTTACATATCGGCATGAACACATAGGTATCCAGTACCTATCCGATACGTAACCTGTAAGAAATCTGCTCTGAAAGAGTCAAATTCAAGCTGAATCCACTTTTAATCTGCTCTCGATCCATGTCGAAAGCAATCTGGATCCATTGCAGCCTCGCGCAGCTGCTTTCCCACCTTCCCGGTAACAAATGTCCAAGCGATCGGTATGAATGTCCGGAAACATTTGTATTCGTACAAATGTCAGTGTACGAAAATTGTAACATTCAATTCGTGTTTGTACAAATAATAAATGTTATGAATATTCATGCACATCCCAAATCCGGACCCTTCCTTTCTCCTCCACCACCACCACCCCTAGATAAAAGTTCAGGATGGCTTATTTTGTGAGCCAGTTTGGTCTAGTGGTTAGAGAGCCGGACTCTTATCTGGGAACACCGGGTTCGATTGTGCCCTCCCCCATGGAGCCAGCTGGGTGACCTTGGGCTAGTCACAGCTCTCTTCTGAGCTCTCACAGCCCCACCCACCTCCCAGGGTGTCTGGTATGGGGAGAAGAACAGAAGGTTTGTCATCCGCTTTGAGTCCCCTTAAATGGGTGAGAAAAGTGGGGTAGAAGAGCCAACTCTTCTCCTTCTTCCTTTCAGCTGGCCACTTGATAATCACTCAAATCCGACAGTTATTATGCCCGTTTCATCTAGATAATCGATAAAGGGGTTTATTGATTGTACTCGGCATTAATGCTGGGCTCATGGGTCTTGCAGTTACAGTGTGAGACTCTTATCTAGCAATCACTGGGTTTGATTTTGCCCTCCTCTGCAAAGCCAGTTGGGTGGCCTTGGGCTAGTCACAGCTCTCTCCTTAGCTCTCACAGCCCCACCTATCTCACAGACTGTCCACTGTTGGGAGAAGAACTGAAGGTTTGTCAGCCGCTTTGAGTCCCCTTAAATGGGTGAGAAGAGGTGCATATAAAAGCCAACTAACTCTTCCTCCACAAAGCCAGCAGGGCAACCTTGGGCTAGTCACAGCTCTCTTTCTGTGCTCTCACGGCTGTGTGTGTAATCAGTTGCATTTCTTTCTCTGTCATTTCCCTGTGTTCTTTAGCATGTTCACATTCCCACCATAAATGAGAATAGGTTCCCACTTCATTACAGCCATGCGGGCAGAACAGATGATGGTGCTTTGAGATAATTCCCCAGAAGGAACTTTCTGGGGAAAGTTGGTGAGCAAATGTGTTAGTGAAATGGTGGCGATTATAGACCTCGTGTTCTTTGCTGGGCACCTGAAAGTTGGGTGTGCGTTTGGGAAAGAGGGCTTTCTGAAATGAAATTTGCAAAGCATGCTTCAGCTGTTGTTGTTTCCACATCCATTCAAGCTATCATGCCTAGGTAAAAACCCTCTGCATTCAAATATGCAAAAACTCCCAGCTCTCGGACAATGTGTAGCATAGGGGAAGCTTGTAAGTTTGATTATTGTCCCATCCTTCCCTTTCTGCAAAAGCAGCAGAGAAGAACAGAGAAAAACTAAATGACTTTTTAAGGCAAGGAAGAAGAAGAAGAAGAGTTGGCTTTTCTACTCCGCTTTTCTCACCCATTTAAGGGGACTCAAAGTGGCTGACAAACCTTCTGTTCTTCTCCCCACGACAGAACATCCTGTGAGGTAGGCGGGGCTGTGAGAGCTCAGAAGTGAGCTGTGACTAGCCCAAGGTCACCCAAGTGGCTTTGTGGAGGAGGAGGAGGAAGAGCTGGCTTTTCTACTCCTCTTTTCTCACCCATTTAAGGGGACTCAAAGCGGCTGACAAACCTTCTGTTCTTCTCCCCACAACATAACATCCTGTGAGGTGGGTGGGGCTATGAGAGCTCAGAGGAGAGCTGTGACTAGCCCAAGGTCCCCCAGCTGTCTTCATGGGGGAGGGCGGAATCAAACCCAGAATTCCCAGATAAGAGTCCGGCTCCTTAACCACTAGACCAAACTGGCTCAGTTTGGGATGTGCATGAATATTTAAAACGTTTGAAATTTGATTGAATTATTTTGAATTTGGACATTCGCATTCAAATAGAATGTCTATAAATTCAAATTTAAACATTTGAATGAACTGGATTTTCAAATCTATTCGTGTGAATTGTTTGGCCATTTGTATGTGTACAGAGACGTACATGATGTGTGCTTTCTCGTACACATATTTCCGATGCGTGTGGATCCCTATGGGATGGATACTGGATGAGTCCAGGATGCATACAGGCACCTACAAATGTTGTTGAGATTCGTATTTGAAAATTCACATGAACAGCGTTGCATCTATTCGATGCCAGTCGAATGTGAATACTTTTTGAATTTTAAAGATTCGAATTGATTTGAATTTTTGGATATTCAGTTCTAATCGAATCCCCAAAATTGCATTTCTTTGCACCTCTGGCAGGGAGAACAAGGAAACCCCCTCATTTGTCCCTAGAAAGGTGAAAGGTGCTGAAAGTGGGGCTTCCTTGTTCCTTAATCCACCCTGTAGTCACAGGATCACTCTCAGGGCAGATCAGATCAGAGCACTCACTTTTCCAGGAAATGAAGTGTGTCTATGCAAAAGATCATGCAAATTAAAAATATCCAGATTTGTCATGCTAAGCCGACATACTTGGTTTGGCACATGCCGTTCGCATCTGCTGTGCTGGTGCTAATTTTTGGTTTGCTTTTTGGGTTTCTTCCTCCCAAATCTTACTGAGAATGCAACATGACAAGTAACAGGGAAACATGATGAGCCTAACAGCAACAGCATTAAGAACATAAAACGTTGGTCTTGTACATCTACAGTTAAGTTATACAGGCAAAAATAGCGGAGATTGTAATAAGTAATGAAGTCAGATAATTTTTTAGGCATTATTATTGAAGTGTGAAATGAATCACAGAAGATAAAAGATCACATGCATATAAAATCATGCATGATAGAGAAAAGGTGTAGAGAGATTTTCTCTATCACACCACACTAGAACAGGGGGCATCTATGAAGGTGATGGGCAGGAGAATCAGATCAGACAAGGGGCAGAATTTCTTCACCCAGAGGGTCATCGGCTTAAAGAATTTGCTGCCGGAAGAGGTGGTGACAGCTACCAGCCTAGATGGCTTTAAGGAAGGGTTGGACAAATTCATGGAGGACAGGTGGATCAATGGCAACTAGAATGGATGCCCAGGTACATCTTTCAGGCTGGGGGGGACCGGCGGGATGCCTCCAAAGGCCCTTTGTTGGGATTCAGGACCAGGTGAAGGTTTTGCCGTGCCTTCTCCTTGAGATGCCCAGAAGCAACTGGTGGGCCTTTGTGTGGGACAGGATGCTGGACTAGATGGGCTGTGGCCTCATCCAGCAGGGCTCCTCTTAGGTTCTTATGAGAAGATTTGCCCTTCTCTCTGCTGGAGATGCCCATGGGCAATTGGTGGGCCACTGTATGTGATGGGATGCTGGACTAGATGGGCTGTGGCCTCATCCAGCAGGGCTCCTCTTAGGTTCTTATGAGAAGATTTGCCCTTCTCTCTGCTGGAGATGCCCATGGGCAATTGGTGGGCCACTGTATGTGATGGGATGCTGGACTAGATGGGCTGTGGCCTGATCCTGCAGGGCTCCTCTTAGGTTCTTATGAGAAGATTTGCCCTTCTCTCTGCTGGAGATGCCCATGGGCAATTGGTGGGTCATTGTGTGGGACAGGATGCTGGACTAGATGGGCTGTGGCCTGATCCTGCAGGGCTCCTCTTAGGTTCTTATGAGAAGATTTGCCCTTCTCTCTGCTGGAGATGCCCATGGGCAATTGGTGGGTCATTGTGTGGGACAGGATGCTGGACTAGATGGGCTGTGGCCTCATCCAGCAGGGCTCCTCTTAGGTTCTTATGAGAAGATTTGCCCTTCTCTCTGCAGGAGATGCCCATGGGCAATTGGTGGGCCTTTGTGTGGGACAGGATGCTGGACTAGATGGGCTGTGGCCTCATCCAGCAGGGCTCCTCTTAGGTTCTTATGAGAAGATTTGCCCTTCTCTCTGCTGGAGATGCCCATGGGCAATTGGTGGGTCACTGTGTGGGACAGGATGCTGGACTAGATGGGCTGTGGCCTCATCCAGCAGGGCTCCTCTTAGGTTCTTATGAGAAGATTTGCCCTTCTCTCTGCTTGAGATGCCCATGGGCAATTGGTGGGCCATTGTATGTGATGGGATGCTGGACTAGATGGGCTGTGGCCTGATCCTGCAGGGCTCCTCTTAGGTTCTTATGAGAAGATTTGCCCTTCTCTCTGCTGGAAATGCCCATGGGCAATTGGTGGGTCATTGTGTGGGACAGGATGCTGGACTAGATGGGCTGTGGCCTCATCCAGCAGGGCTCCTCTTAGGTTCTTATGAGAAGATTTGCCCTTCTCTCTGCTGGAGATGCCCATGGGCAATTGGTGGGTCATTGTGTGGGACAGGATGCTGGACTAGATAGGGTGTGGCCTCATGCAGCAGGGCTCCTCTCCATCCTTACGTTCAGAGGTCCACTTTGTAGAGTGTCCTGCTCTCTGAGTTCTCTTCCATAGATGGGATTCCCTGAGAATTCAAACACTTCGCCATCCCATCTGGCTCTTGGTTCCAAAAAGCTCTTTGGTTCCCCTTAGGTATCTCCTTCATCCTTCCATTTAACCCAAGTAGCTATCCCATTTGTGAGCCAAGGACCTAGAAACCACCCTCGGGAGCAGTGGTTCTCCAACTATGGTCTCCAGAGATCTCTGGACAACAACATTCTATTTCCAGCATTCCATACTGGTGGTGGTGAACTGGACACAGGGAGTTGTCCTGGGCAGAGAAGCTAGGAATGGCATGCTGGGAATTGCAGTTCACAACAGAATGCTGAGCGTGAAAATGCTGGCAGCTGGTATTCTGGAACCCCCACATGGACTACAATTAGAGCACCCTTGCTCCAGTTCTAGAACATTCTGTCTGCCATGTTTTGTTCCTCAGTCTCCATGCAACTCTGTTTTCCCTATGAATAAAAAGTGGGTCCTGACCTACTTGGCTCTTATTTAGCAGCTGGTGGCCGTGAATCACGTCTTTCCACCACTCACCCCACCCCACCCCCAATGCCTGGACCTCCTGCCCCCTGTTTGCCTTGGCTGCATCTTGGTCGCTGCAACAAAGATGCCTCAGATGAGGAAAACTAGATGCCCCCCTGCAAACAAAAGAAATCTATGTCAACATTAACAATATAGTGTGTGTGTGAGAGGGATGGTCACACAAGGGAAATTTCCACCCTGTCTCTTTCCACGCAGCTGCTGACCAGTAAACGCTGTCTGGCGGACACTTGTGCATTAATGGGCCATTTCTGCCCCTGCCTTTTTGGTCTTGCTGTTCTCTTTATTCATGCAAAAAAAAGGCCAGGTGGAATCATGTAGGCTTGTTTGCCTGCTGAACGTAGGTTGCAGATGGGGCCGATGGGGCAGCTGGCACTGGATAGTGGGATAGAATCCTAGAGTTGGAAGGGATCTCCAAGGTCATCTAGTCCAACCCCCTGCTCAATGCAGGATTTCCTAAACCATCCCAGACAGATGTAGGTCCAGCCTCTGCTTGAAGACCTCCAGTGAAGGAGAACCCACTACCTCCCGTGGGAACTTATTCCACTGACTGGTCACCCTCACTGTCAGGATGTTTTCCCTAATATCTAATCTGTATTGACTCCCTTGGAGTTTCACCTCATTGTTTCTAGTCCTCCCATCTTGTGCAAGTGAGAACAGGGACGATCCCCCTGCACTGTGACGGCCCTTCAGAGACTTGAAGACCACAATCATGTCTCTTCTCAGCCTTCTCTTCTGCAGGCAAAACATTCCCAGATCCTTCAACCTTTCCTCATAGGGCATGCTTTCCAGACCACTGACCATTTTGGTGGCCCTCCTTTGGCCTTGCTCTACTTTGTCAATGTCTTTTTTGAATTGGGGTACCCAGAACTGGACACAGGACTTTAGATGAGGTCTGACCACGGCAGAGTGAAGAAGAAGAGTTGGCTTTTCTACCCTGCTTTTCTCATCCATTTAAGGGGACTCAAAGCAACTGACAAACCTTCTGATCTTCTCCTCTCAACCTACCTCTGTGAGGTAGGTGGGGCTGTGATAGCTCAGAAGAGAGCTGTGACTAGCCCAAGGTCACCCAGTTGGCTTCACGGAGGAGGGCAGAATCAAACCTGGTATTCCCAGATAAGAGTCCAGCTCCCTAACCCTTAGACCAAACTGGCTCACCGACTTCAAATATATATACCATCATTGTTTTAATAAATGTCTGATTTTAAATGCTGTTACCCGCCCTGAGACCATTGGGTATAGGGTAGGCTAGAAATACAATAAATAAATACGGTAGGATTTGAATCTGCTGCAAATGATCTTTGAATCTGCTTCAAATCCCTGCTGCAAGGCACACCTCTGAATCCACTTTGAATCTGCTCTAAATCAGCGGCAGGTGTGACTTGTTCAGCCACTTTGCGGCTTCCCCACGTTTGCAAATACAATGACGCTTCAAATGGTGGCGTAAAAGCATTTGCCAAAATTCAGTTCCACTGCAAATGTTCAAATTCATAAACCTGATAAATATTATTTGCCCATCCCTATGAGAGCGCTGTATTTAATAATATTTTTATATTCTACTTTAAACATTTTATCGCAGCCCTCTGAGTACACCGGGAGGCCTTGAGAGCAATCTGCTCCAGGGATGTGCCACATATATTTGAAAATTCAAAAATCCAATTCCAATCCAATGAATATCGACATTCAGATTCGAATCGGATTTAACGATATTCGAATTTAGACATTCGATTGGATTTTCAGAATTCCGAAAATCCAATACGGATATTTGAATGATTAGAACGTATAAATTCATATCTATTGCATTGAAATATATGCAAAAATATTGCATATTTGCGCTTATAATACGGGATGGAAACGAGATGCACAGAGATTCGTAAAAGCGATACAAATGTTGTCGACATTCGTATCTTTGGATACAAATTGGATTTTCGCATTTGCGGATTTAGATAATCCAGTTTTGAATGGGATTTTCGAAGATCCAGATTTTTGACTCAAAATTCGAATGCCAAAAAAAAATTTGCGCCCCCCCCCCACAATCTACACTCTGTCTTCCCGTTATTTTTATACAAATAAATGTTTTAAATGATTTTTAAAAGCACCTAATGGCTGAGAATCATGGGAGTTGGAGTCTCCAAAAAGCATCTTTTTCACCTTCGGGCTAAAAGATTTTCACAGCGTCCTTCTGTCGTCCAGCAGCTGAGTGGCCCGAGAAGGCTGTTGTGGACAACCCATGCCAAATTCTTCCGACTGTGAGTCATTATCAAGTCAGGCAATTGGCTTGTCTCGTTTCTTTGACATTCTTATGCCCCAAACGTGACTATTTTAGCACCTGCTGTTGCTTTTCCTTCCTCTTCCATCACGTCCTCGTATCCTGTTGTTTATTTCAGCGCATACGGGAAAATTCCCTCTTCCTTTGTCCGCTTCGGTCATTGGCCATACTGATCACCTTTCCTCTGCCTTAGAAGGGATGCTTAGCCTGGGAGAACAGGAGGGCTGGTTGGTTTTTGGGTTTGTTTGTTTGTTTTTACAAAATGCTTTGCCTTACTCCAAAAGTCTTTCTGCTCTGGGCTGTAGAATTTAGCTTCTGGAAGCACCATCTGCACTAGCAGGAGACATTTCCACACCAGAAGCGCCTCTTGCTACCCCGGAAGTTACCCCTGCCACTGCTAGCGGTGGTGCATGAAATCATGCACCAAATGTGTCCTGGTCCTTATCTTTCCCAACCACCGGAGAGAGCATTCGCACCTCTTCCAGTGCTGGGGGTTGTCTGAGGTCCTGTGCAAGCGCACTGGCTCCTCAGATGACTGGAAATGTGATTGCACATGCGTGACGCATCACCACCATCGTGGTGCTGGTGCTGGTGCTGGTGCAGTTGCACTAGGCTCTGTGCAAAAGATTTTTGGCACCTAAATACATGCCTGGACCCAGGTGAGTGTCCTGATGTGTGGGTGGGCTTGGTTTGGTGTGCACTAGTGTTCACAAGTACGAATGCTAGTGCGCACCAGTGGGATCTGCACTATTCCAATCCTGTGAATGGGAAGGAAAGTGCAGAAACGCCAATCCACGAGTGGTCTAGTGGTTAGGGAGCCAGACTCTTATCTGGGAACGCTGGGTATGATTCCATACTCCTCCACGAATCCAGCTGGATGACCTTGGGCGAGTCACTGCTGTCTTCTGAGCTCTCACAGCCCCACCTACCTCACAGGATGTTTGTTGTGGGGAGAAGAAGAGAAGGTTTGCCAGCAGCTTTGAGTCCCCTTCAATGGGGAGAAAAGTGGGGTAGAAAAGCCAACTCTTCTTCTTCCTCCGCAAAGCTTGCTGGGTGATCTTGGGCTAGTCACTGCTCGCTTTCTGAACTCTCAGAGCCCCACCGACCTCACAGGGTGTCTGTTGTGGGGAGAAGAACGGACGGTTTGCCAGCAGCTTTGAGTCCCCTTAAAAGGGTGAGAAAAGCGGGATAGAAAAGCCAACTGTTCTCCTTCTGCCGTAAGAACAGTGGAGACCACAACCCCTCCTAGTCCGGTCTTTCTCCACAAGTCAGAGCATAGACTCGGCTAGGATGCCTCCTCCAGCATGCAAATGACCCACCTCTATTCTGGGATGTAATGTAGATTAAGGGCAAGTGCAGAAAGGGCTCTATAGTTCAGGGTTTGGGGAAAGCTTCCTTTCCAGACTATAAGGAGTCTTCTGCAAATAACTACCATAGTCAGGGGATTGAATGTTGTCTGTTGCCCGGCCAAAGCGAAATCGCAGCATCTGGTAACCTCGCGCTGGGTACATCTCGAATGTTGTCCTGGGGTTGCAGATGTCTCTGGGGTTGGGGCCGGATTCTGTTGCCTCGCTGTCTCTCTGCAGCCAGGGTGGCGTCAAAGCAAAGTGTTTCTGTCTCCGCTTAAATTAGATCAACGCTTTCTGCTCCGCCATCATCTCACCGCTCAACTTTCGCCGTCTCCTTCCCCGTTTTTTGCCAGCTGATACTTTTGTGGCTTGCTCCCCCCTGAAAGCTTTTTCTGCTCCGTGTGAATTTTGAAGGCGGCTCCGTCTGAAAGGCTACAAAAGCTCTTCCTCTAGGCTGGGAGAACAAGATGACAGAATCTGAAAGGGTGTCTTGGAAGGTGATCAATGCACCCTGTTGCAACAATAAGGCAGATTTATGATGATTGAATCGAGGAGGGACGATCGATCCTCTCCGTGCCTTGTGCAGCTGGTAGTGTGGTTCAGCAGTCCGACATCTGGGCTGGGACCTGGTTCAGATCTTCACTCAGCCTTGAAGCACGGTGGGTGAACTTGGACTGGTCACTGCCTATCAATCCTGCCTATTTCCCAGCACTGGACAGGCAGGCAGGATGCTTCTGAAGGCCATGTGCAGGGAGACGAGAGCAGGAGAAGGTTTGCCCTCGTCTCTGCTTGAGATGACCATGGGCAATTGGTGGGCTGCTGTGTGTGACAGGATGCTGGACCATATGGGCTGTGGCCTGATCCATCAGGGCTCCTCTTAGGTTCTTATGGACCAGATGGGCTGTGACCTGATCCAGCAGGGCTCCTCTTAGGTTCTTATGGACTAGATGGGCTGTGGCCTGATCCAGCAGGGCTCCACTTAGGTTCTTATGGATCAGGTGGGCTGTGGCCTGATCCAGCAGGGCTCCTCTTAGGTTCTTATGGACTAGATGGGCTGTGGCCTGATCCAGCAGGGCTCCACTTAGGTTCTTATGGATCAGGTGGGCTGTGGCCTGATCCAGCAGGGCTCCTCTTAGGTTCTTATGGACCAGATGGGCTGTGACCTGATCCAGCAGGGCTCCTCTTAGGTTCTTATGGACTAGATGGTCTGTGGCCTGGTTGAGCAGGGCTCCTCTGAGGTTCTTATGGACCAGATGGGCTGTGGCCTGATCCAGCAAGGCTCCTCTGAGGTTCTTGTGGACTAGATGGGCTGTGGCCTGATCCAGCAGGGCTCCTCTTAGGTTCTTATGGACTAGATGGGCTGTGGCCTGATCCAGCAGGGCTCCTCTTAGGTTCTTATGGACTAGATGGGCTGTGGCCTGATCCAGCAGGGCTCCACTTAGGTTCTTATGGATCAGGTGGGCTGTGGCCTGATCCAGCAGGGCTCCTCTTAGGTTCTTATGGACCAGATGGGCTGTGACCTGATCCAGCAGGGCTCCTCTTAGGTTCTTATGGACTAGATGGTCTGTGGCCTGGTTGAGCAGGGCTCCTCTGAGGTTCTTATGGACCAGATGGGCTGTGGCCTGATCCAGCAGGGCTCCACTTAGGTTCTTATGGATCAGGTGGGCTGTGGCCTGATCCAGCAGGGCTCCTCTTAGGTTCTTATGGACCAGATGGGCTGTGACCTGATCCAGCAGGGCTCCTCTTAGGTTCTTATGGACTAGATGGTCTGTGGCCTGGTTGAGCAGGGCTCCTCTGAGGTTCTTATGGACCAGATGGGCTGTGGCCTGATCCAGCAAGGCTCCTCTGAGGTTCTTGTGGACTAGATGGGCTGTGGCCTGATCCAGTAGGGCTCCTCTTATGTTCTTATGGACTAGATGGGCTGTGGCCTGATCCAGCAGGGCTCCTCTTAGGTTCTTATGGACCAGATGGGCTGTGGCCTGATCCAGCAGGGCTCCTCTTAGGTTCTTATGGACTAGATGGGCTGTGGCCTGATCCAGCAAGGCTCCTCTGAGGTTCTTATGGACTAGATGGGCTGTGGCCTGATCCAGCAGGGCTCCTCTTAGGTTCTTATGGACTAGATGGGCTGTGGCCTGGTCCAGCAGGGCTCCTCTGAGGTTCTTATGGACCAGATGGGCTGTGGCCTGATCCAGCAGGGCTCCTCTTAGGTTCTTATGGACTAGATGGGCTGTGGCCTGATCCAGCAAGGCTCCTCTGAGGTTCTTATGGACTAGATGGGCTGTGACCTGATCCAGCAGGGCTCCTCTTAGGTTCTTATGGACTAGATGGGCTGTGGCCTGGTCCAGCAGGGCTCCTCTGAGGTTCTTATGGACCAGATGGTCTGTGGCCTGGTCCAGCAGGGCTGTTCTTATGTTCTCATTGGCAGGTTGTAAAAGGTTTAGGTGTGCAAAATAAATATGATACAGAGACTTGCAGCCTTCTAACTGGGCCGGCACAGGGGACTGAGAATGACCACACTGGCCACCACTAGCTGTACAGTCTTTCTTTGTGTATAGTAAGAAAGCTAACAGCCCAAAATTCCCTGGCTCTGAGAAGGCCAGGAGAGGCAGTCCAGGGTGGTAAATGAGCTAAGTCTTCACATTGCTTCTAGACTCAGATTTGCTAGCTATTCCTCTTAGCAAGGATTGCCCCCTCTAGTGGTGGAACATCATTAATGCTACCAAAACCAACTAAAATGGCAGTTTTGAGTTTTTCCCAAAACCGGTTGAAACGGCGTTTTGCACATACCCTGCTGTCTACTACTCTGGCTTCCTCCACACTAGCCAGGTTCTCCAGCTTCACCTGTGACTCACAACAGCACCAAGCAGCCTCTGTACTAGTATATTTCTTAACAGCAACTGATGCTCAAGGGTCATCTCGTTTCATAGCTGCTGCGTGTTCGCTCTTGCTGTCAGTTTCCCTTGTTCTATGCAGCTTCTTGGTCTCAAACTCTAATTGTGCAGCAAAGAGGTGGGACTTCTTTACAGGAGAAAAATGCACGCACCCTGCACCCATCTGCCGCTTTATATAAGCGCTCAGAGAGGGTTGCTATATTTACTTCTCCCTTTGCCCACTCTTGTTTGTCTGTTTGCACAGATAGCAGAGGGCGGGAGAACGTGGATCTGCTCTGAGTTGTTGCTATTGTCGAACAAACCTACCTCTTGGGGGGGGCTGATCTGGAATTAGAGGGGATTTGTTAGCGTCTGGCTGGCTGCTGAACTTGGTATTTATTTGCCATTGCACGGTGGGCTTGTTTTTTGTCTCAGCTTGCATGGCAAGCGAGGTGGGCGCCATTTTGCTTGGTTGACCAAGGGCCAGGAAATTCCAAGTACGCGCTCTGTTCTAATTCCCATCCACATAAGAACATAAGAGGAGCCCTGCTGGATCAGGCCACAGCGCATCTAGTCCAGCATCCCGTTGCACACAGTGGCCCACCAATTGCCCATGGGCATCTCAAGCAGAGACAAGGGCAAACCTTCTCCTGCTCTCCAATCCCAGCATATGGCCTTAGAAGCAACCTGCTTTCCACCCTGGCCTGAAAGATGTACCTAGGCATCCATTCTAGAAGCCCTTGATACATCTACCATCCATAAACTTGTCTAACCCTTCCTTGAAGCCATCTAGACTGGTAGCTGTCACCACCTCTTCCAGCAGCACATTCCATAAGCCGATGACCCTCTGGGTGAAGAAATCCTCCTACCCATCAGCTCCATAGATGCCCCCTGGTTCTAGTGTTGTGTGATAGAGAGAAGAAACATTTTCTATCCACCTTTTCTATACCAGGGATAATTTTATATCCTTCAATCAGGTCCCCTCTTAAACGCCGTCTCTCCAGACTGAAGAGGCCTAGACGTTGCAGCCTGGTTTCGTAAGGGATTTTGTTCCAAACCCTTAATCCTTCTGGTTGCCCTTTTCTGTACTAATCAAGGTTGTCCCCTTACGTGCCCCAAAAGAAGTCACCTCCTTTTTATAATGGAGACCCAACCTCATTCTCTTACGTACCAAAGATTTCCCATCCTATCTGGGACTTGGGAGTTCTGTGTTCAGGTTTACACCCGGTCCGTGGTGCCTCTTTCCCCCAATCCGTAGAGCTGTTGACAGGTCTAGACCACATCTAGCTCCTTAAGTTCCTTTTAAGAAAGAGGCTGATATTTACCAGTTACCTCTAAGCTTTTACAAAGGTGGGTGGGTTGGGCGATTTGTTCCTGTTCTCTAGGAGCTGTTACAGATGATGATGGGTGGCGATGGGCTGGCGTGCTTTCACATTCTGTTCCAAAGCTTCAAGTTCAAGATTCTTATAAAACCTTTCGTGTTTGGAACACGAGCGTTCATTATCTCATCTTGGGTAACTGAGCCACGTTGGATAACCTTCCCTCTCCTTTCTCCGTGAGTCACAAGTGTTCGTTTCTTCCCAGCAGAGGTAATTAATCATGCCATTTGGAAGGCCACTAATGGGTGGCATTGGGGCCAGCTAGCAGTCCAGGTGCCCAGGGGGGAAGGACGTGACACCCAATTTCCTGGGGGATGTAGAGTGAGAAGCGAGTGAGACTCATGGATGACAGGTGTATTAGCGGCTATTAGAATGGATGCCTAAGTACATCTTTCAGGCTGGGGGGACAAGCAGGAGGCCTCTGGGGCCATTTGCTGGGATTCGAGAGCAGGAGAAGGTTTGCCGTTGCCTCTGCTTGAGATGCCCATGGGCAAATGGTGGGCCACTGTGGGACACCAGATGGTGGACTAGATGGGCTGTGGCCTCATCCAGCAGGGCTCCTCTTAGGTTCTCATCTGGAGAGAATTCAGAGCAGGAGAAGGTTTGCCCTTGGCTCTGCTTGAGATGCCCATGGGCAATTGGTGGGCCACTATGGGACACCAGATGGTGGGCTAGATGGGCTGTGGCCTCATCCAGCAGGGCTCCCCTTAGGTTCTTATCTGGAGGGAATTCAGAGCAGGAGAAGGTTTGCCCTTGCCTCTGCTTGAGATGCCCATGGGCAATTGGTGGGCCACTATGGGACACCAGATGGTGGGCTAGATGGGCTGTGGCCTCATCCAGCAGGGCTCCCCTTAGGTTCTTATCTGGAGGGAATTCAGAGCAGGAGAAGGTTTGCCCTTGCCTCTGCTTGAGATGCCCATGGGCAATTGGTGGGCCACTGTGTGCAACAGGATGCTGGACTAGATGGGCTGTGAGGGTGAGGCATAGCAGGGGTGCAGTGGGGTGGCTGGGGATGATGTAGGTTGCCCGAGCCTAGTTCTCATGTGCTCGTCTGGTTGCTTCCTGGGGTGTTGCATGTGGCGTCTTGTGGCCTGGTGTGGCAAGCATCCTGCAGCCATTCCGGAAGTACAAGGCCACTCTGCTCCATGCCTCCCTGAATATCCAGTGTGGCTACACTGCTGTGGCAGCCCTAAAGCCAGTTTTCTGCATTCAGGCCTGCCCCACTGTCTGCAGTGATGGGCTCCGGGAGATCTGGAGGACCACTCTTTAAACTGTTTAAACTGTCTCCCGGGATCTGGTTAAAAGGACTTCCTGGAATTACATTTTTAATTACCAGTGTCCAGAATAATTTCGTGCAATGAACCTCTCCTGAGGTTTGGGCCGATGTAAAATGAGCCAAAATCCAAACACTGAGCTACGCTTTCCTCTGGCAGGAATAATTTTATTTTTTTGGCAGGTATCTATATAACATCCAATTAAGCAAATCCTTGGGCAGTACATAATTATAAAAATCAAACTTCAGATAAAATCACAGATGAAAACAGTAGCTGTGAAGAACCACAAGGCAGCTGGAAGACCAGAACGAAATGATTTGTAATATTCATCCTGGGTTAGAACTGAAAATACTGTCACCTCCTTGGAATGTTCACTATTATGCTTGTGAGCCAGTTTGGTCTAGTGGTTAAGGAGCCGGACTCTTATCCGGGTATACCGGGTTTGATTCCATCTTCCTCCATGAAGCCAGCTGGGTGACCTTGGGCTCATCACAGCTCTCTTCTGAGCTCTAACAGCCTCACCTGCCTCACAGGGTGTCTGGTGTGGGGAGAACAGAAGGTTTGTCAGCCGCTTTGAGTCCCCTCAAATGGGTGAGAAAAGCAGGGTATAAAAGCCAACTCTTCTTCCTCCATGAAGCCAGCTGGGTGACCTTGGGCTAGTCACAGCTCTCTTCTGAGCTCTCACAGCCTTGCCTACCTCACAGGGTGATTGTTGTGGGGAGAAGAACAGAAGGTTTGTCAGTCACTTTGAGTCCCCTTAAATGGGTGAGAAAAGTGGGGTAGAAAAGCCAACTCTTCTTCTTCTTTGGCTGTTTCCACACTTGGTTAATCTGGACTATATCTTGGGATAAGGGTCTGTTATCCACATGCTAATTCAAACTCTGGTAGGCCTCGTCTAGGGCCTGTCGTAGTTTGCACTAGCATGTGGACAGCCAGTCGCTGTTCTGGGATATATTCCAGGATGTCAAGCACAGAAAGGGCCTTAGTTGATCCACATTATCTGGATAATCCAGAGTAAAGCACATCCAGACACATTTTATTATGGATTATCCATGCTTTATTCCAGATTATCCAAATAGTGTACATTAAGTACATGCTGTGTAGATGAAGCTTATATGTCATAATATAACAATGCCATCCTGCCCACTTTAATTGTTTGCACCCGGAGCTAATGATGATAGGGAGGGAGGTCCCAGATATTCCCAGATGCTCCGGATTGAAGGATCCACTGCAAACAGGCCCTATGCTACCAGGTCCAAGAGAAGGTTTTGCCTTTGTCTTCTGCTTGAGATGCCCAGAAGCCATTGTTGAGCCACTGTGTGAGACAGGATGCTGGACTAGATAGTCTGTGGCCTGGTCCAACGGGGCTCCTCTTAATTCATGGATGACAGGTGTATCAATGGCTACTAGAATGGATGCCCAGGTACCTCCTCCAGGCTGGGAGACAGGTAGGATGCCTCCAAAGGTATATGCAAGGAGCTGAGAGTGAGAGTTTTGCCTTCATCTTCCGCTTGAGCAATTGGTTGGCCACTGTTTGGGACCGGAAGGTGGTCTAGATGTGCTGTGGCCTGATCCAGCAGGGCTCCACTTAGGTTCTCTTATGTACCAAGGAGGGAACACCTTTCTCCTGCCTTGGCTGACTTTTGCCCAGCATTTGATGGGATGTATTTCTTTACCCAGAGGGTCATCGGTTTATGGAATGTGCTGCCAGAAGAGGTGGTGACAGCAACCAGCCTAGATGGATTTAAGGAAGGGTTGGACAAATTCATGGAGGACAGATGTATCAATGGCTACTAGAATGAATGCCTAGGTGCATCTTTCAGGCGGGGGAGGGGGGAATCAGGATGCTTCTAAGGCCAGGAGAAGGTTTGCCCTTGTCTCTGCTTGAGATGCCCATGAGCATTTGGTGGGGCACCATGTGTGCCGGGATGCTGGACTAGATGGGCTGTGGCCTGATCCAGCAGGGCTCCTCTTGGGTTCTTATGGACTAGATGGGCTGTGGCCTGATCCAGCAGGGCTCCTCTTAGGTTCTTATGGACTAGGTGGGCTGTGGCCTGATCCAGCAGGGCTCCTCTTAGGTTCTTATGGACTAGGTGGGCTGTGGCCTGATCCAGCAGGGCTCCTCTTAGGTTCTTATGGACTAGGTGGGCTGTGGCCTGATCCAGCAGGGCTCCTCTTAGGTTCTTATGGACTAGATGGGCAGTGGCCTGATCCAGCAGGGCTCCTCTTAGGTTCTCATGGACTAGATGGGCTGTGGCCTGATCCAGCAGGGCTCCACTTAGGTTCTCATGGACTAGATGGGCTGTGGCCTGATCCAGCAGGGCTCCTCTTAGGTTCTTATGAACTAGATGGGCTGTGGCCTGATCCAGCAGGGCTCTTCTTAGGTTCTTATGGACCGGATGGGCTGTGGCCTGATCCAGCAGGGCTCCTCTTAGGTTCTTATGGACCGGATGGGCTGTGGCCTGATCCAGCAGGGCTCCCCTTAGGTTCTTATGTTCTCTTTCTGCAAAAAGCTAGGTGCACTTAATACAGTGCAGAAGGGCCCCGTGACCAAGCCATGCTCCCCCGAGACGGTCCAGGGTGACTGCAGCACGATGCCCAAAATGAGATGCCCTCTGTATCTCCTCCGCCGGATTTGCCATGGGCTGCAGGGCCCGTTCTTTTTGCTGTGTGTTCATGTGTGACCTGATTCTGGGCCAGTTTTCCCCTGCAGGGCGCTTTAAGGACTCTCTTCTCGCAGCGCCTCAGGCTTCCTGGCGCGCAAAGCTGCCTTGAAATGCCGGATTTGTCCCTTTGTTAACAGTTTCCTTATAAAGAAAATGACACAGCGGGCAGAAAGTTTGCCAATTTTCAGCACGGAGATTGCCAGGGAAACTTTTTGTCATCCATCTGTTTTACAAGGGAAACATTTGCGACGCTTTCGGCAGCCGGGACTCCTGCTCCGTTCCAGCGTCCGCCTGCGCCCAAACTGGAACCGCGTCCCCTTCTTCTTTTTGGAACGGCGGCCGTCGGCTGCATTTGCATATGGATGGCAGGCTCCCAATCCATAATATATCCCAGAATAATCCTGGTTATAGCAAGGGCCCTTGGTCTCTCCAGCAAAAGCCTACAATGTGCATGTTCGCACTTCCTGGATGGTGAATGTGCTCACACGTGCGCTAGCAGTTGCACTAGTGAATCCTCACATACGGATTCCCGCCCCCACGGATTCCCTCCGTGGACTTACCTGAAGTGTGGCGGCGTGTCTGGGCCCTGCCATCTTGAGTCCTGATGTCAGTGCCAGGGTTCATGTGCCGGTGCTGTGACCAGGATAATGACCTGCTGCGCATGTGCGCTCGCGTTCCAAAGGCCTGTCCGCCCTATCGGTTCTAGTCAATAATTAGTGAACTCCTGGTGAAGAGTGTCCACACTTTGTGGCGGCTGCTACATCCTCCAAGCGTGCCCGGCCTCACCAGAAGTGCACTAATTGCTCCACACGTTAATCACTTAGCTCAAGTGTCCAGGCAGCGACCATTCGCTTTTCTTCCGGCGCTCCAGGGTCATCTGAGGTGCTGCTCACGCACCCTGGCACCCCAAATGAATCTAGACATCCATGTGCACAAAGCATCAGTGTTGTCAAGGTAACAGCGCTGATGTACGCGCAGCCATGGAGGAGGTCGCTGCCAAAATGGCGGCGCCCTGAGCAGGACCGGCCCCGCATCAAATAAGGTAAGTATTTAATTGCAGGGGGAGTGAACTAAAGATGTAAATCGATATTTGAAAATTCAAATATTTGATTCGAATCCATCGAATGTTGACATTCGAATTCGAATCGGATTTTCAAAAATCGGATCAGACCTGAATCGGATTTTCGAAAGTATGGATCCGCATAATCTGCATCCGAATAGGATTTTCTGAAATCCAGATTTTTGAAATTGAATTGAATTTTCAAATATTCAATTTGAATCAAATTCGAATGCAAAAACTACATTTGTGCGCATCCGTAGCTGCCAAGTGCGAGCGCTAGCCAACGTTGGTTAATTGCGCTCCTTTCCTCTCCAGCGTGCAAAAATGCTTGGAGGTCACCTGACCTGCCGGTGCATTTGCCCGGCACATCAGCTGACCCGCCCAGCACCATAGAGGCGTGGATGCACTTGCTGGAGACAGGCTAGGCCATGAATCATTAAGGCAAGCGCATGGGAGGAGCACAAAATAGTTCTCCATGCGTAGTTTGCACGCAACTATTATTTATATTTATATTATTATTATTATTATTATTATTATTATTAATAATAATAATAATAATAATAATAATAATAATAATAATAATAATAATAATAATAATAATAATAATAATAATAATAATAATAATAATAATAATAATAATAATAATAATAATAATAATAATAATAATAATAATAATAATACCTTCCTATAACTGTAGGTCTCAGGACGGGTTACAAGTTTTAAAACAACAAATTAAAACAATGATATCCATACAAAGACTTTAAAAATCCAGCATATTTAAGAACGTATACTAAATATTAGAATACTTATATCTACAGTGGGGGAGGAAATGGTCACATTAGCCATAAGCCAGGGCAAAGAGGTGCGTCTTCACCGCCTTCCTAAATGTATACAGAGAAGGGGCCTGACACACCTTGAGGGGGAGACTATTCCATAACCTGGGGGCCATCACTGAAAAGGCCCTTTCCCGGGTGCCCACCTGTCTCGCTACTGAGGGTGGTGGGACAACCAGGAGGGCCTCCCCAACAGATCTCAAGGCACGGGCAGGTTTGTAAGGGAGAAGGCATTCCTTTAGATCTTTGGGGCCCAAGTCATTTAGGGAATGTTTCCTTCAAGTGCGGATACTTCATCTGGGAACGCATTGGAAGGCGAATACGGGTCCAGGTGCGGAAAGACCCAATGTATCTCAGGCTGTGTTCACACCTGAAGGTTTTAATCCACTTTCAGAGTGCGAGAACACATCAACAAATGGACAAGTCATTTTCTTTCAACTTTACGTGGCCAAAATGTAGGACTTTGCATTTGTCCCCATTAAATACCATCCTGTTAGTCTCAGCCCCCAGTGCAAGCTTGTCTAGATCTTTTTGAATCTCTCCGGCCGCATCCCCATTACAAGCTTAATTTGGTTTCAATACGGTTTCAATCCTCGCAGTCCCATGTCAGTTTGGCTTAACACGCTTTCCGCGTGTTAAATCGCCCCAAAGCGTTGTAAATGTTAACCCTCATTTCAACAGGTTTCACTCCGGTTCATGCGCATGATACGTGTTACATTTTTTACTGTGGGGACCCTACTGTTTTAAGGGATGAAAATCCATGTTTAGGGTTTCCCTCCCCCAACAGCTTGCTTCCAAAGATAGTGATTTCAGTGTAAAAATCCACCCTTTAGAGCAGCCGCTACACTGTAGCAATCCAAGCACTTCACACCTGATAAAAATGTTGCAATTTTGCACAATTCTAACTCTTTGGAGTTCTGACCTTTAGAAAGGGAAAGGAAAGTAGCTGCTGGTTCTGGGAGATGTGTGAATGTTTAAAGCAAGGGGGCTTGAGTTGCTGCCGCTGCTGTGTGCCCTGGGCAATGGGGAGAATCGCTGGCTGCCCGCTGCCATTTTTCCTCCATCCAGGCAAGCGGCAGCCACCCAGCCAGGCTCCGTGAAGGGGTCCCTTATGGGTGGCACGGTCAGGCCAGGAGGAAGAGGGCAGGGCAGCCCCAAAAAGCGGCTTTTAGAAAGTAGCCACTTGAGTCCCCCCTTGAGTCACGTACACCACGTACGATACTCAGAATCCGGATTGAACGCGATTGAGTTGAAATTAATGGGATCAGGCAAATTCGCGTTTGCATCCAGTTCTGTTATTTCGGTTTAGGGAAACTGGATTAAGCTTATAATGGGGATGTGGCCTCCTTCTCTTCCTTAGTGTTAGCAACCCCTCTGAGCTTTGTGTCTTCTTCAAATTTGATCAGCATCCCTTCGACTCCCTCAGCCAGATCATTTATAAAAATGTTGAAGAGCACTGGACCCAGAACAGACCCCTGTGGAACTCCCCTTGAAACATGCCTCCAGTTCCATTCCATTCTGAACACCTCTGTGCAAACCAGCCCTTGCTAGTTTCTGGCACCAAATAGCAAGAGAGGTTTCTATTGAAACCTTTGCATCAGAATGCGCATGAGGGTTAAAAGTGGTGCAGCCACAGAAGTATTTATAGGCAAGTGATATATGTCCTTGTGGCTTGAAATGCTAGGCGCATATGCGCAGCTGACTTGGTTTAACCTCCTGGTCTTCCCTAGAGAGAACTGTGTGGTTTATTTTTTATTTTTTGCAAAGGGAGGGACTGCTTTAAATAACCTGAAGAAGAAGAAGAAGCTTTTCTACCCCACTTTTCTCACCCATTCAAAGGGACTCAAATCGGCTGACAAACCTTCTGTTCTTCTCCCCACAACAGACACCCTGTGAGGTAGGTGGGGCTGTGAAAGCTCAGAAGAGAGCTGTGACTAGCCCAAGGTTGCCCAGCTGCTTTCATGGGGGAGGGAGGAATCGAACCCAGTATTCCCAGATCAGAGTCCGGCTTCCTAACCACTCGACCAGACTGGCTCACAAAGGTTTCCATTATGGATTTTTGGGAACAGAGCAGACATCATCTTGTTTTTAATGGAAGATGAACCCCATTACGTGATCCTGATCCTCATAACGGAACAACTTTCCCATTGCAGTAGATAATTAAAAATGTGCAAGAACAAATTCACATTTGGAAATTGGATCAAATATTTACATTTGCCCATTTTTGCATCAAAACAAACCCCTGGACATCTGAATGGCTAAACATCTGGATGAAACTAACAGTGCTCCCAGCTTGCAAATACAAAAATTCAGTTGATTTTCCAAACTTTTGAAGTATTTTACTGAGAAAAATTGGCTTCTTTTTATCAGGGGGGAGAGCTGCAAAAAAAGGTCTGGCCACAAATGCAAACGTTTGAACCTACGATTCAGTGGCGAAATGCTTAATTCGACTGCAGAGCGAATAGTAATAGTAAAGACAATTATTACGTGGGTCAGTCAGAATGAGCTGTTTGCACCAGAGCAATTGATGTCAGCAGGCCATAAAATGCCACCCTGGTATCCCAAAGGAGAAGGAACAACTCGTCTCTTGGGGGGGAAAGACGTGTGGAGGGAAAGCATATCATTCAGGCTGCGGGGACAGGCAGGATGTCTCTAGGGCCATTTGCTGGGATTGGAGAGCAGGAGAAGGTTTGCCCTTGTCTCTGCCTGAGATGCCCATGGGCAGTTGGTGGGTCACCAGGTGAGACAGGATGCTGGACTGGATGAGCTCAACAGGGCTCCTCTTAATTCATGGATGACAGATGTATCAATGGCTACTAGAATAGATGCCCAGGTACCTCTTCCAGGCTGGGGAGACAGACAGGAGCCCCCTAAAGGCCATTTGCAGGGACCTGAGAGCAGGTGAGGGTTTTGCCTTGATCTTCTGCTTGAGGTGCTCATGGGCAATTGGTGGGCCACTGTGTGGGACAGGACGCTGGACTAGATGGGCTGTGGGCTGATCCAGCAGGGCTTCTCTGAGGTCCTTATGCCCTTGTCTCTGCTTGAGATGCTCATGGGCAATTGGTGGGCCACTGTGTGCGACAGGATGCTGGACTAGATGGGCTGTGGCCTGATCCAGCAGGGCTTCTCTGAGGTCCTTATGCCCTTGTCTCTGCTTGAGATGCTCATGGACAGTTGGTGGGCCACTGTGGGCGACAGGATGCTGGACTAGATGGGCTGTGGCCTGATCCAGCAGGGCTTCTCTGAGGTTTTTATGCCCTTGTCTCTGCTTGAGGTGCTCATGGGCAATTGGTGGGCCACTGTGTGCGACAGGATGCTGGATTAGATGGGCTGTGGCCTGATCCAGCAGGGCTCCTCTGAGGTTCTTATGAAACTGATGTGTTTTTCAGAAGGCTTTTTTGTTTTGGAGACGTGTGCTCTGATGTGGTCAGTAAAATGTGACTTGGCTTTTCTTAAAAGAATCCCAGCGATGTTACTTGGCTTACTGTGCAGTTGGTTAACGCTGGTCCCCAAGATCTCCCCTCGACAGGACCAGTTATGCATACTGGCACCTCTGAGCTTCCCCATTTCCCTGATCTCCAGCTTCCATGGGTAAGATTCAACTGAAAAACATGCTTTGGCATGATACAGTTGGTGGTTTTGGCAGGGGGGCACAGTGTTATGTGAGGGTTGTCTGGGGGACACCACTTAACCGTATAACTTAACAGTTGTCCAAAGGAGGGCTACCAAAAGGGTTAGTGGTCTGGCCCAAGCTCACCCAGATGGCTTCGTGGAGGAGTGTGGAATCAAACCTGGTTTTTCCAGATAAGAGTCTGGCTCCCTAACTAGACCAAACTGACTAAGAGGAGATATGATTGTGGTCTTCAAGTATCTGAAGGACCATCACAATGCAGAGGGATCGTCCCTATTCTCACTTGCACAAGGTGGGAGGACTAGAAACAAGGGGATGAAACCTCAAGGGAGTCAATACAGATGAGGTACTAGGAAGAACTTCCTGACAGTGAGGGCGATCAGTCAGTGGAACAGGTTGCCACGGGAGGTGGTGGGTTCTCCTTCTCTGGAGGTCTTCAAGCAGAGGCTGGACCTACATCTGTCTGGGATGGTTTAGGGGATCCTGGATTGAGCAGGGGGTTGGACTGGATGACCCTGGAGGTCCCTTCCAACTCTGTGATTCTAGGGAGATGGTCACCAGAGCCAGAAAGAATTTCCCTGATAGCTTCTAGCAACAGTTTCTAATAATATATGTATATGGACATACAACAGGTTTTTATGGACTAGATGGGCTCTAGCCTGATCCAGCAAGACCCCTTTGAGGTTCTTATGGACTAGATGGGCTGTGGCCTCATCCAGCAGGGCTCCTCTGAGGTTCTTATGGACCAGATGGGCTGTGGCCTCATCCAGCAAGACCCCTTTGAGGTTCTTATGGACTAGATGGGCTGTGGCCTCATCCAGCAAGACCCCTTTGAGGTTCTTATGGACTAGATGGGCTGTGGCCTGGTCCAGCAGGGCTCCTCTGAGGTTCTTATGGACTAGATGGGCTGTGGCCTCATCCAGCAGGTCTCCTCTGGAGTTCTTAGGTTATGCTTCTAGCATCTCCGGGAAGATGAGCTATTTCAGGGTTCAGCCATCGCTGTGCTCCAGATTTCCACAGCCAGCCTGCAGGGAGACATCCTCCCTTAGCAACCACCTGGCAATGTCAATGCTGCTTTGCTGGAGAGCCCTTGTTGCGGGAGCAGAACGTGCGCCACTCGGCTCATGTGGCAAGCTCGGCTGTCTCTCTGCAGCACTGAGCAGGACCGGGGTGGGGGAGGCAGGGAACGTGTGTCAGGAACAAAGAGATTTGTGGCCCCAAATGAGGCCCAGACCTCAAGAGTTGTCCCTAAATGGAGACTGCAGCTTTGATGGTGGCAGTGGTGGTTGCAGGGAGAAAAACGGATTATTTATTTTGTTTTTTGTTTACATTTTTATCCCATCCTATACACAAGGGTCTCAGGGCAGGTTAAAATATATAAAATGAACACATTAAAACCATGGCAGTGTCTGAATGTGGGGAGGAAATGGCTGTTCTTGTGCTTAGCCAAAGGTCAGGGTTTGAATTGATTGATTGATTGATTGATTGATTCATTCATTCATTCATTCATTCATTCATTCATTCATTTGCACATTCTATGTGCTGTGATCTTAGCAGTTAGCTATCTCTGCAAATCTACTCCTTTTAAAAACTATCCCAAAGGGTCTCAGGGCGTGTTACAACATATAGAATGAACACATTAAAACCAACCACATTAAATTCCACAGCCGGGGAGCCCGCACTGAAAAGGCCCTGTCCCTGGTGCCCATCCCTTTTGCCGCCGTGAGTGGCACCGTGAGATGGGCCTCCCCTCCACATCTTAGGGCACAGGCAGGTTATGTTCTGCCTTTCTCCTCTGCAAAACTGGCCTTTTGCCTCCTGCGGGAAACAGAGCGAGGAGGAAAAAAAGATCTTGAGCGGCCGCTCCGACGGAACGAGGGGCCATCCTAGGCTTTTGCTTGGAGTGCCACATCTGAAACGAGCCACCGAGCGGCTGAAGGCCGAAACGAGGCTGGATTTATGCGGTTGCGTTGTTAGGGGAAATGGGAGGGTGTGTGCGCGCTCAGATTTCTGCATCTGACTCTGACCTACTTTCTTTCTGCTTGATGTGTTGGCGCTTTCCACACCCTTCGGCCATGGCTAGGCGCACTCCGGACGGGCACAGCTGTTCCTAATCTTGTAAAAAGTTTGGCACTGACCCTGCAGATGCTGGAGTCTCCTGGGAAAGGGAGTGAAGGGGGGGGGGTGGATTGCAGGGGGAGGGCCAGGGTGCAAGAAAGAAGTCCTGGCCCACCTCCCAACGCTGTATTTGGCCCCTAAGCAAGCTCACGTCTTGCTCTACCAACTTGAAAGGTGCCTCAATGGCCTGACATGCTCTGGAAGTTGCCAGAAGGGTCAGGGGTAGGGGTAGGGTTTTGCCTGGACATCCAAAAACAGTACACACCCAGGGGGCTGGAAAAGCAGCACCAGGTTTGGCATACTAGACCACGCGCAGTGAGCTGACTGCAGGGAATCCAAAGCAAGTGAAGTTTTTTGTCTCTTTCTTGAGATGCACAGAAGCCATTGGTGGACCACTGTGTGAGGAATGTAGGTCACCATTTCCTTCCTTCTGGGATGTTTATTCAAGTTCCCGGAGTAAACCGCTGACTTGGGATCTCCTGGTGGTCTCTCATCCAAATGCTAACAAAGCGCCACCTAGCTTTTTACAATCGGCCAAGGTGAGCCACAGTGCTGCCATCTTCCGAGGCTTTCTGTGCCATCAGTCCTACACATTTTGCTCATCCCACCAGGTCTTCAGTAGCTTGAAAGCTGCCAGTGTGGTGAGCGAGGGCTTTCCTGGTGGCCATCTGTCCCACGTGAGTTTCTTGAGCGAAAAGCCAGCATTCCGACCCCCTTTCGAGGTTGCCAGACTTGTTCCACTGGGTCCTTGGCCAACCTCTCTGACCCCCTGCTCTGCCAGCCCCTCGGAAGGCATCTGGTGGCACCATTTGACCAGCTTTGGCTTTTAGCCAGAGTTTCTGGCTGTTTGTTGTCATCTGAGCCTGGGCTTTCTGGGGGCTCCCTTCCCTTCTGAACAAAGAGACTTTCTTCTGGGAGAATTCGACACACTGCCTCACCCACCCTTTGCATTCTCCAGGGGACGCACAAAGACCCTCTCTGTGCCATTGCCTTGGGGGAGGAGAGCATTAGAAATGTCACAGCTGGGCATAGAAAGGAGGTCCATTTGGCCAGCGCTGGGTGGTGGTTCTAGAATCATTTTCCAAATACCCCGCTGACAACAACCGAGGGAGATCCCAGATGAAGGGAAGCTTTTCTGCGCTTGGTCATCAAGTCTTTTTGAGCAGCAGGTGCTGTTTTTGACTCTGCTAAGAGGGAAAGATGGATGCCCTCCTGCTAAAATCAAAACAAAATGAGTGGGCAACCAAGTGCCAAATGTGCCTTAATCTTAACAAGTGCAAAGTAATGCACATCGGGGCCAAGAATCCAAATTACGTCTATAAACTGATGGGGCCTGAGCTTTCTGCAACACACCAGGAAAGGGATCTTGGGGTTTTGGTGGACAGTTCCATGAAGGTGTTAACCCAGTGCGCGGCAGCAGCGAAAAAAGCAAATTCAATGCTGGGAATAATTAGGAAGGGAATAGAAAACAAGGCAGCAAGTGTCATTTTGCCTCTTTATAAATCCATGGTGAGCCCACATTTGGAATGTTGTGTACAGTTCTGGTCACCACACCTCAAAAAGGATATTGTGGAACTAGAGAAGGTGCAGAGAAGGGCAACCAGAATGATTAAGGGTCTGGAACAAAATCCCTTACGAAACCAGGCTGCAGCGTCTAGGCCTCTTCAGTCTGGAGAGACGGCGTTTAAGAGGGGACCTGATTGAAGTATATAAAATTATGCATGGTATAGAAAAGGTGGATAGAGAACATTTCTTTTTTCTATCACACAATACTAGGACCAGGGGGCACCTATGAAGCTGATGGGTAGGAGAGTTGGATCCAACAAGGGGAAGTATTCCTTCACCCAGAGAGTCATCGGCTTATGGAATGTGCTGCCGGAAGAGGTGGTGACAGCAACCAGCCTAGATGGCTTTAGGGTAGGGTTAGACAAATTTATGGACGACCGATGTATCAATGGCTACTAGAATGGAAGCCTAGGGTACATGTTTCTGGCTGAGGGGACAAGCAGGAGGCCTCTAAGGTCATTTGATGGGATTCGGGAGCAGGAGAGGGTTTGCCCTCATCTCTGCTTGAGATGCCCATGGGCAATTGGTGGGCAACCACGTGTGAGGGAACACGGGACTAAATGGGCTGTGGCCTGATTCAGCAGGGCTTCTCTTATGTTCTTAGGATTCAGGAATGTGAAACAGTGATTTGCAAGCGATCACTGGAAAGTTAAAAGATTAAGGAGAAATGTGTTCAGGCCTAAGTGCTGGAAGAAAGCAGAGGTATTCCTTTTGCTTTATTTTAAAAAGTTCTATACTGCTTCCTTCTAGGAAGATTATCTCAGGAGCTTTGAAGAGTCACCCTGTTCTCATTTGGAGATGGTTTCTGTTATCCTGGGCACACCATTGCCATCAAAGGGTCTATATAAATGTAAAAATAAAAGGGGAAGTATTAAAAACACCAAATGGGAGCAAGAGAAAAGAACGCGTCTTTTTCACTAAATCTTGAAAAGATGTGATTGAAAGTGACTCCTAAATATCAGAAGGGCAAGTATTCCAGAGAACGGGCTACCACTGAAAAGGCCCCGCTTGGCATTCTGAAGCAGAAGAGGAAGGGAAAAATCTTCACCTTCTCTCAGCTCTCTGCAAATGGCCTTTAGAGGCCCCCCTGCCTGTCTCTCCAACCTGGTGGAAGTACGTAGGTTGTTCAAGTACCTTGAACAGAGGCCTATTCGCACTATGGCCTCTAGTCAACAGTTAGTGAACTCCTGGTGAAGAGCATCCGCACTGGAAGAGGCTGTTACAGCCTCCAGGTGTGCCGCCCTGCCTCCCCAGAAGTTCACTAATTGTGGATTAGGGGTGCGTCCCATGATCAAAATACTCGGAGGCGAACCTGGGTTCACCTTGGAAAGCCTCTAATCCAGGCTACATGCAGGACAAATGGCAGAAATCCGTGGCAACCCCCCCCCCCCCAACTGTTCTCACTCTGAATTAGAAAGGCAAGCACATATTATCTTGAGTCATGGGGACGCTTCCGGGTTATTGGGGGAGGAGTTTAGCGACCACAGCATTAGTGGGAAGGGTTTCGCCTGTGCTCGCTGTTCCTGCTATGCGCACTGCGATTGCAGCTTCTAGGGGACGGCAGCAAAGAGATTGAGCTGCAAGAGAAGTGATGAGCTCTCATTGCCTGGCAAGTGTTTCTCCGGCTACAGGCATGGCGCCCCCCTTGCCTGATCACCCGATCGGCAAGGCGCGTGTGGGTAAAAAGGCTAGATTTTGCGCACGAGCGCTGGATCAGCTTAATGGGCAAAGTGCCCACGGCTTCCCTGCACCAGGATGACAAAGAGAAGAACGTGAGGCTCGCTGTCATGTGTAAGTGTGCTTGCTGTCATGCAGAGGTGTGGCTTTAAGCAAGGAGCCCCTTTCCCATCCTATTATCCCCCCCCCTTTTAATCTTATCTATGGTGTGCGTTTTGTCTTTGGAGATGCAACCTCCCAGGGATTTCCCCTGTCATCGCCGCACTGGGCGGGACAGGGCATGCTGATGCCAACTGGGCTCCCTATCAAGGCAGAAGGGGTGGAGAAAAAAGGATGGAGCTTCCCCACGCAGGGGTCTACCATGGTTTGCTGTGGATTCGGCTTGAATCCACGCTCTCCTCAATTGCATGGGGACATGTAAATTCGAACTACGATTCGTATCGGGAGTGATCCGGTTCAGCACCAGAATAACTGGAGCCCATGGGGACTCGCCCTAGGTATGCATCACGACCCCCAATTTCCCATTGGTAGCAGTTACTGCGCAACACGGCTTTGCATTCCATGCTGGTTTGCAGGCCATGAGCCCCAGTATTATGCGAGGCAGGACTGAAGCTCTTTCCCTGGCTTGCATTAAACCCTCCAGGAGGGGAGTTCAGGTGTTTGCTTTGCAAGGGGCAGAACCGAGGCCCTGGCAGCTGTGAGTTTAACCTGGCAATGAACATTACTTATGCAAGGGAAGAGCATATCAGATGGACCCGGTTCCTGCCCTTTGGCGTGGCTGCTATGCTGGGAGAATAGCCTTTTCTGTAATTATATTTCTGCAGAGAGGCACCAGGTGTTGGTTTCAAGGTAATGACTTCCCATGGGATTCTCTCTTTCTTTCTTTCTTGGTTCTGGATCCAGACCTATTCAACATTTTTATAAATGATCGGGCTGAAGGAGCCTAAGGGATGCTGATTAAATTTGCAGATGGCACAAAGCTCAGAGGGGTTCCTAACACTAGGGAAGAGACAGAGAGGATTCAAAAGGGTCTAGAAAAGCTTGAACAATAGGCTGAAGTTAACAGGATGGTATTCAACAGGGACACAGAAGAGGAGCAGACAGACCATGCTGCGTTACCCCAGCTCCGCTGCTTGTAGAGGCTCGGGGAAACTCTAGAAAAGATGTGGCTCTGCAAAATGCAGGGGCACAATGCCAGAGTGCCCCCTGCATTTATCACTAAAATATGTGCCAAAAGGCCATTTGCTGGGATTCGAGAGCAGGTGAAGGCTTGCCCTTGTCTCTGCTTGAGATGCCCATGGGCACTTGGTGGGCCACTGTGTGAGACAGGCTGCTGGACTAGATGGGCTGTGGCCTGATCCAGCAGGGCTCCTCTTAGCTTCTTATAGACAAATTCACGGAGGGCAGGTGTATCAAAGGCCACTAGAATGGACGCCCAGGTACTGCCCCCAGGTTGGACAGACAGGCAGGAGCACCTCTGAAGGCCATTTGCAGGGAGCTCAGAGAGCGTGAAGGTTTAGCCTTGGCCTTCCACTTCACTGGGCCCCTGTGGGAGACAGGATACCAAACTAGATGGGCTGAGGCTGGTCCAGCAGGGCTTTCTTATGTTCTCATCCTGGGTCAAGGTGTGCTGCCAGATGGTTCACTCCGAGTTGCATGAATAATCCCAGGTGTGTGTGTGTGATGGTCGAATCTCCCCAGGCATCAAAAGCCTTGCCAGCGTACCTGCCAGCGAGCGAGAGTCTGGTAGTTGGACAGAGACGCTGGGTCCAGCTCCTGGCGCTCTTCCCAGCATGCAATTCCAGCCAGTGCCAGGAATCCTTTGCTGCCAGCCAACGGCTGCTTCCTAACATTAGCGGTGTGACAGATGGGGTCTTCTCTTGGGAACGGATCAATCCAGCTAAATGAATATGCGGCATTTCATTGTGGGCTCTTTCGGGGCAATTAGCCTCCTGTGGATTGTCTCTCTGTGTGGTTTATTATTATTTTTTGCAGCCAACAACTGCTTGTGATGTCTGAGGTCAGTTTTAATGGCACAAAGTCCTGATTTATTTATTTTTCCCGCCAAGTGCCTGATATAATTATTTTGAAGGTGACTTTTGACTGTTGGCTTTCTTGAAGTTTGGAAGTCTTGACCGGGGGCTTTCGGGGGCACTGGCAGTGCCGGTCAGCGAAACGGCCCAGGAGAGCATTTTCTCATCTCTGTACTGGCGGCTCCTATTTTTAGACTTGGAAATTGACATATAGTGCATTTTGCTTTAATAGCATAAATACTGTATTGCTCTTTAGCTCTTAAACAAGCTTGCAGAGGCTAAATGCCTTTTTGCATTTAATCTGATGGAGCGATCGTCTATCTCGATGGTCCGTCTCTTCTCCTCTGGGACGCAGACCTCCCTGGAGCAATCCAGCTGCAGAGAACGCAGTAGCAGGGATGTGCATTGATATCCGAAATATTCGTTATTTGGACGAATTTGGAGATTCCAACTCGAATTGCATGTCCACCCATTCGTTTTTCAGTATTCGTACAAATATGAATATCTGGAGTTATTTGTGGAAATAATTTGGACATTCATATGTGTATGGATATTAGGAATCTGCACCAATATTCGAAAATTTGAAAATCCGATTCGAATCCGATGAATGTTGACATTCGAATTCGAATCGGATTTAATAACATTCGAACGGAGACATTCAAATGGATTTCGGATGTACGTATCTGCACAAATATTATACGTATTCGCGCTTATAATACGGGATGAAAACGGGATGCATACGAAATGCACACAGGTATGTATAACAGATACAAATGTTGTTGACATTTTGTATATCAAAATACAAATCTAACATTCAAACAGATTTGGATGTTACGGATTTGAATCGGATTTTTTGACATTCAGATTTTAACAACATTGTGCAAACCGCTAATGGACCTGTACGCATCGGATACATATCTGTAAGCATTAAATGCATACATATGGGATGGAAACAGGATGCGCATAGATGCATACAATATTCGTATCATTGGATACTTATTGAATATTTGCATGAATAGATACAAATGGCTTCGTATCAGTTTGGATGCCCAGACGTTCATTTTTCTTTATTTGTACGAATTCGGATATTTGAATATGTGATTCGAATCGAAACGAATGTCAAATTGCGTTTGTGGACACCCGTACTCAGTAGCAGTCTATAGGCTGAGCAGCAGCATCTGGTATATTCGGAACAGCATCTTTGTTCCCCTTCCAGGTAAGGGTTGCATGGATGCAGTTGGTTAGAAGTTTGCAGCTTCTGGATCCTTCTGGAAAGTTCTGGATGCCAGTTCAGACTTTACAGCGGCGTCCTGGGTGGAGCATTGGGCATCCGGTGTGCTGCTGGCGATCTCCTGGGCTAGACCTTGCTATCCACGCTTGAAGCGCTGGTGGTCTGGCTGGGGAATACGCCAGCACTTCAAGTGTGGATGGCTTCGTCTTCACCTGATCTTTGCTTTTCTGGAATTGTAAAATAATGCACCTTGACCCAAGTGTGAACAGGCCCTGAGAGCCCTTTCCAAGCACTGGGAGCTCAAAAATTATAAGTCATGGTACCATCGAGTCCCCATCACTGCCGTTTCTTTGAACAAATCAGAAGTGACCTGTTGTCCACTGGTTTCTTGAGAATATTCTTAACCAAGCAGACTCATTTTCTGCACCTGGAATTCCCAAGTGGTCCCCCATCCAAGCCATAACCAGCCAAGTTGGTCTAGTGTGGTTAGGGAGCTGGACCCTTGTCTTGGAATACTGGGTTTGATTCCACACTCCTCCATGAAGCCAGCTGGGTGACCTTGGGCTAGTCACAGCACTCTGCTGAGCTCTCACAGCCCCACCTGCCTCACAGGGGGTCTGTTGTGGGGAGAGGAACAGATGGTTTGTCAGCAGCTTTGAGTCCCTTGAATGGGTGAGAAAAGCAGGGTAGAAAAGCCAACTCTTTCATCTCCCAGATCTTCTGGTACCAAGCTCCATCATGGGAATCTTGATATCCCAGATCTTCTGGCGTGGGGCTCCATCTGGACCTTGCTATCACAAAGCCTCTGGCACATAGCTCCATGGCAGGAACCAACCACCAGAGCAGATCAGAGGTTCGGGACCCTCCATCTCTGGGTCGTCTTCCTGCCTGTTTAGGACTTCCCTGGGATCACCTTCCTAGGTGCAACAGCAAACAGAATGCAGGATTAGACAGACTTTGTTTCATGTGGTCCGGCTGCCCGTCTTATCTTAAAGCTCAGTGTTTTGGCAGCAACGCTTTCCCTTGGAGTTGGAGGAAGGAACGGTGCTGTGTTGAATCATCCCAAAAGGGTCTGAGCCCATATAAATAAACCTCAAAGAGGAGTGTAACTTCCACCAAGGACGGGGGGGGGGGGGAGCAGTGTGTAGGCTTCTGTGTTTCCTTGCCATCAACTTCAATCATGATTTCCTCTGCAATTTACGGAGATAAACATCTCAGCGGGGGCTGCAGCTGCTGCTGGTCCGGATGCGGGATGAAGGTAAAATTCACAGCATTCACCGGCCGTAGGAGAGTCTAATAAGGTCTGTGTGGCTTTCTGGACTACTTGTGGGTAACACAGCCTTCTCTGTTCACTCCCAGGGACAGCAGCTGCTTTGAAACCGGATCCCTTTGAGATGAAACGGACCGTTCGCTTCTGCGCGTTCCTTGCTCTCTTGACTGTAAGTGCCATTTCCTTTGTTTGTAAAGAGCGAATGGATTCCCATTGCTTTCCCATCAACTATCAATGCTCCTTTCCACGGCTTTGCGCATGAGCAGACCTCCTTCACAGTTAACTCCCCCTGGTGACTAAGAAGTTGGTTGCCACGGGCCTTTTAACGCGACACCTAGGGTGTATTTCCACTGCAGCCCTTAGAGTCGGATCTAAGAAGATCCGGATCTAAGGAATGGGTACATTCCTTAATCCGGATCTAGTAGATCCGGATTAAGGGAAGCACCCAATGTGTTTGCACAGGAGGTGTAGCACCCATTAGCAATGGGTGCTAACACCCCTGCTGTGGAAACAGCCTTGCACCCATGTGGGGAATCCGGATCGACCCACAAGGGGTCGGTCCATTACCCAAGGTGTTTTGGGGGGCGGGGGGGGGCAGTCTTTGAATTCACTTTGAAGTCACTTCGGAGTCACTTCGAAGTTCACTCCGAAGATCAGCACAGACTTCAAAGGCACTCCGGAGTTATTCTGCAAAGTGACTTCGGAGCCTAGATTTAGGGGGGCCCAATAGATGCATCCCCTCCCCCTAGCCTCCTTTGGACCCCATTGCCTGTTTCCAGTGGAAATAGCCTCCCTTTAATCCAGATTTTCTGGCAGAAGACCCCATTGTAGACCCCATTAATGGGGTCTACAGAAAATCTGGATTAAAGGCAGTGGAAACAATCAGGTCCCAAATGGGTGCCGTGGTGGAAATGGGATCATCCGGCTCACACCCAAATGGGTCCTAAATGGGTGCAAAAATGGGTACTTTTTGACAGTGGAAAAACACCCCTAAATGTGCTAAACTCTGCTTGTCCTGGGGCCTTTCTCCACTGGGCCTTATCCTGGGATGTATCCTGGAAATGGGACCTACTGTTCACATGCTAACCCAGACTGTGGCAGATACTAGGTGGGACCTGGGGTGTTTTGGCACCAGCAGTGCAATGACCCAATGTTGACTAGCACTCGTGCTTGGGGTACTAGCAATCTTTGTCTGTTCCCCCCCCCCCCCCCCGGGATCAGATACTTACCTGATTCAATCGGGGCCAGTCCTCCTATGGGCGCCGCCATTTTGGCTGCGGCACCCTCTGTGACAGCAACATCACCATGAAGATGCTGACACTCTGCACATGCGCAGTCACGTCTATGGTCATTTGAGGTACCAGCGTGCTTCCGCGGAACCTCCAACAACCCCGGAGCACCGGAAGAGGTGTGAATAGCTGCCCCTCTGGATGCTCCAGGTAAGTTCTTGGGAAAAGTTGGTTGAGGTGCAGAGCACAATTTAATGCTCCGCGCCTGATCAACAATTAGTGAACTTCTGGTGAGGCTGGGCACGCTTGGAGGATGTGGCAGCCTCCTCCAAGTGCATATGCTCTTCACCAGAAGTTCACTAAGGCCGCATCCCCATGCAAGCCTTTTGGCGCCAATTGGGCTCGCAAAGGACCAGGTGCGGGACTGAGATTGAATCTTGGCCGTCCGCACGCCATTCCCGGTAATGCAGGCTGGGGGTGGATTTTCCAGCTTGCCTGGAAAAGGGAGTAAAACCAAGCACGGGACTGTCCCCATGCGCAGGCTTGGCTCGGGCCAAATCACTCAAACCGTGCCCAGACTTGTTTTTTCTGGTACCAAATCTGGTACGGGTTTCGTACGGGTTTGGGCAATTTGGTCCGAGAAAATAAGGCCAAATAAAAAGTGCATGGGGACGGCCCCTCCCGAACCTGATTTTGGATCAGGACTAAACCTGCCTAGGGACACGCCCTAATCGGGCACTACAGGTTGTAGTGAGAATAGACCCCTGGTGTTGGTCTGCACTTCTGGTGACAGCAGCCAGCCTGGATCGCCATAAGAAAGGGTTAGATGGATTCCTGGAGGACAGGTGGCTCAATGGCAGCTAGAATGGATGCCCAGGTGTTGTAAGCCAGCTGTGGAGATACTGCAGGCAGGGCAAGGTGTGTGCTTGTATCTACCTGGTTGGCCACTATAAGAGCCGTCAGCCAGACAAGGTGGGCCATGGGCCGATCCAATGGGGTGTTCCTTGTGTTCTTAAGCCTTCTAGAGATGCTACAGAATCCACTGACTCATCGTGTTAAGCCATATGCAAACTGGCTCAGCCTATCTGTCATTGGCCAGTTTTAACTGGGGTTATTGGGAGCTGTAGTTCAGGGACCGATGGAGGGCCAGAACTTATGTAGCCCGTTCTAGAAAGCGTGAAAGGTACGCAAGAGGGCCTTCTCTGTGGTGGCCCTAACTTGTGGAATAGCTTCCTCTCTGAAGAACCTGAGACACCAACTTTATGTATATTTGGTGCTTCTTGGGAAAGGTCTTTGATGTTCAGCTGCCTCCTCATGTTATCCTGAAGCTGGTGGTGATTGGGTTTGCTCTTAACTCTGTGAATTCTCCTGGGGCCTTTTCACACTTTGGCTGGTAGTCAACAATTAGGCAACATCTGGAGAAGAGCGTCTGGACCCCCAGGCAGCCCTTGCCTCCCCAGAAGTTCCCTAATTATGCACTAGGTGTTGAGCACAATTGCCAGCCAACCCTTTCCCCAACTTACCTGATCACATCCAGCCAGGGAACATTCGCTCTTCTGCTGGATGAGGAGGAGGAGAAAAATTGGCTCATCTACCCCGCTTTTCTCACCCATTTAAGGAGACTCAACGTGACTGACAAACCTCCTGTTCTTCTTCCCACAACAGATCACCCTGTGAGGTAGGTGAGAGCTCAGAAAGAGAGCTGTGACTAGCCCAAGGTCACCCAGTTGGCTTCATGGAGGAGGAGGAGGAAGAGTTGGCTTTTCTAGCTTGCTTTACTCATCCATTTCTTCTCCCTACAACAGAACACCCTGTGAGGTGGGAGGGGCTGTGAGAGCTCAGAACGAGAGCTGTGACTAGCCCAAGGTCCCCCAGCTGGATTTGTGGGGGAGGGTGGAATCAAGCCCAGTATTCCCAGATGAGAGTCCGGCTCCCTCACCACTAGACCAAACTGTCAAGTGTGCTGGCAGCTCTCCTGCCCTCCAGACACAACTGTGACTGCACATAGCAATGGCGGTGATGCGTGCGCAGTTGGAGGGTGTGTGTGTGTCCTCAAGATGGCCGTGCCCTGAAGAGGACCTGCCCTGGCATCGGTCACAGGTGGGTGACCAATCAGGCAAGTCTGAGCGCTAGTCAATGTTGGGTGATTGCACTCCTTTCCTGTCCGGCGAACAGGAAGGTAAGTTCAAAATCACCCCTGGTCAAGGGCTGCATAAACATGTATATAAACAAAGACAGAGAAACACACGAGGTAGTAAGTTCCTTTGTGGTTAGAGATCTGTGCTAATCTGAGCCTCTGATGGCAAAGGCTGCAAAAGGCTTCCTTCCAGCGCATGGATGGTTCAGCCGTCACAGGTACAGGGGGCAACTTGGAGAACTCTTATTTCGCCTGGCAGTTTTGCAACTAAACATCGCTTTGGGCAGCGATTCCGAAGCTTCCCTCTTGCCGGCTCTCCAAAAATAAACTCCTAATTAAGGCCACGTGGGATTTGGAATCTGAGCAGTCAGGGGGAGAAAAATGCCAGGGGAAGTGATCGCAGTCGTAATGCTATGTTCCTAACTATAGCCCTGGCTGCCACATAGGCATCAATGTGGGCATCCTGCCATCTCCCCCCCCCCAATTCTTTATTAAACATTTCAGATAATCCAAAGGCAGACAAATACTACAAAAAGAAAAGAAAAAACCCAGACCCCAAATCATATTTAAACCCTCTGCTGATAGAGTCTCTGTAGGCTTTTGTGGTCCACCTTTCAACATCTGTGGCACCAAACTATTCTCATGGCCCAGCAGTTTCTTCCAAGTGTCTTCTGCAGGGGTGTGCATGGATACAGTTTCCGACATTCGGTTCGTAACAAATCAAATATTTGAAAATCCAAATTCGTACAAATAAAGAAAACTGAATGGCTGGAGATTCGTACCAATACGATACCATTATGAATCTCATATGCACCTGTATGCATCCTGTATGCATCCTGTATGCATCCTGTATGCATCCTGTATGTATATGTACTGGTGCGTACGGGGATGCCCAAGATTCGTACAGATCTGTACGCATGCGAATATCCAAATTATCCATACGAATAACTCAAAATATTTGTATTGGTACGAATACTAAAGTACAAATGTCTAGATATTCAATTCATGTACGAATAACAAATAATACAAATATTTGTGTACGTTCCTAGTCCTCTATGGGATGCTGCAAGATTTCCACCCATATACAGGAGGCCTCCTTCCTTAAAAATGTCAAATTTATATATTTCAGTGACTTTTATCCTACCACCTCTCTATTGTCCGTTTACTTTTATTCTTACCTGGTAGTTTTCCGATTCAGGTCCACACTCCTCTGCAAAGTTTGTTGGGTGGCCTTGGGCTAGTCACAGCTCTCCTCTGAGCTCTCACAGCCCCACCTACCTCACAGGGTGTCAGTTGTGGGGAGAAGAGCAGATGGTTTGTCAGCAGCTTTGAGTCCCTTTAAATGGGTGGCAAAAGCAAGGTAGAAAAGCCAACTCTTCTTACCTGGCATTCTCCCAGTTTGATTCTTCACTCCTCCAGGAAGCAAGCTGGATGGCCTTGGGCAAGTCACGGCTCTCTTTCTGAGCTCCCTCGGCCCCACCTACCTCGCAGGGTGTCTGTTGTGGGGAGAAGAACAGAAGGTTTATCAGCTGCTTTGAGTCCCCTTAAAAGGGTGAGAAAAATGTGGTAGAAAAGCCGAGTCTCTTCCTCCTTTTTCTCTTCCTTTCTCCTTCTCTCTCTGTGTCCAAACTGAGTCAACAGATTAAAAGTTTTTTTCTAAAGGGGTCATTTACACTACAGTTTTTTATTCTAGTTCCAAGCTTGGATCTGCTTCAGCCCTTATAGTAGAATTTATACAAACATCTCCAATAAACATTTAGCTGCCAAGACACGAATGTTGGACGCCACTTTTACTGCATCCCAGAAACTGTTTTAACTGTTCTCGGTTCTTATTCCTGACCTTGATTTTATCTGTAGAAATGTGAGATCCAAACAGTGCTCATTAATTCATTTTTTTATACCAGGAGGTAACCTGGTCTTTTGCGAACCCAATTGTCTCTCCCTTTTGACACCATTACCTTTACTCTGTTGTGATGCGCATCCAATGTATTTCCCAAGAGCCTGTCAGTTTGACAGTTATGGGTCTGCATCATTATGAAAGGCAATTCTGATCAGCCTTGGATGTGGTAGGGGCCACCACCAATGAGCACAGCTGCTCTTGATGGAAGTTGATTCATGGGTTTCCTTTGAAGAAGAAGAAGTGTTGGCTTTTCTACCCCGTTTTTCTCACCCATTTAAGGGGACTCAATGCAGCAGACAAAGCTTTCTGTTCTCCCCACAACAGACACCCTGTGAGGTAGGTGGGGCTGTGAGAGCTCAGAAAAGACCTGTGACCAGCCTAAGGCCACACAGCTGGCTTCATGGAGGAAGAAGAGTTGGCTTTTCTACCCCGCTTTTCTCACCCATTTAAGGGGACTCAAAGTGGCTGGCAAAGCTTTTCTATTCTTCTCCCCACAAGTGAGATAAGTGAAGCTGTGAGAGCTCAGAAGAGAGCTGTGACTAGCCCAAGGTCACCCAGCTGGCTTCATGGGGGAGGGTGTAATCGAACCCAGAATTCCCAGATAAGAGTCCAGCTCCCTAACCACTAGACCAAACTGGCTCACATTGGACAATAAGACTTTTTCCACCCTAACCTCTCACCCAGGACAGCCTAGTGGCAACCAATCCCACTTTGGGACGGGTTACCTATTCCGGACCAGTTCATCTCTCCCTGGCATTGTGTCAGGATTTTCCCACCTGTAGAAATCACACGGAAGTATGGCAGAGAATTGTTCCTTCGTTGAGTTGATAATCAAAGTCATTAGCTTATACTATGCTACAGTCTTAAAGAGAGGTCTCATCAGTGACGTCCAAGGTCAAGTGTAGAAGGAACAGCATAGGTCTAAACAAAGACCCTAGATGCTAGGGAAACGCCCGGTCAAGAATGGGGGAGGGCAAGCTACTCTCACACGTTGGGTGTAGTTGCCTTCTCATTTAGAAGGCCTCCAATTAAGAACATAAGAAGATAAGAGGAGCCCTGCTGGATCAGGCCACAGCCCGTCTAGTCCAGCATCCTGTCTCACACGGTGGCCCACCAAATGCTCATGGGCATCTCAAGCAGAGACAAGGACAAACCTTCTCCTGCTCTCTAATCCCAGCAAATGGCCTTAGAAGCGTCCTGCCTCCCCCCACCCCCAGCCTGAAAGGTGTACTTAGGCCTCCATTCTAGTAGTCGTTGATACATCTGTCGTCCATAAATTTGTCTAACCTACCTTAAAGCCATCTAGACTAGTAGCTGTCACCACCTCTTCCGGCAGCACATTCCATAAGCCAATGACCCTCTGGGTGAAGAGATACTTCCCCTTGTCAGATCCAACTCTCCTACCCATCAGCTTAATAGATGCCCCCTGGTTCTAGTGTTGTGTGAAGAGAAAATAAATTTTTCTCTATCCACCTTTTCTATACCATGCATAATTTTATATACTTCCATCAGGTCCCCTCTTAAACGCCGTCTCTCCAGACTGAGGAAGCCTAGACGTTGCAGCCTGGTTTCGTAAGGGATTTTGTTCCAGCCCCTTAATCGTTCTGGTTGCCCTTTTCCGCACCTTTTCCAATTCCACAATATCCTTTTAGAGATATGGTCACCAGAATTGAATACTCCCAATATGGCCTCACCATAGATTTATAAAGAAGCAAAATGACACTTGCTGACTTATTTTCTAATCCCTTCCTAATTATTCCCAGCATTGAATTTGCTTTTTTCACTGCTGCCGGGCACTGGGTTGGCACCTTCGTTGAACTGTCTACCAGACAGTTAATTTCCCAAAATTTAGAACAGGACAAATAGCTGTAGTCCTCCAGATGGTAAATGAACTACAACTTCTAGTAGGAATCCACTGGGTATCCTGGACTTAGATCTAGAACGCAGGAGAATTTCTGCTGCCCCTTCCATATGGACTTTCCTCCTTAAAGATGGCCCTGACCTGTTTTGCTTATGGAGAACAGGTAAGAAGATGGAGAACTATAGCAGAGTCCTTAACTGTTTCTGTTTCCTTTAGGCCTTCTACTGGGCTGAGGTCCAAGCCCATGTGTGTGGAGACCAGGAGTTCTGGAGCATTGAGGGCCTCTGTGTCCCCTGTGAGCTGTGCCCCCCTGGAAAAGAGCCAGACAGAGTAAGCAAACATCGTCTTTCATGCTTCAAGAGGCATTTCCCAGCTTGTGTGCCTTTATGTGCTTGGCTAGTGATTGGCAACATCTGGAGAACTTGGATGAAGGCCATTCTAGATTTCCTCAGTGACTCAGTGGGAATGTAAAGAAGAAGATTCTCCATGCATTGGCCAATAATCTCTGTGGACCAATGGTATTTGCACTGCAGGGAATTGGGAAACGAAGGATGTGGCTACAGAATTTGACTACCTGAGGCTCTCAGCGTTAGCCCATTTTCTTTAAAATGAAGTTCTTAGGCCTCATGAAAGAGATGTTCTTGGAAAACCATAAGCATTATCTGATAACAGCTTTTAAACTCAGCAGAAGGGTTTGAGTAGAATTCCAAAGACTGAGCAGCAAGCGCATGAATTCTTTGGAAAAAATTGCACCTCACTGACCCAAAGGTATGTGAGATCTGGCAGATTATGCACATAGCTCATATTCAATCCAGAACTGTAACTTATTCATGCAGAGAAACACACAAGCCTTCCATAGCCTCCTTTTTAGGTGCATGAATAAGCATCTGGCTTTAAAATATGCAAAGAAAAGACTCTTGGACCCTGGGCTGAGTCTTGAAGCTCAGGTGGAAGCCATGGACAAGAATGCCTGTTCCCAATTATGGTTGGTGCGTCAATTGAAGCCCTTTTTGGATAGAGATGACTTGGCCACAGTAATCCATGCTCTGGTAACTTCCAGACTGGACTACTGTAATGCGCTCTACATGGGGCTGCCCTTGAAGACAGTTCAGTAACTGGTGCAGAACGCAGCTAGACTACTGACAGGAACAGTTGGCTGGACACACATCAGACTGGTCTTAAAAGAGTTGCCCTGGTTGCCAATTTGCTACCGAGCCCAATTCAAGGAGTTAACTTTGACTTACAAGGCCCTAAGTGACTTGGGCCCCAAATATCTAAAGGAACGTCTTCTCCCATATCGACCTGCCTGTGCATTAAGATCTGGAGGGGTGGCCTCCCTGGTTGTACCACCACTCACAGCAGCGAAAGGGGTGGGCACCCGGGATAGGGCCTTTTCAGTGGTGGCTCCCAGACTGTGGAATAGTCTCCGCCTTGAGGTGTGTCAGGCTCCTTCACTGTATATGTTTAGGTGAGCTGTGAAGACGCACCTCTTTACCCTGACCTCTGGCTAAGTGGAGGAACAGCCTTTTCCTCTCCACATTCAGACACTGCCGTGGTTTTAATATGTTATTGGCTCATTGTATACATTGTAACCCACCCTGAGAACCCTTGATTATGGGGAGGAAGAGAATAAAAATGCAAATAAATAAATAATAAATAGCAGGGGAGGTATAATGAAAAGAGCTCCAGGGGCTGCCAGTGTGCCGTGGCATCTTCTGACCGTTGTTTCTGTTTTGATCTTCCCCATAGAAATGCGGCTACGGGCAAGGACTGGGCATGGTTTGCAAGCCTTGTCCAGCAGATTCCTTCTCTGCCAGCTCTGGGCTGGAACTTTGCGCGTCGCATACTCACTGCGAGGGCAAGAAGAGGAAGCCTGCCATTCCTGGAACACCTGTAGCAGATGCCTTCTGTGGGGAATGCCTCCCCGGGTAATGTGCCTTATCGCTCTGCCTCTCTTCTCTTCCAGGGAAAATACCTCCCCCCCTCCCCCTGCATTGAGGCCTCATTTTGTGGGGGCATCTTTCTCCAAGGGCAGGACCGTGAACGGAGCTCATTTGACATCCCTTCTTCTCCATGGCTTTGGATAGCGGTTTTGTGCACATGTGAAATTCTGGCCTGCTTCTTGCAGTTCAGTGTGCAACTGAGGTGTATTCACACTATTATGCACTATTAGTGAATTCCTGGGGAAGAGTGTACGCACACGGAGTAGGCACTTATGGCCTTCAGACGTGCCCACCTTCACCAGAAGTTCACTAATTGTTGATTAGGTGTGGATCGTGAAACTGTGCTGCACACATTAACCAACATATACCAGAACCTACCTACATGGCCTCCATTAATTATGTCCTGCTGGATCAGGCCACAGCCCCTCTAGTACAGCATCCTGACTCATACAGTGGCCCACCAGTTGCTTCTTCTCAAGCAGAAGAGGGCAAAACCTTCACCTGCTCTCGATTCCCTATAAGTGGCCATTAGAGGCCTCCTGCTTGTCTCTGCTACCTGGAGGCAGCACATAGGCCTCTATCCTAATGGCCATTGGCCACCTGTCCTTCCTTCTCTCAGCTGCCTGTGCAGCCAGCAAGGGATGGAGCCAAACAGGCCTAACCATGAGATGGCATTCCTCTCACCTGCCTCAGACCTACTCCATATGTTCATCTCACCTCCCGAGAGGGCTGGGCTTTTGGGTGTGGATCCTCAAGATCCCAGCCCTCTTAGGCAGGTTCATGTGCTACTAGCTATCCCACAAACCTGTCCATGCACATTCTTAGGAGATGCAGCTGTTCACAGTCTCTGCCACAGACCAAACTAGCTCAACTGGGAGGCATTGGTGCAACCTCTGGGACCATTACATCCCCCCCTCTGACATAACACACATAGCTCCAATCTTTCTCTTGAATGCAGCTGTGCAATTCTTCTGGGCTCTGACTTTCCTTCCTTCCTTCCTTCAGCCAGTTTGGTCTAGTGGTTAGGGAACCAAAAGACTCTTCTCTGGGAATACCAGGTTTGATTCCGCCCTCCCCCATGAAGCCAGCTGGGTGACCTTGGGCTAGTCACAGCTCTGTTTCTGAGCTCTCACAGCCCCACCTACCTCACAGGGTGTCTGTTGTGGGGGAGAAGAACTGAAGGTTTGTCAGCCACTTTGAGTCCCCTTAAATGGGTGAGAAAAGCAGGTTAGAAACCCAGCTCTTCTTTTTCCATAAAGCCAACTAGGTGGCCTTGGGCTAATCACAGCTTTCTTTCGGACTTCTCACAGCCCCACCTTTTTCACAGAGTGTCTGTTGTGGGGAGAAGAACCGAAGGTTTGTCAGCCGCTTTGAGTCCCCTTAAATGGGTATAAAAGCAGGGTATAAAAGCCAACTCTTCTTCTTCTTCTTTCCTGCCCTCCTGCTTTGACTCCCAGAGAATAATACTGCAGCCATTGCTGAGCTGATGCTTTCCAGATGTTGTAGTGCACAGCTGGAGCTCTCCTGCCTGCCTGGGCCCCATACCCTGACCTGTGGCTACGGAGTAGCGTCCCCTCCTCACCCAGACATAGTTCCAGCCAATCTATTTATTTATTGCTTTTTTCCCCTTCAATTGAGGCTATTTTACTAGTACTCATCTTGAAGCCTGCAGGTATAGGATGGAATAGGAAAAAATATAAATAAATAAGTTTGCAAACTGCCACAGCCAGGTTTTTGGGAAGCGGTGTGTGTGCTTTTCTAGGTCTGTTTCCAGGTTTCGTCCCACATGTGACGCATGAGTGGGAATTGGGGCGGAACATTGGCTAATAAACAGGCATTTTTGCGAGGAATCTGTTCAGCTGCCTTTTCTGAAAAGTGGTATACTTTAAAAAAAAAAAATTGTGCAACTTCAGCACACCAGGAAGAACCAGAAATCCCAGCTTCTGGGCAGGCCCTCAACAGGAGAGGAAAGGGTGGGAGTCGTGGTTGTGAATCACCATAAATTCTTGGTTGAACTCAAGACAAGTCCATGCGCACCAGGATGTTTAGGGGTGGGAAATTGGATGCTCCCTTAGTCATGCGTTTCTTTCGTCTGACTCATCCAAATTCCCCTTCCCCACCTTTTAGTTTTGCAAAAGACGGGAAAGTGCATGCCCCGTTTCTCACCTAGCTTCCTTAACCATTGATCTGCACGTTCTAGGTGGCTCCGAAAATCCAGAAATGGAACCACGTCTGGCACATACCTGTGAAATTGCAGGAAAGGGAGGGGGTGAGGAGCAGAGTCCAAAGCCCCTCTTCCGCCAAAAGCCATGTGGCATTCAAAGGAAGTTCAGGAACCAGCCATGGTCATCATCCATAGGTTCTATGTTGGAAGCTGCCTTCTCAGTTTGGTCTAGTAGTGGTTAAGGAGCCAGACTCTTATCTGGGAATACCAGGTTCGATTACGGCCTCCCCCATGTCACAGGGTGTTCTGTTGTGGGGAGAAGAACAGAAGGTTTGTCAGCCGCTTTGAGTCCCCTTAATGCGGTGATGGCCAACCTATGACACGCGTGTCACAGGTGACACACCAAGCCCTTTTGGGTGACACACCTGGTCACCCTGGCACCTGGGCGTGTAGTGCTTGCTTGTTCTTGAAGTGTACGAAATACCAACTTTCAATTGAAGATTTAGCAACAAAAGTCACTAATGTAAAAAATTATTTGTTTTTGCTTTTAATAAAATACATATATCAAAAATATAACTTTTTTACCAGAGCTACAAATATCACAAAATTATGGATATTTCTAGATGTGACACAGCACCCGAGTTAAGCTAGGTTTTCTTGCGAATTTTGACACACCAAGCTCAAAAGGTTCGCCATCACTGCCTTAATGGGTGAGAAAAGCGGGGTAGAAAAGCCAACTCTTCTTCTTCTTCCGGTGGCGTCCCCTTAGTCTAGATAGCACAGGATTCTCAAAGGCGATGGGCAGTGATTAAGCTTCAAAACAAGGAAGCAAAAAGCTTAATCCATGTGACAGAGCAATCCTTTGAGGCCGCCATCTTTACTGAAAGGTGCAATGGATTTTGAAAGGCACATGTGGAAATTTCCAGGGAAATTATCTCTTTCTTTCTGACAGACCTGAAGACATTTCTGGGCATCTTGGAAGAATTAAACTTGACCTTCCTTCTTTTATTGCAGATATTACAGCCCGCCAGGTGCAAAAGACCCAGCGGCCACCTGCTTGCAATGTCCGTCCTCCCCAAAAGACATACCAGGATGTCCAGGTGAGAGCAAAATAAGGTGAAGGGTGGTGCAAGGTACAGGATTCCTTTCCTTCCAGACTGCATCTAGTTGGTAAAAAGCATATCCAGGAAGAGTCAAGCCACCGTGGTTGGTCACTGGACAATGCGCTACCAGCATGTGGCTATATCCAATGTGTGAAGTTTCAGGCGCTTTATTTTGAATGGCCATGTACAGACAGGGGATAAATAGCACAACTATGTCTTGGCTGTGTTCAGATTGCCACATGTAGCTGTGGCAACCCCAGCACGGTCCTACAATATCGGGGTAAAAACCCTCTGCCACCAGTTTCTGGGAAACCCCAGTCTAAACGTAGGTTTTCCAGAAATAGTGCTATGCCCTCACTATGTGGGAGCTGCCATCTTGAACATTGCCACCACACAAGTGCAGGGCCTGAAAAAGGCAGCACATAAGACCCTAAGAGGAGCCCTGCTGGATCAGGCCACAGCCCATCTAGTCCAGCATCGTGCCTCACACAGTGGCCCACCAATTGCCCATGGGCACCTCAAGCAGAGACATGGGGCCTTTCTGCACTTGGCCTTGTTTTTGAATATATCCCAGGATAGGAGCCTGTTGTCCGCATCCTAGTGCAGACTATAGTAGGCCCCAGGTAAGGCCTACCATAGCCTGCATTAACATGTGGACAACAGACCCCTATCCTGAGATATATTCCAGGATAAGGCCCAGTGCGGAAAGGGCCATGGATGAACCTTCTCCTGCTCTCAAATCCCAGCAAATGGCCTTAGAGGCCTCCTGCTTGTCCCCCCAGCCTGAAAGAGTGGTGGAGATGTCACGCTTCCGGGTCTTTTTGCGCCATCAACTGTGTCCCCACCCTTGCGGCACAGACAGCAGCTGCTGCGCTTGATCTGGATCAGGCTGGATTGGAATAGTTAGGCCACTCCAAGCAAAGTGAGTGCGGAAACAGCCCTCGGGTGTTTTTCCACCGCGCTCCTTTAATCCGGATCTAAGAAGATCAGGATCTAAGGAATGGGTACATTCCTTAATCCAAATCTAGTAGATCTGGATTAAGGGAAGTACCCAGTGTGTTTCCATGGGTGGTCTAGCACCCAATAGCAATGGGTGCTAGCCTCCCTGCTTGTCTGCTTGTCACCCCAGGGGTTTGGGGGGACAGGGGGTGCAATCTCCGAAGTGGCTTCGAAGTCACTTTGGAGTTCACTCTGAAGATCAGCACAGACTTCAAAGACGCTCCGGAGCTATTTTGCACAGACTTTGAAGTGACTTCGAAATGACTTCGAAACCTAGGTTTTGGGGCTCCCCTCCCATGGGTGCCCCCTCCCCCTAGCCTCTTCTAGACCCCATTGCCACACAAGCATGGAAACAGGCTCCCTTTAATCCAGATTTTCTGCCTGAAGACCCCATTGTAGACCCCATTAATGGGGTCTACAGAAAATCCGGATTAAAGGCCAGAAAGTACCCATTTGATCCGGATTTACCCAGCGGCAGTCAAAACAATCGGGTCCCAAATGGGTGCCGTGGTGGAAATGGGATCATCCGGCTCACACGCAAATGGGTCCTTAATGGGTACAAAAATGGGTACTTTCTGACAGTGGAAAAGCACCCCTAGTGCCAGCACTTTCCTTAGTCTGTTACCTGCAGACAGGTGGATACAAAAATCAGCTAAAAAGAAGAAACCGCCCCCCTGCAGACAGTCCTTAGTCAGAACTTCTGAGTCTGGCCAAATTCCTCCTTTGGACTAAACCTGATCCCTTTATCATTTCCCAGTGCCAGCTCCCTAATTCCCAGTCATCCCATTGCCTGCAGGAGCAGATGAATTCTGCATGTGCTGGCAAAGAGTTCTAGCTTGTGTTAGTGCTTCATATTTGCCCAAGGGTTGGAGCCGTCACTGCAATCGGGTTCACCTTGCGGCTCTAGCAAGCGCTTTGCTTTTAAAGACAAAACCAAGCGAGGGATTTGGGGATGAGTCTGTGCTGATTAATTTTGGTTTCTGTCCCTCCCTGTCGGCGATTAATCCCGTCACGCTGGCTGAACTTGGTGATCCGTGGAGATTCAGGTCATGCCAGCTTTCTTCTGTCCTTCAGGGCACAACTTCAGAGAGCGAACCGTATTGATTCTCTCGCGCCTTATGCTCTGTGGTCAAGGGGGGCTGCGCAGATGAGGCGCTCCAGAGGTGGATGATGAACTGCAATTCCCAGCATGCTCTGGGACCAGCATAGAATTCTGGGAGTTGTCATTCAGCAGTATGACAACTGGGGCACCACAGTAGAGTGCCCCAACTTCTGGTGATTTCGGTCTGTGTTATTGTGTGCCGTCTTGTGGGGAATTTGGAGAGCATTTTAAACAAAAATGTACATAACTAAATGAGAACCATGGGAAAGATGCTCAGTAACACCACAACACCATCTTTCCAAAGCTAAGCCAAGACTCTACAAAAGGATTTGATGTGTTGACAGTTGTGGTTCAGGATCCAGGTCCCTGGCAGTGGCTGGACAGGACTGGACAGCAATTGGAACCTTTGCTTAAGCGATCCAAACCAGATTTTCGTCTACTGTGGGCTCAAACTGGTTTAGGAAGGTCTGACTACCGGTTGTGGATCGTTGCATGTTGAGAAACAAAGGTCTTTTCTGCACCGACTGCTGATCCAGATTAAGAAGCGCCTTAATCCAGATTGCAGGTTTCCCATTTGCACATTAATGTGGAACAGCCCCCCCCCTCCTTCTGGTCTGGTTCCGTCTCCACTAGATGGAGCCTGGTCTGGATTAAGAGACCCTTAAACTGGATCTGAGCTGTTTAATCAGGTCTGTAAGTGGACCAAAGGCCTTTTTCTGGGTCATGGGGCTTGTATAGATTAATTTATTTATATTTTATATTTATGGCATGCTTTTGGGTTCCGGAGCTACCAGTGTGTGTGTGCGTGTGCGTGTGTGTGTGCATTTGTGTAGCATGCCATGGCGCACTGCTAAAAAGCGTCCCCAGACTCTGAGGCTCGGGTCCGCCTTGCAAGCTTCACAGCCGCAGGAGGCATGAACCAGATCTGCACCATCGCTGCAGATGGGCCCTGATCTGCCCTTTGCCTCCACACCATCCGATCTGTGGGTCCAGTTATTCCAGATCCACTGATCCGGATCTAATGCAGGTAATTACCTGCAGAGTCGGCATGCCTGGAAATTCTGCACCTGGACGAACCGAGTTCTGCTCCCATCTGTGTTACGGTTATGATTTCCCGTTCTCACCTGGGCTGCTAAAAATAGAGGGCCCTGGTAAAATTCCACCTAACAGTGGACCAAAGGGCTCAAACCCCCCAGGCTTTGTCGGTCTTCCAAGAGACCTGATCCTCTTCCCCCCCAAAAGGTCCCACCTCTCTTACGTGCACACGTCTTTCCGCTGCTGTTTAATCTCTTCCCCCGCTACGGTTTCAGGGGCAAGAAAATGGCCGACGCGCCTGGCCCGCAACGCAGAGGCACTGCAGCGCCGGGACGACCGCCTGGCACCCAACGGCACCCGGGAGGGTAAGGCGGAGGAGAGTGCCACGCAATACGCCGTGCTGGCCATCGTGCCCGTCTTCTGCGTCATGGGCCTCCTGGGAATACTTTTCTGCAACCTCCTGATGAAGAAGGGCTACCACTGCACTGCCCAGAAGGACTCTGACGAGGAGGCAACCAAGGCGGACAGGAATGGTGAGTGAAGGGGGAAGCCTGGCGGGGTGAGTGAGGAAGGTCTGTTGGTCAACTCTCCGTTTGGTCTTGTGGTTAGGGAGCCGGACTCTTATCTCCTCTCCTGCATGAAGCCAGCTGGGTGACCTTGGGCTAGCCACAGCTCTCTTCTGAGCTCTCACAGCTCCACCTACCTCACAGGGTGTTCTGTTGTGGGGAGAAGAACAGAAGCTTTGTCAGCCGCTTTGAGTCCCCTTAAATGGGTGAGAAAAGCGGGGTAGAAAAGCCAACTCTTCTTCCTCCATGAAGCCAGCTGGGTGACCTTGGGCTAGCCACAGCTCTCTTCTGAGCTCTCACAGCCCCACCTACCTCACAGGGTGTCTGTTGTGGGGAGAAGAACAGAAGGTTTGTCAGCTGCTTTGAGTCCCCTTAAATGGGTGAGAAAAGTGGGGTAGAAAAGCCAACTCTTCTTCTTCTGTCTTTTTTTAAATTATTTCAAAATATACAAATACAAACATTCAAAACAAAACAAGATACAAACAAAATACAACAACCAATGCTTACAAAAGCAAAAAACACCCCCTATATATGTCAAACTAAATATCAATTACCTCAGACTTATAAGAAACTTATTTATTATTTCCTTCAAGTTGTTATTTACTTTCAATTTAGCAGTATAGCTATATAATTCTTTCCAGCTATCTTCAACCAAAGTTTTAACATTCCCTCCCGGGATCCTGATTCTTCTTTGCCTGATCAGATCATATTTAAACTGCTCAGATATATAACAATACCATGATCAGTATTTTTGCAAGATGCAGCTACGGCTGACCTCTCAGGGTCTCTTGGGTCTTGTTCCCTGCACATCAAAGCATCATGCCATTTCGTCACAAGTTATTTCATTCCATTTCCATTTCCGTTTTTATTTGTATACCGCCTTTCCAAAAGAAAATTTGCCCAAGGCGGTTTACAGCAAACAGAAAATCTACAATGCAAAGTAATAATCAAGACATAATAAAAATGCATTATAAAAATTGTACGTTGTACAAAATATTGGAAAATAAGCCAAAGCTCACACACACAGATCGAGGCAGCTGAGGCCAAGTGGAGTCCAGAGCAGCTGACCAAAGGCCCCCGTCCCACAAAGAATCCCTGCCTCCAAGATGTCTGTGCCCATCCAGTCTGGAGGGTCACCTAGAGGGCAGAGGGGTCTAGGCTGCCACCACTAGACCACCCCCAGGAAGGTTGGCATAAGCAGCTGTCCTTTGTGGTCTCTGGTGTAGCTGAGACCAGGTGGAGTCCAGAGCAGCTGACAAGAGGGACCCAGTCCTGCAAGGAAGCAGCTCCCAATTATCAGGATCCATCCAGGCTGGAGGGTCTAGGCTGCCACCACTAGACCACTGCCCCTGGAGGGATGGGAAGGTTCTCCTCCTCCATGGGCAGGGCTTCCTGCAGCCTCAAGCCATCTCTCTCTTAAGGACTCCTGCAGGATGCTGTGATGGTGAGAGGAAAACACAAATGAGTCTTTCTTTGAGGCCAGACATCCAATAGGGCCCGCGTGCGACAGGAAGGATGGAAACAGCGCTCAGTAAAGCTCCTGTGTGTGTGCGCACGTCAGTTGTGGTCCTACAGATGTTCCCAGACCTCAGCATCCAGCATTCTCTGCCAGCCCCATAGACTATAATAGGGGTATTCAACTGAGGCCTTCCAGATCTTCCCATACAACTCAACTGTCGCCCTCCAGATGTAACTCTCTGCATTCAAGCCTCTAGGGCCATATTTTGGGATTCGCCAGCCAGCGAAGGTTGTGCGTTTGTCTTCTGCTTGCGATGCCCAGAAGCAACTGGTGGCCCACCGTGTGGGGCCGGACGCTGGACTAGAGGGGCTGTGGCCTGACCCAGCAGGGCTCTTCTTATGTTCTTCTGTATGTTCTTACGTTCTGCACTCACTACGCAAACACTTTATAATAGGGGTGCTGGACCCCCACCCTCTTATACAGCTGGGGCTGGCCCTTGAACGCTGGGAGATGTCCTTCAGGATGATGTGGAAGACCACAGTAGGAGACCCTTGCTTGTACTACATGTGAAGTCTTACATACGATTTTGAAAAGCCTTTCATCTAGTTTTGGCAGCCCATGGCTCCAACGTAAGCGGTTTGGTTCAGCCCTATCCAGCTCCAAGGCCAAACATCTGGAAGTCACGTGGTTGGGGATGCCCGATCTGCTCTGTAACACGTGTCCACTTGTCCACAGACAACCCTCTGAGATGTTTAGAGGGCTGTATTCATTTGAGCAATTTGCCCTCGCTCAAGACGTTGGCAGGAGCAGACAGTTGGAGGTTTCTTTGTCTCTCTCCTGGAACTGCCAGCTGTACAAACATCTTACTCATTGCCACTTTCCCATTCTTTGCTGCCTTGGCTTTTTTTCAACTCCCTTATTGGAAGCGCTCCACTGGCTACCAGTTCCTTTCCGGGCACAATTTAAACTGCCTTTAAACTTATAAAGCATTATTTGGCTTGGAACCAGGAGACCTACTAGATCATCTTGCCCTTCATGAGCCTACATAGGCCTTTCTCTTTGTTCCACCTCCTTCCCAGATTCGGTTAGCTGGAACTAGCGTGAGGGCCTTTTCAGTGGTTGCCCCAAAACTTTGGAACTCCCTCCGCATGGAGGCCAGGATGGCCCCATCTCTTCCTGCCTTCTGTAAGCAGGTGAAAACATTTTTATTCTGGAAGACCTGTTAACCTAATAGTTGACTCTTAGTTGTTTCCTATTTTTTCCTTGTTTTTATATTTATTGTGTTTTAATATTTTAAAATCTGATATTATTTTACTTGTATATATTTATGGGTGGTTTTAAAATTTTGAATATCATTGTATTGTTGGCTACTCTTTTATGCCACTTTGAGTCTGGATGGATGGATGGATGGATGGATGGATGGATGGATGGATGGATGGATGGATGGATGGATGGATGGATGGATGGATGCCTGACTACTGTAGAAGGACCAACTTAAGCCTTGGGCTCCCATTTCATCTGTCTCCTGGCCTCTGCGCATATTCTAGCCACCTGTGGTAGCCAGGGCTAGAGGACCAATTGCAGATGCCAGCCTGGTATAGAATATCAAAAGGCCACTTGCAGGGAGTCAAGAGCAGGTGAGGGTTTTGCCCTTGTCTTCTGCTTGAGATGCCCAGAAACTATTGGTGGCCCACTGTATGGGATGGGATGCCGGAACTAGATGGGCTGTGGTCTGATTCGGCAGGGCTCCTTTTATGTCATTGTAGGCTAATTCCTGGAGGATTGGTGTATCATTGGATGCCTAGGTACTACTTCCAGGTTGAAGGAGGTAGGATGCCTCTAAAGGCCACTTGCAGAGAGGCAAGAGCAACTGAAGGTTTTGGCTTTGTCTTCTCCTCAGGATGCGCAGATGTACTTGATTGGACACTGGATGAGATGAGATGAGATGCTGGGCTAGATGGGCTGTTCTTCCTATGTTCCTACATAGAATGGATGCCTAGGTACCTCCTGGTTGGAGAGACAGGCAAGAGGCTTCTGAAGGCCATTTGCTGAGATCTGAGAGCAGGTGAAGGTTTTGCCCTTGTCTTCTGCTTGAGACGCCCAGAAGCAACTGGTGCTGGTCAGATGGGATGTGGCCTGATCCAGCAGGGCTCCTCTTAGGTGTTGATGTTCCAGTATTTCGTTAATGGCCAGCACAGAGGGCGGAATGGGAACTACTTCCATCTGCTGGACACATCTGACCAGATTACCCAAAGGAGCAACACATTTGCGTGCCGATTGCGCATGCATAGGCGACACAGGGCTGGTTTTACTAAAACTGAAACTCGGCACACTCTAAAATGCCCAGGTGAAGGATCTGGTTGCCATAGCATCGCAACCAAGAACAAGGAGCAAGGAGATCTGACCTAGTTTTGTAGGAAATTACAACTTGTTGTTAAATAACAGCAGAACATCTTCTATTATCTGGGACTTGACCGATTTAGAGTATCATCCTTATTATTTCTGCTCATTAGTCAGTTTGCAATATCAATTATTCTTCGGCATGTTCCATAAAGGAAAGAACATCCACGCAAATTCACACCAAAAGTCTATTTAGCGACAAAAGGAGGAGGCAGGCCATTTCAGTCAAGCGTGTTTCAGGGCCCGAGTGGTGGTGGCCCCCAAGGGCTGGAGGTTGCAGGTGGAAATCCAGCCCCTGCACTGCGTTGCTGCCATAACAACTGTACAGAAACTCCAAACAAGCCTTCAAAATAATCCACAAAGTGTTACTCTTCTCACAATGGTAATGCATTGCCTATGCCAATAGACCAATAATATCTGGGTAGATCCTGGCTTTCTTAGCATCATAGAGTTGGAAGGGACCTCCAGGGTCATCCAGCCCAAGCCTCTGATCAATGCAGGATTTCCTAAACCATCCCAGACAGATGTAGGTCCAGCCCCTGTTTGAAGACCTCCAGTGAAGGAGAACCCACCATCTCCGGTGGCAACCTATTCCATGGACTTCCTATCAGGAAGTTTCTCCTAGTATCTAATCTGGATTGACCCCCTTGAATCTTCATCCCATAACCTCACCTGTGTTCTGACCTTACCTGCCAAATATGTTGGGCACCAGGACTGGAAAGAGAAAAAGAGAATTGCAATTTTTCTCTCTTTGAAATTCTAGGTGGAAGTTCCACAGGTAGAATTGAAGATGCCAATGAAGACACCATTGGGGTCCTGGTGCGTCTGATTACAGAGAAAAAAGGTAAGTCATGTGGGAAAGAGCCCTTGGCTTCCCCATCTCTGGTCTCATTGATTGATTGCATTGCATTGCATTGCATTGCATTTTTATCCTGCCCTATTCTCAAGGGTCTCAGAGCAGGTTACAACAACATATAAAATGACCACATTAAAACCAATAACATATGAAACATATTAACGCCACGGCAGTGTCTCAACGTGGGGAGGAAGTGGCTGTTCCTTGACTTAGCCAAAGGCCAGGACAAAGGGGGGCGTCTTCACAACTCTTCTAAACACAGTCTGGGAGCCACCACTGAAAAGGCCCTAGGCCGGGTGCCCACCCCTTTTGCTGCTGAGGGTGGTGGGACAACCAGGAGGGCCTCCCCTGCAGATCTTAAGGCATGGGCAGGGTTGATATGGAAGAAGGCATTCCTTTAGATATTTGGGGCCCGAGCCATTTAGGGCCTTATAAGTCAAAGTTAACACCTTAAATTGGGCTCAGTAGCAAATTGGCAACCAGGGCAACTCTTTTAAGACCGGCGTGTTGTGCGTCCGGCCAGCTGTCCCGGTCAGCAGTCTAGGCATCAGAGCATCCTGGCATTTAGGCCTCCGTTACCTTCCTGGCATATAGTGTGAATCGAGGCCTCTCGATTCTGGCTCAGCTGTGGGGGTCCCAGAGGAGGGGGCAGATCTGTCCATCACACAGACCCCAATACAAGTGCCCCCCTGCCCTGCCCTCCCCCAGGAACAGGTGCCTGGGTGCACTCTTTTGCATGCGAAGGACCGTGCGGATTAGCCACAGAGTTCTCGGTCTCCCTGGGGCCCCTAAAATGCGCTAAATCCCTGCGGTGTGACCGCTGCAAGGTTTCTGCCCCTGCTCTGGTCTGAAGTCCTGCCGCCTTCGGGGACGGCGGTGGTGGACGTGCATAGGCTCAGCGCTGGCCGTGTTCTCAGTCCTGAACAGCTTGTCTTCATTCCCCCCCCCCTCTCCCACCCCCCCGCTCTGTGTTTCCTGCCAACAGAGAATGCGGCAGTCCTGGAAGAGATGCTGAAGGATTATCACAGCAAGCAGCTCCTGCAGACAAGCTACAAGCCTGTGAACAAGTAGGATATTTCTCTTTCTCTAACCGGGGTCTCTTTCTGGTGCCCTCCAACACCACCTGCAATGCCTGGGCCTCTTCAGCCTGCAAAGACTCCCCTTAGGTTCTTATGGACTAGGTGGGCTGTGGCCTGATCCAGCAGGGCTCCCCTTAGGTTCTTATGGACTAGGTGGGCTGTGGCCTGATCCAGCAGGGCTCCCCTTAGGTTCTTATGGACTAGGTGGGCTGTGGCCTGATCCAGCAGGGCTCCTCTTAGGTTCTTATGGACTAGGTGGGCTGTGGCCTGATCCAGCAGGGCTCCACTTAGGTTCTTATGGACTAGGTGGGCTGTGGCCTGATCCAGCAGGGCTCCCCTTAGGTTCTTATGGACTAGGTGGGCTGTGGCCTGATCCAGCAGGGCTCCTCTTAGGTTCTTATGGACTAGGTGGGCTGTGGCCTGATCCAGCAGGGCTCCTCTTAGGTTCTTATGGACTAGATGGGCTGTGGCCTGATCCAGCAGGGCTCCTCTTAGGTTCTTATGGACTAGGTGGGCTGTGGCCTGATCCAGCAGGGCTCCTCTTAGGTTCTTATGGACTAGGTGGGCTGTGGCCTGATCCAGCAGGGCTCCTCTTAGGTTCTTATGGACTAGGTGGGCTGTGGCCTGATCCAGCAGGGCTCCTCTTAGGTTCTTATGGACTAGATGGGCTGTGGCCTGATCCAGCAGGGCTCCCCTTAGGTTCTTATGGACTAGGTGGGCTGTGGCCTGATCCAGCAGGGCTCCTCTTAGGTTCTTATGGACTAGGTGGGCTGCGGACTGATCCAGCAGGGCTCCTCTTAGGTTCTTATGGACTAGGTGGGCTGTGGCCAGATCCAGAAGGCTCCTTTTAGGTTCTTATGGACTAGATGGGCTGTGGCCTGATCCAGCAGGGCTCCTCTGAAGTTCTTATGGACTAGTTGGTCTGTGGCCTGATCCAGCAGGGCTCCTCTTAGGTTCTTATGGACTGGATGGGCTGTAGCCAGATCCAGAAGGCTCCTTTTAGGTTCTTATGGACTAGATGGGCTGTGGCCTGACCCAGCGGGGCTCCCCTGAATTCCTGGAGGACAGCTGTATATGTGACTCCTAGAATGGATGCCTCCATCCTGCCTCCAGGCTGAAGAGGTAGGCAGGATGCCTCTCAAGGTCATCTGCAGGCCGTTGATAGGGTTTTGCGTTTGTCTTCTGCTTGAGGTGTCCAGAACCACTTGGTAGCCCATTGTGTGGGACCAGAGGCTGGATGAGATGAGATGTACTGGGGCCTGATCTAGCAGGGGCTCCTCTTGTGTTTTCTTGTGCCCTCCACCCAGTGGCATCCAATGTGGGTGATTGCAGCTGGAAGCCCTCTCCCCCCCCCCATTAACAGCTGGTTCCTGGGCTTCCTTGGATGACTGCACTCTAACACCAGCGCCAAGAAGTTCAGGAACCGGCTTTCAGGAGAGTGAGAAGGTTCCAGCTGGGCTGAGCCTTGTTAGCCCCCGTTCCCTCCACCTGACCAGCCTCAAGGGGCTCCCTCCCTCTCTTTCTTGTCCTCCCCTAACACCACCCTTCTCTGCCCCCCAGGCTTCACCTCCTGCCCCAGTTTCCCCCCATCTGCCGCCACCAGCACCACCTTCACACGGTCCAAGGCTTGGCGACGCGCTCAGGACCCACCTGCACCCGCTGCAGCCAGAAGAAGTGGCCGGAAGTCTTGCGCCTGACGGAAGCTCCGGCCGTGGCCGTCGTGCCTGGCAGCGCCACTGGCAAGCTCACGAGGCCAGCGGGCAAGGCTGGCCGGCCGGGAGAGATCACCATCCTCTCCGTGGGCAGGTAAGTCGCCAAAGGGCCCCGTCTTGCATATTTTGAGGCCCTGATCACCCATGAGATGCTCAGAACCCAGTACCAGAAACAGTTTCGCATGAACTGAGAAGTGACCATTCTTTACCTTTGTTTCCCCAAAACCCAAGTTTCTAGTCCTTATGATGGAGATGGGCTATGGAAACACCTGAGGAAAGTGGATGTGAGGGAGGCAGAAGTCTCTTCTACACCTTTTCTGTCCATTGGATGGGAAAGCAACTCGAAAGGTTTAGGAAGGTGCACGTTGACTTATTTCCCATCTTCCCTTGCTTCTCCCTCAGGCGTGTGTCCTGACCGATGGTTGTATGTTCTTTTTCCACTGGCCAGGTTTCGCGTGGCACGGATCCCTGAGCAGAAGGCCAGCCCGGCGGAGGTGAAAACCATTTCGGAGAACGTGGCAACGGAGCCCGCCGAGGCCCCCTACGCCTGCCTCGTCCCTGAGCAAAAGCCCCTTGTCAGTAATGGAGTGAAACCGAAATGGCTTCCCACGGCGGATGGCCAAGAGGAGGTGAGCGGGCAGGCCTGGGGTGGTAGGCCGAGGCCTTGGCACGCACGATCCAAAGGGCTTCGTCAAGCGAGGGCACCTTCAAAGGTTCCTCAATGAAAAGGCAGATAAGAGCCACACACCCTTCACCTGGCAGAGGTGCCAAGTGTGTCTGCTGGGCTGGGCTAGCCATGGGTTTTTAGTGCTCCACAGAATGGCATGTATAGAGGCACATCTGGAACAAAAGCGGTTCTGCCAGGGTGATGCTCCATGTGGGCCTCTAGTGCATAATCAGGGCACCTCTGGAGAAGAGCATATGCGCGTCCACTAGGCTGTTACGGCCTCCAAGCGTTCCCTCCCGCCCCAGAAGTGCACTAATCATTGATTGAGCATGGAACATGGAATCATGCTCCGTACCTTAACCAGCGTCACCTAATTCCTTGCCCGAAGTATCCAACAAATGAACCATTCGCTCTCGCCCGGCCCTCCGGGGTCGTTTGAGGTGTCGCGCAAGCGCGCCGGCACCTCAGAAAACCGTAGGCATGACCGCGCATGCACAGAACGTCGGCATCGCCAACGCGACAGCGCCAACGCGTGCGCAGTTGCGGAAGCGGCACATTCAAAATGGCAGCACCTAGAGGAGGGCCAGGCACCGGGGCTGAATAAGCTGAGTACCGGATCGCAGGCGAGAGGGGGCAGGACAAGTTGGTTAGCGCCCAAGCGCATGCGCTAGTCAGCGTTGGTTCGTTGCGCTCCTTTGCCGTCCAGCAGGCGGGAAGGAAAGTGCGCAATGCCTCAGGCGCTCCCACTAGGCCGAAAAGGTCCACCGGCCTTAGAGCCGGGCAATAGGGCAGGTGTCCTGTGATGAGTAGAAGCACCGGCTGATGCCAGGCCAATGAAAATGGGAGATATTCACTTACTGTGCATTTTTAATTAACATTTAAAATCAAACATATTTTAAACAATGACAGTATGTCTTAAAACAACAGCGACTACAAGTGGGAAGGGAAGGTGTATCCCCATTTAAGCAAAAGCCAGGGCAAAGAGGTACGTCTTCACCGCCTCCCTGAAGATGTACAGTGAAGGAACCTGATGCACCTCAAGGGGGAGACTGTTCCATAGCCGAGGGGCCATCACCGAGAAGGCCCTCTCCCGGATGCCCACCCCTTTTGCTCTGAAGGTGGTGGGACAACCAGGAGGGCCTGCCTTCCAGATCTCAAGGCACGGGCAGGTCAATATGGGAGTAGATGTTCCTTCAGATATTTGGGGCCCAAGTCAAAGTTAACACCTTGAAGTGGGCTCGGTAGCGAACCGGCAGCCGATGCAACTCTGCTGCAAGTCTGGCCAGCTGTCCCGGCCAGCCATCTAGCAGCTGCATTCTGCACCAGCTGCAGCTTCCAGATGTTCCGAGCCCTCGTTGCTGTCCTGAAAGCGCCCCCCCCCACTCCTGCCCTGACCCTTCCTGCCTTCATTCATTTTCCCAGGACTGCCCCTTCATTGTCAGACTGGCTGAGAGTAACCTGGTGATTTGACGGTAATCCACCTGCTTCTCAATTACTCTCCGGTGGCCTTTATTTTAGGGTTTGGGGGGCGCTGGTTTGGCTGGTGCAGCTTTGGTGTTGGCGCCTCTCGGAACTGGGCTCTGCTGGGATTTCTCTTTCTCCTTAGGGGGTCACTTAGGGGGTGTGCTGGAGACGAGGACCTCGGTCATGCCCCCCCCTCCAGAGGTGCCCCCCCTGCAGCTGGTGGTCTTGGCGTCCCCCTTGTATTTTTTATCCTGCCCTGTGTCCAGATGTTTTGGGACAGGTTGCACCAATAAAAGCGACAAAATTAGGGCTGTGCACGAACCTTTTTTTGTATTCGATTCGTATTGAACCGAATGCAAGAAAATTCGTATTTGTTCGAAGAGGCCCCCTTCCAATGCGGTATTGAAGGACTCAAATTCGGTACAAATGTTCCGTACGAATTTGATACGGATCCCACGCAAATCACATGCGGAGCTTCATACAGATGTATCGAGAGATTCAATTCGGATTTGATGGTCAGCCTTGGAATGTGCCGACGTTCAATTCGGATTCGAACGTCCAGATTCGTACAAATTTCAAATTTCACGAATATTCATGCGCAACCCTGCAAAATATGAAAGCAACACATTCAAAGCGGTCACCGCGCCTGAAAGTCCAGAGAGGAAGCTGTTTTCCTCAGCCAAAGGCCAGGGCGAATAGGGGCATCTTCACTAATCTCCTAAACGTAACCTCAGTAGAGGAGACCATTCCATCACCTGGGAGCCACCACTGCAAAGGCCCTGTCCTGGGTCTCCCCACCTTTTGCTAGTGAAGGTGGTTGCATAACCTGTGTGTGTGTGTATGTGAGAGAGAGAGAGACCTGCAGTTCTTGAGGCCATGGATAATAGAGGAGAATGCATTCCTTTAGATATTTGAGGACCAAATTACTACTGTGCCTGGTTCCTTCAGCATGGCATTGATGGTGCTTAGTATATTCCTGGACACTTAGGACACTTGGCTGGGGAAGAAGGAGAGTTGGTAAGAACATAAGAGAAGCCTTGCTGGATCAGGCCACAGACCATCTAGTCCAGCATCCTGTCGCTCCAACCACTGTGGTGTCTCTTACCCTTAAGGGGACTCAAAGCAGCTGACAAACCATCTGTTCTTCACCTCACCATAGACACCCTATGAGGTGGGTGGGGCTGTGAGAGCTCAGAAAGGGACCTGTGACTAGCCCAAGGTCACCCAGCTGGTTTCATGGAGGAGGGGGGAATTGAACCAGGTATTCCCAGATAAGAGTGCGGCTCCCCAACCACTAGGCAAAGAGAGTCACATAATAGTCACAGAAGACTGGGGTATAATCCAGATAGTTTAGGTCTGCCTGTTTGGGTCCGCCCTCCTCCATGAAGCCAGCTAGGTGACCTTGGGCAAGTCACAGCTCTCTTCTGAGCTCTCACAGCCCCACAGGGTGTCTGGTGTGGGAAGAAGAACAGAAGGTTTGTCAGCTGCTTTGAGTCCCCTTAAATGGGTGAAAAACGCGGGGTAGAAAAGCCAACTCTTCTTCTCCTTTGGGTTGTCTGGATTTGCTCTCCTTGTCTCGCCCTTTTCCCTCCTCCCTCCTTCCTTTGGGCTTTGGGTTATCCGTCTCTGGCCTCCTGATCTCACCCCTTTCCTTCCTCCGTCCCCCCTTGTGGTTCGCAGGTGATCATCTGACTCTGCGCTGCAGCCGAGATGGAACCTGGATCACTTGGAGGCGCCACGCCAGCCTGCGCCCCCGCAGTCCCAGGCGCTGCGCATGGAGGAAGGTGACGGGCGGCCTCGTTTCTTGCCCCTCCTGGGAGACAGCCGGAGGAGTGTGGGGCTGGGCCCCCCCCCCGCGCATGACAACGCCGCCCGTGCCGGCTGGAGATGAACACTCCAGGGGACACCTTTGGCATTGCGAGGGACTCCCTTCGTTTTATTCTTATTATTGTTACTATTATTCTCATCATGTGGGGAGAAAGGACCTAAGGGGAAGGAGGCCGGGAAGAGAATCACTGGGGGGGGGAAACCACTGCACATGCTTTTGTTTACAGGGCTCGGAATTGCCCCGTGGCACGCCGACCACGCCGGGAAGGAATCTTGCCCCTCTTCTCTGCTCTAGAACTTTCCTTGGCCAGTCTAAGCCACAAAGCTAAAATGCTTTGTTTTGTTGAATATGGAAAGGCTAACAATGCACTGCGAGCCAGTGTGGTCTAGTGGTTAGGGAGCCAGATTCCTATCTGGGAATACTGTGCCAGGTTTGATTCTGCACTCCTCCACGAAGCCAGCTGGGTGACCTTGGGCTAGTCACAGCTCTCCTTCTGAGCTCTTGGAGCCCCACCAACCACACAGCGTGTTCTCTGGTAGGGAGAAGAATGGAAAGCTTTGTCAGCCACTTTGAGTCCCTTTAAATGGATGAGAAAAGCAGGGTAGAACAGCCAAATCTTCTTCTTTTTCTTCCTCTTCTTCTCTGCAAGCACCACTGATTAGGTAATCTAGTCCATACCTGTTCAGAAGCCCCATTAAGTCCAGTTGGGATCATTCCTGGCTACACAGCTCGCGAAGAGATGGCGGCGCATTCCCTTCCTAAGAGATATCCTGGCCTTGATGGGGTTGTTCTACCCACAAATGAGTGGTTGCATGGTTTGGCCACGTTCCTGGGCCCACCTCTGTTCCTGGAAGCTCAAGTGGCAGCGAGGGCCAGAGAGCCCACCTCCAGCTAACACACTCATTTGCCAATTGCAACCTTTTTCTGGTCCAGCAAGGTAGTTAGTAGCACTTGGAGAGTAAGAGGAGAAGGGTTGGTGGCATGAGCTTTCGTAGACGCGTCTACGAAGGGCTGGTAGCATGGGCTTTCGTAGACGCGTCTACTCCGTAGACGCATCTACGGAAGCTCATGCCACCAACCCTTCTCCTGTTACTCTCCAACTGCTACTAATTACCTTGTTGGACTTTTTGAATTAGACTAACACGACTATTTCTCTGATATTAACCTTTTTCTGGACAGATATAGCTTGGCTACTGCAATGCACTCTGCGTAGGGCTCCCCTTGAAGACACTTTGGAAGCTGCAGCTAGCGAACAACACAACTGCTGTTAGGCTCTTGATGGCTCCTCTGGGCCTGATACCTGCCAGCCTGCTCCTAAGTGAACAGCGTTGGTTTTCAATGTTCTACTGCGCCCAATTCAAGGTTCAAGCTTTGATTTATAAAGCCTGAAACAAAGGTAGTATCTCTTCTACCAACAGTTAAGGTTGTAAAGTCACATGGGAGGGCCTTCTCTGTGGTAGCCCCCCAGGCTGTGGAACAATCTGTCTTCTGAAGTGCGTCTAGCCCTTTCACTGTATATATTTAGATATATGGTGAAGACAACTTTCCCTCCCCTTTCAGGCACTACTATTTTAATCAGACCATTTTTTAAATTTTGTTTTTATATTAGTTTTATTGTAATCCAACCTGAGACCTCTGGGACTCAGGCAAATAAATACATTTTAAGAAAAAAGCAATACTTTTTTTTAATGTACACTGTGCAGTGTGCAGGCCTTGCCTGGTCCCAAGGGGTACTTCCTAGCAGTTTGTGGCCTTTGCAACAAAGTCATTTTTTGACACCTTCCCATGATTAGAAAGCCAACAAGTTGTGTTCCAAGATCTGTGCAAGAGTAGAACACTTTCAGGAAGAGGATGGGTAGCTACTTCGCAACAGCCTTGTAATTGGCTTTCCCAAATATTGCAAAGGGTCAGACTAGATGGCCTTTGTAACCCCTTCCATCTCCCAACCACTGGGTTTCTGTGTTGTGGAATCCTTGTGCGTTCCAGAAGGACATGGACATTGGGAAAGGAGGGTACTAAATCTGGTATAAAATTGCTGCCTTTGGGCCTTTTCCCACTAGGGCTCAGCACCGTCCAAGACCCCATTAGGAACCTGATTGGTACCAATCAGGAAGGTCCTGTCCTCACCTGGACCCCATTGAAGGCCCCATCTGCAAGGCCTAGTCCCCACGATGGTAGGGGAAATCCAGGTTTAACAGGTCCTTCAGGCGCTTAAATCTGGATTTCGGGAGGACCCATCTCAGAGATCTGAATCTTGAAGATCCGAATCTTTGACTGTGTGTGGGGAAAAGTGGGATGGTAGGTCATCTTTCATCCACCTTCTGCTTTTCTTTCCTGCTTCTAGGCAACAGAAAGGAACAGGTAGAGGGCAGGGTAATGTCAGGCTCTTCAAATATTGATGAGCAAATCTTCCAGCATTGTGTGACAGAGGCAGGTGGGAGCATCCTGTCTCCCCCAGTGGCCTATCAGATGCTTCTGGGCATCTCAAGCTGAAGACAAAACCTTCACCTGCCCTTCAATCCGCAGAGGCAGATGGGAGTTGTGGTTCAGCCACATCTGTGGATCCAGTTTTCCCATCATTCCATTCAGGGGAAGCGTGCCCAGGGGTGCGACAACAAAGCAGCTAAATTAAATTATCAGTTCAGCATCAAAGAAACTGTGGCCTAGATAAATGATGCTGTTTAAACCAGTTTGCACCATTTCTCTTTGCTTAATTGATGGTGCCCTGGCCAAGTGGGGGGAATAAAGGACTTGAACATCCAAGCACTAAAATAGTCACCCTGCAGCCTTCTGACTTCTGAGACTTGACTCTTTAATGACATCTTTGCCACACTTGAGGACTAGATCCTTGATATTCCAAAGGGAGGGAAGAATCACACGTGTGTTTTCCTTCCAAACTTCAGGCAGAACACATACTAAGATGATCTCTTCTAATTTAAGGGTCCTGAGCTAAAGACACTAAAAAAAGATCCAGGAGCAATTGCCCCAATACAGACCTATAGTATTGATGGGTCAGGAAACACAGCAGTCTGCAAAATACCTAATAGCTTGCAATTTAATATCTCAGAAACCAATTGCATTCTCACAAAGTTTGCCATTTGGGCATTATACGTAAGTACATAAGAGGAACCCTGCTGGATCAGGTTGCAGCCCACCTAATCCAGCATCCTGTCTCACCCAGTGACCTATCAAATGCTCCTGGGCATCACAAGCCAAAGACAAAACCTTCACCTGCCCTTGAATCTCTGCAGATGGCCTTAAGAGACCTCCTGCCTGTCTCTCCAGGTGGTAGGTAGGCATCCATTCCAGTAGCCACTGATACCCTAATGTGCTTAGTCATGTTGCCTGACCTCATTGTTCCATAAGGACCTAAGAGGAGCCCTGCTGGATCAGGCCACAGCCCATCTAGTCCTGCATTCTGTCGCACACAGTGGCCCACCAATTGCCCATGGACATCTGAAGCAGAGACAAGGGCAACCCTTCTCCTGCTCTCCAATCCCAGCAAATGGCCTTACAGACCTCCTGCTTGTCCCCCCCCCCAGCCTGAAAGATGCACCTAGGCATTCATTCTAGTAGCCACTGGTACATCTGTCATCCATGAATTTGTCTAAACCTTCCGTTAAGCCATCTAGGCCAGTTGCTGTCACCACCTCTGGGTTCATAGATGGTGACCCAGGAGAAGGATGCCCTGAAATTTCTCATAGAATTCCATGCAAGCCCAGACTCTGGACCTGGAAGGAGAATAGGCTAAATCCACACTCTAGTTGCAAAGCTCTTAGTGATGGAAAAGTCATTTTATTCAGCGTGCCCTGATCTCTTCATCCTATGACTGTGAACTCTCTTACATATCGTGGCCAGCCTTTGGAAGGTGTGGAACTACAGCTCCCACAGTCCGGTGCGAAGGCAGCCGCTTTGGCTAAGGATCATGGGAGCTGCAGTCCACTAAGGAAGCTTTCCAAGCTCAGGTGTGTGAGAGCCAGGGGGCATCTTGCAAAAAGAAGGGGGAACCAAAGTAACCAGGGCGAACCATTTCACCTGTTTCCATCCAGTTGTTTACAATAGGAAGAATCTGTAGGAATAAGGCTCTTTCTTAAATCCAGCACAGTTTTCTCTCATCATTGCTTTTTGTTGTTGTTGTTGTTGTTTTTAATTCATCAAGTGTTATTTATGTGGGCGCAGCAGAGGAGGGTCAACGTGCCTTGGAGCGCCCCCTCTGGACTGGGTCCCCTGGTCTTATTTATTTTGATGATGATTTGTGGCATTTTATGGGAGAAGGGGAGCTTCTTCTTTGGGGTTGGGTTCATTTGTTTTTTAACATTAAGGAGACACCGGTGGCTTTTGAGCCTGATGTTGCTGTATATTGATAAATAAAAACAATTCTGCAAAGTTTCTTTGTTTGTTTTTAAAGGCCTTCTTCTGTGTCCCATGATGTCCTGAAAAAGCTGGGTGGGGGGCTAATTTTCATCTCCAAAGCCCTGAATTGTCCTTGAGTTGGGAGATCTCTAAAAAGTCTGTTCCAAGTAGGATGCAGTTTTCAGGATTTGTTTTGAATCAATTCGAATCTTAAAAATTTGAGGCCGCGTTCCCATTATAAGCTTATATCAGTTTCAAAATGGTTTCAATCCTTGCAGTTCCCACATCAGGTTGGCTTAACATGCTTTCCGCGTGTTATATCGCCCCAAAGCGTTGTAAATGTTAATAGTCATTTCAACAGGTCTCACTCCGGTTCATGCGCTTGAAACGTTTTACATTTGTTACTGTGGAAACAGTACCGTGTTAAGGGATGAGAATGCGTGTTTAGGGTTTCCCTCCCCCAATAGCTTGCTTCCAAAGATGGTGATTTCACTGTAAAAATCTACCCCTTACAGCAGCTGCTACACTGTAGCAATCTACCCACTTCACACCTGATAACAATGTTGCAATTCTCTGCAATTTTGAAAGTTCTGACCTTTAAAAAAGGGAAAGAAAGGAAAGCAGCTGCAGGTTCTGGGAGATGTGTGAATGTTTAAGGCTGTGGCTGTGGAGGTGAGTGGGCGAAGGGGGCTTGAGTTGCCGCTGCTGCTGTGTGCCCTGGCCAATGGGGAGAGGAGGGGAAAGAATCGCTGGCTGCCCAGTGCCATTTTTCCTCCATCCAGGCAAGTGGCAGCCACCCAGCCACCCAGCTAGGCTCCGTGAAGGGGTCCCTTATGGGTGGTGCGTTCACACCAGGAGGAAGAGGGCAGGGCAGCCCCGAAAAGCGGCTTTTAGAAAGTAGCCACTTGAGTCCCCCCTTGAGTCACGTACGCCACGTATGATCCTCAGAATCCGGATCGAATGCGATTGAGTTGAAAGTAATGGGAACAGGCAAATTCGCGTTTGCATCCGTTTCTATTATTTCGGTTTAGGGTAACTGAATTAAGCTTATAATGGGAACGCGGCCACAGTGTATTCACATTTGATTCGATTCTAATAGGTTTGAATCTATTTGTCTGAATTGTCTATTTGAATTTGCACATACGAATGTCAACAACATTCATATGTGCCCGTCCGCATCCCATATTCATCCCGTATTCATCCCATACAGATCCATTCAAATGCGTACGGATCTGGGAAAGTATGCATTGCGTACGTACCTATACTCATACGAATGTCTGAGTAATTTGAACAAATAGATTCAAATATCTGAAATTTGTTTAAATCTGAATTTATAATTGATTTGAATTCGAATGTCCAAACTGAAGCGAATTCAATCGAATTCTGAATGTTTCGAATATTAGGGCCCATCCCTCCTTCCAAGCACCCAAAGCTCTGCAAAAGAATCCCTGCTCTGCATGTCCCTGTGAAAAGATGTAAAAGCAGGGTCTTCTCTGTGGTGACACCCAAACTCTGGAGTGACCTTGCCAGAAACAGCCATTTAATGTCATCCTTGCTTTGCATGTGTAAATGAAGACCCCCCATTAGGAACCCGATAGGAACGCAAATGGTATGGATGAGTTACGCACCTTCCGCACACAGGGCTTCATTCTGAATGCACTGTCTGCACACGCGCTGTCGAAATCCGGATTAAAGCAAACCCCCTTAATGGTGTCTTCAGTCCAGTCTTCCACACGTGTATCAGGGCAGTGGAGCCCAGGAGCAAGCGTAGAGGCCGCCATTTGCAGCAGGGTGGCTTGGCTCCAGCCCTCAATGCGCACCTCCTCTGTGGCGGCCTACGAAGCTGACCAGAAGCTTCATATTGGCCACGTAGGCATGTTGGGACCCTCACCATGCTGTGGGACTTCAAGGACCAGATTCCACCAGGACTGGGTACCAAAGACCGGGATCTGATTAAGAGAGGTACGTGCAAACAGACCCCAACCAAGCCCTTTTTTTATGCACCCAGGGATTTTAGACAACACAGCCTAGTGGCAAGGTTTTAATTTGTCAACCCAGATGTGATATTAGGGAAAACGTCCTGACAGTGAGGGCGATCAGTCAGTGGAACAGGTTGCCACGGGAGGTGTTGAGCTCTCCTTCACCGGAGGTCTTCAAGCAGAAGTTGGACAGCCATCTCTCTGGGATGGTTTAGGAAATCCTGCATTGATCAGAGGGTTGGGCTGGATGACCCTGGAGATCCCTTCCAACTATCATTCTATGATTCTACCGGTAGACTTCTTCAAACTGCATCTGGACTATGGTAGACAGCATGTCTCTGTGGTCTCGTGTACCACATCTGTGTCCTTTTCGAGCAGCACCCAGATGGCGTGGCCCAGACAGCACCTTGTCATTCCCACCCTTTCAAACTGGGCAAGACAGGATGACTCCATTGGAACCGTTTTCTATTCTGGGTCAACTGAGTCCTCCCCAGTGCTAAAGGCAACAGACTCTTGCAGCCCGTAGGGCAGTGATGGCGAACCTTTTGAGCTCAGTGTGTCAAAATTTGCAAGAAAACCTAGCTTAACTCAGGTACTGTGTAACATCTAGAAATATCCATAATTTTGTGATATTTGTAGCTCTAGTAAAAAAGTTATATTTTTGATATATGTATTTTATTAAAAGCAAAAACGATTCTTTACATTAGTGGATTTTGTTGCTGAATTTTGTTTGCTAAATCTTCAATTGAAAGTTGCTATTTTGTACACTTCAAGAACAAGCAAGCACTACACGCCCAGGTGCCAGGGTGACCATGTGTGTCACCCAAAAGGACTTGGTGTGTCACCTGTGACATGCGTGTCAGAGGTTGGCCATCACTGCCGTAGGGACTCAATGTCTCAGTAAGACCACCTAGAACAGAGGTCGGCAAACTCAGTAATCAATAGAGCCAAATAGCAATGGTACAATAACTGAAGTTTCTTTTGAGAGCCAAATCTTTAAAACTTAAACTATGTAGGTAGGTATATTATTAACTTAATTAGGGTACTCCTAAGCTGGAAGAGCCGCATTCAAGGGGCCAAAGAGCCGCGTGTGGCTCCAGAGCTGTGGTTTGCCTACCCCTGACTTAGAAGAAGTGGTGACAGCAACCAGCCTAGGTAGCTTTAAGAAAGGGTTAAAGGAATTTATGGTGGACAGGTGTATCAATGGCTACTAGAATGGATGCCCAGGTACACCCTCCAGGCTAGGGAGACAGGCAGGAGAGTTAGGACAGACAAGGGAAGGATTTCTTCACCCAGAGGGTCATCGGTTTATGGAATTGGCTTCCAGAAGAGGTGGTGACAGCAACCAGCCTAGATGGCTTTAAGGAAGGATGAGACAAATTTATGGATGACACGTGTATCAATGGCTATAGAATGGATGCCTAAGTACATCTTTCAAGCTGGGGGAACAAGCAGGAGGCCTCAAAGGCCATTTGCTGGGATTCGAGAGCAGGAGAAGGTTTGCCCTTGTCCCTGCTTGAGATGCCCATGGGCAATTGGTGGGCCACTGTGTGAGACAGGATGCTGGACTGGATGGGCTGTGGCCTGATCCAGCAGGGCTCCTCTTAGGTTCTTAAAACAGGTCCACCCTCTGGCTTGGCTTCCATAGCATCTTCACTTGGCCAAGTGCCACAGTATGCATAATCTCCCAGCGCTGGAAGCGAGGGGCCCGGCGAGAGATGGAGCGAAGCCACCGCTGCAGGCAGCAGGCAGCAGGCACACAGGGCTGCATCCTCCCCTTGGGAACGGCGTGCTCCACCCATGCTGCTGACATGGCTCCTTTTCTGAGAGCGTCAGGAGGTGAACGCGCCCTTGACGGCCGCCTGGTATTTTTAGCCTCAGCATTGCATGCTCATCAGACGCTTGGACGGAAGCCTTTTCCCTTGCTCAGCTTCACACACACTGGGAGGATCCTGCAAACCCCCTTGGGGAAGGAGGCCAGAGAATCCTTTGCACCTTCTCTGCCACTGGTCTGTCACCACAGTCAGGGCCATGAGCAGAATGCTGAGCAAGGGAAGAGCCCATTTGGTCTACTGGACTCTCCCTGCTTGTCTTTCCAACCTGAAAATTGTACCTATACATCTGTTCTAGTAGCCATTGATACACCTGGCTGTCCCAACTCGAAAAACCAGTTTGGTTTAATGGTTAAGGAAGCCGGACCCTTATCCGAGAATACCTGGTTTGAGTCTGCCCTCCTCCATGAAGCCAGCCGGGTGACCTTGGGCTCGTCACAGCTCTCTTCTGAGCATTCACAGCCCCAACTACCTCACAGGGTGTTCTGTTGTGGGGAGAAGAACAGAAGGTTTGTCAGCCGCTTTGAGTCCCCTTAAATAGGTGAGAAAAGCGGGGTAGAAAAGCCAACTCTTCTTCACCTTCTGTTTGAGGACTCCTAAACGCAACTGATGGGCCACTGAGTAACGTAAAGTGCTGCGCTAGATGGGCTTCGGCCTGATCCAGCAGGGCCCCTCTTACGCCCTTTTAAGCTTGACAGTGGGATAAAAATAGAGCGCATCAATAATTGAGAAGACCAAAGGAGTCCAAACAGCTATTTTCCTGAAGAAAGAAGGAACGCAAATGTCATTTATAACCTCAAAATTCCCCCCAGCTTTCTGTCTGGATTCCACAAAGGATACCCAAGGTGAATCCAGTTTGAAATGTTTTAAAAGATGGCTTGATGTTAAAATACTTTGTTCTTAACTGAAAGTGGTTTGTTTTTGTTTTTCATTTTTGGGGGCTTATTTCCTATTATGCGCATCATTGCAGACATCTATGTCCAGCTTTTTGGGCTGTTCTAGATTTCTATCGAAATCTGGGTCAGTCCCAGAGGGAACGAACTGTGAGGACTCACTTTGTTTATTTATAGGAATAAATGTATTTCCACAAAGTGAGCAATTTAGCAGAGCCCACCTGACTCCTACAAACTGGTTCCCTATAGCGGCCTGTGAATGTGGGCAGAGCTAGAGGCACCCAATTCTGGGATCTGTCCTGACCTTGGCACAGTCTAAGGCCAATGGACATAAGAGGAGATAAAAACCTAAGAGGAGCCTTGCTGGATAAGGCCACAGCCCATTTAGTCCATAAGAACCTCAGAGGAGCCCTGCTGGATCAGGCCACAGCCCATCCAGTCCATAAGAACCTCAGAGGAGCCCTGCTGGGTCAGGCCACAGCCCATCCAGTCCATAAGAATCTCAGGGGAGCCCTGCTGGATCAGGCCACAGTCCATCCAATCCATAAGAACCTCAGAGGAGCTCTGCTAGATCAGGCCACAGCCCATCTAGTCCATAAGAACCTAAGAGGAGCCCTGCTGGATCAGGCCACAGCCCATCCAGTCCATAAGAACCTCAGAGGAGCCCTGCTGGATCAGGCCACAGCCCATCCAGTCCATAAGAACCTCAGAGGAGCCCTGCTGGGTCAGGCCACAGCCCATCCAGTCCATAAGAACCTCAGAGGAGCCCTGCTGGATCAGGCCACAGCCCATCTAGTCCATAAGAACCTCAGAGGAGCCCTGCTGGATCAGGCCACAGCCCATCTAGCCCATAAGAACCTAAGAGGAGCCCTGCTGGATTAGGCCACAGCCCATCTAGTCCATAAGAACCTCAGAGGAGCCCTGCTGGATCAGGCCACAGCCCATCCAGTCCATAAGAACCTCAGAGGAGCCCTGCTGGATCAGGCCACAGCCCATCTAGTCCATAAGAACCTAAGAGGAGCCCTGCTGGATCAGGCCACAGCCCATCTAGTCCATAAGAACCTCAGAGGAGCCCTGCTGGATCAGGCCACAGCCCATCTAGTCCATAAGAACCTAAGAGGAGCCCTGCTGGATCAGGCCACAGCCCATCTAGTCCATAAGAACCTCAGAGGAGCCCTGCTGGATCAGGCCACAGCCCATCTAGTCCAGCGTCCCATCGCACATGGTGGTCCACCAAATGCTCATGGGCATCTCAAGCAGAGACAAGGGCAAACCTTCTCCTGCTCTTGAATCCCAGCAAATGGCCTTAGAGGCCTCCTGCTTGTCTTTCCAACCTGAAAATTGTACCTATGCATCTGTTCTAGTAGCCATTGATACACCTGGCTGTCCCAACTCAAAAAGCCAGTTTGGTCTAATGGTTAAGGAGCCAGACTCTTATCCGAGAATACCTGGTTTGATTCTGCACTCCTCCATGAAGCCAGCTGGCTGACCTTTGGCTAGTCACAGCCCTATTCTGAGCTCTCACGGCCCCACCTACCTTACAGGGGTTCTGTTGTGGGAAGAAGAGAAGGTTTGTTAGCTGCTTTGCCAACTCTTCTTCTTCAGAAGTAGGCAACGGCAGACCACTTCTCTAAGAAAGCTGCCTAGAGGTGGCCACGCAGTCAACCAGGCCATGGGTTGGTGGCACCCAACAACAACAGCAGCACAGATCACCTGTCATGTCAGTGGGGTCAGTTTTCACCTGGGGATGGAGAAAGCGGAACCCTTAACAACCCACGTCTACCAAGGGTTCTCTGTATTCATGTATGGACTCATTAATTGGACCCGGGACTAAATGTAGAACCTTGCTTTGTTCTGGGCAATATTTTCAAGCATCTTCTTGCTTCCTTCTGATCTCACAACATACCTCTTTATCAAACTAACTGGCCCCAGACCTCTGGCCACCGCTGAACCACAACTGGCTACAGGTTGGTCACTCGCGTCAAGCCAATGTGAAGTCCCTCTCCGCTACCCATCAGTTCCAGGAGCAAGAACTGAAATTGAAGCCAAATCCAGACAAGGGGAGGTGTGAAATCTGGAGGTGCTCTTGGACTCTGCGCTGATGCTTGAAGCTCAGGTGGAGGCCACGGCCAAGAGCACCTATTCCCAACTACGGCTGGTTCATCAGTTGAAGCCCTTTCTGGACAGGGATGACCTGGCCACAGTTATCCACACTCTGGTAACCTGCAGACTGGGCTACCGTAATGCGCTGCGCATGGGTCTGCCCTTGAAGACAGTTTGGAAGCTACAACTGGTGCTGAATGCAGCTACCAGGCACCTTGCTGGACGTATGTCCCACCAATCCTAAAAGAGCTGCACTGCCAATGCATTACTGAGCCCTATTCAAGGTGTTAATTTTGACTTACAAGGCCCTAAGTTACTTGGGCCCCAAATATCTAAAGGAACACCTTCCATATCGACCTGCCTGTGCCTTAAGATCTGCAGGGGAGGCCCTCCTGGTTGTCCCACCACCCTCAGTAGCAGGGCCTTTTCAGTGATGGCTCCCAAGCTGAGGAACAGTCTCCCTCCTGAAGCGTGTCTGGCTCTGCGTGTTCAGCTCTTTCCCCTAGCCTTTGAGTAAGGGAACAGCTTTTTTTCCCCACATCCGGGCACCGTTATGGTTTCAATATGTCCATTTTATACATTCACTGGTTCTTAATGTTGTAACCCGCTCTGAGACCTTTGGGTCTAGGGCAGGATAAAAATTCAAATAACTTAACAAATAAATAAGAGAAAACGGATTGTCCCTTGTAGACAGTGTACAGCGGGCAAAACCAGAACAACAGATGTGCTGGCTGATGAGGAAGAGAGGTTTATCAAATATCCGGAGGGCACCAGGTTGGGGAAACGGTCCCTGGACATGTCAGGCTGAGTTGTCTTAACCAAGCTGGCTCCAGTAACCCGTTTAGTCCACTTTCCATCCTGTCATGTGGACAGTGGCATCAGTTTCCTGAACAATCCCGCTGATTATGGCCCAGTGTGATCTCAGTGGCACGTTCCTCTTTGTCATAGGTTACGCTGCCCTTGCAAATAGTCTGTTTAAATAGTAGATAGTCTAAAGCTGGCACCAGGGGCTGAAAAGGTGGGAGTTTGGTGCCCTCTGCTGGACATCTGTGGGCATGAGAAACAGCAAAGGAAACATAAGAACATAAGAGAAGCCTTGCTGGATCAGGCCACAGCCCATCTAGTCCAGCATCCTGTCGCACACAGTGGCCCGCCAAATGCTCACGGGCATCTCAAGCAGAGACAAGGACAAACCTTCTCCTGCTCTTGAATCCCAGCAAATGGCATTAGCAGCGTCTTGCTTCCCCCCACCCCACCCCCAGCCTGAAAGTAGCCATTGATACATCTGTCGTCCATAAATTTGGCTAACCCTACCTTGAAGCGATCTAGACTGGTAGCTGTCACCACCTCTTCCGGCAGCAAACATTGCAAAGGAAACAGCAAACGCTGAAGGCAGGGAACAGGCCTTCATTGACCCCCGATCCAAAGGGAGAAGGCAGAATTGCAGCTGCCCTCCACACTGAATCCTAATCAACAGTGAACATCTGCTGAAGTGCATCTGCATGTGGAGTAGACTGTTGCAGTCCCCAAGCATGCACCATGCATTGCCTTGCCGGAAGCTCAGTAACCATGCTCCACACCTTTACCTAGAAACGTGCCTGAAGCATCTGGCGACACAAGCGTTTGCTCTTCTTCCGGGTTGCCTGCGTGTGCAGCGGCTTCGGAGGTGCGGTTGCAGTTCGGGTTGGGGTGGCAGCCATGATTGATTGCTGATCTCTGCCGTGACTAGACCTCTGATCCCCGGGATCGGCGTCCGGTCATAAAGTCGGGAGAGGGCCATTCGATCACAGGTGCTGATGGGACTGGCTGCAGGGTGACCCTGTAATGGAACACGCTCCTCTCACAATGGCATCTGAGCATGTTGCATAATGGCCAACTGTGGCAGCGAGGAGGCTGAATTTCTGGCATCAGACACAGCGGCGCGGGCTGGTAAACGGACCATTCGCACTTCTGGCCAATAATGGACGCTTTGGGGAAGCTTTCCTCATGACGAGTGTGAATGGTCAACCTTAACCAGATGTTTACCAGCCTTAGTTCACGGCAGCCTAATCAGCTAAGTGCAGAAAGGCCTCTGAACTCAAGAGCAAATTGATCCACGTGGTGACCCATTGGCCAACGCTTTCCTGCCTCTTGGTATTTGTCCCAGAATCTTCCCGATTCTAAATACCTTGGCCAAGAATTGGGAGGGATCTCCTACCTACTCCCCCCTTCTTGTTCCTTGAATACACACCAGAAGCCTCTCCTCCAGCTGTCTGCTGGAACTTCACAAGTGTTTCTTTCCCTCTTAAAGTCACAGTGCTCCATTACTAGATACTTTGCTAATACTTGGAGGCAAAGCAAGCACTCAGTACCCTTTGAGGAGAACAGAATACTAACTGCTTCATTGTTACAACACTCATGTATAGGCAACAGTCTAACACTTCAATGTTGATAAACAGAATGTAATTATCGTGCCTTTAAGAATCTCAGAACACCCTAAGGTTGGCGTCATATTTTAAATGAAATTATCCAGTACCCCAATAGCCTGTTGTGTGTATATATATACACAACTATATATACATATATTTGCATGTTATATAGCTTGTTTAAGATGTTTTAGGTTCTATGTTTGGATTTTATATAACAATGTGGTTGTTTGACTGTTATATATTGTATTGGATTGTTAATTTTTGTACATCACTTTGAGTCCCTTTGGGGAAAAGGCAGGATATAAATAAAAGTATTTATCTTAGGGGAGCGCATGAACGCCATTTTTGACGTTTGATTTGTAACAAATAAGATATTCAAAAATTCAAATTCATACAAATAAAGAAAAACAAATGGCTGGGCATTCAAATCGATATGAAGACAATCTGCATTTATTCATGCGGATATTTGATATGTATCCAATGATACGAATCTCATACAACCCATCCGTACGCATCTCGGTTTCATCCCGTATGCATCCCGTACATATCTGTATGGATGCATACAGATACGCACAAGACGCATACTGATACGTATGGGATGCATACATTTCCATAGACACATGAATATCTGAATTATTTGTAGGAATAACTCAAAATATTTGTATTCATCCAAATACTAAAGTACAAATGGCTGGATATTCGATTCGTATATTTGTCCAAATGATTATTTTGAATATTTGTGCACACCCACCCACCCCTATCTATCTATCTATCTATCTATCTATCTATCTATCTATCTATCTATCTATCTATCTATCTATCTATCTATCTATCTATCTATCTATCTATCTATCCATCCATCCATCCATCCATCCATCCATCCATCCATCCATCCATCCATCCATCCATCCATCCATCCATCCATCCATCCATCCCCCCCCTCTCTATCTTACAACAATAGGAGGCCATGGTCTGCCTTTGATGGCCAGCCGCTGGGAGACCTCTGTGTTCGTGTTCTCCTAATGGGCTTCCTTGTTCTGCTGGACGGCCTCTGCCAGAGCTAGTGGGGCATTTCTTACACATCACTGCGAGGTAGGAGGTGCCCCAGACGGGCAGTGGGCATCACTTTGGGGCTGGATCCTTTTTAAAAGCGCTAAAGAGGCTCTCCCCCAAGCTTCCGACCCATGGGGGCTCCCTCACCCATGATGAGGGAGCTGAGCAAAGGGTGAGGCCTGTCTCCTAATGGCTTCCCAGCCTTCCTCCCTACTGAAGTCCAACAGAACCGACCACTTGACTGCCCCTTCGTCTCCTCTGCCCAGCTACAAGATCTGATGCCCAACCCAATACCAGCCAGTGTGGGCGGTGCAGCCAGAAGCCCCGTCCCCCGCAGGGCCTTCCTTTGCTGCAAGGTCTTCCAAGGAAGTTCACAAACCACCTTTCAGCACGGGGGGGGGGGGGGGGGAACGGACGGACGGACTCCTGGCTGTGGCCATGCTTGCTGGCTGTCGCTCGCCTTATATATGGGCACTAAAAGCGCTCCTTTCTCAGTGCCACCCCGCTCCTCTAACCTATCTGCGATACTGCCACTTTCCTCTGGGCAGATCTTTCGCTGCTTTGCTCCTCTGGGACGTGCTTTCCTCTCAACACTCAAGAAACGCTTTGCTCCTATTTTGTAAACATGTCAACATCTTTGGTCCCATGGACCTAATTTCTACCATGCCTAATTGCTGGTGTGGAGGTGTTATTACTGGCTCCCATGGGGCACTATACATGCAGACCTGGAGGAGCACCGAGATCGTATAGTTCCTCCTTTCTCAGAGATGCCAAGGGTAGATACGCACACGAGGGCCTTTTCTGCGGTGGCCCCCAGGTTCTGGAATAGCCTACCTCTGGAGGGTTGTCAGGAAGAGATCATCCATCCATCCATCCATCCATCCATCCATCCATCCCTAGATCTATCTATCTATCTATCTATCTATCTATCTATCTATCTATCTATCTATCTATCTATCTATCTATCATCTGTCTGTCTGTCTAGATCCATCTGTTTGTCTAGATCTATCTGTCTGTCTATCTAGATCTACCTGTTTGTCTAGATCTATCTATCTATCTATCTATCTATCTATCTATCTATCTATCTATCTATCTATCTATCTATCTATCTATTTATCATCTGTCTGTCTGTCTAGATCCATCTGTTTGTCTAGATCTATCTGTCTGTCTATCTAGATCTATCTACCTGTTTGTCTAGATCTATCTATCATCTATCTATCATCTGTTTGTCTGTCTGTCTAGATCTTTCTACCTGTCTAGATCTGTCTGTCTGTCTGTCTAATAAATTTATATCCCACCCTTCACCAAATGGTCCCAGGGCGGCTTGCACAGTTATATTTTAACTATGTTTTAAGAATATTTTAATGCATTTTTATTGTTATTGTGACCCACCCTGGGACTTCCTGGTGAAGGGTGGGATATACATTTTTAGATAAACAAAGATCTGAGGAATTCATAGGATTTCACCTGCCATTCTTGGAAAATGCCCTTCTCATAAGCGTACCCGGCAGTGGTTCTCCAGACCTCCTAAAAATGCCAAGGAGTAGATACGTGTACCAGTGGGTTCTTTTGCATTAGAGTCATATAGAATCGAATGTAAGAAAATTTGTATCCGTTTGAATAATCTCCCCCCCCCCCGAATGTGGTAGGATTCTATTTGATATGAGTGCATTTGTACAAATATCCGATATGAACACATACATATGCAATGCATAACCCATAACATATCCACTCTGAAAGCATCAAATTCGTCCTGAATCCACTTTAAATCCACTCTCAATCCATTTCCAAAGCACTCTGGTGCAGCTTTCTGACCTCCCCATCTCACGAATGTTCCTAAGCATTTGTTCGAATACGAATGTCAATGGATGAACGTCATAACATCCGAATTTGCCGTAATGTCTGAATCCGAACAAATTTCAAATGTTATGAATATTTATTCACAGCCCTACCCAGGACTGAATTTGGAGCCCTCAGTATGTTGACCATTTGCTGACCCCAGGATCTAGGGCCCCTCCAAACGGCACCTCACCTGGCTTGCTCAAAGGCCGGTCCAACAGAATCCAAAATATATCCTTGAAATACGACACCATGGCAGACAGAAAGATGCTTCCTGGCAAGTTAACCGGAGTGTTTTCTGATGACAAATGGCTAAATGTTGCCGCTATTGCAACATCTCTGTGTGTGCGTAATGTAAATAGTAAATACTCTAGGATGTGCACAAATATTCGTAGCATTCAAAATTTGTATGAGTTTGTCCAAATTTGGACACTCAGATGGCATGTTGGCACATCCAGAGATTGGCATCCATTTCACATCAAATTATATGAAGCTTTATTACGCCTGGGAACCTGGGGCCGCAGGGAAGCGGCCGCACCAGTCACCTCTGCAAGGGGGATCCAGAGTGGATTCGAAGTGGATTGAAAGCAGATTCAAAGTGGATTCAGGGCAGATCTGACCCGTTCAGAGTGGATACGTAGGAGATATGTATCAGATACGTAGGGGATTCGTACGCAATTTGTATCCAACAGTTAATATTAAATTCGAATCCCAGCACACTTGAAGGGGATCTATTTGAATGAGCATGAATTTTCTTGTATTCAATTCGATAGAAATCGAACCCCAAAAAACATTTGTGTGCATACCTATACTGTAGCACAGTGATCCCCAACCACTGGTCCACGGACCGGTGCCGGGCCATAGAGGTTTTTTAGCCAGTCCACCCCACCACCACCGCTGCTCCCTGCCACGCCACGCCACGCCACGCCACGCCACGCCACGCCACGCCACGCCACGCCCCACCCACACCCACGCCCCGGAAAAGGAAGCCGGACCCTGGCACAAAGAAGGTTGGGGACTCCTGCTCTAGCACAGTGTTTCCCAAGCTTTTGACATATGTGTACCCCTTCTATAATTTTCGTAACGCTGAGTACCCCTCTTTCCTTGTTCTGTGGTGCAGCTAAGCACAGTGCAGTGGATATTCCCACGTGATCCCCACCAAACTCCGGTGCAATGCGTACCCCCAGCAAACTCTTCCCGTACCCCTGGGGGTACGCGTACCACACTTTGGGAAACACTGCTCTAGCGTATAGGGAAAGTGTTACTCCAAGCACAGCCACTAGAGGGCTCCAACTTCCTCCTGAGCAACCTGACTGTTTAATTCTCAGATTCATAAATCCAATTTAACCCTTGCAGAAGGAAGACCGAACGCCAATTACATCTTTTAAAATGCAATAAAAATGCTTTACAAGGATATCTGAAAGACCTCCACCGTCAACGTTTGTTTGTTTTTTGTAAACATTTTAATAGTTATTGAATGTTCTACATCTTACAGTAAATATCATACAGTTACAAACTCTTGGCTTAAATTTTTCGGGGAAAATCACTAACTGTCCTTCAGAACAAAAAAGGATAATACAGATTTACACTTCATATTCACAAGTCGAGGCGGCGGAACTGTCTGACTTAAAACTCAAAGGCTCCTTTTTCTTGCCCAGTATTAAGTCCTTAGGTTTAAAACTTGGAAGACTGATTTTTATAAATTTATTCTTTTCTTTTTTTTGCTGAATTCCTAATAAATTTAAAAACCAAGTTAACCAACCTGCAGAGTTTATAGTTGCAATAACACAAAATTCCAGAACAATTGCTGTTTTTGCCCTGTGCCTCTAAGGTTTCATATATACCAGGGTTAAAACATCTCTGCCATCTGCTACTGAATCTGAGCAAAGGTTCCAAAAAGCTTCTTCTTTTTTTTTAATTTGAATTTGGGGCCACAATTCATCACCACCTTAGTGAGTTTCCCTCCCCCAGTTCAGCCCTTGTGTAAGCAAAACTGTTACACCAATGATTAAAGGTAGAGAAGTGTCAGGCTGGGGAAAGAGGCCAAAATCACATCCGAGCAACGTGCAAAATGTTCCCCTTGTGGGTTTTCCTCCTCCGGTCCAGTTCTAGAAAAGTTGACACTGTCTTGGACTAGGTGAAAACTCTTCTGTCAGACAAAAAAATCTCACACTCACATGAGCAACGACACAATTCCTACGTGTGGCCATGAAAATAAGGTTCTTAACCACAGGCCTGAGCTACGAATTGTGAAATCTGTTGATGGCAAAAAGGTTTAGAATTGCATTTGCAAAATTTCATTGTTTGCATTGATCGCTGGATAAATGACCAATGTCAGTACTGATGTAGAACGTGCAAGGGAAACATTTGAGTCATGCATCCAGGCTGGATCCTTAAACACAAACAAAAAAGGGGATTTCTTGTTCAGTCAGTTGTGTCTGAATCTTCGTGACCTCACAGCACAACCAGGACTTTCTGTTTGCCCAAGCTCTGTTTGCCCAAGCTCATATTCATTGCTTCCATGACACTATGGGCTCGTCCCCATGGGGCTGCCAGTGCCTGGCGGTGGATTCAGGGCAGCCTTAACCGAACCTTAATTCGCATTAAGGAGTCCCCATGGTAATGGAGAACAGGGCAGGTTCAAGCCAAACCCACCCATCCGCATGTAAACCGCAGTAAATCCCTGCATCAGGATATCACGGTTTTCTCCAACCCCCCTTGCCTGAGTGTGCAATCATCCAGGTAAGGGCTTCCTTTACCCCAAACGATCACCTGACAGCCACCCTGCTGTTTTAATCATTTTAACGGAGCTCTGCTTGTGCGCATGACAGCCCCTATACCCGCCTGACAGCTGCTCAGCTGACTGCAGGAAAGCTGTCAGGCGACTGTTTGGGGCAAAGCAAGCTCTTATCTGGGCGATTACGCGCTCAGCCATGGGGGGACCGTTGCGATCGCATTAGTGGCAGGGACAGCGGAAATCCCACCCATTAACACTGTGATCGTAACCCGGGAGTGTCTCCATGCCCCCAGGATAACCCATTCTTGCCCCCTAATTTGGGGCGAGAACAGTTATAAAGGGAGGTTTTCTTGCTTCGTTTTTTTTGGGTTTTGTCCCTCATGTAGCCCAAATTAGGGCTTTGCATGGGGACTCTCCTAAGGCAAACTCACGTTCGTCTCAGAGTATCCTTATCATGGGGACTTGCCCTATTTATTGAATAAGGTGATAACAGGGCCTTTGTCTCAACTCTGTGTGCAACCTATTCACGTTTTCCAGAGAGAAAAGATGGGGACCATGGTCATCCAGCGAGAGAGAAATGGGTATTCATTGTTCAGACTGCAAAAGGGCAGATGGGCAGTGCCCAGGTGCCCACTGTGAAATGGCCAACCAAGAAGGAGTAGGAGTAGTTGGTTTTTTATACCCCACTGTTCTCACCCTTAAGGGCGCTCAAAGCAGCTGACAAACCTTCAGTTCTTCTCCCAACGCTGGACACCCTGTGAGGTGAGGTAAATGGGGCTATGAGAGTTCAGAAAAGAGCTGTGACCAGCCCATTTTGGATTCTGTCTCTCTTCAGGTCCAGGCCTCACAGCCATCCTGAAATCATTGTAGCTGTTTTTGATGGAGATTTCATTTTGATGCTTTCTGGTGAATCCCCAGAATGCCGGGGGAGGTGGGGCAGGTCTCCAACCTTCTCACAACTGTGGAAGCCCTCAGGGTGACTCTGGGCCACCCTCTGCTTCTCGGCCTCATCTACCTCACGGGGTTGCTGTGAGGGGAAAGTGGGATGGAGAATTATAGTTGATCGCTCTGGACAAAAGGACAGGCTATAAATGGCATAAAATGAATATATGATTCAATGTTCAGAGGCTGCTGGGAGACCGTGAGCAAGGCAGCCCTAACCCTGTGCCACTGGTGGGACACTGAGAGAACAGACTGCTGGACTAGATGGGCCACAGGTGGTCCACACCAGTGGGGCATTTCCTACGCTCATGGAATTCAGAGCTATCAAAGGATACCAACCCTGATGGCTATGTGACTAACTCTGGTCATAGGGGGCCACGGTCCGCTTCTGAAGGCCAACTGCTGGAAAACCATGAGCAGAACAAGCCTGGTGCTTGTGTCCTGCTGGTGGGCTTTCTGGTGCAGATGGCTGGCCATGGTGAGAACAGGCTGGACTTCACGGTCCACAGGGCTGATCCAGAAGGGCACTTCCTATGTTGTTATGTGCATGAAAATCAAGACCAAGTGGCCATTAGCTCTGATGGTAGAAGGAGGTGACCTTCCTCCAAAAGGCATCCACTGGGATATGGTGAGCAGAGCAAGCTGTGTGCTAGTGTCTGGTGGTCTTCCATGGGCAACGTGCTGGTCACTGGGAGAAGAGTCTGCTAGACTAGATGGGGCCACAGGCCCACTCCAGTGGGACAGTTCTTACATTCTTATATTCATGGAACTCAGGGCTACCAATGGCTATTACCCTTGATGGCACTGTGGCTACATCTGGGAACAGGAGGCCATGGTCCACCTCTGAAGGGAATCTGCTGGAAGACCATGAGCAGGGCAAGCTGGGGGTTCATGTCCTGCTGGTGGGCTTCCATGGGCAGCTGGGAGAACAGCTACTGGACATTATTTATGTTCTTATGTTCTGATCTCAGGAAATTTCCCCCTGACAATAATGTACAGATCAACACATGGAAGGAATAAACTTTAGATATTATGGACAATTGTTGAAGATAGCTGTCAGATCTGAAGTTTCAAAGTTCTCTTAACAGCCAATTAGTAACATAACCTTGGAGAGACATTAGATGACCTTCCCAGAAATATCACAATTTAGCCAGTGAAGAACATTGATGAGATCCTGACAGCAGAAGGCAGAGGAAAACCCACCCAAGCTGAAACACTTTGTTGTGCTCATGGGCTATCACATAAAACTCTGTCCAGTCGAATGGCCCATGCGCTTAAGCAAGCTTGACTGAAAGCCCTAGTAATACTAAGTGAGAACAGATACAATGCCAGTGGTGCCTTGTTTTCAAGGAGTGCCAGTAATGACTTAGCAGGATCATACCGGAGTGGCCACACAAAGCACAGTACAGCGCAAACTGGGAAATACAAACAGGATCTCAGGTGGGGGACCCCAACCAACTTCAAGCCACCTGGACGCTTCGCCCATCACATGGAGCAGACTTGGTTTCGAAACTGCCTAAAATACTCTAACAAAATTTTATTCCTAAAGCTGGTGAAGTTCCTATCACGTTTTATGTCCTTAAGCAATTTATTTCCTGTTTTAAGAGGTGTTTGTGTGTTTAAAAATACATATCAAAAGTACAAAAGGAATTTACTTCACCCAAACAACATTGTCAACAGCACAAAAAGAAAAGAGGAAAAATCCCTTTGCACAATTGCTAAGGAAAAGCAGGGTGATGGCTCAGAAAGGCGGCGGTTCGGTTTTTCGAACGCCCCCACGGGCTGCCGCCTGGTAATGTCTGTTCCCATAAGGGGAGGGGGAATCCATCTGTAACTGCCCACATAAGGGAATTCAGTGCAGGCCAAAAGAGCCAGGCTTTGAAACACTAGTCGCTTAACATTAGATGCTACTTTCCAAGCAGCGGCGGTTAGATAACGGCAGGTAATTCAGATGCGATTTTCATGCCCATAAAATAATACTGCGTAAGCACTCGGTGTGCATCTTGTTGAGGATGTGGTTGCCAAGAGGATGGGCCCATGAGCCTGTCCTCTGCAGAGCATCTTATCCACTGGACCCCATCTTTTTATATGGGAAAGTGCCACGAACCAATGTGAAGAACTACGGATCACCGTAGAATAATATGGATCGGGGGGTTGGTGTGTTTAGATCTGTATGGCACTATGGTCCAGGTGGCATAAAAGAAAGGAAGCTGAGCTTTCAAGGATCCCATTCAAAGGGCCCCAGTGATTCTAAAGGAGGTGTCTTTCGATCAAAGCCCCCCCCCCATGAGAATTCTGCAGTCACTTCCAATTCCACATCTGTACCCATGAAGAGAAGAAGAAGAAGAGTTGGCTTTTCTACCCTGCTTTTCTCCCCCATTTAAGGCGACTCAAAGCAGCTGACAAACCTTCTCTTCTTCTCCCCACAACAGAACACCCTGTGAGGCAGGTGGGGCTATGAGAGCTCAGAGAGCTGTGACTACCCCAGGGTCACTCAGCTGGCTTCATGGAGGAGGAATAAGAGTTGGCTTTTCTACCTTTCTTTTCTCACCCACTTAAGGGGACTCAAAGCAGCTGACAAGCTTTCTGTTCTTCTCCCCACAACTGACACCGTGTGAGGTGGGTGGGGCTGTGAGAGCTCAGGAGAGATCTGCGACTAGCCCAAGGTCACCCCGCTGGCTTCATGGAGGAGGGCAGAATCAAACTTGATATTCCCAGATAAGAGTCTGGCTCCTTAACTATTAGACCAAATTAGCTCCAGATGTACACAGAGTTTCTCCTGGTCCATGTAAGCTGGACCGGCATTTCTAAACCAAGAAAAATGACTCCTAGTATGTTAAAGGGAGGGGGTCGTGAAATGCCACTGACAAAAGCCCAGCAACGCCTCCACCCAACTCAGCCATAAAGTTCCTCTAGTTGAGAATAATAAACATCAATCGTTTTTAAAAAATTAAACAACTTAAATAACACTTATGGTAAAAAGCGCCTTTTAAATTACATATCTTTTTACTGCAAAAAAAGAAGAAGAAAAAGGACAAAGTTATTACGGTTCGTAAAATACAGGAGGGCAATACATGTACACAAAGTCCCGCAGTTCCTGGAGTCGCAGCTGGGGGGCACCTCTGAGGTTCTTCGGTGTGGGCCGTGGCCAGAACAATGGCTCTTATGCATTCTTTCGCACACTGATCTTTTTCTTTCTTTCTTTCTTTCTCAAGTCTTGCAATGTTTTAAAGCAAGGGGATTCTGCAATTAATAGCTCTAGCCAGCCTTGGTTAGTCCCCCGTGCCCACGTCTTCTCTGTGACATGATTCATGGGGGAAGGAGATGTTAATCTCTGTAAATGAACAATAATGGACACTTGGAAACGCTGGAAAGAATGACAATGAGACGACGCAGCCCCAACAGAAGCAGCAAAAGGGGATCATGCAAAGAGAGGAACCCCCCGTTTCCCCCCTCCACGTGGCCACCACCAACTGTGCCCCCCTCCCTGACCTCAGCTCAATTGCACATGTTATTCCACGGTCTTTTGACCCCTCTCCCCCCAACCTACCACTTCATCCTTGCACTGTGTTCTAGTCAAATTTAAAAGGATATACTTTGTACAGCTATATACAAATAGAGCTCCAAAGATTACTGGTATTATTAAACATTGGATCCCAATTACTTCAAGCTGCCTTCATAAGGCCGGAATAGAAAGCTTCAACTCCCATCTAGCAGATCTCCGGGGCTCAGGAGACCTGTGAGAAAGGGAGGTAACTAAAAGGGAACAAATCAGGGTCGTGTGATGAGAATTAAGAGTTTACCACCTCTTCAAACACCCTGCACAACACGAACGTAGCACTTGAACCCAGAAAGGGGAAGCGGTCTCTTTCTCCCATCCCTGCCTCAGCCTCACAGGAGACATTTACAGTAGAGATGAGCAAAACCCGATTTGCAAAAATTTGCATTGAAGGGAACATGCAGCTGTTTGCCTATCCAACCCTTCCCGATTGAATCGAGGGAGTTTACCACTTGCGAACATGAACAATTTTGCTGTTTCCCCCCCCCCCAAAAAAAAACCAGTGCAAAATTGAAGGTGAACAACTGGTTTTTTAAAAAAAATTAAACAGTTTGACAGCAAAATGAAAAAATGTGAATTTCGTTTGTGCACATCTGATTTAGTTGTAGTACTTGCGATAAGTTGCCGTCCATACAAAAAAAGTATGATTTTTTTGGGGGGAGGATCTTCTTCCTGCTTGCCCACAGATGTTCACCTTGAATAAGTCACTCCCTTTGAGTTGTAGGGCAGATAATTATAAAAGCCACTTTTATAGAGGGAAAGTACCACACTGAATTGTTGTCAATTTGTGCTTAAAAAAATCACTGTTAGCCAGGGTTCTCTCTCTTGACTCCAACCAATAATTCCAGAACCTTCCAACAAAAGATTTTAGATACCAAAAGTTTAGGAAAGGAGAGACAAAGGGTGTCAAATTATGGAGCCTATGTCACTGGAGAAGTTCTTCAACCTACAAGGGTTTTCTGTCCATACCGGACTTAAGAACGATGGCCCAAGAGACTTTCCTAGCACTGATTCTAGAAAGATCTGGGGAGAGGGGAGAATTCCAGCCCTGCATGGAATTCTCTACGCAATGGGGCTCCTGTGTTTGAAATACTGGCCACGTATATCAGGGAACATCTGTGGTACAGCATCCACTTCTACTGCACGCAGGAACCAGAATTCGTTTCTGTTGCTTCATTATCTGGTCTTTGTTGCCTTGAGGGCTCACTGCGCATTGCTCAAAGATTTCGGTGCAACACAAGATCTGCAGTTTGGAATCTGGGTGCAAATACACCATCATGTCTTGCCAAGATGATGAAAAGGCTGTCCTTGAACAGTATTGGGCCAATACATCCTCCCAACCTATTCCTACCAGAAGTACTGATGAGTCGAGAGGACAGCAACCAGGTCACGGGAGGTTACAACAGCCCGGACTAGGCTGTTGATTAGATCCTGGTTGGTATCCATCATGAAGCACCAAGACCCACCACCCTATACTTACTATAAATGAATCACAAGTCCTCCTACTCCTCCAAATTTGCTCTTCTACCTCTCAGCCTGACAGGTATTCTTCACCTGCAAATCCAGCGAGCCCACTGCCACCTGCCATGATGGTGAGATTCATCTTGACCTACTTTGTTGACTTTGTGGCTTCTAGGAGGTCCTGCTCCACCCTGGATCAGTTGCTTTGTCTCTGTCTCTACCCCCAGCCTTCACAACGGTGGAAATCCCACCCGAGAGCTTCTGGCAAAAGGTGGACACTGCCTGATTGAGTGAAAGATTCCTGGTACAGATCAGCGAGTCAATGGGAAAGGCATCAGACCCCATCCTCACGGATGCAGCGTGGTGTTTTGACTCTCTACCATGGCACCTCTGTGAAAGTTTGCTGCTTACAGCATTTTGCTTCCCTGCCTCCTTGGAAATTAACTTAGCGTTGTCTGTCTAGAGTGGGAATGGGGCTGCCTCGATTCAGGTTCTCCCAGAACCCTTTGCAAAGGGTCCATCAGCACTAACTTGCTCCTATTAATTCTGCATTCAGCGAAGAAAATCCTGGCACAGACTGCGCAAAATACTGTCATGAATCAATATACAACTCTTTCTTACACATGATGGAGTTCTGTGTTGGTAAGGTAGGTCGCTACAGACATTAACCCACATTTAACCTCTGTTTGCTCTAGGCAAGCACATTACTGGGCTTCTATGTTGACGGCCAGAGCGCTATTCATAGCTTGCATGATTAAAAAGATGAGCTGTGTATGGAACATCCTCCTTGCACGATCCTGAGGGCCCCTGAGGGCTTTGCTCCCATCAAGCAAGACATATTCCATTTTAATTGGAACCGAAAAGAACAAGTGGTTAAAGACTGCTGGTTAACACAAGCTAAGAATTAAAAAGGAATATCTTGTAATTCAGGGCGCTGTCGTCTACATGGCTGACAAACGGTGCAGCCGTGGTCTGGGGACATCTGGACCCAACAAAGGCCAGAATTTACAAACCAGAGATGTGACGGATGATGGCAGCGAGGGGTTTAGAGGCTCAAGGGGTGAAAGAACACCCCTGAAATTGGGAGTCAACTGTCAGGTTGCTAAAGGAGAACAGACGTGGGATACAGACGCTAAACAGCGAGTGAGAATTTTGGAACGTCAAAAGGGTGGGTCTTTTTTGTAAGACAAGAAGACACGTCCACACCATTTTGCTCGCTACATCCTCTAAGACCTCACTGTGTTCCCTACATTTGTGTGACTCTACTCAGATCTAAACCACAGATCTTGGCCTAATCAAAGAATCCCATTCTCGGTATCCATCCTGTATGGTTCTCTGACCTGAGGTGATCTTGGGAGCAAGGAATCCTGGGAATGGATTTCTCTTGTGCTTGGAAGGAGACTTGTGCTAAGGCAAAGACCGGCCCACCTTTCACCTCAGGTTGAACACCAGCTTCAGAAGGACTTTTTGGCCTGAGGCTGACTGGAAGAAGCCCTGGCAGAGACAAAATGGCGGCTCCTCCCAGACACCCTTCTGGTGTCAATGTCATACTGAGCAAATGAAAAGAGACTGCATTTGGGAAGTCCAGTAGCTCTTCAAATAACCATGCCAATGCAGCGTTACTGGGGCTTTTTTCTTTCCTTATACTGACAGCCTGAAATAAATTTTAGAAAAACCAACAGAGGCACAATTTCCGAGGTGCCCAGAGGCCTGTAAACGCCTGCCTCGTCCTGTTGCCACAATGGCCGGACTGACACCACAAAAGGACAAAACCAATCACAGCAATGTGCAAGTGTCCCCTGGTTAAGGGTTTAGAACCAAAAAGGGATGCGGAAGAGAACAAGGAGCAAAGAAGGCCCTTGTTCCGTCAGTCTCAACGCTTACAGGCAAACAAACCCCAGAATTTGATTTAACTTTGGTAAATGGTCCATGGACCAGCTGCGCATTTTGGCCTGCGGCTAACCGTTCCAAGAGCCTTTTGAAAGCTGGCTAGCCATGTACCTAAGTCTTGTCTGCTTTGGACTATCCTGGTTTGGATGGGTATTCCTAACTTTCCCCCCGCTACCTCCTCTCACGGCCCTTGTCTCCCAGCACCTGGGATCCTCCACCTAAATTATATTCAGAAAGGAAAATTCACATCCTCCTCCTCCTCTTCTTCACTGCAGCAACACCAAGCCAGCGGCCGAAACCAATGGCGGGCAGGTTAACTTCACTCACGCCAGTTTCCACGGAAATAAATTACGGGCCTCTCTCCCGCCCTCGCAAACAGTCGCCCTTTGCCTCTTTGGGTCAGTTCATAGAACCAAACTGCAGATCTCGGAAGGCGCATTTGGGGAACCCACAGAACGGCAACGCGTCTCCAGCCTGTGCAGCGAGCGCACAGTAAATTTAAGTGCAAGAGATACTTCAGCATGCGCAGGATCGCTGGCTATGCGCCGCGCATTTAGGGACACGATGACTCTGCCTTAATACGTGAAGATCTTGCGCTTTTACAGCAGCTGGAAGGCTTGACCAGCAAGCACTAACCAGCCCACCCATTCCTCTGACCCTTTCCCTTAACACTCTCTTCCTCGATTTGGGAATACAACTGAAAATCAAACAACCGATCCATGCCACATCCTATGCCAGTGAACACCCCGTTCCTCTCCTTCCCCCCCCCCCACCTGTTGTGCAAAGGAAGGCAGGGAACCCACATTTTAAATAAATACAAGTGAAATCTCTGGATGATAAACAGCTTTCCTGCTTCCAAAAGCACAAGGGATGGGCCAAACGGGGGTTTACATGTCCTTCTTCCTTTTGCCTGCTCCTGTGAATGAAGGAATGATTTCTACATTTCAGTGCAGATAATATCCAGTAAATCAAATTCCAAAACCTCGCTGGAAGACACCAACATTCCAATATCGCGTTATGGAAGATGAAATAACTGAGCACAGATATAGACAGACAGATGGGTGGGTGGGTGGGTGAGTGAGTGAGTGGGTGGGTGGGTGTTAATGAAAAAGGAAATAGAAGGAAACAGCTAATGGCTAGACCTGTGCTTTTCCACCCCGTAACCTTGATCATCTATCATTCTTGCTAACAGAGAGACAAAACGGATGCCGTGTGAAACGCACGCCACCGGAAACACAGAGGAATGCTGAAATGCAAGGGGGCGCACAGCATTGTGGGTATTGCTCAGCGTTAGTGGGTGGTTATGGGAAATGCTGCGGAGAGGAGGAGCAGAATCAGAAGAAGAGGGGTGATGGTAGGAGGGAGGCTTTTACGAAAGAAGGGGAAGAGAACAATAAAAACCCTACAGAATGCATAAAGTGACCCTTGCACTTTTGATGTTTGTTCTTGCTAACAGGCTTGGTGCCTTAGGACAGGCGCTCCCAGCACCGATGTAAGACTTGACTTGTTGCATACATTGTCCGACTCCAGATCTGCAAGAGGGGAAGAATTGAGAGACAGGTTAGGAACGGCAAGAGCTGGTTTCCAAAAAAAGGTTGCAACAATTCACAGGAGACGGCTCCTGGTCTAGCGGTTAGGGAGCTGGATTCCTATCTGGGAAGCCCGGGTTTGATTCCTCACTCCCCCAGGAAGCCACCTGCGTGACCTTGGGCAAGTCACAGCTCTCTTCTGAGCTCTCACCCCCCCCCCACCGCCTCAGAAGGTGTTCTGTTGTGGGAAGAACAGAAAGTTTGTCAGCCGCTTTGAGTCCCCTTAAATGGGTGAGAAACATGGGGTAGAAAAGCCAATTCTTCTTCTTCTTTTTAATAGAGATGGCAAAAAGGGTTTGTCATCATGACAATTCATCCAAGTTGTGAAGATTTGAAACTCTGCATTCAAATAAAATATTGGCTATTGAAATATATAAAACCGTGCATGGCAAAGAAAAGGTGGATAGAGAAAATGTATTTTCTCTGTCACCCAAAACAAGAACCAGGGGGCATCTGATGGGGAAGAGTGTTGGATCTGACAAGGCGAAGGATTTCTTTACCCAGAGGATCACTGACCTGTGGAATTTGCTGCCAGACGAGATGGTGACAGAACCCAGCCTAGATAGCTTTAAGAAAGGATTAGACAATATCATGGGTGACAGGTGCATCAATGGCTACACCTCCAGTCCCAGCAAATGGCTTTAGAGGCATCCTGCTTGTCTCCACACCCTGAAAGACGTACTTAGGCATCCATTCTACAGCCATTGATACATCTGTCTTAGAACCAAGGCATCCTGCCATCTCTCTCCGGTGAGAATCCGAACAGCGAAGCTCAATTTTGCCCTACAATGTTCTTCACATCACAAGAGAACCAGAAGTACGCTGAGCTATTACGGTTTAATTATGGCACAGGGTTTTGTGGCTCTGTGAGAGTGTGAAAAAGAAGTCTGAAAGATAAAAGTTCAGAAAGTTTGTTTTTTCAAAGGCAAATTAAAAGCAAACCTATAGTGTGGCTCAAAGTAAAGGGCTTCTGCCCGGGTCTTCCAGTCCCCACACATAGAGGCTGATTTAATTATTTTTCTAAATTCACCTGCACATGTTGTCTGACCAGGGTCCCTCAACCAGCACCAGGAGAAGGAATTAGATTTTCTCACCCTTTAAGGGCCTCAAAGCAGCTGACAAACCTTCTGTTCTTCTCCCCACAATAGACAACCTGTGGGGTAGGCGGGGTTGTGAAAGTTCAGAAAGAGAGCTGTGACTTGCCCAAGGTCACCCAGCTGGCTTCATAGAGGAAGAACAAGAGTTCTTTGTACCCTGCTTTGTCTTTATACCCTGCTTTTTTCACCCATTCAAGGGGACTCAAAGCTGCTGGCAAACCTTCTGTTCTTCTCCCTACCACAAACACCCTGTGAGGTAGGTGGGGCTGTGAGAGCTCAGAAAGAGAGCTGTGGCTAGTCCAAGGCCACCCAGCTGGCTTCGTGGAGGAGAGCAGAATTGAATGCAGGGACTACCGGATAAGAGTCCAACACTCTTAGCCACAGGACCAAACTGGTTCAGCAGATGCTTGTTGCCACTTACTTGGATTGGCCAGTGAGATTACCAGTGTGGAGGTACATAGCTGTAAGCCGGGGTCCCTTGGGCCCTGTATGTTGGCACCGAGACGGGATGTGCTCCAATTGCGGTGTGCTGAGGAGTGGTCAACAGAGTGCCTGTGAAAGAAAGAGGGGGTCAGAAATGAAGGAGAACCAGCATGTCCCTGTCTAGGAATCGGGGTCTGGGTTAGAAGTTGTTCTTCCCATGGGACGCTCCTGGAACTCCAAGAATACCACAGGACAGGCAGGCATCCTTATCCACCCACTCACCCACCCACCTACCCATCCACCCATCCACCCATCCACCCACCCACCCACTCACCCACCCACCTACCCATCCACCCACCTACCCACCCACCCACCCACCCACTCATCCATCCATCCCCTCACCCACCCACTCATCCATCCACTTACCCACCTTTCCGCTCATCCGTCCACCTATCCGTCCACCCATCCGTCCATCTGTCCGTCCGTCCGTCCGTCCATCCATCCATCCATCCATCCATCCATCCATCCATCCATCCACCCACTCATCCATCCACTTACCCACCTTTCCGCTCATCCATCCATCCATCCATCCATCCATCCATCCATCCATCCATCCATCCATCCATCCATCCATCCATCCATCCATCCATCCATCCATCCATCCATCCATCCAAACATTTATATTCCACTCGTCGCTCAAAGGTCCAAAGGAAGGCCACAACGTTCAGTAAAAGCCCAATAAAATCAATAAGAGAGTGTAACACATGCTTAAAACACATCCCTCCCACCCTGGAAGGACAACGTTCAGAGAAGGTTACACCTGAAAGGCCTGGATGAAGAGCTATGCTGTGTTTTAACAGATGCCGAAGGCCATGTACCTTTATTTATCTGACGTATCTCTGCTGGAAGGCTGTTTCAAAGCCTGGAAGCCACCACAGAAAAGGCCCTCCTGTGTTCCACCGCCTCTGGCACCTCTGAGGGTGGTGGAACTACTAGACGGGCCTCCCCCTGCGATCTTAATATCCAGGCAGGTCAATATGGGAGAAGGTGCTCCTCCAGATATTTAGGACTGCAGCCATTTAGGCTTCAATGCCCCAGCGACACAGGGGGAAAGCAACCTAAATAGCAAACATACGGTTAAAAAGCTAACCACAGGGGCTTGGATGGCACTGAATGTTGCTTTTCAGATCCAACCTGGAAATGACACCTGTAATTCAAACAGGATATTGCTCTCAATGTTAAAATACAGTGTAGAATCTGATGCAGAAAATCCAGCCCTTTGTTTTCAGCAGTGGACACCTTGAACCTCTATTGTAACTATAAGACATTAACTGGGGGAGACGACGGCAAAGCAGAACCTGCAGGGAAAAGGGTCACAGCATGTTCAAGTCAAAAGGGACTAAACAGACCAGAGCTCCAGCGTTCCTGGAGCTGACGGGAGCTACAAGCCCTTTCCGCATGAAGGGCTCACCTAGTCAGCTTCTGGGCCTCATCGAATCTACACGTGAGCAAGGCTCCGTGGGACTATACTTCCACAGGTACACTCCATCCACACAGGGCCAAGCACGATCCTAATGGGGGCTCTCTGATCAGGATATAGGTAGACTTGGCTGAGCGAGTCTATCAGCTGGCCAGCAGGCCCTAGTCCAGAACTTGGGAGGCTTGGAGTAGGGATGGGCATGGATATTCAAAAATCCAAATATTCGATTCGAATCCGGCGAATGTTGACATTCGAACTCAAATCGGATTTTTCAAAATCCGAATTTATACATTCAAACTCGAATAAAGATTTTTGAAAACCCGATACGGATTTTTGACTAATTCAAATGTGTAGATTTGTAGCTATCGTATACGAATCTGCACAAAAATTATGCGTATTATTGTATTTAATGCAGCATGAAAACGGGTTGCATATGGATTAAATATGCAATAAACATGTATTTGTGCAAATTCGCATTTTGGATGTGAATCTTATCAACATTCGTATACCCAGATACAAATCGAATACACAAGTGTACGGATCCGGATAATCTGGATCCAAATCGGATTTTCGAAAATCCGATTTTCGAAATTTGATTCAAATCGGATTCGAAAGTGAAAAATACATTTGTGCACATCCCTAGCTTGGAGAAGGTGTGGCTCCCTTGGTCAGGCCTGGTGGGGACACATTTTGCTAGCGCGCAATAGCGCACCACTGAAATGCATCCCCCGGAGGCTCTGAGGCGAGGAACCTTTTCTTCCTAGTCCTTGGAGTCTGGTCTCAAAGTCTGCACATGCTTTGAGGCCCAGGTGGGGGCCAGTCTGGACCGGTGCTGTTCTGCAGACGGTGCTGTTCGTGGTTGGAACCAGTGGGCCTGACTGGTCCAGAACCACTGTTTCTGCCCACGGACAGGTAAGTGCAGGAAAGACCAAAGTTTAAGCCTATCTGGAGGGCGGCAATTTGAGATTCTTGATTGGACACCATTAGGCCATACAGAAAATCCATTTTATTCGGGTTTAATCATCCTTACAATCTCAAGCATTTTTGCACAATTACCTTTGAAATCCAGAGAAAGAAGAGGGCTACCTTTTCACGCCTCTTAAATCAAAGACACACCTGCCAAGTGGCCGACCAACGCACCAACCATTTTGCAAGTAATACCGCAAGAGCTAATCACACTCTAAATGGAGGGACTGCTTTCGAAATTGCTTAATTGCGTCTCCGTCTCTTCCAGCTACTTTAGAGCCTAATCTGTCCCAGATCAGACCTGTCTCCCATATTCACACCAAACCTGGCTTATATTCTTCCATTAGGCCATCTGTTATGCAGAAATTGCAAAATGTGATGCGGTTTAATTCTAGCAGGGGAATTTCGAATAGCTATTCTGCACTGTGCTATTCCAGACCTAGAAACCCACCCCTCCACCCCCGCAAAATACTATTCTGTAGGTTTATTATGTCTCCTAGCGTTGAAAATTGTGGCAGAGGGTCCTTTGGAACAAAGCTGTGATGCTCAAGGTAAGTGAAACATCTCTTGCAAATGGCACTTGCAAATGAGATGAACAAGCAAGCCAGGTCTGAGCCGGTTTCTGATGACGTTAGAAAGAGTGCTTTTTCAGCTGGATCCTCACCTGCCGACATCGCCATGGTGGTCCCAGCTACCATCCCCATGGCAACGCCGTTTGTCCTTGGGGCAGTCACGGGAGCTGGATAAATAGCCGATGGGATGCTGTTTGGCTGGACCACGGTCGTGTGATGAATGACGTGAGGCTGCGCAGCGTATACCGGCTGAGTGTAATACGCTCCCTGTTTGGAAGGTTTCGAAAGGAGGGAAGGAAAGGCGCAATTTAGCAGAGCCTGACTGTATTCAGTTGATCTGGATAATGTAAGAACATAAAAGGAGCCCGGCTGGATCAGGCCACAGCCCATACAGTCCAGCATCCTGTCTCACACGGTGGCCACCAATCGCCCATGGGCATCTCAAGCTGAGACAGGGGCAAATCTTCTCCTGCTCTCGAATCCCAGCAAATGGCCTTAGAGGCATTCTACTTGCCCCCACCCCCAGCCTGAAAGATGTACTTAGGCATCCATTCCAGTAGCCATTGATACAGCTATCACAAATTAATTAAGAGGAGACCTGCTGGGTCAGGCCACAGCCCATCCTGTCCAGCATCCTGTCTCACACGGTGGCCACCAATTGCCCATGGGCATCTCAAGAAGAGACAAGGGCAAACCTCCTCCTGCTCTCAAATCCCAGCAAATCACTTTAGAGGCCTCCTGCTTGTCCACCAAGCCTGAAAGATGCACCTAGGCATCCATTCCAGTAGCCATTGATACATTTATTTATTTATTATTTATATTTCTTTGGGCGGGTAACATCTAAAATCCAACATGTTAATATATCCCGGCACCTACCTGGGCATACAGGTTCTGCTGGGGATAGGCACTTCGGATGGGGTACATAGCAGTTTGGTATGGGTTGGGAGATGGAGAATAGGGAGGGGGGGCGCTGTTGCTCTGAGTAGGAGGCACCTTGTATGGCGTTCCGGCAGGGTACCCTGTGGAGAGACAGGAAGCAAAGATCATCAATGCGCGACACTGAAACCGCCTACCATCAGGACCTCACCTGCTTCTTTTCTGGTCTCCTCTGCAACATTAGTAAAACTTGAGGCATTTAGTTCAGGACTCTGAAGTCCTACCTGTCAGCAAAACCTTTAAATATTATGTGGATGGGAGGCAGTCATCCCATTAGGAGACGAGTTGTTTTTTCTACCCCACTTTTCTCACCCATTTAAGGGGACTCAAAGCGGCTGACAAACCTTCTGTTCTTGTCCTCTCAACAGACACCCTGTGCAGTAGGTGGGACTGTGTGACTAGCCCAAGGTCATCCAGCTGGTTTCGTGGAGGAGTGTGGAATCAAACCCGGTATTCCCAGAGAAGAGTCCAGCTCCCTAACCACTAGGCCAGACTGGCTCACCCACTCTATTAATATCCCCATTGCACTGAAATGAGTAGGACTGTTTATCAAAGAATCATAGAGTTGGAAGGGACCTTCCACATCTTGGAGTCCAGCCCCCTACCCAACGGAGGATTCAACAGGACCACCAAGGCCACCTGGAAGTGATTGGGGCAATGGTGCCAATCACCTCATTATTCTACAGAGAGATCAGAGCCTTGACAGGTTTGACATCTGTGGCAACTGGACAGTTCCCAAAACATTTAGGGACCAAATTCCTTCCTTCCTTCCTTCCTTCCTTCCTTCCTTCCTTCCTTCCTTCCTTCCTTCCTTCCTTCCTTCCTTCCTTCCTTCCTTCCCTCCCTCCCTCCCTCCCTCCCTCCCATCCATCCATCCATCCATCCATCCATCCATCCATCCATCCATCCATCCATCCATCCATCCATCCATCCATCCATCCATCCATCCATCCATCCATCCATCCATCCATCCATCCATCCATCCATTTAACTATTTATCCCACCCCATACCCGAAGGTCTCTGGGCGGGTAACTACAGATTAAACAGATTAAAAACAAGATAAACATTAAAACAAGATATCAAGATACTGTTTTCATGGACTGACCATCTCAATGAGCGCTGAGCCCCTACAGAATAGAGATGTCAACTGAAGATCAGCAAGGGATCCACTCATGGTGATAGGCTTACCACTTGCTCTGTAGCAAAGACCAAGCTGAAAGCACATCACCTTGGATGTGTTCAACCAATGTCTCTGCTTGAGATGCCCATGAGCATTTGGTGGGCCACTGTGTGCAACGGGACGCTGGACTAGATGAGCTGCGGCCTGATCTAGCAGGGCTTCTCTTATGTTCTTATGTTCAATGACATATTGAGACAGCCCTGTGGTTGTCATGAAGACGAACTAGACCTGAGCTGGTCCACTGAGGGTCACCTCAGCAAAGATGCTGAGAGATGCTGAGATTAAGAGATGCATCAGAATTTGTTGCTGGGTAATTTCTTTTTTCTTTCTTCCTTAATTGCAGAAGATAGGGACACACATACATAAAGCCTTTGGATAATGGGAGTTGTAGTCCAAACCATCTACAAGGGAGTAGGCTAATAAAAGATCACATGACTATTATCTCCTGGAGGTCAATGTGTGTTAGGTCCACTCACGGCACGGAATAAATACAATAATATAAACAAGTAATAGTAATACGAACAAGCTCCTCTGGAAAGTTTTCAGAGCTTTGCTGACTTTCAGGCAACTCTTCCAGGCTGACTTTCCTATCTGGAGAGGTCTTCCTATGAGCTTCACAACATACAGAATGCCATCTCAAGATGGCCTTCTCTGTGGTAGCCCCTACTGGGTAGCAGGTCCTGAAGACATGCCTCTTCACTCGGTCATTCTCAGCGTGAACAGTCCGTAACCAACCCAACTTTAATATGTTTTTAATCCATTGTACCATTTCAAGTTTTCATCTTTCTTGCTTCTAATGTCTATTTTTTGTAAAGCATGTCAGAAAAAAAAAAGAAAAAGCTCTATATAAACGTTCTAAATCAAGATCAGCCAATACTGTAATCCTGCTTTCAACCATATTTCAATGCCTGATTCAATCTGCCTATGAATTACAAATTGATTATATGTCGACTTTATTTTGAAGGCAGAGGGTGGCAAAAGGGAGAGGAAATAGCTGGAAGAGTCCAAGAAAGATCTATGGGACCTTCTGACAGAGACCCTGCTGGATTCCCGGGACAAAATGCAGGTTCAGAGGTTTTGTCGTATTAATAACCCACTTATCACAAATTGCCAAGAACTAGCTTCTCTTGAACGAAAGGGAAAGAGGAGAAGGAGCTTTCCCTTGCGCTATTTAGCAATACTCCAGAAGAAATAATTGCTAGCTGCCCAAACTGCTGGAAAACCACACAGGGTGAAAGGACATAACTAATCCAGATACTTGGTCCTGAGATCATAGAATCATAGAGTTGGAGGTCACCTCTAGGGTCACCGACTTCAATCCCTGCTCAATGCAGGATTTCCTAAACCATCCCAGACAGATGGAGGTCCAGCCTCTGCTTGAAGACCTCCAGGGAAGGAGAACTCACTACCTCCCATAGGAACCTATTCCACTGGCTGATTGCCCTCATTGTTAGGAGGTTTTACCTAATATCTAATCTGTATTGACTCCCTTGAAGTTCCATCCTGTTGTTTCTAGTCCTCCCATCTTCTGCAAGTGAGAATAGGAACAATCCCTCTGCACTGTGACGGCCCTTCAGATACTTGAAGACCACCATCATGTCTCCTCTCTTCTGTAGGCTGAACATTCCTAGATCCTTCAACCTTTCCTCGTAGGACAAGGCTTCCAGACTAATAACCATTTTAGTAGCCCTCCTTTGGACTTGCTCTAGTTTGTCAATGTCTTTTTTAACTTGGGGTGCCCAGAACTGGACACAGGACTCTAGATGAGGTCTGATGAAGGTAGAGAAAAGAGGAATGACTGCTTCTCGTGATCTAGGCTCTGTACCCCTCTTGGTGCATCCTAGGGTGTTACAATGTGTACATCCAGTTATCAAATATCTCCACGAATGCAACTGTTGCTCTGTGCACTATGCGCACCTGCCATTTTAGGCTTGGTTTGGACCCGCACGTATGTGGTGGCCATTTCTAAAATGGAGGGTTGCGCAAGCAGCTGTCCAGACGGGCAAAACCTGGTTTGTGAGTTGATTTCCCTGCAATAACAATATTGGAAGAGATCATTTCAGTATCTCTAGGGCTACGTTGGGGTTACACAGCCTTGGGATGATCCTAGATTGTACACCTTGTCTGGATGCAGCCTTAGTCAGTGAGCAAAGAGTGGAGGTGGGTTGGAGAGGCACCGAGCACTAGCTGGTTGGTGATTGGAACGTGGTACGGGGGGAAGAAGGAGGAGGAGGAGAAGGAGGAGGAGGAGGAGGAGGAGGAGGAGGAGGAGAAGGAGAAGAAGGAGGAGGAGGAGGAGGAGGAGGAGGAGGAGAAGGAGGAGGAGGAGAAGAAGGAGGAGAAGAAGAAGGAGGAGAAGAAGAAGGAGGAGGAGGAGAAGAAGGAGGAGGAGAAGAAGAAGGAGGAGGAGGAGGAGGAGGAGGAGGAGAAGAGTTGGCTTTTCCACCCCGTTTTCTCACCCATTTAAGGGGAGTCCAAGTAGCTGACAAACCTTCCGCTCTTCTCCTCACAACAGACACTCTGTGAGGTAGGTGGGGACGTGAGAACTCTGAAAGAGAGCTGTAACTAGCCCAAGATCACCCAACTGGCTTTGTGGAGGAAGAAGAAGAGAGTTGTCTTTTCTACCCCACTTTTCTCATCCATTGAAGGAGACTCGAAGTGGCTGACAAACCTTCTGCTCTTCTCCCCACAACAGACACTCTGTGAGGCAGGTGGGGCTGTGAGAGCTCAGAAAGAAAGCTGTGACTAGCCCAAGGTCACCCAGCTGGCTTCAAGGAGAAGCACAGAACCAAATCCTGTTGAATGCCAGATATGTGTCCGGCACTCTAGCCACAAGAGCAAACTGGCCCAGAGCCTTCAGCTTGTCCATTCCAGCCGCCGGTTTTGCTGCCTCTTGTTCCTGGCATAGCTGCAGAGGCCCAAGACCAGCTTCTGCCTTCTCCTCCCCCAGCAGACATCGCTTGCAGCACTGTGAGGCCAAAGGGTACGGCAGAAGAGCCGATTACACTTCTGAGCCATCTTTGCACTGAAACAGAAACTACTGTAAGAAAGAACTAAATGTAGAAGTATGCCTTAGCTCAGAAGAGGGAGAGGAAGTGAGACATGGATGGACTTTGTTCCCTCATCCTTTTTAATTGACATAACATAAATCATAAGAAAGGCATAGCTGGGAGAGATGGCAGACCAAAGTCAAAGTGGAGGCTGGCACAGTTTGACATAAAGAGATGGCGGCGCTCTTTCGCCGAACATGAAGAGCGCAACGGCAGAAAGGATTGTGCAAAACAGTTTGGAGTCATGAAGTTTCCTCTCCCAAGAGAACAGCTCCGCTCAAGAAGAAGGGACAAAGCATGCTCTATAATTTATGTGAGCAGGCAGTAAGAAAGATTAACATCAGAACAGGGCTCCTACGTGACTATATTTCACTCCTTAGAAGAAGAAGAAGAAGAAGAAGAAGAAGAAGAAGAAGAAGAAGAAGAAGAAGAAGAAGAAGAAGAAGAAGAAGAAGAAGAAGAAGAAGAAGAAGAAGAAGAAAAGCAGTTGTCTTTTCTACCCTGCTTTCTCACCCATTTAAGGGGACTCAAAGCAGCTGACAAACCTTCTCTTCTTCTCCCCACAACAGAACATCCTGTGAGGCAAGTGGGGCTGTGAGAGCTTAGAAGAGAGCTGTGACTAGCCCAAGGCCACCCAGCTGGCTTCCTGGAGGAGGGTGGAATCAAACCCCCATACAATTAATAATCGCTAGACCAAATTGAAAGTGAAAATGGAAGCTCTGTTTAAAGCAAAATATTAAGAAGGGAAAGGAGACATCAGATTTATAGCTGATGATGAAAAAGATATGGAAGGGGTAAACAGTTTTGTTCTCTTGGTGTCCTCAACTTGCACAGACAGAGACAGTGTTGGAAAATTAAGAAGATTAATTCTAGAGGATGCCATGACAACCCTAGACCAGGCTATAAAGGACAAATGTTCATTTTGCATATGACAATGATCCATACCTTAACAGTTTTTCCTGTGATAATATATGGCGGCAAAAGCTGGACAATGAGAAACAGCCCAAGAAAGATGGCAGAAGCCTTGGTTGCTAAGAATGCCGTGGGCTACAGATGTTCAGTCCTGAATCAAATAAAACCCAACTCCTCCCTTGAGGCTACAACCGTCAAGCACAAACAGAATATGGTAGTCATTCGTAAGACACGGATTCAGACAGCGTGGACTTCACTACAACCCATTTGTAGAACAGAGTTCTCTTCCACTGTACACTTCCCACCTGGCCACTAAATGACTTGGGCTCCAAGAATCTAAAGGAACGTCTAATCCCATATTGACCTGCCCGTGCCTTAAGATCTGGAATGGAGGCCCTCCTGGTTGTCCCACCACCCTGAGCAGCCAAAGGGGTGGGCACCCAGGAGAGAGCCTTCTCAGTGATGGCCCCCAAGCTATGGAACAGTCCTCCCTTGAGGTGTGTCAGGCCCCCTCACTGTATATGTATAGAAGGCATATGGTGGCCTTTGGTTAAATGGGATTATACTGTCTCTTTCCACTTTACAGACACTGCTGTTGTTTTAATAAATGTCTGATTTAAAATATTGTTACCCGCCCTGAGACCTTCGGATACAGGGAAGGACAGAAATACAAATAATACATATAAAGTAGAATAAACTCAATGCAAACCAATGGCCAGTGAAAGTTAATGGAGCTGTTCGCCGTCACTGACCCAAGATCTTATTTTCTTTTCACTGCAGGGGTTTGCTTATCCTGGATTCACGTTACATGGCTGTCTATCGGAACGCAACACACTTAGGGATGAAAGCAGATCGAGAATGAGAGGAATGTGGTTCATTATGTTGGGTGAAGCTGAGAAAAGCAGGAGGAAAGGAAGACCTCAAACAAGGCAAATTGATGGGACCCTAGAGACTTGTGGAATCCTCTAGCGGAAAGATGAGCCCTTAATCAGCAAGCAATCACAAAAAGACATAAGGAAAGGACACGCAGCCCCTTTCCCTAATTCCATTTTCACCTCACCCTTCCACTTATTTCAGGAGCTCAGTTTATTTGAGTGGATGTAATCTGCAATGACATTGCTAGATGCTCAATGGTGAAATCAGATTAATTATACATTTTGCGGTCAAAGGCAGCGAAGATCCGTGTAGTCAGTAAAAATAAGCTCTGGAGTTCTCCTGAACTCCTTATTGCAAAGTTCTGACTTAAACTGAAGAAAGTAGGGAAAACCATTAGGCCATACAGGTATGACCTAAATAAGAGAACATAAGAGAAGCCCTGCTGGATCAGGCCACAGCCCATCTAGTCCAGCATCCCGTCGCAAACGGTGGCCCACCAGTTGCCCATGGGCATCTCAAGCAGAGACAAGGGCAGACCTTCTCCTGCTCTTGAATCACAGTAAATGGCCTTAGAAGCATCCTGCTTTCCCCCACAGCCTGAAAGATGTACTGAGGCATCCATTTGAGTATCCATTGATACATGTGCCATCCATAAATTTGTCTAACCCTTCTTTAAAGCCATCTAGACTAGTAGCTGTTACCACCTCTTCTGGCAGCACATTCCATAAGCCGATGACCCTCTGGGTGAAGAAATATTTCCCCCTGTCAGACCTGACTCTCCTACCCATCAGCTTCATAGATGCCCCCTGGTTCTAGTATTGTGTGATAGAGAAAAGACATTTTCTCTATCCACCTTTTCTATACCCTGTATGATTTTATATCCTTCAATCAGGTCCCCTCTTAAACACCGTCTCTCCAGACGGAAGAGGCCTAGACGCTGCAGCCTGGTTTCGTAAGGGATTTTGTTCCAGACCTTTAATCATTCTGGTTGTCCTTTTCTGAACCTTTTCCAGTTCCACAATATCCTTTTTGAGGTGTGGTGGCCAGAATTGTACACAATATTCCAAATGTGGCCTCACCATAAGAGGCAAAATGACACTTGCTGTCTTATTTTCTATTCCCTTCCTAATTATTCCCAGCACTGAATTAGCTTTTTTCGCTGCTGCCGCACACTGGGTTGACACCTTCATTGAACTGTCCACCAAAACCCCAAGATCCCTTTCCTGGTGTGTTGCAGAAAGTTCAGACCCCATCAGTTTATAGACGTAATTTGGATTCTTGGCCCCTATGTGCATTACTTTGTTAAATTAAAGCACATTTGCTACTTGGTAGCCCACTCACCCAATGCTAAGAGATAACTTTGGAGCTCCTGGCAACCCCTTTTGGTTTTTACTAACCTAAATAATTTAGTATCATCAGCAAACTTTGCTATTTAACTATGTACCCCCTTCTTCTGTCACTGATGAATAAATTAAAAGCATTGGTCCCAACACTGAACCTTGAGGGATCCTACTTTTTACCTCTTTCCACCCTGAGAACTAGCCGTTTATTACTACTCTCTGCTTCCTGAGAAATAATGGCTGTGGTCACACATAAAATTTAGTCCAGTTTCCTCAAAGTTTCAGAGCAAGAGAACACATCAGCAAAGTTACCAGTACTTTTCTTGCCACATTATCCATCCCAAAGGTGAATTTTCTGAGTTATTTAACCCTGAAAGAAAACAGCTCGTCACCTTGCTGATGTGTTCTCTCACTCTGAAAGTGGACTGAAGCTGGATTAAACCTTATATGTTTAGGAGGGCAGTGAAGACGCACCCCTTTTCCCTGGCCCTTGGCGAAACGGGAATATACTGTTTCTTCCCACTTTACAGACACTGTTATTGTTTTAATACATACTGTTGTTTTAGTATATGTCTGGCATTAAATGTTGTTACCCGCCCTGAGACCTTTGGGTGGAGGGCGGGTTAGAAATATGAATAACAAAAATAAATAAATGGGACCACAGCCGATATCTTTTATGAACATGCAGTAGAAGTGATGAATAGGTTTAAAGGCCTAGATCAGGTAAGATGAAGTGTCTAAAGAATTATGAACAGAGATCCATAACATGGTACAGGGAGTAGCAACAAAAATATCCCAAAGGTAAAGAAGAAGGAGGAGGAGGAGGAGGAGGAGGAGGAGAAGAGTTGGCTTTTCTACCCCACTTTTCTCAACCATTTAAGGGATCTCAGAGCAGCTGACAAACCTTCTGTTCTTCTCCCCACAAGAGAACACCCTGTGAGGTAGGTGGGGCTGTGAGAGCTCAGAAGAAGCTGTGACTACCCCAAGGTCACCCAGCTGGCTTCACGGAGGAGAGAGGAATCAAACACGGTATTCCCAGATAAGCGTGCAGCTCCCTAACCACTAGGCCAGACTGGCTCAAAGAAGGAAAGCAACATGGCCATCTGATAAGCCTTTGGAAACAGTTGAGGAAAGAAGGAAAGTGAAAAGGGACAATATACCCAACTGAAGGAAGACATCCAGAGAACAGCACACAGAGAGAAGGCAGCCTCCTTAAAGAAGCAATGCAAAAGAAACAGAAGAAAACCACAGAAAGAGAAAGATGAAAGACCTCATGAAGGAAACTGGAGATCTCAAGGGAACATTTCATGAAAAAATGGGCACAATAAAAGACGAATATAGTAGGAACTGAACAGAGTTCGAAGAGATTAAAGGCATGGATAGTGGAGTGACAGAATTCCAGTTGAGCTATTTAAAATCCCCAAAGATGATGCTGTTCAAGTGTGGCACTTGGGAAACTGAACAGTGCCCACAGGCTTGGAAAATATTTGTCTATTTTTCAACCCCAAAGAAAGGCAAAACTGGAACTCTGCTCTCAAAAAGGAGGGTGTCCTTTCTAAGTCAACAAGTAAATATGGCTAAGGATGTTTGCAGGACGTCTCTGCCACCTGACCGTGGAGCAGAAGCAAGGTTCATTTGCCAAAGACCTCTAACGTGGCTCAGGACTAAGGATAGGCAGGGATGGGGTTTGGGGCATTTGACTCGTAACAAATCGAATGTTAGAAAATGCGGATTTGTTCAAATAGATCCCCTTCGAATGTGGTAGGATTCTATTCGGTAAGAATGTATTCATACGAATATCCGATACGAAGAGATATGTATCCATTCACATCAGATACTCATCTGTTTGTACTGGATACTTTTCCCTTTGTAGTGGATACGTATCCATTCATAGTAGATATGTACTCATTCGTAGTGGATACGTATCTGTTTGTATTGGATATGTATCCGTTTGTATCGGATACTTATCTGTTTGTACTGGATACGTATCACTTTGTAATAGATACGTATCCATTCATAGTAGATATGTATTCATTCGTAGTGGATATGTATCCGTTTGTATTGAATATGTACCCATTTGTATTGGACATGCATCACTTTGTAGTAGATACGTATCCATTCATAGTAGATATGTATTCATTCATAGTGGATATGTATCCTTTTGTATTGGATATGTATCCATTTGTATTGGATACTTATCTGTTTGTATCGGATATGTATCACTTTGAAGTAGATACATATCCATTCATAGTAGATATGTACTCATTCGTAGTGGATACGTATCTGTCTGTACTGGATATGTATCCATTTGTATCGGATACTTATCAGTTTGTATTGGATACGTATCACTTTGTAGTAGATACATATCCACTCATAGTAGATAAGTATTCATTCGTAGTGGATATGTATCCTTTTGTATTCAATATGTATCCGTTTGTATTTGATATGTATCCGTTTGTATTGGATACGTATCAATTTGTAGTAGATACGTATCCATTCATAGTAGATATGTATTTATTCGTAGTGGATATGTATCCGTTTGTATTGGATATGGATCCATTTGTATCAGGTACTTATCTGTTTGTACTGGATACGTATCCCTTTGTAGTGGATATGTATCCATTTGTATTGGCTATGTATCTGTATACTTATCCTTTGTGCATCCCCAGTTTAACAAATGTCCAAACTACTCATACAAGTGGTCTGAAACATCTGTATTCGTAAGTTATTGTAGGAATGCCGTAACACTCAGTTCGCGTACGAATGCCCAAATTTGTCTGAATAACAAATGTTACGAATATTCTGCACATCCCTACTCAGGATTCTTTTCAGACTCAATGCTGTGTAGTCCAACACCTGTCACTCAGGACTTGGCCTTGGTAGGTAGAAAGCCGCGCGATTAAAAGCAGGCCCCTCCTGTCCATCCTATTCCAACCCAGACAGATTCAGCAGAAGGAAAATGCAAGCGAGGGCCATTAAGCATTTTCCCTTAGCCTGGAAGCAAGCACCTAGCTGGTCTGATTTTCAACAGACCACCTGTCAAGTAGCCACACACCTGCTGAACAGGGTTCAAAGCAGCTGATCTGCGCAATGGTTCAACCTGGTGGCCAGCAAGGGGCAAAGGAGGTTTCTGGACTTCTTGAGGAGACCAATGGCCATATAGTACCTGAAGGTCACCTTAGCCAAACAAGAGACTGTTCAGACAGCTTTGTACTCACCTCTGCTCTGCTCTGCTCGCCATAGGCCCATTTGCATTATTGACAAAAGTGCTACTCAGCAGCTACTATTGAGAGGAGAAAAGAATAGCAACCCGGAGAGCAGAAAGCTTGGATTAAAAGGGCACACGGCTACACCAGCACAAAACTGTGGCAAGGCTACACCTCAAAATGACAGACAGACAGACAGACAGACAGACAGACAGACAGACAGACAGACAGACAGATGATAGATAAATAGAAAGATAGATATAGAGAGGTAGGTAGGTAGGTAGAGATAGGTAGGTAGGTAGGTAGAGATAGGTAGGTAGAGATAGGTAGGTAGGTAGATGGATGGATGGATGGATGGATGGATAGATGGATAGATAGATAGATAGATAGATAGATAGATAGATAGATAGATAGATAGATAGATAGATAGATAGATAGATAGATAGATAGATAGATAGATAGATAGATAGATAGATAGATAGATAGATAGATAGATAGATAGATAGATAGATAGATAGGGTAGAACTGGTCAACCCCAGCATTTTCCTTCTATTGGAGCAGACATCTTTGTTCAAAGCCCAGCCAGATCTAAGGCCGCTTTGTTCTGTCAGACCTCAACCAAACGTGTGATGGTTGTAGAAGAGAATCTGTGCTGCGTCCTTCAAGGAAGAGGCCAGCATGAGACTCGGCCACAACACTGGCGGCTGCTTTGCATCTGATGGTCCAGTCATCTTCTTGCTTCCCCGCAACGCGATCTGCCCACAGCAAGAACCAGTAAGCCTGGAATTCCGGACCTGAGCATCACTTCCCTGCACTGCCAATCCCACTACATTGGGAGAGCGGAGCACTCCTGTTTTGACTCAGCCTCTTAACCTGAGGCCCTTTCTGCACTTCCCGGCAATAGTCCTTGATCAGTGGATCTGGAATAGCCTGGCCCACTGACCCAGACTGCAAGAAGGCATGGGCAGGATCAATGCCATATGCACAGGCGGTGCTGATGAGGATTAGCCCAAACTCATGTGAGCTTCACGGTCCATGCCACCCCATGCCTCTAAAGGTTAGGAATGAAAGCTCCTGGTCTCAGGGCCTGGTGGGAGCTGTTTTTTGGCAGTGTGCTATGGTCTGTTGCTTCCTGGAAATCTTCAACACGGGAAGCAGTTATCTGTATGCCCCCCCCCCCCCGTGTTCTGGATCAGGACCCTATTTCCTTTGGCACTACCAATTCAGGGCCTTCTTAATCCAGATCAGGCTTGGTCTAATGCAGACAGAAGTGGACCAGCTGCGGGGAGGGACCTCTGTGATCCACATTAACACACAAATATGGAGGCCTACATCTGAACTACATGAACCCTTAATCTGGATTAAGAGCCTGTGCAGAAATGGCCTGAGACCCTTGTCTGTTTGTCTGTCTGTCTGTCCGTCCATCCATCCCACCCTATACCCAAAGGTCTCAGAGCGGGTAAGAACATATAAAATCAAACATTATTAAAACGATAACAGTATGTATTAAAACGATAGCATCTGCAAGTGGGAAGGGAAAATGTTTGCCCATTTAACCAAAAGCACCTTCAATGCTTCCCGAAATGTGTACAATGAAGGTGACTGATGTACCTCAAGGGGGAGACTATTCCATAGCCTAGGGGCCGTCGCTGGGAAGGCCCTCTCCTGAGTGCCCACCCCTTTTGTGGCTGAGGGAGAGGCAACTTAGGAAAGGGACCAATATGATCTGTAAAATGATATACTGCAGAGGATTACTAGAGACATAACGCAGGGCAACCAGGATTAATTACGCTTGCATTATTTTTCTATGCTTTGCTTGTATACCAGATCGTCTTTTGAAATCCGCGTCATTTAAAGACGAACAAACAAAACTTAAATTAAATTAAAAACGGGCCATGGAAAACCTTGCTACAGAGGAATTTTACAGTGATTTGCAGTTCCCACCCTGATAATCCCTTGGCAACAATCCTGAATTCATGTACGCAGTTGGAGACTGTGGTGCTGAGAGTAAACAATACCGCTGGGATGCGGCAGGCGGTTCTCGTGGAACTGAAATATTAAAACCGGCAGGAAGGGCAGCGGAACAGACACACAGAGACTTGTGAGCTGACAAGGGCAACCAGTCTGAGACGCCCAGTGGCCGATGGAGAGAATGAAGCTGCTGACTGGGCAAAGAAGAAGAAAAAGAAGAGGAAGAAGAAGAAGAGTTGGCTTTTCTACCCGGCTTTTCTCACCCATTTAAGGGGACGCAAAGCGGCTGACAAAGCTCCTTCTCCCCAGAACAGACACCCTGTAAGATACGAGGGGCTGTGAGAGCTCAGAAGAGAGCTGTGCCTAGCCCAAGGTCACCCAGCTGGCTTTGTGGAGGAGGAGAATTGGCTTTTCTACCTCGCTTTTCTCACCCATTTAAGAGGACTCAAAACAGCTGACAAACCCTCTGTTCTTCTCCCCACAACAGACCTCCTGTAAAGCTCAGAAGAGAGCTGTGACTAGCTCAAGGTCACCCTGCTAGCTTCGTGGAGGAGGGCAGAATTGAACCACGTATTCTCAGACAAGAGTCCAGCTCCTTAACCACTAGACCAAGGTTTTTCAGAGGAACAGACAGCTGGCTTCATGGAGGAGTGCAGAACAGAATCAGGAGACCAGCAGCTAAGAGTCCATCACTCTAACCTCAAGACCAGACTAGCTTTTCTCACCCTTTTTAAGGGATCTCAAAGTAGCTGACAAACCTTATGTTCTTCTCCCCACACCAGACCCCCAGTGAGGTAGGTGGCACTGTGAAAGCTCAGAAATATTGCTGGGACTACACCAAGGTCATCCAGCTGGGTTCATGGAGTAGTATGGAATCAAACCAGGAGTCTGTCAGATAGGAGTCCGACACTCCAACCACAAGATCAAACTGGCTCGCTCAAATCTTGCTAGCATGGATACAGGCTGAACCCTACTGAAATCAGGGCTTGACTCTCATTTATGCTAAAGTGGAAGAACAGTGCCTTGTTAAAAAAACAACCACAGAATGGTTACAATGGTTCCCCTGTAGTTCCAGAGGGATTCTTAGGGTGTGTTCCAATTCAAGATTTAACAAGCTTTGAAATCGTTTTGAGCACTCACCAGTCCCAAAGTTTCAAAAGAATCTACAGTTTCTGAGGATTAAAGGTCCCAAAACGCAGATTATCTGTATTTGGATCCAAAGAGGTCTGCTGTGGATTTAGAAATAATCCTCACTATTTAGCAAGGGGAACGCAAGCAGGGATTTTGGGGGAGGGAACCATGCTTTAGGGGCCTGTCCTCAGTTTCCCCCTGATCCAATGACAAGCCATTATTTCTTCTGCTCCCTAGTCCCCTCTTCCCCTGGCTCTCCGCCATTACGTGCTAGAAGAATAGCTCGCCAAAAGGAAGGGGGGAGGTGAAGAATCAACAGTAATAGCATTATAACAAAAGATCAGTGTAACAAATTGACAGCTTCCGTCCTGGGGTTGTGAAAGTGTGGAGGCTCTTGTGTAAAAGCCTGCCTACTTACTCCCTCCTTCCTTCCATTCACACCTTTTGCCTGGATCCCTGCCATTTTGTGGTGATCTGCTATAACGATCCAGTACAATTGTTGGCTCTTGTGTAAAAGCGTGCCTGCCTGCTTCCCTCCCTCCTTCCTTCTGTCCTCCCTGCCATTTTGCGCTGTTCTGATGATCTAGCAGAAGACACCATTATAAGAAGGGAAAGCGATCTTTAATCTTCTACTGCCTTGTTAACATGAGAAAGAAGCTGTGCTGTGGTGGGGGGGGACAGGCAGTGAACAAAAACCGCTGCCAGAGGACTCCATGATCTGAACCAGGGACAGGTTTATATAGGGGATTAAGGTTTGAATTGCCCACCATGATGAAGAAAGTGCATGATGGGGGTTCTGTTGAGGGGAGGAGAGAGGGGAGGGAGTTTCTCCCCTGCAAATCCACATTATAAGCTAACAGTGAGAATGCAAAAAAAAACCAGACCTCACTTCTGATTTTTTTTTAAAAAAAACTGGTTTAAATCTGGATTAAATTCTCCTAGTGGGAACCTCGCCTCAGTGAAAAAGATTAATACAAAGCAGGCAGCACAACCCCATCCCAAAAAAGGAGAGAAAGAGAGAGAAAACAAAACAGCCAATTTAAACCCCCAGAAGTAAAGTTCTATTTACTGAATGCTGCTGACGCCTGGAAAGGTCTGCTCTCGGTCCCAGTGTCCACTGGGAAGTGAAAGGTACCCTCAGTGGCACAAGAGGACGGCGTCTGAGGCCAGGCCTGTTTCATCAGAAGTATCGCTTGAGTGAAGACAGAAGAGAAGACATTACAATGGGAACACACACTGGGCTGCTCATCACAATGAAGGCGCAATATCCATTTGTTTAATACACATTCTGGGTGAGATTAAAACGCTTCCTTTGCCGTGGTGATGCGTGGCAGGCAGTGGTAATAGGGATGCGCATGAATAGTTGTAACATTCATTATTCACACGAGTTTGTATGAATTTGGACACTCGTACATGAATCGAATGTTACAACATTCGTACATTAAAATCTGTACAAATACAAACACTGTGGAACATTCGTACGAATAGTTCAGATCGTGTCCGATACGTATGCGTTCATATCGGATACGTATCCTATACATACGCATTCGTGTCGGATACACATCAGAAATGCACGTGTTTGTGTTGGATATGTATCTGATGTGTATGCATTTCTATCAGATACATATCCATTACATATCCAATATGTGGCGTATCCGGCTTACACCACGAAATGCGAGGGCTCCGGGGAATGGGGAACAACAGCGGATTGCTGCAGCTCCTGAACGCCAGATGTTACGAAAGTTTTCCAGTTACCTGACTGGCCCAGGTAACCAGGGAATCAGGCCCCTTTTGTTTGGCCTGACCCTGAGAGCTAGAAAATGGGGAGGGAGAGAGAAGAGGCAGGACGCAGAGATCAGCTGGAAAAGAGAAGAGTTTATTTCTGTGCAGGGCTTTAAATAACCCGCCACAGAGGGGCGGGGAAGGAAGTGACCTCAGGAGAAAATCCTGGGAGCTGATAGGTGGAGTGCATCAGCTGAGCAGGTCAGACGTCCTTCTTATGTCACATCCTGTGGCAGGCAGGAAGAGAAGGCTGTTGTCTGCGGGCAGCACACGGCCAGCGTCCATTAAGCCCTTAGGCTACGAGTCCAGCCCCTGCTGGTGTTGAGTGTGCACTGCAAGCTTGTAGAGACAGGGCGATTCCTTTTACTCTGAGGCTTGATTAATGGCAGGCTGAAGCCAGGAGAAAACCCATGCAAACCTTTGCGATTACTACACCAATACTTATGCATTCATATCAGATACGTATCAGATACATGACAGATACGTATCAGATATGTATGCGTTTGTATCAGATACATATCCAATACATATCCAATACTTATGCATTCATATCAGATACATATTGGATACGTGTCAGATACGTATCTGATATGTATGCATTTGTGTAGGATACATATCGAATACATATCAGACACGTCTTTGTTTGTATTGGATACCTGTACGACTCTGTATGAATACGATCGTATCGAACAGAATCCCAGCCCATTCGAAGGGGATCTATTTGAACAAATATGAATTTTCTAACATTCAATTTGTTACAAACTGGATGCCAAAAACCCCATTCGTGCCCATCCCTAGTAGTAAGGGCTAGGTTTGGGACGGGTGGTTGAAGGAGTCGCCCCAGGCAACCATCACGGGATGCCTCAGCCTGTTCTAGACAGCCATTTGGAAAGCAAGCTCTTGTGAAGAGAGCAGGGGTGCCCACCTGCGACGGCCAGGGCTAGATGTTAACCATGGGATCCAAAGGCTTCTCTTAGACATGCTCACGGAGACCAAGGCAAACTAAGAGAAGAGGGAAGAGGAGCAACTCTCTAGAAGGAGCCCACAGGATGAACTGCTTCTTGGCTCACCAAGGCAGGTCCTACAGGATGTTCCCCTTCTTGACTTTGGGAGAGCTCTTCCCAAAGTGAGGGTTCTTCTGCATGGGAAGGAGGAACAGTTCTGACATCCTGAAACTGGCCCCAGGAGAAGCCATCATCTTTCCAGAGGAGCTGTCAGACCCACCCCATTTTGCTCTTCATAAACCCACGAGTTGCTCAGAACACACTCGAACTAGAGATGACTTTGGCCGCTTGTGGTTTGGAACAGAACCACGGCGGCAGAACTACTGGAAGCCTTGCTTCTGAATCCCTTTCCGGCACTCGATGGACTGGGGCACCGTGAAGATGAGCAAAAGCTAGACTTCAAGTCATTTCTTCAACTGCTTGGCCCTACCACAGGGCCATTGATGGTGGGATGAACCCATTTATCAGTACCATGGTGCAGGAGCCATGTTAACCTTTCTTAAAGCCAGCCTAGATGGCTTTAACGAAGGGTTAGATAAATTTGTGGAACACAGATGTATTCATGGCTACTAGAATGGATGCCTAAGTGTTGGGGGGACAAGCAGGAGGCCTCTAAGGCCATTTGCTGGGATTCAAGAGCAGGAGAAAGTTTGCCCTTATCTTCTGTTTTGAGATGCCTATAAGCAAGATGTGGCTACTATGTGGGACAGGATGCTGGACTGAATGGGTTGTGGCCTGATCCAGCACAGTTCCTCTTATGATCTTATGTTCTTACTGGTTCCTATGAGAACAACAGCATGGTTTAGTAGCTAGAGCACTGGATTTGGACCTAGAGCCTTTTTCCACTAGAGCTTAGGACTCTCCTAAGACCACATTAGGAACCTGACTGGTGCCTAATTGGTACCAATTGGGAAGGCCCTATCCCCACCTGGACCCCACTGAGGGCCCCATCAGCAAGGCCCTGTCTCCATGAGGGCTGGGGAAATCCAGATTGAATGGGTCCTTCAGGCCTTTAAATCCGGATTTCGTGTGGACCTGATTAAAGGTGTCCACAATGGGGTCTTCAGGCTTCTTTAAGATCTGGATCACCAGGTGGGCCCCATCTCAAAGATCCAGCTCTTGAAGATGATCTTCAAGATGAGGGTTAGAGGTCTCTGGGTTCATTACTTCACCTGGCCATAGAAGCTCACTGGGTAGCTTCCATCCCTATCTAACTCAACATGTGGCTATGAAGATAAGACATGTTCTAGGACTGACCTCTTTAGAAGATGGATGGGATGTACACACATACCGTACATACGATGATATACACTACTGTGCTCTGGGGAGGGGGGCACAGTATCACTTCCTGGACTTCCTTTGCAGCATTTTTCCACACCTGCCTAAGACATTTGCACAGTCCTGTATGTAATGATCTCCAACTCGCTAAGTCCCGTCCAGACAGGAGGAATATACAGTAGCATCACTATGGCATTGCTATTAGTAGGACTGCCACACGTATCTGTGACAACTCCGCCAGAGCTCTGATATATCCTCCTTAGAAAGCATTAAAAACTATTTTTGGAAAAATCCAGCACAGGTGGCAAATTTCCCAGCAATCGTGCATGGAGGGCAAAACCGACGGCCACGCATGCACAGTGGTGGCAGTGTGAACCTCTGGGTACGCAGCTGACCAAATACCCAGATGTGTGCATCACTTTAAACGTGCAATGGCAGGGAGGCCACACCCAACACGGTCGCTTCCTAGCAGGTTCTCTGGCTGCCGCCTAGGACTAGGAAACTAGGAAACCAGGGGTGTTTTCACACTTCCCTTCCTGTCCGCTGGACATCTACGGTCATCTGAGGTGCCAGCATGCTTGCACGGCACCTCACACGACCCCAGAGCACTGGAGGAAGTGTGGATGGTCACTGCCCGGACGCTCCAGGTAAGGTATTGGTCAATGCTGGTTAATCAACAATTAGTGAACGTCTGGTGAGGCAGGGCAGAGGCTCTTCACCAGAAGTTTACTAATCATGCACTACCGGTAGTGGTGCGAACAGGCCCCAGAGCAGATTTTATTCTAATTCTGTGGCTGGCTATGCTCTCAGAAAGCATAAGGTCAAGGACTTAAATACTGCCTCAGCCCTTCACCCTTTAAAAAGAGAATAGATGGCAATCTCTCACAGAAATGCTGTAGTTGCCAAGCACGTTGTCTGATTATTGTCTGCATGAAAAATCTGGAAACGTAGCATGCATTTTATGTGTAGCGTTATACCTGTGATGGTCCATTCTGGAAGTCCTCTCTCTCTCTCTCACACACACACACACACACACACACCTCTGCTTGCTTTTACAGGCACCACAAACGTAAACCAGCATGTGCAAAGAAGATGTTTTATTTCACACTGCACACTGCGCATGCATAATGCCTGTGAGCTTTACCAAAGTGTTCCACCTGGATCCCAAAAACTAATCACCACTGAGACACAGAAATACAATTGTCTCTCAGCCCGGTAGAATCTCGCATTAAAGACGAAAGAGGCTGAGCCATAAAATAAATGGACCATCAGACGATGCGGGGGATAGAAAGCACGTTGCCCTCCCTGGCGTGCTGAATACTGATAAAATGGGCGCTAGGAGATTCTCTCTGTGGCAAAGAAGCTTCTCAAATGTAGAGATGGAGCGGAACAATAAAGGGTGCTGCCTGGTCACCTAATATCAGATGCTGGGATGTGTATGAATATTCGAAAATTCAAAAATCCGATTCGAATCCGACAAATGCTGACATTTGAATCGGATTTAGTAACATTTGAATTTAGACATTCGAATGGATTTTGGATGTTCCGAAACATTCATTTGAATGATTTGAATGTACAAATATTATCCGTATTTGCACTTATAATATGGGATAAAATGGGATGCATACGAAATGCGCACAGATACGTATAACGGATACGAATGTTGTCAGCGTTAGAATCGTTAAACACGAATCTAAGATTCAAACGAATAGATTCAAATGTTACAGATTCAAATCAATTTTTTGACATTCGGATTTCAAACATTCAAACAGAATGTTTTGATATTCGATTCGACTCAAATTCGAACCAAAATATCCATGCACACATACCCATATAATAGGCAGAAACAACCACAGTTTTACAGGAAGCATTATATAAGTGAATGTGAAGTGGGAAATTCATGTTGATATCAATTCTCTGTGACTGTGTTAAGTTATCAGATAATTCTTACCAAAATCCACACAGAATTTCCTCAGGTTCTCTTCCCTCTAAATCTAATCTGTCTTTCCTTTTATAGCCTAAGGCTGTGGTCACACTTAAGGTTTAATCCAGCTTCAGTCCACTTTCAGAGTGAGAGAATACATCAGCAAAGCAAGAAGCTGTTTTCTTTCAGTGTTAAATAACTCAGAGAATTCACCTTTAGGATAGATAATAGGGAAAGAAAATTACTGGCCACTTTGCTGATGGGTTCTCTCGCTCTGAAAGTGGACTGAAGCTGGATTAAACCTTAAGTGAAGACGCACCTCTTTGCCCTCGATTTTGGCTGATGTGATTATGGGTGTTTTTCCACTGTCACTAGAAGTACCCATTAAGTGCCCATTAATGGGTACAAAAATGCCATTACATACCCATTAATGGGTACTTAATGGGTACTTCTAGTGACAGTGGAAAAACACCCTATATTTCTCCCCCACTGTAGATATTAGTATTTTAATATTCAGTATATGCTTTTAAATATGTTGGATTTTTAAAGAGTATTTTAATCAATATTGTTTTTAATATATATTGCTTGTAATCTGTTGTCTTAAAACTTGGGATAGAAATATAAATAATAGGATGGATGGATGGATGGATGGATGGATGGATGGATGGATGGATGGATGGATGGGTGGGTGGGTGGATGGGTGGATGGGTGGATGGATGGATGGATGGATGGATGGATGGATGGATGGATAGGTGTGACCACAGGCACTGAGAGAACACATCAGCAAAGTGAGAAGCTGCTTTCTTTCAGTATTAAATAACTCACAAAATTCCCCTTTGGGATAGAAAATGTGGAAGAAAATCTTTGCTGGTGTGTTCTCAGTCTGAAGGTGGACTGAAGCTGGATTAAACCTTAGGTGTGACCACAGCCTAAGTCAACACATGCTCATCCCTCCTATCTCTTCCCTTGCTGGCTGGGAGAAAAAAAATAATACCAACTCTTGAGTTCCACAACTACTTTTGAATTCTTCCAGCCACCTTCCTGTCCTTAGCTGGTTGCTGAAAACCACCGTCCCCTGGGTGAAATTTCTTGCCCATTCACAGTAAGATTTTTTTTTTTATGCACCAAAAAGCTGGATCATAAACATTTGGAAGCGAACCAGGAGTGTGAGGTTCAGGGGCAATTTTGTTATTCTTGGGAAGCCCCATGACACAGCTGACTCCTGGATGACTGCACAGGCATTCCCATGGGCATCGCTGTGCAGTTTTCTTGGCAGAGATACCAAAGTGGTTTACCCTTGCCTGCTTTTGCAGAGAGACTGGGGATCAAAGCAGCAACCCTCCACTCTCCAGGTAGTTTGCTGCACCCCTCCCAGATTCCTGAGTGCATTCTTTGCAGCTTTCTTGGCAGGGACACAGAAGTGGTTTGCCATTCCTTACTCCCAGGGAGAGACTGGGGACTGAACCAGCAACCTTCCACTCTCCAGGTACTTTGCTGCACCCCTCCCAGATTCCTTCATGCATTCTTTGCAGCTTTCTTGGCAGGGACAGAGAAGTGCTTTGCCATTCCTTACTTCCAGGGAGACACTGGCGACTGAACCAGCAACCTTGCACTCTCCAGGTAGTTTGCTGCACCCCTCCCAGATTCCTGAGTGCATTCTTTGCAGCTTTCTTGGCAGGGACAGAGAAGTGCTTTGCCATTCCTTACTTCCAGGGAGAGACTGGGGGCTGCTTTCTAGACCATTTCCTTGACCACTGAAGCGACGGTGACTTCCCAGGGGCAAACCAGCTCTGTGTAATAAGGGCAGGCTGGCAGGAGAGCATCTACAAAGCGCTTAGCGGCTTCACCACCTCAAAGCTGACATGACAACACAAAGCACAGCAAGCAGTTCAAGAAGACTTTTCCCCCCTGACCTTCAAGTGACTTTTCTGCAGAGACTCTAATAACATTTTAACGGGTGGAAACTCAATAGAGCAAAATGTATAAAATGTAGTTTGGAAAGAAGTTATTTCACGCATGGCTTTCTTTTAATAGCCATATGGAAGCCATTGTCCTTGTTTATACATAGGAAGGAGACCAAAAGAGATCAGTTACTGGAGACCTGTGGTCAGGTAATTCACTGGCCAGCTGAAAATCCAGACACGAAACTCAGCTACCCAAGAGCATCTGTTAAAAACCTCTCTAGCCGGGAGCAAAGAATACAGGTGATCATGCTGCCTGTGACTGTTTAAGCTTAGAAGTTCTCCATAAAGCTTATGGCGTGGAATACAATAATAATCTTAATAAATTCCTTTCAGAAGGCCTCCAGCAAGCCTCAAAAATTCTCACAAACCATTGATTTATGGCAAACCATGAAAAAGCTAAAGAAATTTCCAGTCAGCCATGGCGACAGCGGTTCAACGGTTAGGGAGCTGGACTCTTATCTGGGAATGCCAGGTTTGATTCCACACTCCTTCACGAACCCAGTTGGGTGACCTTGGGCTGGTCACAGCTCTCATTCTGAGCTCTCACAGCCCCACACATCTCACAGGGTGTCTCATGTGGGGAGAAGAACAGAAGGTTTGTCAGCCGCTTTGAGCCTCCTTCAATGGGCAAGAAAAGCGGGGTAGAAAAGCCAACTCTTCTTCTTCTTCCTCCTCCTCCACAATGTCAGCGGTGTGTCCTTGGGCGAGTCACAGATCTCTTCTGAGCTCCCTCAGCCCCACCTCCCTCACACACTGTGTTGTCAAATGAACTTAGGATTGATAGCCAAGATGTAGTGATGGCAGAGGGGTTTGTTCTCTTAAACAAAGACAACAAAGCCAATGATAAGCTGGAGAATTAAGGAGTGTGATCTTAAAAAATAGTGCAAGGACAAACTTAGAAATGATCCAGAAGGACAAAGGTATTTCACTGCAACAAAGAATGGCATCATTGAAGCAAGAGTCTTTCCTGTAATAATGTGTGGCTATGAAAGATGGATACTGAGAAAGGTTGAGAAAAAGAAGACTGATGGCTTTGAATTATGGACCTGCAGATGATTATTAAAGCATACTATGGGCTTAAAGTAGCATTAAAACCTGACTCCCCCCTTGATTGATAACCATCAAGAAAAACTCATAAACGTGGGCTAAGTGATGCTTGGAAGTGTTAAAGGAGGAGGTTAAGGATCATTCAGAGAGAGCTGCAAGAGGTTACAAAGGACAGATGAAAGTGAGATTTGTCCATACAGCTACTAAGAGCTAAAACCAACTCAGCAGCTACTAACAGCAACAGAAGGAATCAGGTAGCCCTTGCTGTCCATAATGTCGTTTTCTCTGGCAGAAATCCCTACTCTGGCATGCAGCAAAGGCAAAGGATATACTGAAAATTACACCACTGGCAACAATAAATGACTGTAAATAATAAAATCCAGCACGGTATTTGGTAGAATGTGGAGACTAACAGGACAAGGACTGATGGCATGAGGTTTTGTAGACACATCTACACAAGGTGGTTAGTAGCACTTGGAGACTAACGGGAGAAGAGTTAGCGGAATGAGGTTTCGTAGACACGTCTACGAAGGGTTGGCGGAATGAGGTTTCGTAGACACGTCTACGAAGGGTTGGCGGCATGAGCTTTCGTAGACACGTCTACGAAGGGTTGGCGGCATGAGCTTTCGTAGACACGTCTACGAAGGGTTGGCGGCATGAGCTTTCGTAGACACGTCTACGAAGGGTTGGCGGCATGAGCTTTCGTAGACACGTCTACGAAGGGTTGGCGGCATGAGCTTTCGTAGACACGTCTACGAAGAGTTGGCGGCATGAGCTTTCGTAGACACGTCTACGAAGGGTTGGCGGCATGAGCTTTCGTAGACACGTCTACGAAGGGTTGGCGGCATGAGCTTTCGTAGACACGTCTACGAAGGGTTGGCGGCATGAGCTTTCGTAGACACGTCTACGAAGGGTTGGCGGCATGAGCTTTCGTAGACACGTCTACGAAGGGTTGGCGGCATGAGCTTTCGTAGACACGTTCTACGAAGGGTTGGCGGCATGAGCTTTCGTAGACACGTCTACGAAGGGTTGGCGGCATGAGCTTTCGTAGACACGTCTACGAAGGGTTGGCGGCATGAGCTTTCGTAGACACGTCTACGAAGGGTTGGCGGCATGAGACGTCTACAAAGGGTTGGTGGCATGAGCTTTTGTAGACATGTCTATGAAGCTCATGCCTCCAACCCTTCTCCTGTTAGTCTCCAAGTGCTACTATCTTGCTGTTAGACTAACACAGCTATTTCTCTGATATTGTGAATAATAAGTTCAGGTCCAAAACCCTCTGCATGGTGTTATTGTCATTTGTATTCCAAAATTATATGTCTTGAGGGGCTTTTGTGCCCTGTGTTTATCAAGGTAACACAAATACTATTGTATAGTAATTATCCACAGGGCCACTCACTCAGCCCAAAGTGAGTCGACAGAGATTTTTGCCACAATTTCCCCAACCCCCAGATTTCCACCTGCTTGTATATTTTCCTATTAAGTGTCGTTTTACCAGAATGGAACAGGGGCCGCTTTCTTCCCTTGTTTAAGGAGACGATTCTTACTTTGCAATGTAATGGGTCCCCAATCCTGGGTATCTGCTTCAAAGTTAAATATTTAAACGAGACATTTAATGTGCTGGATGCTCTAGAGGGAAAAATGCCATCTGTTGCTACTGAGGAACTTAATATGAAACTTTAGGATTTTGTTGCATAAAGAAGGGTCTCCTAAGCTAAAACCAGCTGTGCTGATTTCAGTGGAACTTGTCAATACAATGAGTAACAAAACTTGTGGAAACACTTTTTCTTACAGCAGACAGATGCCTTTTTAAGACCCTAACTTCCAAAATATTTACTTTGCTTATGAATCGCTCTGAAAGTGGATTGAAGTTGGATTAAAACTTAGGTGAAAACGCAGCCCTACAGCTGGCACCTCAGACTTCCAAAAGCCTGGCTGAGCAGGCTGTCCCAAGAAATCACAGGCAAACAGAAATGGTCATTCAGCCTTAAGGTGTGAAACCAGTGTTGCGGCTTGACTTTCCTTAAATTAACTTGCTTTGAATTTCAATTTGGGATGGAAACCGTCATAAATCTGAGCCAAAATGTTAACAAGCTGCTTGTGAGGTTCAAAAGCTTCAATATGAGCTAGAGTAACATTTGTAAGTTTTGGGGTGTTTTTCCACTAATGCTAAGTGCTCATTAGGAACCCATTAAGTACCCATTAGGCTCAGAGCAGGAAGACCCCATTTTCACTGCAGGCCCCATTAGAGCCTCATTTGTTCTAGTGCACCAGTTCTAGAGAAATTTGGATCATATGGGTCCTTCAGGACCTATAATCCAGATTTCCTGAAGTCTACAATGGGGTATCCAGGCATCAAATCTGGATCACATGGAGCACGCTTCCACCGTGATTGGGCAATGGGGTCTAGATGAGGTTCAGGGGATGGGGGACCCATGGGGGGGGGGGTGCCCCAAACTCAAAACTTCGAAGTCCCTCCGAAGTTGCCTTCGGAGATCACCACAGGCACTGGACAGAACCCCTTGTGAGAGCAAAGCCACTGTCAAAGGCTCTGGAGGATCTCTGAGTTAGTGGCAGATCGCTCCAGAGGATCTTCAAAGATTCTCCAGAGCATCTATGGAGATTGCACCCCCTGTTCCCCAAAACATCTGGGGTGACAGGTGGACCCCTCGTGGGTAGATCCGGATTTGCACATGGGTGCTCCGGCGTTTCCACAGGAGGCAGGCCGGCACCCATTGCTATTGGGTGCTAGACCACCCATGGAAACACATTGGGTACTTCCCTTAATCCAGATCTACTAGATCCGGAATAAGAGAAGTACCCATTCCTTGAATCCGGACCATCTTAGATCTGGATTAAAGGAGGTCAGTGGAAAAATGCCCTTTCTTTACAAGTTCCAGAATACAGACAATAAATAATCAGGGAAGCCTAGATAACCTGGCCACGTTATATAATGAAAGCAGATAAGTTTAGGCTGTAATATGAATAAAGCTTTACTTTTAACTGCTCCACAATACATTAGATAAAAAACGAATGACAGGCTGACTATAGCGGATTGTTAGATTGCTGAATGCATGAAAAAGCCACAGACGCACCAACCGACACCTGGTTCAAAAAAGAGCAAAGTGAGGTGCCGATTTAAGTGAGATTTAGCATATCGTCAAGCTCAGCTAGCAGCTTTGTTAAGAGGAAAAACTCTATTTACCTGGAGCATAGCCAGGACTGGTGGTTGGATACATATTCGGATTGTAGGCAGGAGCAGCCGTAGGGTAGCCAGCGGGATAACCTGAAACACAGGAAACAATATACTTTAGTGACAAGAAGCTAAGAAGCGATTCCTGTAAAGAAAGACAATTGGTTGTGGCAGGGCACCATCGAGATGTGGCTGACTCCTGGTGAGTGCATGGGCAACACCACGGCAACTCTGCAGTTTTCTTGGCAGTGATACAGGAGTGGTTTGCCATTGCCTACTTTTAGAGAAAGACCGGGACTCAAACCAGCAACCCTCTGCTTTCCGTGCACTTTGTTCCACCACTGAGCTACAACCACCACCAGTCTCCACGGACAATGCCAGGCAGTTTTTTCGGCAGAGGTACAGAAGTGGTTTGCCATGCCTTGCTTCCAAAGAAAGACGGACTCAAACCAGCAAGCTTCTGCTTTCCAGGCACTTTGCTCCACCACTGAGCTACAACCTCTACCAGACTCCACGGACAATGCCATGCAGTTTTCTTGGCAGAAATACAGAAGTGGTTTGCCATGCCTACTTCCAGCAATCCTCTGCTTTCCAGATAGTTAATCCACCACTGAGCTTGAGCCACTCTCATAAGCAAATGATATACCACAGCAACTGAAAGCAGATGGTAAGTAAACTAAATATCAGCGGTACTTCCCCAGGGATGACTGGTTGCTTTCAGCAACACAGGCACGCAAATGCATGCTTGCTTGACTGGATCAACCCCTTTTTAAAGCACTCTTCTAATGCAAGCAATGTGGGATGCTCTGCATCTGCTAAGACCTGTCAATTCCTTTCCAACCTGAAGATTCCAAGTGATTCATAGGAGTTTAATCATATTTACTGGCATAGTTTATCTCCAAGGAAACTCTGCACTCTGGAGAATGTGTAGATTTTCATGAGGAATGGGCTTAGAGAAGAAGAAGAGTTGGCTTTTCTATCCTGCTTTTATCACTCTTTTAAGGGGACTCAAAGCAGCTGACAAACCTTCTGTTCTTCTCCCCACCGCAGACACCGGGTGAGGTAGGTGGGGCTGTGAGAGCTCAGCAGAGAGCTGTGACTAGCCCAAGGTCACCCAGCTAGCTTCACGGAAGAGTGCGGAATCAAACCCAGTATTCCCAGATAAGAGTCCAGTTCCCTAACCACTAGAACAAACTGGCTCCCTTGAGAGAAAGTGTTCATGCTTCCAGCCTGGCCATCAGGTCCACACATCAATCCAGAGGTGCTTTTTTATTTTTTATAAAAAATAAACCACGGTAGAAGCTGGGACGTATCCCCAGCCGATACGGGGATCCACCTGTATATATTTTGGACCTCTAAGTAGCATCTGAACTGCAGTTCCACCAGCCATCCCAAAAGCCATATCCGAGAATGACGTCCGCAGGATCAGTGCCTTTTCCCTTCCTTCCGCCCCTCCAATCTTGTCTCGGCTTGTGAGCGAGCGTGGACGGCAACTCTCCCCCCAGAAGCCTTTCCTTTCTTCAAAGTTAATTAGAATAATGTATTTCAGTAGCCATGATCGCTGCACTGCAGGGGAAAATAACTATTTGTTCCAAACATTGCTGATCACCTGCTCCTAAATCATGTTAATTAAAAAGAGTTTGCAGTGCAAATTCTGGACACACCAAATATTCATTGACTGTATGCTATTCAGGAATCTGCAAAATAGCAGGATCCTGATAGACAACCATCTTCTCTGAGGTTACTTATAGAACAAGCGGAGCAGAGAGGAGGGAACGAGAAGCCAATGAAATTTTAAAGGAAGAAGAAAACTTGGGAGAGGGGGGGTTTAAGGGTTTTACACTTAAAAAATTGTCTCGTCTAATTTATCGCTGCTACTTATCATGTGCTTTTTCTTAGGAAAGTTGCAACCCATAAATTGGAAAAGGATTACAATAGAACAGGTAACATCCGTTATTCATGCGCATCCGGACATTTCTGCACAAATCGAATATCGCAACATTCAAACATTAACATTCAACAAATAGAAATGTTTCAGAACAATCATACAAATAATTCAGACATTCGTTAAAGTAGGGGGGGGGAAATGAGGGGAAGCAGGTTTGCAGAAACCGAGAGACAAGTTTATGGACAACAGATGTATCTGTGGCACCTAGAACAGATGCCCAAGTACATCTTTCAAGCTGGGGGGCCAAGCAGGAGGCCTCTGAGGCCATTTGCTGGGATTTGAGAGCAGGAGAAGTTTTGCCCTTGCCTCTGCTTGAGATGCCCAGGGGCAATTGGTGGGCTACTGGGTGAGACAGGATGCTGGACTAGGTGGGCTGTGGCCTGATCCTGCAAGGCTCCTTTTAGGTTCTTATGGACTAGATGGGCTATGGCCTGATCCAGCAGGGCTCCTATGAGGTTCTTATGGACTAGATGGGTTGTGGCCTGATCCAGCAGGGCTCCTATGAGGTTCTTATGGACTAAGTGGGCTGTGGCCTGATCCTGCAAGGCTCCTTTTAGGTTCTTATGGAGTAGATGGCCTGTGGCCTGATCCAGCAGGCCTTCTCTTAAGTTCTTATGGACTAGATGGGCTATGGCTGATCCAGCAGGGCTCCTCTGAGGTTCTTATGGACTAGATGGGCTGTGGCCTGATCCAGCAGGGCTGTTCTTATGTTCTTATGGACTAGATGGGCTGTGGCCTGATCCACCAGGGCTCGTCATAGGTTCTTATGGACTAGATGGGCTGTGGCCTGATCCAGCAGGGCTCCTCATAGGTTCTTATGGACTAGATGGGCTGTGGCCTGATCCAGCAGGGCTCCTCATAGGTTCCTATGGACTAGATGAGCTGTGGCCTGATCCAGCAGGGCTCCTTTTAGGGTCTTATGGACTAGATGGGCTGTGGCCTGATCCAGCAGGGCTGTTCTTATGGACTAGATGGGCTGTGGCCTGATCCAGCAGGGCTGTTCTTATGTTCTTATGGACTAGATGGGCTGTGGCCTGATCCAGCAGGGCTCCTCATAGGTTCTTATGGACTAGATGGGCTGTGGCCTGATCCAGCAGGGCTCCTCATAGGTTCTTATGGACTAGATGGGCTGTGGCCTGATCCAGCAGGGCTCCTCATAGGTTCTTATGGACTAGATGAGCTGTGGCCTGATCCAGCAGGGCTCCTCATAGGTTCTTATGGACTAGATGGGCTGTGGCCTGATCCAGCAGGGCTCCTCATAGGTTCTTATGGACTAGATGGGCTGTGGTCTGATCCACCAGGGCTCCTCTTAGGTTCTTATGGACTAGATGGGCTGTGGCCTGATCCAGCAGGGCTCCTCATAGGTTCCTATGGACTAGATGAGCTGTGGCCTGATCCAGCAGGGCTCCTTTTAGGGTCTTATGGACTAGATGGGCTGTGGCCTGATCCAGCAGGGCTGTTCTTATGGACTAGATGGGCTGTGGCCTGATCCAGCAGGGCTCCTCATAGGTTCCTATGGACTAGATGGGCTGTGGCCTGATCTAGCAGGGCTCCTTTTAGTGCATATGTATCCAATACCTACCCCATGACATATCCACTCAGAAAGCATCAAATCCACCCTGAATCCACTCTGAACTGGCTGTCAAACCATGCTGTATTCACTCTGGATCCGTTGCAGATGTGACTGGTGCGGCCGCTTTCCCACCTCCCCATTTCCTGAATGTTCTGAAGTTTCGTGAACAGGTTCCAAAACATTCATATTCGTACGAATGTCCGTGTACGAACGTTGTAACAATCGATTCGTATACAGATGTCCAAATTCATATGAATTCGTACAAATATCGAATGCTACGAATATTCAAGCACATCCTATTCATGAGGCCCATCTTCAGAGACATGTTTCATGCTTGCACATTCAGAACCTGAGCAATCAAGGCAACGCGGCCCACAGAGGTGGCTCAGACAGTTCAAAAGCAAGCAGTGAACAAAAGTTACTGAATTAGAACAGCAGGTACTCTCTTGTTTCAAACTGGCTGTTCCCAACTGTGGAGGGTGGGTGAAGGCAGGAAAAATTAGATAAATGTCAGTACTTTTTGTTTTATTGTGCAAATTGTCCTCCAAGCTGTTTATGTTTGTTTGGTTCATGGATATATCCCCCTTTTGCCTGGAAAGACAGAGCAACTCACAGTAGGGAGCCTTGGACACGTTTCTGCTCTCAGGCTAAAAAAGACACGACACACAAGGAAAAGGAAACTGGGAGGGAAGAGGAAAGCTTGAAGGCAGGTCCCACAGACAGGTGCAGCCAATCCAGATTCCAGATTCACACACACTCAGGAGCTTGCAGAAAGGGCCAAGGTTTCCTTCACTCCCAGCACTGTGCAGAGCTGATGGCACAATATACAAATGACAATCACTATGGTTATTTCCGCCCAGGCACTGTGCACCCCATGAAGCACTCAACAGGTACGCATGTGGTATGCATAGTGTATGTACCTTCCACACTGTGGGCCCCATTAAGGCCTCATTAAGACGGCGCCTTCCACACAGGCATCACAGAGATCTGGATCCAATGGAGTCCCTAGGTCTCCTAATCCAGAATAGCTGCAGACTCAAAAAAGGGGTCTACAATCCACGCTTCTGCACCAAAATCTGGATTATCCACACGTAGGGCAGATGCTAGTAGTACAGGGGCGGGTCCAAAACAGAACCCCTACGTAGCCGCTATGTAGCCCTGCACGTCCTACGCATTGGTTACGCAGACAGTTACGAAGCCTTACCCAGATGTGCGCACTTTGAGTGACAGCTGCACTGTCCAATCGCATGGCACTCCGGACAGCACTTCCAGAACAGAACCCTTCTTTTTGAATAAAAGTTATGAATGTATAGAAACCATCGACATTCATCCCAATATGATCCATGCAGACTTGGAGGTCTACCTGGGGGTTGTTACCCGCCCTGAGACCTTCAGGTACAAGGCGGGATATAAATATAAATAAATAAAAAATACATTTTGACCCGGAACTATGCCTTCCCAGGCACAGATTTCAACAATCTGGATCTACATAATCCAGATTGCAATCGGTAAGTGCGGAAATGACCTTACTGTCTCTGTCCCTTTCCCCAAATCCAGGGCCTCCGGATTCTACTTAAGGTCACTGCCCCATCCCTCCACCCAATGTAGACATGGCCTAAAACGTGCCGCAAGCAACTGCCAATGTGGAGCAAATCTTCGAACTGCGTCAGCAAAATAGGGATACTGGAAAAGATAAATAGGACACCGGAAAGAAAATAAAAGTTCAGGGCAAATTCTGAAGGGATTAGTAAAAACTAATTTCTGTGCCAGGGACAGAAGCAAGTTCATAGATTAATAACTAGTTTGAGAAATATTATCTCTGTAGGGATTGTTTAACATTTTTGTTCAGTTAAAATTGATAAGACACTGTGAACTCAGTTGCAAGATAATCAAGAGTAGAAGAAAATATTATACAGATCTTTTTTAAAAAAAATGTATTTTAGTGTAATAAACGTAAAAATGAGCATTTAAATCTGGGTTCAAGATCCTATACGGGTTGATTTCTGGAACTCAACTGAGATCATCTTGAAAAAGTGGCCTGGTCATGTATGTAATAGCGCCATGTCTAAAATGTTATTCTGATTAATACTTTCAAATGCTGTCCAGATGTATATATTTACATCTAGCCTCTGTGCTGGTTGGATGTTATTCATCTAAAAACAATACTGTTAAAATTCCCCGACGATGTCACCTCTAAGGGTCAAAATGTATCCTGTACCCAGAGACCCTCAGGTACCCAGAGACCTTTGGGCATGGGGTGGGATAGCAAATAAATAAATAAATAAATAAATAAATAAATAAATAAATAAATAAATAAATAAATAAATAAATAAATAAATAAATAAATAAATAAATAAATAAATAAATAAATAAATAAATAAATAAATAAATAAATAAATAAATAAATAAATAAATATGTAGGGATGTGCACGAATATTCGTAACGTTCAATATTTGTACAAATTTGTATTAATTTGAACATTTATATGCAAATCAAATGTTACAACATTCGTACATTGACATTTGTACGATTACAAATGTTCCAGAACATTCGTGAAACGGGGAGGTAGGAAAGCGGCTGCGCCAGCCACATCTGCAATGGATCCGGACTGAATTCAACATGGTTTGAGAGCAGATTCAGGGTGGATTTGCTGCTTTCAGAGCAGATATGTTACAGGATACATATTGAATAAATCCTACCACATTCGAAGGGGATCTATCTGAACGAATACGAATTTTCTTACAATCGATTCGATATGAACCAAATGCATCGAAATAGGTTCCATTCTTATTCTCTGGGAAATCCTCCTGCTTTTCTCATCCATCCAATCATGCTCGATTTGCGCCTGGATTCTTCCACAGACAGCAGAGACGCTGTGAATTCCCTTCTGCCCCAAAGCATCCTTTTGACTCCGGCTCAGGGACCCAAGAGGGAAGCATTAAGCCTTTTTAACACACTCAGACTGGTTTTTGCTAATATTCTGAGCATGCTCCATCTGCTTGTGTGTTTGTCGAAAGCAAATGGATTTGAAAGCAATTTGCTTTGCTGGTGTCAGCCCACAGCAACCCGAAATTAACATATGGATATTCTGAAGTTAATTAGAGTAGAGAAATCAGGCATTTAAAGGTCAGGGGGGTATTATTTTTGAACCACCCTGCACAAGAGAAGATGAACATTTCCGCCTCTGATGCAGAGAAATGGGGTGTTATCAGGGCAGATTATGACGGCCGCGGTTCTGGCAAATGAAGAAAACAGACAGGTCTCTTCTGCCAGATTGGCAACAATTTGTGACTCTTGGGAACATGCGCCGTCTCCCACAGCCAGCCCGTATGGCGCAACGCAATGCTAAATAGCAGTCGCATGGCATTTTAGGCAGAACAGACTGCTACATTGCAAACGAAGCTCTTCGAGGGGGGAAGAGACACGTTCTGGGCCAGGCACTGCATTTTATGTCTGTCTACCCGCAGGCCAACTGTTGTACCGTGTTCTTCCCATGCTGGAGGTATGCTTGGATGCTGGTTGAGGCACCCATGAAATGAGACACGTAAAATGCTAGCGGCAGTGCCAGCAGGGTCTTGACTCTCAGCGGGTGCTCAGATTTTGCAAGGTGCATGAACAGATGGATGCACAGCGAGTTAATAGCTGGACTGGGAATTCCTCCACGAAACTGCAAAGTGTGCTGTCAGCCAACAGAAATGCCTGACTCCTTCCGTATCTGGGGGTTTAAGCTGAAAAAAGTGCATGTTTCCCCCACACTGTGGTATAAATCAGAGTTACAAAGAGAACATAAGAACATAAGAGGAGCCCTGCTGGATCAGGCCACAGCCCATCTAGTCCAGCATCCTGTCGCACACAGTGGCCCACCAAATGCTCATGGGCATCTCAGGCAGAGACAAGGACGAACCTATTCCTGCTCTAGAATCCCAGCAAATGGCCTTAGAAGTGCCCCGCCCCCGCCCCCAGCCTGAAAGATGCACCTAGGCATTCAAACTAGTAGCCACTGATACATCTGTCATCCATAAATTTGTCCAACCCACCTTAAAGCCATCTAGATGGGTAGCTGTCACCACCTCTTCTGGCAGCAAATTCCATAAACCTATGACCCTCTGGGTGAAGAAATACTTCCCTTTGTCAGATCTGACTCTCCTACCTATCAGCTTCATAGATGCCCCCTGGTTCTAGTGTTGTGTGATAGAGAAAAGAAATTTTCTCTATCCACCCTTTCTATACCGTGCATAATTTTATATACTTCAATCAGGTCCCCTCTTAAACGCCGTCTCTCCAGACTGAAGAGGCCTAGACGTTGCAGCCTGGTTTCGTAAGGGATTTTGTTCCAGCCCCTTAATCATTCTGGTTGCCCTTCTCTGCACCTTCTCTAGTTCCACAATATCCTTTTTGAGGTGTGGTGACCAGAATTGTACACAATATTCCAAATGTGGCCTCACCATAGATTTATAAAGGGGCAAAATGACACTTGCTGACTTATTTTCTATTCCCTTCCACAAGAGGACACTGTCAAACTAGAGCAAGTCCAAAGGAGGGCTACCAAAATGGTTAGTGGTCTGGAAAGCATGTCCTACGAGGAACGGTTGAGGGATCTAGGAATGTTTAGCCTACAGAACAGAAGCCTGAAAGGAGACATGATCAGGGTCTTCAAGTATCTGAAGGGCCGTCACAGTGCAGAGGGATCGTCCCTATTCTCACTTGCAGAAGATGGGAGGACTAGAAACAATGGGATGAAACTTCAAGGGATATTAGGTATTAGGAGAAATTTCCTGACAGTGAGGGTGATCAGTCCATGGAATAGGTTGTCATGGGAGGTAGTGGGTTCTCCTTCGTTGGAGCTCTTCAAACAGAGGTTGGACCCACATCTGTCTGGGATGGTTTAGGAAATCCTGCCTTGAGCAGGGGGTTGGACTAGATAACCCTAGAGGTGACCTCTAACTCTATGATTCTATGACATGGGCAGTGTTCATTTCTTTGTGCCAGTTTGGTCTTGTGAGTCAGGCTGTGTTCACACCTAAGTTTTAATCCAGCTTCAGTCCACTTTTAGAGTGAGAGAACACATCAGCAAAGTGACAAGTGGTTTCCTTTCAGTGTTAAATAACTCAGAAAATTCACCTTTGGGATAGATAATGTGGAAAGAAAATTGCTGCTGTGTTCTCTCGCTCTGAAGGTGGATTAAAACTTAGCTGTGACCACATCCTTGGTTTGCTCTTGTGGTTAGACTGCCAGATTAACACAAGACCCTTTGAATGGTGGCTTCAATTCGGTCTTCTGCAATGGAAACTGGCAGAGGCTGCGCTTCCACACATATATACAGAGGCTATGGGGTCCAGAGGCGGTCCGAGAGGCTGCCATTTGCAGTCGGCGGCTCCACCTCCACCTCCACCCCTCAACACACACGCTACATAGACCTGCACGTCCTCTGGAAATGATCCGACTGAGGGCTATGCAGCCGCTCGCATGGCGCCACTGGTAGACCTTCCTCCTCGGTCCTAAGCGGAACCTTGCAATGGGTGCTACGGCGTCTGCATGGCAGCCCTGTTTACCACCCATTGCCATCGGGTGCTAGATGGCCCATGTGGATGCATGGGGCCCTCGCCATGATGGGAACTACTTAGACCAGATTCCACAAGGACTAGATCCGAATCTTCTCAACCTGGATTAAGAGAGGTATGTGCAACAAGGCCCTTAGAGCGCATCCCCATGCACGTTTGGTTCGGTCCAGAAACCAGACTCGGCATTGGGTGTCCCCATGTGTTTTAGATTTGGTCCGGTTTCCACAGACCAAATCATCCCAAACCGTGCCAGACCAGGACCAAATTGGGTATGTGAAAAAATAAGTCTGGGCACAGTTTGGTGTCCCGGCACGCATTGCTTAGCCAGCCGAGACTGTGCATGGGGACGATCCCGGGCTATCTGGGGAGGAGATTGGTGCCCGCATCATTGGGAGGTGGGGTGTACTTGCCATTCCTACCTGCACATTGGAGATCACAGCCGCTGACATTTTTTGGGAGTGGAAACATCCCGATCGCCAAGGCAGGAAGGATAATGGCTTAATTTTTGTACTTTTTCCACAGCAAATATTCCACCCCCACCCCCATTTCCCGATCTCCAAGGCAGGCAGGATAATGGCTTGATTTTCCTTTTCCCAAACATTTCATGCCTGTTTCATAATAATGGATTGATTTTCTCTCTTTTAAGGTTGCCCAGGCGTTCTCACGGCATAAGTTCCCAAAACTGCTCAAGCACCAAACTGCCGCTAAACCTCGTAGCGGCATTGGGTCTTTTATATTATTTTAAAATTCATTATTATTATTAAGATTTATTTTTAAAAATTTCCGTGCCTCCCTGCCCAGTCCCGGCTTTCTGTGCTGCTAAGGGGGTGGGGATGCGGCATTTGCAGCTGGTGGCACAGGGGTGGGCTGATGTGGATCCGGCTTCCAATGAGGAGAGAGAGGGCAGAGAGGAGGTGGTGCTGCTCCTGCGTGCCAGGATTTGGCACGGTTTGCATGGGGACAGCTGCATCCACACCCAGCCTGTGTCATCAGGGATGGCATGGGGACAGACAACTTTCAAACTCAGACCCGCTCCCGGTCCCATGCGTGCCCATTTGACTTGCATGAGGACGTGGCCTTAAGGTGCTCATTTGCTTCTTATAGTTAAAAGAAAATTCTATATACTCTTTGCATTTCACTTCACGCTTTCTTCAAAAAGATGGTGTCTTTTGTACACGGTTAAGCCTTTCAAACTGAGCGATCAATATAGACTTAACAAGCAGATGAAAAGAGTAAACCAGTATTGCTCAGAGTGGTCTTAAATTCTGCCTTGAAAGAGTTTTTTGTCTTCAAAAGACAGCTCAATTAATGGGGCATCATTCCAGGGAATTGCAAATCATGACGCTTTAGGAAAGCAAGACATCTGCAAAAGGACAAGGAAATATGCACATTGGATTATAAGAGTGTGGAAGGACACTATCCACAAGTGTCGGTTCATATTAAAGAACCGGACTGAGTCTCTACCAGTTGCATAAGGCTTGTGAATGCAGAGATGCTTTCTCTGACATAAGGGCTATGAGGTTTGGGGAAACAACTGGATGCTAAACTGTCACTTGGTACAACTGTGAAGACAGGACCCCTATAAAGCAGGGTCCCTGAGAATCAGAGTGCAGCCATTTAAACTCACTTATATTCATATACGGCTTAATATTATATGCTACTTAGACTTGCAGAGAAATTTGTAACCCCATGATTCACTTACAATCATCTGGAAATTCATTGTGAAACTTCAGTCTACCAAAGAAAAAGAGGAACCTAGTCTTGATGGAGGTGTTATGGAAAGTTTAGCAAGCTTTTGGTTTTAGCTAGTAACTATATTGTCAAATTATCATACGCTATTTAAACGTGCTGCATTTTGTATCAGATTAAGAGAAACACAGGCAGTGTCCCCATGCATGTTTGTTCCCAATCCGAAATCGGGTTTGGGAGGGGCTGTCCCCATGCACTTTTCATTTGGCCTGATTTTCTCAGACTAAATCACCCAAACCAGGACCAAATTTGGTCCTGGAAAAAAAAAGTCTGGGCATGGTTTGGGTGATTTGGTCCAAGCCAGGCCTGCACACGGGGACAGTCCTGGACTGCATTTTACTCTCTTTTCCAGGCAAGCAACCTTATTGCCTCACTGAAAAAGGGAGAAAAAAACTCAAGCCTCTGCACCCCCTGTTCACAATCTCAGCTGACAGGAAAGAGGCTTCGGGAGTAAAGGCAAGCCTCTTTCCTGTCAGCCAAGATCATGAACAGGGGGTGCAGAGGCTTGAGTTTTCTTCCTTTTCCAGGGAGGCAACCTTATTGCCCCCCTGGAAAAGGGAGAAAACTCAAGCATCTGCACCCCTTGCTCCCTTTCTCTGGGAAAGGGAGTAAGCAACCTGTCAACTGGGATCGTGATCTACTTTGAATCTGTTCTCAATCCACTTCGACCTGTTGCAGATGTGACTGGGGCAGCCGTTTTCCCACCTCCCCAGGTTTACAAATGTACCAAAATTTCATACAAGTGTTCCAAAACCTTCATAAGAACCTAAGAAGAGCCCTGCTGGATCAGGCCACGGCCCATCTAGTCCAGCATCCAGTGGCCCATCAGTTCCCCATGGGCATCTCAAGCAGAGCCAAGGGCAAACCTTCTCCTGCTCTCGAATCTCAGGCCTCCTGCTTGTCCCCCCAGAGATAAAGAAGTGGTTTCCCTGTCTGAGCTGTCCAGCTCGTCTATATTCTGCACCAGCCTCAAAATATCTTGATGGAGTATATTATTTTTCATTGAGATTCTACTGGCACAGCACTAAACTCATATTCCAGATGCTGTTCATATTGGTTTTTTATCTTTGCGCAGTCAGACTAGAACTTCTAAGCGCATCTTTCTTAGCTTAGGAAGCTTAGTAAACTTCAAGCCTCCTTTTATTACTCCAGATCTATTATGCTTATTGAGGCTCCAGGGAGGGGAGGGAAATAGCACCAGAACAGCCTTCAAATTTCTTGTAGAAATTAATTTCTGATTTCCATATTAATAAAATACAGCTTTATCTTTTTATTTGTTCATAATCCTTGCAACAACAAAAGAGAAAATTATACTGGGGAGCTGTTAAGGAAAGCAATTACTAAAAGCAGAGAAGGGATATGAAATTAAATGATGAAATATTAAGTGTGGGTTCCTCCAAGGAACTAAACCTCCGCTCGCTGATGTGTATATCTGGGAGCGAGTAAGGCTACTCATCAGAGGAAGATGTAGATGACCACACACAGTTCCTTCCTTTGACCATTCCAGGGAGTGTCCAGTCCACACGATGTCCATAAACTAGAGATTGTGACTGAGCTCCAGAGCCAGAAAAGATGTTCAGAAGGTCCACACCCAAGGAGAAGCCTGACCCTCTGACCTTGACCGTGGGAGGACCCTGGTAGTTCTCTGATGGTATGGATTGCCTTCAGTCATGGACTGTGGTCTCCTGCTTTGGTGCTGAGGATTCAGTCCAATTAGCCCTCACTTGCTAATCTGGACTTCTTTCTTGAAAACCTCTTCAGCCAAAGACCTCTTCTCAGTGAGTTACACCCACCTGACAAAGGATAGGATGCCCTTTGGTCTTGTGGTGAGAGTGTTGGGCTCTTATCTGCGAGTCTCTCGTTTCAGATCCATACTCCTCCACAAAGCCAGCTGGGTGACCTTGGGCTAGTCAACTCTCCTCCTCCCCCTCCTCCTCCCCCCCTCCTCCTCCTTGGCCTGCTGGGTGACCTTGGGCTAGTCACAGCTCTCTTTCTGAACTCACACAACCCCACCTACCTCACAGAAGAAGAACGGAAGGTGAGAAGAACCCAGCTGCCTTGAGGCCCCTTAAGGGTGAGAAAAGCAGGGTAAAGAAACCCAACTTTTCTTCTTTACGCATCTTCACCCAGGCCTTCAATGTTCAACTTTTTCTGAAGGGAGTAGGGGAGGTATATTTTAAATATGTATTAGAAATATTTGTATATTTTATCTTTTTATTGTTGGGACCACCTTGGAACCTTGAGGTGAAAGGCAGGATATAAAATCTTAAATAAATAAATATTAGGAGAGCTGTGGCCCTGTTCCAGTTTATTTTCATGAGTCAGCGTGAAGCTTTAGTCATTGAAATATTTATGAATCTATGAATTTATGCATATGGTAGGAAAAAATGTATTTTAAAACCTCTTAATTGCAGAAATATGTTTCATTATCATTTCTGCTGTCTTTAGGAATGTTCCCTGATGAAGATTTATGTAAAAACAATGTAGTCAGAATATCTCCATATATTTTTTAAATATCTTGTTGCTTTATTGTAACTTTCCCAGAAGCCATTATATTGCAAATTGCTTAATTATTTTAGTTGAAAATCTCTGTGACTTTTGCTCCCAAGCATGCGGGTTTAGGCCTTAATTCTGGATTAAGTTAAAATACAGGAATAGTTTTGTGCAAGACAGTAGAACTCCTTGCGATTAAACCTTTATGCATGCAGATGTGTTTAGAGGAACAGTTAATTAACCTCAATGTGATTATTGAGAACCTTGCGTGTGCATTTTTGATAGCATTTCTCTAATGTAGTTATTCGAAAATGAACTACAATTTCAAAGAGGTTTCTTGGCCATTCTTTTTAAGAGTATTACTTCATTTGGAATACTGCGTGCAATTCTGGTCACTGGACCTCAAAAAGGATATTGTGGAACTGGAAAAGGTGCAGAAAAGGACAACCAGAGTGATTAAGGGTCTGGAACAAAATCCCTCATGAAACCAGGCTGCAACGTCTAGGCCTCTTCAGTCTGGAGAGAGGGCGTTTAAGAGGGGACCTGATTGAAACACCCAATTTATCTGAAATTTATCGGCACTTCTTGTGGTTAGGGAGCCGGACTCCTATCTGGGAATCACTGAGCTTGATTCTGCCCTCCTCCATGAAGTCAGCTGGATGGCCTTGGGCTAGTCACAGATCTCTTTCTCACTGCCCCACGGATCTCACAGGGTGCCTGTTGTGGGGAGAAGAACAGAAGCCAACTGTAGTTTGGTCCAGTGGTTAGGGAGGCAGAATCTTATCTGGGAATACAGGGTTCGATTCCACCCCGCCCCCCCCCCAAAAAATGAAGCCAGCTGGGTGACCTTGGGCTAGTCACAGCTCTCTTCTGAATTCTCACAGCCCCACCTCCCTCACAGGGTGCCTGTTGTGGGGAGAAGAACAGAAGGTTTGTCAGCCGCTTTGAGTCCCCTTAAATGGGTGAGAAAAGCAGGGTAGAAAAGCCAACTCTTCTGTTTCTACAGAAACCAGTGGAAAAAATGTCATGCCTTCTCTTTTCCCGCTAGGAGACTCAAGCATGGCGAAACCTTCAATGAAGATTTATTAGGAGAGAATCTAGGAATCCTTGACCCAAATATATAGATGTTCTTTCCCCTTTGCAAGAGAAATAACTTTGCAGAACATGTGTTTCGCATGATCTGTCATAGGTGAAAATTATGAACACTTGTCCACGCTATTTCTTCTTCAGTCTTGGCTTCCCTATGAAAGCCAACTAGTGTATATTTATGATGCAACAGACCATCGAAAAAATTGGATAAAACCCCCCCTATATTTCCTTAGGATGTTGCCACTCAAACCCAGCAGCATTCTTTAAATCTTAATCAAATGCCATATGAGTATTCCGTGATTAAATTCAGTGGGTGTGAAATTTCATTAGATTGCTCAGTTTTAAGCAGACTGGATAATTATTTCTGAAGGATGACAGAACTTAAGAGGAAAAAATTAATACTTCTTTTTCATCTCCCTTCCAAGCCGTTTGCCATCTGCACAATTATTCCCATTCATGTATTACATCAATGTCTCAGCAGTTTGGCCTTTGATGAATTTATGATGAATATGGCCTTATCAATCAAGAGAGGTTAACAGCTTGTAAATGCTGATAGATGGCCAAGACCGCACGGTCAGATCCTTTTGACCTGTAAGTAAAGATTAAACTACAGCATAAAACTCTGTATTTATTTATTTATTTTGCTTTCAACTGTAGAGACAAAACAAGTTTCCTAGAGAAGAACAGACAGCAAATTCATATCCTAGGAAAGCCCTTGCAATGCATAATACCTGCCACCGTTACAGCATTAATAACGGGCAATATTACGCCATACGTTATTAACTAAACTCCACAGTGCTCAGATTATCACATGCCAAGACATATACAAGAGGTGCGCATATCCTCTACTTCTTTGTCACGCATAATGTTTGCTCCCTGTGCATAATTCTGTCTCTGCGGGTGTCAGATTCTGGCTAACAATGAGTGTGTCCATATAGCTTAATACTGTGCAGCGGAATGCACAGTTGTGATGAGGGCGTCACACACCATGATCGAGGGATCGTAGTGGGTGATGCATTATCCCATCAAAACTGCGGATTTACCTTAATGTGGGCAAGAGAACACCCGCTGCGCAGGATAAGGTAAATTTGAATCTTCCCGCCAGTCCAGACAGGATGGCAAGAAGAGACAACAAGAGCAGGAAGGGCAGCTGAAATATGATTGGCTGCCTCATCCCACATGATGGCGCACCCCAAATCAGCTCTCACAGCTTCCGAGGAGGAAGCTACAGAGCTTATTTTTTAGTTAGGACAGCGGGTTGTCGCTTCACAGCAGGTAAGCTGCGATTTTTCCTATAACTGAGGATTTATTCCTCAAGTCTGGAAGGGGCCAATATGATCTCTAGGAAATCACAACCAAGCACTAGCAGAACTTACAACATTAACCATTTTATTGCAGCTGCAGAAAAACCAAATACCATCCTGGGATGTAATGGGAAGAACATAGAGTCTAGACCAGGAGAAGTATTTATCCCTCTTTGCACCACTTTGATCATAGCTCATCTAAAATACTGCATCCAGTTCTCAGCTTGCCGATTAAAAAAAAAAAGATACTGATGAACTGGAGCAAGTCCAAAGGAGGGCTACCAAGATGGTAAGTGATCTGCTAACCATGTCCTACAAGGACATGTTTGACCTGCAGAAGAAAAGACAGAGAGGAGATTTAATAGCTCTCTCCAACTCCCTAAAGCATTATCATATGGCAGAGGGAATCGTCCCTACTCCCAGTAGCACAAGGAAAAACTAGAAGCAACGAGATGAAACTGCAAAGCATTAGATGCAAATTTAGATATTAAGGAGTAGGAAGAGTTGACTTTTATACCCAGCTCTTCTCACCCTTAAGAGGACTCAAAGCGGCTGACAAAGCTTCTGTTCTTCTCCCCACAACAGACACTCTGTGAGGTAGTGAGAGCCCAGCTGTGAGAGCTCAGAAAGAGACTGTGACTAGCCAAAGGTCACCCACCTGGCTTTGTAGAGGAAAAAGTGTTTTGCTTTTATACCCCACTTTTCTCACCCTTAAGGGGACTCAGAGCTGCTAACAAACCTTCTGTTCTTCTCCCCTCAACAGACACCCTGTGGGGTGGAAGGGGCTATGAGAGCCCAGAAGGAGAGCTGTGACGAGCTCAAGGCAACCCACCTGGCTTTGTGCAGGAGTGTGGACTCAAACCAGGAAACTACCCCAAAAGAATCGGACACTCTAAGCACAAGACCAGACTGGCTTGTATAATCACTCCAGGTGGTTTCCAGCATTAAAAAAAAAAAGTCAATATAATTGCATAAGTCATAAACAAAATGTAACAAAACATACAATCGATATTACATGCAATCATACAGTCAATAATATTCAAAATAGAACAATATAGAGCATGACACAGATTTATGGCCCAAGGGTCCAGCAGCCTGTTCTCACTGCAGTAACCAGCCAGATACGGAAGCCCATAGGTAGGGCATGAGGATGCATCTAGCCCTGCTCACGAGTCTCCCAACTGCTCCTGGATGTCACCAGCCATCTGGGCTACGAATGTGCACAAACAAACTGACATGTGAAAATGCGATCAAATGTTCAAAATCGCAAATTTCTGCATCGAAGCGAAAGTACAGACATTTGAACGTCCGGACTTTTGAGCAAACCGAAAAAGGCTCCCAGTGAAAGAATACCTTTGCAGTATTTTACCAATGAAAATAAGACTTTTTCAATTGTAAAAAAAACACTGCAAAAATGTTCATCTTTGACTGCAAATGTCTGAACACTCGAGCAAACAATAGCCGCATCCCCATTATAAGCTTAATCCAGTTTCCCTAAACCGAAATAATAGAACCGGATGCAAACACGAATTTGCCTAATCCCATTACTTTCAACTTAATCGCGTTCAATCTGGATTCTGAGGATCGTACGTGGCGTCCGTGACTCAAGGGAGGACTCAAGTGGCTACTTTTGGGGGCTGCCCTGCCCTCTTCTTCCTGGCGTGAATGCGCCACCCATAAGGGACCCCTTCACGGAGCCTAGCTGGGTGGCTGGATGGCTGCCGCTTGCCTGGATGGAGGAAAAACGGCAGTGGGCAGCCAGTGATTCTTTCCTCTCCTCTCCCCATTGCCCAGGGCACACAGCAGCAGCTTCAACTCAAGCCTCCTTGCTTTAAACATTCACACATCTCCCAGAACCTGCAGCTGCTTTCCTTTCCCTTTCTAAAGGTCAGAACTCCAAAGAGCCAGAACTGCACAGAATTGCAACATTGTTATCAGGTGTGAAGTGGTTGGATTGCTACTGTAAAGGGTGGATTTTTACACTGAAATCACTATCTTTGGAAGCAAGCTATTGGGGGAGGGAAACCCTAAACATGCATTCTCATCACACTAAAACGGTACTGTTCCCACAGTAAGAAATGTAAAACATTTCAAATGCACGAACCAGAGCGAGACCTGTTGAAATGAGGGTTAACATTTGAAACGCTTTGGGGTGATTTAACATGCGGAAAGCATGTTAAGCCAACCTGACATGGGGACTGCAAGGATTGAAACCATATTGAAACCGAGTTAAGCTTGTAATGGGGATGCAGCCAATGTGATGAACAAACAAATTTTGGGATGTTTGTTCCAGTTTCAAAACAAGCACAGTAGCCTGTGATGGTCTTATGTCTTTGGTGAAGTTCTCCAAACCTCTTCTGAAGCTACCCATGCTGGCAGTCAACACCCTATCTTCAAAATACCTTCGGACCCCCTTATCCACTGATCCAGTAACCACGGTTTCAGTTTCCTGTGGTGACCAGATCAGCACCCCCCATCCCCCCCCCCCCCCGCAGGTACCATTAGGACTACCATAAGGTCTTCTGAGGCCTGGGACAGGCAGGAAATGGCCCAAAATGATATGCAAATTCCTACAATGCCTTTGAAATCCTGGGGGATTTCATTAGGATTTATGAGAAATGGAGTGTATCACGGGTGAGATTTCGCATGATTGCTGTGAAATATGAAATCCCATGGGATTTCACAGGGATTATGGGTAATGAAGTGGATTTGCTATTATCCATGGTTTACGTTATCTGCAGTGGAGCCTAGAACATACCCCCCGCAGGGTCCAACTGTATCTAGAACTGACTTTTGGCCCCAGAGATGTTGTCCAGCACAGAGCATCATCGGCATACATGTACACGGGGGAAGCACTCAGGGGAACAAGGAAATTCTCTCTCCTTTTAAATGTTAGTGAGAGCAGAGAAAACAAAGGCAGGGAAGTGGTTCAGTTCGTCTTCCACTCTTGTAGGTCTGCTTAAAACTCCACCATTACCGTCCTTCTTTTTTCATGCTTGACGCAACCTGCACTTGAATGCTCTGTCAGATCAAGTCAGAGTCTGAGCCGCACTGATGTGTAAAAAGAAAAAGGCCGGAGCGATTTTTGGTTTGAAAAGCTTTAAAAGAAGCTTTGACCCAGCGACTGAAGCTGCGCATTCCATCACCGCTTTGTGTTTCTCAGCTCCAGAAAGGGACCCGGCCTGTGAATGTGCCAAATCTTGCACGCGGGTCAAAGAGAATGGCCCAGGTGCCCTGACCCTTTGTCTTCATGATGCTGCAGCTGTTGAACTGACCGGCGGCTGGACGCAAGCATTTCCATGAATATTTTTCTGAAAAGGTGTCGGTCTGTTTTACATCAGGTGAGTGTGGAGCACAGGCAATCAATACCTATATCTGCATAATCGTGAACATCTCCCCTCCAGGGCTAGGCTACACTTTTCCAACGGTTTGTACCAAACAATAAAGACGTCTACAAATGTGTTTTTGGACATTTGATTAATAGGGAATCGAATGTTAGAAAATCTGTATTCATAAGAAAAAGCCCTTTCAAATGTGGTACAATTCTATTTAATATGAATGTATTCGTACAAATTTGTATCAATATCCAACATGAATGAATACATATCGGATACAAACGAATACGTATATGATACGTAACCAAGATAAGTATTCAACACATATCCCATAGCAAACCTACTCTAAAAGTGTCAAATCCAACCTGAATCCATTTTAATACGCTCTCAATCCACATTGAATGTACTCTAAATCCATTGCAGGTGTGACTGGCGCAGCTGCTTTCCCACCTCTCCGGTTTAACAGATGTCCAAACTATCTGCACGAATGTCCAGAAATATTCATATTCATACGACTGCCAAGGTACAAATATCGTAACATTCGATTTGTGTACTAATGTACAAATTCATACGAATAACAAACGTTATGAATATTTGCACACATCCCTACTGAACACTGTTGTGTCGTGCATAAGCTAGGAGGTGCATTTTCATGGTCCCTTTCTGCACTGGCCCTTTCCCCAGATTATGTCCCAGAGGAAGAACCTGCCATCCACAGACTGGTGCAGACTACAACAGGCCCCAATCAGGGGAGACAGGAAAACTTCCCATGTTAGCCCTTGGAGACTAGGTGCTTACTCACACTGATCTTTCTGAAGCACTTACAGACACCCCACAGAACCTCAGCCTGCATGCCACACCACCAGCACCATTCCAGAACATCCAAGAACTCCCTCCAGATGCTCTGATTTTCCATAGCTGTGGACAGTTAAAAAGCTGTCCACAGCTTGACCGGGAGCAGCTAGTGACCTCCCAGGCTTCAGCATTTGCACCCTCTTCCAGGTGCAAATCTAAAAGTGGGTGCAACACTGTAGCAGCAGCTGCACAGTAGCACATTGATCACCAAGGCAGCATCCCAGCACTGAGGAAAGTGTGAAGTGGCCCCAGCTCGAAGAGGATGCCACATTTGTGGTTCCTGGGGGCAAATATGTGATTAATGCCCCCAGGCCTGCATGCTGAAATTGCTGTGCCAGAACTCTGTCAAACTGCCAGAGTTCTTCATTTGTTTAAGACAGGGGTCCTCAATCTACGGCCCACGGGCCACATGCGGCCCTCCAAGGACATTTATCCGGCCCGCCGGGTGTTTTTGCCACTGCTGCCTGTCCTGCTATGAATTTATTCATAGTTTTTTTTAAACTATATTCCGGACCTCCAGTGGTCCGAGGGACAGTGAACTGGCCCCCTGTTCAAAAGGATTGAGGACCTCTGGTTTAAGAACACAAGAGCATAAGAGAAGCCCTGCTGGATCAGGCCACAGCCCATCTAGTCCAGCATCCTGTCACACACAGAGGTCTACCAATTGCCCATGGGCATCTCAAGCAGAGATAAGGGCAAACCTTCTCCTGCTCTCGGATTCCAGCAGATGCCCTTAGAAGCATCCTGCTTGTCCCCCCAGCCTGAAAGATGTACTTAGGCATCCATTCTAGTAGCCATTGCTACATCTGTCATCCATACATTTGTCTAACCCTTCCTAAAAGCCATCTAGGCTGGTTGCTGTTACCTCCTCTTCTGGAAGCCAATTCCATAGACTGATGACCCTCTGGGTGGAGAAATCCTTCCCCTTGTCTGATCTGACTCTCCTACCCATCAGCTCATAGATGCCCCCTGGTTCTAGTGTTGTGTGATAGAGAAAGGAAAGTTTCTCTATCCACTTTTTCTATACCATGCATGATTTTTACATACTTCAATCAGGTTTGAATAATAAACCTCTGTTAAATTTCTTATTTTGGGCTGCAAAAAAAGTTATAGCTTTATTCTGGAAAAATTCCAGTAAATTAACCATAAAATATGGGTATGAAATTGTTTGGGAATTTGCCTTACAAGATCTCTTACCAAAAATGCAAGGCATGAACCCCGAGGTTTTATTTATGGAGACTTGGTGTCCTGCGCTGAAACCCCTAAACCACATCAACCCTGATTCCCTCAAGTCCCCTCCCTATTCCAGAACTTCTTGACGTAATTATTTTCAATCACAAAGTCTTCACTGAATGAACCATTTTGATACTTACCTTAAATTATCTGACTGATGACCATGTTGTATGTTGGAATGTTCTGTTTGACGATATGATTATTCATTTGTATGTTTTCAATACAGTTTGTTCTTGTTGTATGTTAAAATAAAAAATGGGGGAGGGAGAGGTCTTCATTTAGCGACAGAAGGGGTCCTTTAAAATTTTTACTGCACTATTTCTCCAGCTGCTCAGTCCTTCATTTATGACACCTGGTCGCGAGGCACATAATGGAAGGTTTCAAACATCAGGAGTATTTCCAACAATAACAACGGATGCAGCGGCTGACTTTGGCTCAATACGATGCTAATAATAGCTTATATTAGTTGCTCAATGCCGATCTGGTGACGCTTTATTGTCATCCTGCTAAGCAAGTAAGGACTAAAACCTTTATCCAGGCCAATAAACAGTTGGCCTGAAAAATAGCAGCACCTCGATTTAACAGTGAAAATGCTTTATTGCAAACCCATGGATGTTTTCTTCCCTGAAAAGACTGCTGACGCCCCAGATGTGAGAAACCTATTTTTCAAAAATAAAACAAAACTGAAAAATTCACTGGAGTCTTTTTAGGTTGCTTTTAAAATGGGATGGTTGGAAAACAAGAATTTCTCAGCCCAAGTTTTTCCTTTTTCTGTGGCCGTTCATCACGCACACCAGACATTAGGAGCCTC